>CM057339.1:219808998-221008998 GCA_030015575.1 Agapanthus africanus | reverse complement strand
TGCCATTTTGCGAGATGATATGTCCTAAGACAATACCTTCGCGCACCATGAAGTGGCATTTCTCCCAATTCAAAGTGAGATTCTTGTCCTTACATCGGGTAAGGACAGCGTCAAGATGCAGCAAACACTCGTTGAAGGAATCGCCGAAGATGGAGAAGTCATCCATGAAAATCTCCAGAAATTTTTCCACCATGTCTGAGAAAATTCCCATCATACACCGCTGAAAGGTAGCGGGCGCATTGCATAACCCAAAGGGCATGCGTCGATATGCAAACGTGCCGAAAGGACAAGTGAAAGTGGTCTTGTCCCGGTCTTTTTCGGTGATGGGAATTTGATTATAGTCGGAGTAGCCATCAAGAAAGCAGTAGTACTCGTGTCCGGCCAATCGTTCAAGCATTTGGTCAATGAAAGGTAGCGGAAAATGGTCTTTCCGCATTGCGGCGTTGAGTTTTCTGTAATCAATGCACACTCGCCACCCAGTTTGGGTGCGAGTAGGGATTAACTCGTTCGCCTCGTTAGTGATGACCGTGATACCCGACTTCTTGGGGACAACATGAATGGGGCTAACCCACTGGCTATCAGAGATAGGGTAAATGATACCACTATCTAGACATTTTACGTTCTCCTTCTTCACAGCCTCTTTCATGACTGGATTGAGACGTCTCTGTGGATCCCGGGCTGGTTTGGCATCATCCATCAGATGAATGTGATGCTCAACGATTAGGGGACAATCCCCTTGATGTCCGCCATGGACCAGCCAAAAGCTTGCATGTTGCTGTGCAAGACCGCGAGAAGGGCTTTCTCTTGCTCGGGAGCTAGAGAGGCCGAGATGATGACAGGGAGGGTCTCATTCTCACCTAAGTAAGCGTACTTAAGGTAAGACGGTAAAGGCTTGAGTTCGAGCGTTGGAGGTGAAACGATGGAAGGCAAGATTGGTGCAAAGGTCTCGAACTCAAAGGACTCCAGCAAAGGTTCAAAACGAGTGTAGGCAACCGAGTTGGATGGTTCAGGTAACTCATCCGGAAAGTCGAAGGATTCAAATTCGGGTTGTGCGCAGCTAAGATCGTTCGAGAACGTGAAACACTCGTAGTCATTGTCGGGCGCAGAAACAGTAGCAGGTTCGAAGAGAAACGCACTAGTGGCGTCAAGATTATCGTGATCAAACAGAAACTCCTCGAATTCACACTCTTCTGGGGTGATCTCCTGGATCGAGCAGACGTCCAGTATATGAGCATTAGGTTCGGCGGGCTGATTCCCCAACCTAAAAATGTTGATTTCAATCATCATGTTTCCAAAAGAGAGGTTCATTGAACCATTGCGACAATTGATCACAGCATTTGAGGTTGCAAGAAATGGGCGACCGAGTATCACCGGAATTTGATTCTGGGGGTTAGCTACAGGCTGTGTGTCTAATACAATGAAGTCAACGAGGAATATGAAGTCCCCGACTTTTATTAACACATCCTCTAGCTCACTCCTAGGATGGGTGATCGATCGGTCGGCCATTTGGAGAGTGCAGTGCGTGGGTTTCAGCTCTCCGACGCCTAATTGCTCGTATACTGAATACGGAAGCAGGTTAACACTGGCACCAAGATCTAATAGTGCGCGGTTGATGTTCTTATCACCAATGGTAATTGAAATCGTAGGACAGCCAGGGTCCTTCCGTTTTTGTGGTAAAGATTGGGTAAGGCATCACTCACAGCACTAGCCAAGAAAACTTTCTTGGGTACCTGAGACTTCCTCTTTTTCGTGCACAAGTCCTTTAAGATTTTCGCGTAGGACGGGACTTGTTGGACAGCATCTAAAAGAGGAATGTTAATGTTAACATGCTTAAATAACTCCAGAATCTTCTCCATTTGAGGATTTTGTTTATTAGACCTCAACCGGTTTGGAAATGGAACATTTTGAAAATTGGTTGAGTCTAATGCTGGAGGAGGAGATTGTGGAGTCGGAACGGATCCCAGAACAGGTGTTTTCGTGTAGTGAGAAGTGGGTCCGTTCAGAGCAGAAGAAGAGGAAGGGGAGCCTTGTGAAGAACGGAGAATAGGCTCAGAAGACGAAGAAGAAGAAGAAGAAGAAGCAGCGGCCGGGGTGTTATCGTTTATCCGTGTGCCAATGTTGTTTTGCAGCATCCTTCCCGATCTCAGTGTGGTCACGGCACTCACATTATGGTTCTGTTGTTCAAAAGCAACATGTGCATTATGTGGGTGACCAGGATTTGGGAGTGGCTGGGACGGGAGCTTCCCCTTCTCTCGCTCGCTTAAGGCCGCGTTCAGCTGTGCAATCTGGGCCTCGATGGTCTTGATGCTTTGCCCGTGTGCGGCAGTGTGTTGCACTAAGGACTGAATGGAAGACTGGATGTTGGCAGTGGATTGGGTCGATTGTTTAACGAACGCCTCCAGACTTCGTTCGAGCGAGGAAACCTTATCGTTGTTTGACGGAACAAAGTTGTTTGGTGGAAAAGAATTGTTGGGTGCAAAGTTGTTCGTCTGATTTTGGAAAGGTTGGGGTTGGAAGGGATGCTGATATTGATGTTGAGTTTGTTGTTGCGCTTGTTGTTGCGGTGGAGGGGCCCTTTGGAAATTGTTTCCCTGGAATTGATTCTGATTCTGATTCCAGGCGAAATTGGGGTGGTTCCTCCAACCGGGATTGTAGGTGGAAGAGTATGGATCATTCCTCGGTCTTTGCTGGAATGCAGCATTAACCTGATCCTGTCCTTGCGAGGGTGGATTGTAAGGACACTCTTCGGTCAAGTGAGAAGGATCGGAACAACACGCGCAAATGGTACGAAGGGGGAGAACAGGGGCAGGAGCAGGAGCAGAAAATTTGCTCTTTATCGCTTCAAGTTTTCTTGTTATTGCAGCCATTTCAGCTTTCATCGCAATAGAGACATCAAGTTGGTGGATTCCAACCCTAGACTGACCGGTAGAACTGGAGGTAGAAGAAGAAGAAGAAGTCGGTCTGGTGCTCTCCCATTGTAGCGTTTGCTCCGAAAGGTCGTCAAAGAACTGCCACGCTTCCTCGTCAGATATTGATAGGAAGTGGCCCTGACAGATGGTTTCCAACAACTGCTTCGTTGCTGGGTTCAGGCCCTCGTATAAGGTTTGGCAGAGTTGCCATTTCTCTATACCGTGGTGAGGACACTGAACAAGAAGGTCTTTGTATCGGTCAAAGCACTTCCAGAAGGGTTCAGAAGGAAGCTGAGAGAATTGGTTGATTCATTTCGAATCCTTGCGGTCTTATGATTCGGATAGAATTTTTTTAGAAACGCTTTAACAAACACGTCCCAGCTGGTGATTGAGTGGGAAGCGGTGCTATACAGCCATTTTTCAGCAAGATCGCATAAAGTGAACGGAATGACCCGTAGACGTATAGCATCGTCCGACAGCTCGGTGGTTTCCATCATGGCACAGACGTTTTGAAATTTGTTGATGAAGATATAGGCATCTTCAGATTCAAGCCCATGAAAACGTGGAAGCATGTTGATGAAGTGGGGCTTAATTTTAAAGTTGTCCCCATTGGCCGGAGGAAGAGAAAGGCAGGTGGGAAGTGTAGAACGGGTAGGATAGAAACGATCCTGGAGCGCGATTCGCTGCGGCGCTACAACAGGCGGTGGTGGTGGGATATTGGCCTCCGTAGGAGGTGGAGCCAATCCAGCGGTAGTCAAAGAGATGTTCGGATTAAATCCTGACATCGCGGAAGAAGAGGTTGGTGAAGGTGAAGGTGAAGATATATGAACAGAATTCCGGTCAACGTCGGAGTTGGCCGGCAAAGGAAGGGGTGAAAGAGGAGTGGACGGAGTATCGACGTCTGAGTCGATCGCGTAGTCGGTAGCGACTAACGTAACGTGGACTAGACGGACGCTAGTGTCCCGAGTCCAAGCGGACATACACTAAACGAGTTTAGTATAGTCAAAGCGGAGAAGGTGAGGGTAAGAAAACGTCAATGGAGAAAGGTGATGGGTGGTAGGTGAAAAAAATGGATTTTGGCGACAAAGGGCAAGTTTTTATAAAAGTTTTTGATTTTTTTATTTTTTTTTGTTTTGTTTTTAGAAAGAGATTTACAGAAATATGTACGGATATACGGCTTAAGTAATCACAAACAAGATATGCACAATCACACCTAGATCTACGGTCGCCTAGGTCAATTAGACATGCTCCTAACTGTTCCAGAGGGCTAGAAAAAGGACCTCAAACCGCCTCTTCTCCGTCTAATGCGGCCAGATAAGTGCCAGGTAAGTGGGAGGTTGTCCAACGCTTTCGCGAAGTTCCTTAATTAAATAACCACTTGCCTTCGTCACACTTGCCTAGGCACCGCAAAAGTCAGATAGGATAAACGGCCGATGCCTGTAACTAGTCCTCTGTCCTAATGAGCGCGAAGTCCATAGGGCTGACGTCTAGTATTTTTTAATTTACAATGGACAATGCATATGCTTTTGTGATTTTTGGGGTCCTGGGAAGGGTGATGAAATCCCCACCCAATCTGAATTGGTTTCAAGCCCCTTAAGTCCGTATTAAGAAATGCAAAGCAGTAACAAATCAACTGCAAACAATTTTTATTTTTAGCACGGCGCAAAGAATCCTGCACAAGAACAGTTTATTGGAAGGGGGAGAAGAGTTTGAGCAAAGAAATCTGCAGAAAACACAGTTTATTGGAGTCCAGAGAGTGGGAGAGAGGAGAGGAACACTTACAGAGAAAATGGCACTCCAAGGCCACCAAACGGCCGTGGATCCGCGGCCTAAGCAAGCTTATGCCGCGGTTCCGCGGCTTTATGGTGTCTTTGTTGCTTCATTTTTCTGGTAGGTTCTGATTTGGGTGTCCTCTTTGCTTCTGGATTTCCTGAATCTTTATTTGCTCACTGTATCTGCTCCAGATCTTGATAGTAGACCGTTTGTTTCGTTTTGATCCGTCGCGGTGTAGCCGTGAAATGTGGGTCTATCTTCCCACGTCTTTGGCACTGAACTTCAACTTCGTAGTATCCTGCACACTTGCACAAAAACTAATCAAAAATAACAAGATGATTTTTTTTTTACAACGTATATATATATTTTTTTGTTTTTTTTTGTTATATTCACAAGTTAACCCGAAATTACACAAAGAAATAAACTACCGTCTCCCCGGCAACGGCGCCATTTGATTGTTAGGGATTCTGCGTGTTCAAGTTTTAGTTAAATTACCGCAATCAACACGGTTTCGCTTGTAGCTAGCCGGTTGAGTATGGGTCGTCCGCAGGGAGATGGGAATCTTTTTCTATGTGTTTTAACGAGTTAAGTCCAGTTTTTCAGATTTTGTTGTGATTAACTAAGCGGTAAAATGATATGTAAAGAGAGCTTGTTAGGGTTAGGATTAGGTTAGTTTGACTTAGGAGTCTCCCACATCTTTCGTTGCCCCTCTTAATATCGGTGTTACGGTAATCGGCAACAACGGGGATTAGCACGACTAGGAAGGAACTTGCGAGTATAAGCTAGGCTTTCCAACGCATAAGTTCTTCCTTTTGGTGCTTGTCCGTCCGTTCTTGGCTCTTAGCCATAACCTCCGGTTAATTCAACCACAACCGGTCTCACTACGGGATCACCGCTATCATATAGGATAGGGTGCCGTAAGGAGCGGATTGTGGTTCAATTAACGGGAGTCGAATTAAGCTGTTGGGCAAGGAAAGAGTGAGAGAGATTTCCTTCTCTCAAACTTCCCTTATCCTACCCTAACAAGTATGAAACTACTCACACATCATGATACGGAAAAATAAAACAAAACAAAAGAGGAAGATAGAAAGAAAGAGATTAGAAGATAACAACTAGCTATTTGCGACCTCACCTCGGCAAGGATCAAGCGTAAGCATCATGGTCGTGTTAAGGATAAAGAAAAAGAGAGAAAAAAGAAACAGCAAGAAATAACAACAACTGGTTAACAAATGAAAATTACAACAATTAACAAGATAATAAGACAAGCAAAATAATAAACGGTTCTTCTTTATTCATCATTCTTCACTCATAAGCTCACTACAAGTTTTAATGGAGAAGAGATAAGAAGAGGAAGAAGAAACAACACTAAACCTAGAAAAGAAAAATACAAGATTATGGAACCTTTCCTTCACAAAGTTCTGGGCTATTTATAGGCTGAAAAATGAAAACCTACGGCAACCACCAAAACACAAATACAAAGACCAAAATACCCCTAAAAAATGGTCAACTGCCGCCACCATATGGCCGCGGAACCGCGGCCTAGACCCCCTATTGGCCGCGGTTCCGCAGCCCTTTGGAGGAGTTGGGCTCTCTTCTTTTTTGGGCTTCCCTGGTCTTCTGTCCCCTTTATTCTGGTATATGTATTTTCTGGAATTTTCTTCACAATTTTTCCAGAATTTCTGTTGACCAAAAGGGTGATTGGATGTGTTATCTTTTGTCATGATTTTCTTGAGCTTCGCGTAGATTTCTTGGATCTTGTGCTGCCATTGAGCCTTGTGCATGAAAACGACATTGATTTGACATTTCGTCTCTTAAACTGGTGTGTGGCAACAGACGGATAAAGAGCGGAGATCCGTGTTTTATCTGTGGTTGGTAGGAACCCGGATTTTTGTCGTGTTTTCCATGAATTTCATCGTTTTAGAACCGAGAACCTGTATCCTGCAATTGACTAGCAAACACGGCTCAAGAGCATCTACCGATATGCAATGTGATAAAAATTGGGCGGTATGAAAATGCAAAAATCTGATATGAACAACTGCCATCACAACGCTGGTAATCAAGCAATGATCCTAAGGGCTCCACTAATGTGTATAGGTGATATACTAAAATAAACACATGTACACATTGAAGTAGAAACAAACCAAGTAGCATACTACTATTTTGAGCAAGATTGTATATACAAGATGAATATCACAAGCTTCCATTAAGTAATATACAAACTAGTATGATACAGTAATAGCCTCTCGGGCATATACACTAACAAAATGATATGTTAGTAACGGGACTTCGACCGTCGTCGAAGTATTCCAAACTCAACAGGACACAGTCCAGGAGCATGGAAACACAGACCCTCATGATTGCTTTCTTGTGTTAGTAGATATGGATTCATGATCTAGCGGGACTCTTGAGATTATGTTGGATTCACGAATGAACTACCTCAATACCCCATGTAGTTATTGTATTAATAGTATTGTATTGCATTGTAATGTCTTATAAATTGAATTGTATAATTGGATGTCATAACGAAACCATGATATCAGTAAACGGATGTAACTATAGAATCATGTAAACTAGAGGTAAACTGGAGATCATGTAAATGGAATGTATATCTATGGTTCGGTTCAGTCAAGTTGTATAGATTGATATTTGGATTCATGGATTCATGTTGAATTATAATATTGAAGATTGTAGATTATAGATTGTAGACTGTAGATTGTAGATTGTACTTGAATCAGATTCAAGTCAGATTATAATGAGACTCAAACTGAGTCCGACAATTAGCAAAGTAACTTGAAGTCCTGAATGTTTTTATTAATTTGGCTACCTTAGATAGGCAAGCATCCACTTCTCTGGCTCCCTAAGGCTCAAGATATTGGTCCCGCTTAAACCTATGTTTACTAGGGTCCTTAGAAAAATTTATAGAATTTGAGGGGGTTTTATGTAAAATACTTTTATATACTTTTCAAAATATACCCCAAGTATTTATTATTCGTCTTTAGAGTTGTAATGAATGTAGATTTTATATTGTGATATTTCTAGTGGAAATCTCCTAATTTCAGAAATAAAGGTATTTATTTGTAATACTGATTTGTGTGAAATTCATGGTATTTTAGTGTAAACTTGATTCTTGTGATTTTTAGAAAAAGGTGGAATATTTATATCATAACAAAATATATATTTTAATGATAAATATACTTCTATTTATACAAAAATAATTTTAATATATTTTTTATATTCTAAAAATCTCATGTTCTTAAGATGTCGTATTTTAAATCTTTCGAGACCAAAGGCTCCTTGCCGAGGTCTGAATCTCGAACTACTAAGCCCGAGAATGTATGATAATCCGCACCATCCCAAACGGGTACCCCAAAATGGGTTGTAGCGGCGCTTTGCAAAGATTGTATAAATACTAAATTCTTTAGAAAACGGTTTTATGAAGTAAATGGTATTTATTTGTAAAGTTGCCAAATTCCCCGTATTCTATGTTCTAGGGTCTCCTAAGTCAACTAGACTATTCCTAACTGGTCCAAAACGATAAGTTGTGAGATACCTCAAATCGCCTCTTCACCGCCAATTGTGGCCGGGTAAGTATAAGTGAAGAAAGGAGGGATCCGCTCACGAATCACCGTGAGACGGGCCTTTTAAAGTTACCTTTCTCACTTGCCAAGCCTAGACACCATAAAGTTAGGTTCAGATAAACGACTGATGTCCACAACTTATCCTATTTTCATAATAAGTGGTATTTATTTAAAGAGCGTATCAATACTAAATCTTTTAGAAATGGTTGTATTAAATAAAGGGTATTTAAATGAAAATGTTTGTTTTCTTGTAGTCTAAGTTTTCGATGGTATCGTATTAGATTGTATATGAGTGTGTGAGGAGGTAGGTCGTTACCTCGTGCTCTACTTTAAAGGTATAGCAAATTTAAAGGAGTTAAATGTAGAATTGAAACAATGTGGTATTTTAGTGAAAAATACGATAAATTGAAATAGCCATCATTTCATGTGATGAAACTTGATTAATTTGGTTGATTAGTGTTTAATAGTCAACATGAGAGAGTTTAAGCATAATTGTGTTAATGAGAAGTGGATTTTTATGAAGAAACTGAACTGGAAATCGGATTTGCTCCGATTCCGTCGGGTTTTGTAAATCCGTATTTTTAGAATATAAAGGAGAGAGAAGATAGGACTTACGGGTTTCGATCAAAGATAAGAGGAAGGTGGATCAGGAGGAGTCGTCGGTGCGTCATTTCGTCTCCAGGAGTTCCTACGGTTGTTGCCGGAAATTCCGCCGAAGAATTCGCCGGAGCTTCGCCTTTCGCTCAATTCAATTGCACACAAGAGTTCTTGAGAATTTTAGAGAGTTGGCACAGAGTTTTGGGGTGAGAGGGTCGAGGGTAAGGGTGGTATCTATAGGGTTAGGCTAGGGTTAAGATATGTGAAAGGTTCAAATGAAAAATGTTATAAAATGTATTAAAAATGTATTAAAAGTGGAGTAATTGGGGTTTTAAAAGAGCTCTGGAAACGGTCTGAGGCTAAAATTTTGCAGGTGCATAGGGAATGTGAAAAGACACGACTTTCATGTTGGGGTCGTCGCCGGAATCGGCCGACTCGGTCGTGTCTCTGCCGTAACTCGGTCGGAGGACTGAGTCGGCCGAGTCAAGGCCGATTTGGCCGATTCCCGGCCGAGTCAGGCGCCCGGGATCCCCTCCGACGGTTCATCTAACTCCTGGAAATATTACATTTTTGGGTGTAGTGGGGTTTTGTGAGATATGCACGTGTAAACCCTTGGTATTCTAAAGGTTTAAAATAAAAACAATATTAAAAATAATGTGGGGTATGGGATTTGAACTCTGGTAGCTTGGTTCAGCAGTGTAAGGTATTACCAATGAGCTACAAGCTCCTTCTTGTAATTATGGAGCTAATTAATTACTTAAAATAATAACAGTAAATATAAATACCCCAAGTATACATTAATTTTAAAGCAAATTTTTATACACTAAAAATGGAGTTGTTACATTCTTTTAACTTGTAATTAAAAAGAAAAATAATTACTTATCTCTTGTGCTCAGGCTAAAATACCCCTTTATGGATTTTTGAAAAAAAATATTTGAAAAAATTTGTATAGGAAATTTGGGGTTGTTACATTCTACCCTCCTTATAAAAATTTCGTTCTCGAAATTTGTAAAAGGAAAGTGTAACAGATTCAAGGAAAGTTTGGTGATGGTGTGTGAATAATAACAAAGTGATACAAGGGTGTGAAAATGGTTAAAGAGAATTACCTGGGTTATCCTGACCAACCGTATCAGCTTCTATGGCCGCCAAATTGTAAGCCTGGCGGCTCGGCACGTTTCTTCGTGCAAGCTGGTACAATGCTGATTGTCGGGGTAAAGGTGGTCCACGTGGAAGTGGTGCAGGAAGAGTTAACCGGGTAAGTGGGGCTTGGAAAGCTGGTCAAGCTGTGGAATTAGGATTAGTTCGGTTGTGTGGACAAGTTCCTATGGTATGTGAGGATGATCCACATATTAGGCAAAGACCGTTTGCTCATCGTCAAACTTCCATCAGATGTCCAGCTCTCTTGCAGTAGGTACAAAAGTCTAGGTTGGGCCTGTTGATTAGTACCCCCTTTCTCCTTGGTACAAATGGTGGTCCTGATGCGGCTTCTCCTGCCATCTGGTTGGCAGGGCGCTTAACTTCTACAGATTGAGGTCTGCCCCTCGCTTTTATCACCACCTCATAACTGCGGGCAGCTTCCAGAGCATCTTCATAAATCGGAAATTTCCCTCTGGCTAGTGCAGCCTGGATTTCCATATCCAAACCTTGTTGAAATCAATGGTCTCTGATCTCATCCGTCAGTATCAGGTGTGCCGCAAATCTGTTACGGTCTTATGTTAGCTGTGTGGTATGTGATATTAAAAATTTGAAATACTGTGACATGTCTTGCCGACTGAGCATGGTGAATTCAGCATCATACTCATCTATTGACTTGTCCCACAACAAACCTTGTTGTAAATGAATGAACTGTTGTTCCATGACAAACCTGGCAATCACAGGGAAGTACTTCGCGTCGAACTTATCGTGAAAAGTCTTCCATTCAATAGGCTGGTCAAGATGGCTTTCTTCCGCCTTCCACCAGTTCTGTGCATTGTCCGTAAGTTGCAGCTTTGCAACTCGGACCCAAGCTATTTCTGGCACTTATGTTGCTGCCAGATCATCCTAGATACTTTGAGCCCATTCCTCAGCTTCCAGTGGGCTTCCCTTTCCTGAGAACTGTTTGGGATGTAAAGCCCTGAATTGCTTTACCCCAGGTGTGTCAGTCTCGGAACGGTTCAGGAGTTGTTGATGTCCTTCAAGGAGGCTGCGGATCGCCTCAAGTAGAACCGTTTGCTCTGTAGGTGGCGTAGGAACATCAGGTGTGAGAGGTAGTGGTGGAGGTGTGTTGTTGACATTGGTGCTGGTGTTGTTCATGGAATTCATAACCTTGAAGAAAAATTTAGGTCAGGACAGATTCAAAGTATATGATTCAAAGAATAAAAAATGATGGGATTCAAGGAACATGATTGTAAAGAATATTTTAGTTGCTGGTTCTTGTGTTATATTGTTTAGGTTGTTCATACAGAACAAAACTGCATGGTAGTGTTCCATACAGCTAGGACCTGCATAGGCCACCAACAAAACCTGTGATGCCCCGCTTCCCGGTATATGGCGAAGGGGACGCGACTGGTCCGCTATGTATATACTCAGAAGTACATACGCTAAGCATATCTAAGAAATATAAAGTAAATACAGAAGAGACAAAAGATCTGAACTGAACAGCAACTTTATTTATTAACATTCTTTTGTACAATGCATGAAAAAGTAAATACATGGAATAAAGCGATGTCTAAAGAATGGCATAACAGAAATGCAAAAAATACTGAAATAGAAAAGTGTACAATGAACAAGAGCTCGAGGTCTTCACTAAACTGGTTCAAGTCTTCAGCGCTAGGCTCTATCTCCAGAAGGTCCGAAACACCTGATGACATTCAAAGAAGAAAGAAGGAGAATGTCGTCAGCGAACAAATCGCTCGGTAAGTCCCAAAGATAAAGAAGAAGTAGAAGAGAAGAAAGAGAGAGTGTAGCTTTTAAAGTTGTATTATATTGTTATAATGTTAATGCTGTTATTGTCGTAAGTTCAAGGGTGAATGTCAACTAATCTCAAGAGTGTTTTCAAACCCAACAGGCCACAGTCCAGGGGTAGGGAACCACGGGCCCAAATGATATGTTAATAGCGGGACTTTGACTGTCGTCGAGCTATCCCAAACTCAACAGGCCACAGTCCAGGAGCACGGAAACACGGGCCCTCATGATTGCTTGCTTGTGTTAGTAGACATGGATTCATGATCTATGGGGACTCTTGAGATTATGTTGGATTCACGAATCAACTACCCCAATACCCCATGTAGTTATTGTATTGATAGTATTGCATTGCATTGTAATGTCTTGTAAATTGAATTGTATAATTGCATGACTTGCCGAAACCATGATATCAGTAAACGGATGTAACTGTAGAATCATGTAAACTGGAGATCACGTAAATGGAATGTATATACATGGTTCGGTTTAGTCAAGTTGTATAGATTGATATTTGGATTCATGGATTCTTGTTGAATTATAATATTGAAGATTGTAGATTATAAATTGTAGACTGTAGATTGTAGATTGTACTTGAATCATATTCTAGTCAGATTATAAAGAGACTCAAACTGAGTCCGACAGTTAGCCAAGTAACTTGAAGTCCTGAATGTTTTTATTAATTTGTCTACCTTAGATAGGCAAGCATCCACTTCTCCGGCTTCCTGAGGCTCAAGAGATTGGTCTCGCTTAAACCTATGTTTACTAGGTTCCTTAGAGTAATTTATAGTACTTGAGGGGGTTTTATGTAAAATACTTTTATATACTTTTCAAAATATACCCCAAGTATTTATTATTCGTCTTTAGAGTTGTAATGAATGTAGATTTTATATTGTGATATTTCTAGTGGAAATCTCCTAATTTCAGAAATAAAGGTATTTATTTGTAATACTGATTTGTGTGGAATTCATGGTATTTTAGTGTAAACTTGATTCTTGTGACTTTTAGAAAAAGGTGGAATATTTATATCACAACAATATATATATATATATATATATATATATTAATGATAAATATACTTCTATTTATACAAAAATAATTTTAATATATTTTTTATATTCTAAAACTCTCATTTTCTTAAGATGTCGTATTTTAAATCTTTCAAAACCGAATGCTCCTTGCGGAGGTCTGAATCTTGCACTACTAAGCCCGAGGATGTGCAATAATCCGCACCATCCCGAACGGGTTCCCCAAATCGGTTGTAGCGGTGCTTTGCAAAGATTGTATAAATATTAAATCTTTTAGAAAACGGTTTTATGAAGTAAATGGTATTTATTTATAAAGTTGCCAAATTCCCCGTACTCTATATTCTAGGGTATCCTAAGTCAACTAGACTATTCCTAACTGGTCCAAAACGACAAGTTGTGAGATACCTCAAATCGCCTCTTCACCAGCAATTGTGGCCAGGTAAGTAAAAGTGAAGAAAGTAGCGATCCGCTCACGAATCACCGTGAGATAGGCCTTTTAAAGTTACCTATCTCACTTGCCTAGCCTAGACACCATAAAGTCAGGTTTAGATAAACGACTGATGTCCACAACTTATCCTATTTTCATAATAAGTGGTATTTATTTAAAGAGTGTATCAATACTAAATTTTTTAGAAATGGTTGTATTAAATAAAGGGTATTTAAATGAAAATGTTTGTTTTCTCGTATTCTAAGTTTTCGATGGTATCGTCTTAGGTTGTATATGAGTACGTGAAGAGGTAGGTCGTTACCTCATGCTCTACTTTAAAGGTACAACAAGTTTAATGGAGTTAAATGTAGAATTGAAACAATGTGGTATTTTAGTGAAAAATACGATAAATTGAAATAGCCATCATTTCATGTGATGAAACTTGATCAATTTGGTTGATTAGTGTTTAATAGTCAACATGAGAGAGTTTAAGCATAATTGTGTTAATGAGAAGTGGATTTTTATGAAGAAACCGAACCGGAAATCGGATTTGTTCCGATTCCGTCGGGTTTTGTAAATCCGTATTTTTAGAATATAAAGGAGAGATAGAAAATGGGACTTACGGATTTCGATCAAAGATAAGAGGAAGGTGGATCAGGAGGAGTCGTCGGTGCGTCATTTCGTCTCCGGGTGTTCCTACGGCTGTTGCCGGAAATTCTGCCGAAGAATTCGCCGGAGCTTCGCCTTTCGCTCAATTCGATTGTACACAAGAGTTCTTAAGAATTTTAGAGAGTTGGCTCAGAGTTTTGGGATGAAAGGGTAGAGGGTAGGGGTGGTATTTATAGGGTTAGGCTAGGGTTAAGGTCGTTGAAAGGTTAAAATGAAAAATATGATAAAATGTATTAAAAGTGGAGTAATTGGGGTTTTAAAAGAGCTCTGCAAATGCTCTGAGGCTAAAATTTTGAAGGTGCATAGGGAATGTGGAAAGACACAACTTTCATGTTGGGGTCGTCATCGGAATAGGCCGACTCGGCTGTGATTCGGCCGTGACTCGGTCGGAGGACTGAGTCAGCCGATTCAAACCCGATTTAGCCGATTCCCTGCCGACTCAGGCGGCCGGGATCCCCCCTAACGGTTCATCTAACCCCTGGCAATGTTACATTTTTGGGTGTGGTGGGGTTTTTGTGAGATATGCACGTGTAAACCCTTGGTATTCTAAAGGTTTAAAATAAAAACAATATTAAAAATAATGTGGGGTATGGGATTTGAACTCTGGTGGCTTGGTTCAGCAGTGCAAAATATTACCCATGAGCTACAAGCTCTTTCTTGTAATTATGGAGCTAATTAATTACATAAAGTAATAACAGTAAATGTAAATACCCCAAGTATACATTAATTTTAAAGCAAATTTTTGTACACTAAAAATTGAGTTGTTACATTCATTTAACTTATAATTAAAAAGCAAAATAATTACTTATCTCTTGTGCTCAGGCAAAAATACCCCTTTATGGATTTTTGAAAAAAAATATTTTGAAAAAATTTGTATAAGAAATTTGCGGTTGTTACAATGTGAGAGATGGTAAAAAGAAAAGACAATTGAATAGTTGTATTCAATTTTTCCAGAACCGGAAACCATCCTCAAATCTGAACGCTTTTCTTCGAGTTCGTATATAACTATACGATGGTTATATCCAATTAAAGGGGATCTTCGTAGTAATACGGAATGTTCCGGAGAAAAGTAAAGGATAAAAGTAGGAGTGGTAATGAAGTATGCAATTCTGACAATCCAAACCCGAAAGAAGAATTTGTCGGGATCATCTAAAATCACCCGAGGAGTAGTGTTCATCACTGAAAACTTCTTTTTAGTACAGTGGTTGCTTTATGATATGGTATTTTGAAACCATGGTTACTTTGTAACCTCTTCATATACCATGTTCACACTCTTTCCCCATTTCACAATGTTTAAGTTAAAATAAATTTGGTGTTAAGTTTGCTAAATTCGGATGTGGTATTTTATGTTAAGTGACTTGACAAATCTCGTAGTTTCATATACCATATACCATCACAAACACTTAGCACACTTAACACGGAAATCATTTGCTCTCACTTACTACTTTGTGTTTTTGATGTTATCGTATGCTTGCTAACCCTTATGTTTAGTGTTGATATCTCAAGCTTGGACATACAAACGGTAAGTGAACAAAATATACCCGTTTCGTGTTTTGCGGCAAATATCGGAATTTGATGATTTGTGCTTCACAACCGCCTTGACAACTCATGCTTCATGCCGGGATCGATGTAAGGACGGAAAACTCATGATCAAGGAAGAATCGAAGGAATCTTCGCGATTCGACCTTCCGAGCTAAAGACACAACCACTTCTTTCTTATCTTCTTTGCTTGCTTTTCTTGTCTTCGTATTCATTCTATTTTTTTTTGACAACCAACCCAATTCATTATTTGTTGAACCTTAAATAACAAGACCTAATACACAATTCCCTGCGGATCGACCCGTACCTGCCGGCTTGTTACAATGTGCCGTGCACTTACGGTTTATAAATTTTAAAACGAGAACGATCTCGTGTGCGCATTCCATTTCTCTAAAATCATATCCGTTTCTAAAACATAAACGTTTGCGCGCGTGGGTGAGTTCCCAACAAGTTTTTGGCGCCGTTGCCGGGGATTTGGTAGTATTGGGTATTGTTATTTCTGGTTCATACTAACAAAACTAACTTTTATCTCAATTTTTTCAAAACTAACAATACAAAATTTTTTTTCTAACTTGTTCTCTGTCCTTCAGACCTGCTAACACCCTGATATTTATTTTAAAAATCAAGTTATACCATAAGAGCACTTAGCTAGCTTAGAGAACTCACACAAAATTTGAGCACAAACCAACTTCAATTGGCCGGCGATATCAAAGGAAAATCCGAGCTCGCCAGCCCAATCAGGGTGTTTTTGATTTTTTCTTTTTGTGCGATCTCCAACGTGTTGTCAGTACTCTAATGGTATTGTTTGATTTTTGTAATTTTGAGTGTGCAGGAATTGGGGCATATATATCGCTTTTTGACACTAAATATCGTATTTTTTGACATTTCAGTTTTTATGGAATTACGACCAGCGATCGTACGGAGCGAGGCTCAAATTCAATTGCAAAACGTTAGTGAAGTATAGTGCCAAAGATCCGGGTAGTTTGACCCACGCAAGAGAACAATCAAAGTCTCGGGATCACTTCAAAATAGAGGTTTTATTAACCAAATCATATCGGTACGTATTTTCTAACACATTCCTCTTAAATCCGACGCATTCCGATATTTCTATCTTCTGCAGGATTCTTCGCACAATTTTGCCACCAATTGCACAGAGAAATAACCGCATTTGTTGCAGTGCTTAAACTTAAACAGAAAAAGAATTGCTTAATTGCTTGTTTTTTTGAATTCTTTTATTGATTGCGCATTTGCATCTTAAATACGGATTTAAGGGCACGACCAAACATGATACGGTAAAGGATTTTATCACCTTTTTCCGTAGTCCACAAATCACAAAACTGCATTCTTGCATACCCACAGTAATGTAAAATCAATTAGAGCTTTGACTTTAAGGACAACGCGCTCATTAGGAGAACTTGACTGTGTTTAGAACACCGCTTAACGGTATATCGTTCACGGGGTGTTTAGGCAAGTGTTCAAGAGAAAGGGTTATTTAATTAAGGAAATTCGCGAAAGCATTGGAAAACCTCCACTTATCTCTTGCACTTACCTGGTTTCGTGATCTGTACATCTTGAGCTCGTTTCTCGACACAGTTTTACTTCAACAATCAGGTTCTTCAGCAGGTCTAGTTGACTAGCATAACATAAACTGCTAGGGGTATGATATTCCTTGTTTTTGTGATATTTGTGAATTCTTTTTGATATGGGTGATACACGATTTAATTCAATTTTTCACGATTCTTATTCTTTTCTTTATACTCAGTCCCAATTCATTTGTTCAAATTGCCAAGATTCTTCCCGCATTCATGAAAACTGTCCTTTCTTAGGGGGTGACCAACTGTCCCATATTTTTTATAGTGGTCACCCACCTAACACTCTTGAACCCAGTCTCACTTCAATTAGAGACCTAATGATTAAGGATTTAGAAAAGAGGGCGACAGATTGACTGTTTTAGCATCACCACCATCACAGCCCGCCTTACCTGAAACAACTGACCCATCCTTAAGGATTGATGGTGAGATGGATGCTAGGTTGACCGCATTAGAAAAAGGTATTGAAGTGATGATTGCGGTCGAGAATCAAACAACTGCAACGCTAGCCCTGTGTATACAGCAGTCTGAGCAATTATTTCACGCTCAAGCTCAATTTTTGGTTAGAATTGAAGAGCATGTAGCTGTAGTGAGTCTAAAGAGTGAACACAGTCAATTAGAACCACATGGTGTTAATATCTGTCATCTAGGAACTCACCCAAGTAAGATAAACGTTCAATTGAATTTTGATGATTTCATGGATGACGATGCAATTGAATTGACTAAGTGTTATCAGGACACACAAGAAAAACCTCCGACTGATTTTTGCATTCCAATTTTAGAGGAGGAATCTTGTGATTTTGACGGGTATGGTTTGGATAGATTGATAGAAAAGATCAATGATCAGGAACCTACAATTTTTGTATCACCTAATGATATTGTTTCGGAAGAAGCGTTAGTGTGGGAACCTACTTTTTTAGATGACATGAACCTACCCACTTGTGAATGTGATGAAGAAGAAATTGTATTGGGAGAGTCTGTGAGCCGTAACAATAAGAATAGGATTATGAAAGATCATAAAAAGGAAGGCAGCCTTGAAAAACATTCTTTCATGTCGAGTTTTGAGGACATTTTTGCGGATGAACTTGATATTCTGAGTGAGTTTGAGTCAGGATAATTTTGGGAACTTCCTATGAACCTTTCTTTTTCTGAATTTTTTGCGTATGAACTCCAGTTTTTAAACGAATCTGGCTTCGGAACTCAACGCGTGCTTCTTGAACATTCAATTCATTCAGAAAACAATTCGTTGACCTCTTCAAAACTTCATTTTCACTTTCAACGTCTTCTGATCCCTACTTTTACAGGCGCATACCCTTCACTAGCATCTAACTTATACCTTTTCTTTTTCTTTTTTCTTTATATATACATATTCTTTTACCAGCCATTGCACTATATAAACAAAATCTTTAAATGGCTGGTATTAATTTCCGGACTTACCGAATCTTTTAATATGTATATGTTGTAATTAGTTTTAGGTTTTTTGTTTTCTCTTTAAATAAAATTCTCATCCTGGTGTCTAAGTCTAGCTACCGGAGATGGGGGCAACGATGAGGATATCGTTAAACACAAGTTTGGGGGTAAGCACTACGTTTATTTTACTATATCATGTGTATATTCGGCATTGCATACTTATTAAAAAACCCATAAAAATTGAAAAAATTTCCCAAAAATATAAAAACTTTGTCATGTTAGCTAGCGGGGGAAATTAGATTCGAAGCCCGACGCATCGGTTGATAAGTTAGAAATAACTAAATCCTTTTTTGTGAGACCGACGACCCAAAAAATTGAAGGGTTCCTAGGGACACTAATGAGGTCTCACAAGGCATCAACCATGCCAAATTCAAATTTTTTCATGTGTCGAGAAACCCTAATGCGATCGTTGACTAGAGATTAGGCGAAACATACAACTAGTTAACAACTTAACTAAGAGTGAACGGAAAATACAACCTTTGTAGATTCGGTCCTCCACCTCCATAGCTCCGTGATGATGTCCCCTCGCTACGATCATCGGATCTCGGACTCTAGTGTTGATTTCATCGGAGAAATGATCGGGCTAGGTCGTCGACTTCGATGCCGAAGATGATCTACGTCGAGGCAACTCAAGATCAAGCTCCAACTTCACCAAGTCATGAATCTTGTGAATAAAAAACACCTTATACTATATGGCAAGTGGTAGAGGATGAAGAAATAGGAAGTGGGTTCACTTTAGAATTGGATTTCTCACTCTTTTTCTCAAAACACCATTGAAGCTAGCAAGCGTCTTTCTTCTTGAAGAAGAAGAAGAAGAAGAAAAAGAATATGATTAGAATTATTAATAAATGGAAATCAAGTCATTCTTATCATATTAGCAACTATGGTTAAGTGTAGAGAATAAACTAGGGTTAAGTAAATGGTTAGGGTTAAGGAAAGAAACAAAACGATCAAATTCTTTCAAAGCTTCAAGAAGCTTCAAAGAAAATCCAAAGTTTGCCACCATTTTATTTCTTTCTCAAATGAATAAATAAATAAATGAATAAGTAAATGAAGCAAAAGAAACCCTAACCATTGACTAACCATGGTTTAAACCAAACATACACCCAAGTTTGCATGTATCATCAAACATGATACAAACTAGTGCACAAAACTATATCATATATACAATGTGCACATCAAGTGAGAAAATCCATCTTAAGTGAACCAATACTAGTTAATGCAAAGTAATATATCAAATATATAATTATGCATTAAATCATTAAATCAACACTTGATTTAATGATCCGGTCATATCGCATATAACCGACTAATATCAATAGTAACAACTTATCGAATCAACACTTGATCCGATAACCCGGCTATATCGCATATAACCGATCAATGTCACAAATCGCGAGAATCCAATACAGTATCACATATTGGTATTATTCTCGGTCCCGCACATATCTCATATGCGCTCCTATTTCGTTTCGCTTGAGCCAGGAACCTCTGTGTAGGACTCTAAAGACTCGTCAATAAGCCGGCAGCAGATGATGATCATATCAAGCACCCACAAGCCGCAAGCGGTCTGCTAAACGTAACGGCCATCCGGGTATTGAGCGATCAGAAGATCGACGAGCAAGCCCGCTCACACTCCTGTGAATCCAACCAGTAACACTTACCGTACAGTCCGGTCTGTTCGTCTGATATGTCGCATATCTCGCCTAGGGGTGGTAAACGTCAGACCCCAATAGCTTGATAAGTCGTGTCGATATGAGGTCTATAACGGTTTGAGATACTACTGATAACACTTACCAGTAAATCTCAGCAACCCTGGCCAGGGATTTCCGGTTATAGCCAATCGAACACAGCGCAACATCAACTCCCTATAGAGGGAGAGACGAATCCCTTCCTATCGCTCATTGCCTCCATGTGATTCGGGACTGTACCCAAAAGCCACCATTTTGCAGGCCCTCTTGGACGTGGTAAGGTGGAAATCAAAGCACAGTGGGAATCACACAAGACTCTATGATGATCTCGGGTCTACAGACTAACCTGTACCAGTGTCACCAGAGAACTGCCATCTGACGTAAGGTATAATACCATCTGGGAGTTCTCGGCGAGTCCGTCCAGTGTACCCAGTCTCCACTGAGCACCCGTATATCATCTCTGATGTCAAACACCAATGGATATGGGATCATCCGTCGCCCATCTGTATGGGTCGAGAAGGTATACGCTAGTCTACTCTGGTATATCGATGCCCCGTCTCGATACACCTACGACTAGGGACCTTAAAGGATGTACTTATGGACTACCATGTCCCCACAAGTATGATCTGCATCATAGTCCAGGTAGTCAAGCACACATCCTAAGGGCTTTACCAACATGTAACAGAGAGACAATCAGTATACACGTTAAGGTAAAGAGTAACCAGATAGCATACTATAATGTCGAGCAAGAAAGTCCTCCCTATATATGTCCCAGCATCCACTACAATATACATCCTATGTACGGTAATGGCCTCTAGGGCATACATATAACTAACAATCTCCCACTTGCACTAGGGCCATCTGTAGCAGTGGTTGTAGTATCTCATACTCAACCATTCCATAAAAGTCTCTCTCTGGAAAAGGCCTTTGTGAGTGGATCCGCCGTGTTGTCCTCTGAGTCTTCTCTCCTAACCTCGATCCCCTGGAGATCAACCATCTCCATGATCAGGTAATACTGCCTTAGAATATATCTGGATCGCTGATGGGATGAACGTTCCTTGGCATAAGCCACAACTCCATTGTCACACAATGGGAGGAACTAAGTTCATCTCATGAACAAATATACATCCAGACTGCCTATTTGGTAGCATCTTAAGTAGCGATGTATCCAGCCTTTATCGTCTAGTATGCCACGGTATCTAGCATGGAACTCTTCCAACATACCGTCCCTTTACTAAGGGTAAAGACAATGCTTGTGACTGACATTCAGTCGTCCTTATCACCCTGGAACCTTTCCAGCGATTCTCCCCAGGATCAATTGATACCATCTCACTACAACTAGTGAGTGTCCTAATATCCAATTAGATCTATCCCATAGATCCAAAACCCAGGATTTAGTAGGTATCACTTTGATCCTATATGGAGAATCATTGTGATAAGCGGAGATTGACCGAGCGTAGCATAGGAAACTCCTTTCTTATTAAGAGTATGTCATCCACGTACTCTACGAGGATCACCACCATACTCCCTACTACCTTTTTGTATATACAATGTTCATCTACCATTTTGATAATGTCAAACTCTTTGACTAACACATCAAAACAGACGTTCCAACTCCGTGATGCCTGCTTTATTACATAAAACATCTTGCACGCGTTTCAGCTGCTCCCACTCTCTACGAAGCCCTCTGACTGTGTACTTATAGACGCACGCTTCTTAAACATCATTTAGAAAAGCAGTCATGGCACCCAACCGCTAGATGTCATAGTCATGGTATGTAGCCGTGGCAAGTAGGATCTGGATGGACTTAAGCATAGCTACTTGAAAAAGGTTTCATCATTATCCACGCCTGGTCGATGATGAAAACTTTTAATATGTCTAGCTTTGAAAGTCTCAACTTTTTCATCTACACCAAGTAATCTTCTCAAGATATACTTGCTCCTGATGGGGATTTAACCCTTCAGATTTAGCAACTAAAGTCCATACTTTGTTGGTGTATAAGGATTCCATCTCAGATCGATAAACATCCAGCCATTCTTACAGAGTCACACTCCTGATGGCCAGCTCGAAACTAGTTGGGTCATCATCTCATGATGCAATCCTCGCTCCCACTGTCATAGAAAAACCGAAGTATCTCTCAGGTGGGTGAGGAACCCTACTAGATCGGCGGAGAGGCTGAGGTTCGTTGGTAACTATTGAATCCTTTGGTTCTATCAAATCATCAGCTGCAGTTTGTATAGCTGGAACATTTCCAGTTCTACATAACAAATCTTGCCTCGAGCTTGTCCGGATTTTGCTTTTCAGACATAGGCTAGACAACCCCAAATCTTAACTAACTTAAGATATGGGCTCTTCCCTTTCCATATCACATATGAAGTGGTAGGCAACTGATTTGATTCGAACCCAATTCAATTGGTATGCAGCTTCTCAAGTGCATAACTCCCAAAAAGGAAAAAGGAAACTCAGTAGTACTCATCATAGAGCACACCTTATCATATAGGGTGTGATTGCTCCGTCCCGATATACCATCGTGCTATGGTGTATTCGGAGGAGTAACACTGATGGAGAATCTCATTCTCCTTTAGAATAGTCCAAGAATTCCATGCACAAGTATTCTCCTCCCTGATCTCATCATAGGACATAATACTTATACCCGTATTTTGGTTCTCTACTTCTAAATCATATTCTGTGAATATCTCAAAAGGTTCGGACTTGTGTTTCAACAGGAACATATGTCTGAATCTTCAGAGATCATCAGAGAATGTAATGAAGTACAAAGAACCGGTCTTGGCATGTATAGACAGGGGACCTACATACATCAACATGTATCATCCCAAGAGTTCACCAACTCTTTCTCTGTTTCCAGTAAACGGAGCTATGGTCATCTTATCTCTATGACATGACTGGAAAGTTTCACAAGATGTAAATTCAAACTAATTTAAATATGCATCTAAATGTAACTTCAGCCAGTCAGGTCGCATTGATATGACCTAGTCTACAATGCCTCAAGAAGGATTCATTCATTTCTGAACTCTTCCTCTTGTGTGTGTTCTATATACTAAGAACCGTAGTTTGATTTAGAACATCAATGCTTTTAGATAACGTCCCTGAATCGATCAACTTTTGATATAGGAAATGTTCAAAATATTATCCAACAATACAAAATTTTATCATTTCTTTACTAATAAAGAGACTGATATGATTTTGTATATCAGGTTCGGTATCTAATAACATTCGTTCAGAATCAATGTATTTGGAATACAGGGTGACAGTGACCAACAGACTTGGCTACAACACTTGCACCGTTTTCTGTCTCATGAAACTTATCACCCGTTCTCAGTTCTCTACCTTTCTGTAGCCCTATGTAACAGATTACATATCTGGGATCCGGATCCGGTATCAAATACCCAGGAGGTAGAGGATAGAGAGAAACAGTTCTTTATAATGAACACACCCGAAGATGATGCATCAACATGCACTATCTTCGTTTGGGCGGCACGGGAATTCTGGTAATCCCCATTTTCCTGCTCTGTCTTATAACAATTATAAGTTGGAGCGGGACCAACGTTTCCCAACGTAGTATAAAAAGCGGGTTCGGTCAATATCCGTATTATTATCTTGATTAAGGCGTGATTTGGTCGCTACCTGGAGAGAGAGAGAAGAAAACACTCAGCGTGCGCTCTTGCAAGAATAGATTGGTTATTATTTTATCTAATCAGGATGGCTCCCACTGTTTTTTTATCAAATCTTCCTTCAAACCCTAAAAGGAAAGATTAGCCGGGATTAATTACACGCTACAAGTTCGCCAATCTTTCAACCAGGCCAGTGTCGGTACTTTGAGGGAGGTCCCCCGTACTTTCGCACGAACCTAATTAATGTAAACCTCGTTTTCCCAGAGGCGTAACCTCGTTAATACCTTTCTAGACACCTACTTGATCGGCTAATTGTAATGTGTAAAACTCTCCCAGGAGTAACAATTACTCTCAGTGGGTATCGGGATCCAACTATCTCATAGAAGGTATGCAATCTCATTGCAAATTTCAACACTTGAAATTCCGGATAATATTTTTCCCCAAACGATCTATGACCTTGACAAGGTCAACAAACCATAGACCGTAAGTCATGTTCAACCCGTCATTTCTTGATTGAATCAAACCCACCCGCACAACCCTTGACAAGGTCAACAAGGCTGTACGACTACCCTAACCCAATCTGCATCATATGCAGAAGCAGATAAATACTGGTTAGCTACCGTATACTGCGCCTTGACAAGGTCAACAAACGCAGCACGAATACTAAACAAGACTTATCTGAAATGACGGAGGGCTACGACAGGTTTTTCTGAAAACCTATTGTGTAATGAACTTGATATCGTTGTAGAATCAAATGATTTTAAAATGAAGTGTTTTTGAGGATTTTCTAGTTTTGCTAAAGGGGTCACTCCCAGTGAAGGGATCGTCGGCCATTTCCTCGTCGAATGAGGTGCGGGATATATCATATATATCACTGTGCAAAGAAGAAACTATAGAAGCAATCAAAATACAAACCGAGGGTTGTAGCATCTGCCAGTTATTGCTAAAGGAGTCACTCCCGGTGAAGGGATCTCGGTCCTTTCCATATTGAATAAGGTGCAGGATGTTCCACAAGGAACACCGCGATGCAAAGCAAGAACTGTAGCTACCTGTATTATTTAGAAATTCGATTCCACAACATCTTAGGTTTCTTTTTCTTTCATTAATCATATTAATGAAGTCCCATCATTTAAGTCACCTAAACATCACAGATAAATACGACGTACACTTATGCCATCCGCATTCGCCTCAATGGCCCCTCATGCACCGTTAGGTTAGGTAACTAACGACAGAGCGGGGCAGGGCTAGCACGGGTGTAAAACATAAGTAACGCCTATATAATATATCATATATACTATATACAGTATTTATCACAGAACATATCAAATGATCACATCACAGATATTGCAGCAGAAGAAACATATGAAATATTGGATATACTGGGACGTCTGTGTTTTCAATACGAGCCAGTATAAAACACGGATTCCACGGTCGCGATGAATAGCCAAACCCACACCCCTAGACCCCTACGAGAGCGGCAAGCAACCCTACCAATTCTAGAGTTAGGAGACCCGGACTCGACTCCTCGAGTTGGTCTCCCACTGGACTCCAGAACCCGGTTACTTGTGCCCTCCTCCTTAGGTCTATCCTAGAGCGGAAAAGTAAATAATATACAACAACGGTGACAACTTCCGCAACCTGGAAGTGCCCCAATCAAAGAATATTACATACAAGTTTTTACATGAATGAAAATGAAAAACACCCATCTCACATAAAACCCTCCCAGCTATTCAAATACAACGATCCAATATAACATATCCAGCAACACATAACATCACATGTCATCAACGTAAATAAAAATGTGTATCCCAATTGTCGTTGACATATAGCAACGAAACCGGCGATATCACATATTACACTTACGGTCACAGAAAAGAAAGTGTAAAACTACAACAGTTGGAATCCGCAACTTGCATAGACATCGCATGCCTAATCAAATGAATTCCTTAGACATCGCATTCCTAACAATTATAAACCACGTATTTTAGTCTCATTATTGAAAACACTTTTCAATATCAAGTCGGGCAATTCAACAAGATTCCCGGCATCCTGATCGAATGCTCGTCACAAACTTTAGTAGACGGCCGCACCCCCGATACCGTCGGCGAAGTGCACCAAGGCAGAACACCGATGCTGCGAGCACCCGAACGAATGCTTTCGGCGACGAGGTTCTCCTACAGTCACTTAGTCGGGGCTATGGGGCGTGGATGTCTATTAAGTTTATCCAGCGAGTATCCGCATACGCTACGCGATTGCGAAAGATTTTTGATCACATCAAAATTCCGTGGCAACCGATCAAGTGAGACTAAACTGCTATGTTTATAACATTCATTCAGTTATCTCATAACTACTTGTGGATTCCAAATATTGTATCACATTCCGGATAAATAGAAAATGTTAAACTTTCCGATCGAACAATCGAACACCCAAGTTTTCCCGAAACTGCTCAACACATGAAATAAGTTTAAAAACATTCACTTTGTGCCTCAGTACCAACGGTCCAGCCGTAGAAGGGTCAAGCCAACGCCTCACATGTGGCACGTCGTACTGCCCCAAACCCTAAGGTTCAAAGGGCAGTTCAAGACGGTCACATAATCGAGTTAAGGTTTGTTGTCTTCTAGAGGTACCATCGCGTTACTTGCACTACTTAGAACGTCATTAAATTACGGAAATATCCAACAATTGGAAATTTCCCGGCAGGGGAAAAAGTGGGTATTTATATCTCGTCGAACTTTTAACATATTCTAAAAATATCCGGAAAAACACATAGACGAAGTTAAAGATTCCGATCAAAATGTCGAACTCCCAATACAACCCAGAAAACTCAACAGTTGAGTATACATTAAAAATTCCTAGAAAACTCAGCAATGAAATAAATAAGTTACTGTGCAAAAATTAATGCAAAAGGTGAACATACGGCCGTGGAACCGCCGCATTAGCCCTGCTCGTGCCGCGGTTCCGCGGCGCTTTAGTCGAATTGGACGATCGAATTTCACAGTAATTCTTAAAAACTCCTGCTGATTTTTTTGCATATTTTTAATTTGGAAAAATCCCCGATTTCAAAAAATGTACAAAGAGCAATTTTGCATTAGGGTTTCGGTTCGATTGGACTTCTAACTCCGTCTACGCATCGCCTAAGGCTCTAGCTAGGCTCTGATACTACTGTAGGGTTCCTAGGCACACTAATGAGGTCTCACAAGGCATCAACCATACCAAATTCAAATTTTTTCATGTGCCGAGAAACCCTAATGCGATCGTTGACTAGAGATTAGGCGAAACATGCAACTAGTTAACAACTTAACTAAGAGTGAACGGAAAATACAACCTTTGTAGATCCAGTCCTCCACCTCCATAGCTCCGTGATGATGCCCCCTCGCTGTGATCATCGGATCTCTGACTCTAGTGTTGATTTCATCGGAGAAATGATCGGGCTAGGTCGTCGACTTCGATACCGAAGATGATCTACGTCGAGGCAACTCAAGATCAAGCTCCAACTTCACCAAGTCATGAAACTTGTGAAGAAAACAACCTATACTACATCGCAAATGGTAGAGGATGAAGAAATATGAAATGGGTTCACTTTAGAATTGGATTTCTCACTCTTTTTCTCAAAACACCATTGAAACTAGCAAGCTTCTTTCTTCATGAAGAAGAAGAAGAAGAAAAAGAATATGATTAGAATTATTAATAAATGGAAATCAAGTCATTCTTATCATATTAGCAACCATGGTTAAGTGTAGAGAATAAACTAGGGTTAAGAAAATGGTTAGGGTTAAGGAAAGAAACAAAATGGTCAAAGTCTTTCAAAGCTTCAAGAATCTTCAAAGAAAATCCAAAGTTTGCCACCATTTTATTTCTTTTTCAAATGAATAAATAAATAAAAGAATAAGTAAATGAAGCAAAATAAACCCTAACCATTGACTAACCATGGTTTAAACCAAACATACACCCAAGTTTGCATGTATCATCAAACATGATACAAACTAGTGCACAAAACTATATCATATATACAATGTGCACATCAAGTGAGAAAATCGATCTTAAGTGAACCAATACTAGTTAATGCAAAGTAATATATCAAATATATAATTATGCATTAAATCATTAAATCAACACTTAATTTAATGATCCGGTCATATCGCATATAACCGACTAATATCAATAGTAACAACTTATCGAATCAACACTTGATCCGATAACCCGGCTATATCGCATATAACCGATCAATGTCACAAATCGCGAGAATCCAATACAGTATCACATACTGGTATTATTCTCGGTCCCGCACATATCTCATATGCGCTCCTATTTTGTTTCGCTTGAGCCAGGAAACCTCTGTGTAGGACTCTAAAGACTCGTCAATACGCCGGCAGCAGATGATGATCATATCAAGCACCCACAAGCCGCAAGCGGTCTGCTAAACGTAACGGCCACCCGGGTATTGAGCGATCAGAAGATCGACGAGCAAGCCCGCTCACACTCCTTTGAATCCAACCAGTAACACTTACCGTACAGTCCGGTCCGTTCGTCTGATATATCGCGTATTTCACCTAGGGGTGGTAAACGTCAGACCCCAATAGCTTGATAAGTCATGTCGATATGAGGTCTATAACGGTTCGAGATACTACTGATAACACTTACCAGTAAATCTCAGCAATCCTGGCCAGGGATTTCCGGTTATAGCCAATCGAACACTGCGCAACATCAACTCCCTATACCGGGAGAGACGAATCCCCTCCTATCGCTCTTTGCCTCCATGTGATTCGGGATTGTACCCAAAATCCACCGTTTTGCATGCCCTCTTGGATGTGGTAAGGTGGAAATCAAAGCACAGTGGGAATCACATAAGACTCTATGACGATCTCGGGTCTACAGACTAACATGTACCAGTGTCACCAGAGAACTGCCATCTGACGTAAGGTATAATACCATCTGGGAGTTCTCGGCGAGTCCGTCCAGTGTACCCAGTCTCCACTGAGCACCCATATATCATCTCTGATGTCAAACACCAATGGATATGGGATCATCCATCGCCCATCTGTATGGGTCGAGAAGGTATACGCTAGTCTACTCTGGTATATCGATGCCCCGTCTCGATACACCCACGACTAGGGACCTTGAAGGATGTACTTATGGACTACCATGTCCCCACTAGTATGATCTGCATCATAGTCCAGGTAGTCAAGCACACATCCTAAGGGCTTTACCAACATGTAACAGAGAGACAATCAGTATACACGTTAAGGTAAAAAGTAACCAGATAGTATACTATCATGCCGAGCAAGAAAGTCCTCCCTATATATGTCCCAGCATCCGCTACAATATACATCCTATGTACAGTAATAGCCTCTAGGGCATACATATAACTAACAAAAATAACCCTCCTTTGTGTTTAACCATAGCTGATATACGTCTTTTATAACACTTTAAACATGTCGTATGTTTTTGAGAATTTGATGAAACTCTGACATGTCTGTAAACTTTTAAAATTGATAAATATCTTTAGGATCAAACAGGTTTGTTCTAAATTAAGTAATATCAAGAATAGTTCATAAAGTAAGGTGAATATGAAGAATAATATTGAGCTTTTAACAGAAGCTATAAGTTAGAAAAATAACCCATCTGAAAGCTTGTTGGAGAAATTACACACCTTATCCACATGTAACGTCTTCGGATTTAACAGAAAAAGCTTGCTATATCTCCGTTTTCACTGAGTTCATAATATTTTAAAAAAAAATGAGTCTTTTGTTTTGTGGCCTTGGTAACTTTAGGTAATTAAGTCCTAGGGGTGTCTCCATACCTAATACCCTAAAGCCATCTGCTTTGGGTGTCATTGACCCAAAACTCGCTAAGTTTCCAATCGCGAAATAAAACAAGCTAAGCAAGTGTTCTCTCCGAGTGAAAAGTGTTGGATATGTATGCCTTAGAGGCCATTATTGTATAATACTAGTTTGTACATTACATTTTGAAAGCTTGGGATATATACATGGATTGACGACAGTCTTGCTCGATATAGTAGTATACTACTTGGTCTGTATCTATCTTAATATGTGTATATGTTTCTTTAAATATATCGCTAATACATATTGATGGAGCCCTTAGGATATTTTCTTGACTACCAGCGTTGTGATGGCGGTCACACTAGTAGGGCTGGGTAGTCTATAAGCACATCCTTATACATGTCCCTAGTCATAGGATTATCGAGACAGGGTATCGATACTTCAGAGTAGACTAGTGTATACACTTCTCATCCCAGCAGGGGAGATGGTCTGTCCTATAGTCATTAATACGTAGTACTGAAGATAGTATGCATGTGCTCGTTATGTCACGAGTACACTGGACAGGACTCATCGGGAACTGTTGGTTGGTATTATACCTTTCATCAGGTAGCAGTTCCCAAGTGACATGAGTACAGCTTAGTCCGTTGACTTGACACTGCTACTTTGCCTCAAGTGTGTTCCCACTGTTCTTTGATTGCTACCCTACCACGGCTATATTGAGTCATGCAAACAGGTAGTAGTTGGGTGCAGCCCCGAAGCACTTGGAGGCAGTGGCGGTTAGATAGGATTCGTCTCTCCCGGAATTGGGGGTTGATATCGTGCTCTATTTGGAGAGCCTTTACACAAAGTCCCTGGCCAGGGAAAGTGAGATTTACTGGTAGGTGTTCCGGTAGTTTCTCGGGGTGTTCTGGGCTACACTTCGACACAACTTATACCGCTATTAGGGTTCTGACGTTTGCCACCCTCCAGGCCCGATATGCGATACTCTTAGAAGAACATACCGGACTGTATTGAGATTGTCACATATAGGCTCAGTAAGAGTTTGGATGAGCTTGCTCATCGACCTTCTTATCGACAGATACCTGGGTAGCTGTTATGCACAGCTAGTGCCGCTGACGTGCGTGTGGTTAAACCTATTGCTTGCCAGAGTACTATCGAGTCTTTAATGTCCCACACAGAGGGTTTACCAGCTTCGGGCAAAACGGGTAGAGGTCGTATGGTTTTACGACAGGGTTCGATCACATACGTGTACTTGTGTGCGTGTGGTGATTCAAGTGGACAATACTAGTGGTCTTTGGTTTAAGCCGGATCCTAGTATTTGATTATTAGATTAGCTTCGTCTCATAGTATTCGTGTTTCTCGGAACACCGATGCGGGTATGTATATACGGATGAGAGGAGATATAGAAGCAGACACCTCATTAGGGTTTTGACCATTGACTTGGTCAAAACAAATATGAGATAAAGAAAAGACTTTGTTATTTTTTATAAATGATAATATTTGTGTCATGGCTACTTATGTTGACCTTTTGACTTGGGTTGACTTGTTGACCCTAGATATTTTGGTGAGATATTTTTGACATAGATATTTTCGTAAGATATTTTCCATGCCATGCTTAAGGTCATATATAAGTAAGCCATTCAATTTTTATAATCATTATCATAAATACTTTCTTTTTCTTCAAGCTTGCTCTCTCCTTCTTCCTCTCTCAAACCCTACTGTCTCATGAGTTGAGAATCAAGGGTTAGTGAGACTAAGCCACTCAAATCACACTCTACTCACTCTAGTTTACTTAGATTAGCAAGCTAAGTATTCTAGTTACCTCAAATTGGAGGTTTAGCTCAAGGTTGGAGCTCTCGGGTGGATCATCCTTGACAAAAGGAGGAGGCCGAAGTTCAAGCACGATCCATACTTCCATCGAAGAGCTTAAGAAGAGGATCGAAGACCCGAAGGACTTGGTTTCTTTAGGTATACTTTCTATCATAGTAGATGGAACCCTAACATGCTAACTAGGTTTATGGTAAAGATCCGGTTTAGGTTTATTCTAGCGCCAAGTTTCGTATCGTTGTAAAAATTTTGTTCCGCATTTGGCCACGGAAGTTGACCGGGGCGCTAGCGTAACCCTTCATGGTATCGGAGCCAGCCTATAAACCCTAGACTAGCAAGTTTAAACATTGTTAAAACAATGAAACCGAAAAGACTCCGTAACATCGTAACCAAACTGCAGTTTCTGTCGAATGTTTAAAGGCTTCAAAAAAAATTTTAAACAACTGCAGAATGATCCTTAGACTGTAAGATATACCCAGAACAAAAACGATGCAATTCTACCATCAAATGGCCAGCCACAACCTCAAAAAAACCGGCCTCCTCGGTTTTATGGTGGAGAAATGCATCGAGTTTTGTTTTGGGTTCTTATCTCCAGAAGTTTGGTTGTCTGGTGTTGTTTGTTTTTTGTGCAAGTTTGATTCTCTGTTGTTTTCTGTACGGGGCAATTTGGAGTGTTTTGAAGTTGTTATATTTAACATTGTTTAATATTTTACAGTACATTCATTTTTATCTGCAACCATGAATGTCATTTGATCGGTAAACACGTCTATCTGCTATATGTTCTTTTAGACGGGTTTGCGAACGTGACATTCGTGTTGATGTTTTGTGCTTGTGCTGTGATTGTGGTTGGATAGTCATGGTGGATAGCATGTGGTGCAATGTCAGTGGTACAGTTTATATTCATTTGTACATTTGTTATTGCAGAGCGAGCGTCCGACATGTGGACTGCTGTCTTTGCCGGGTTATATATTATTTTGGGGCACGACCGGATTGAGGTCGATGTCACCATTTGTACATATTATTTTCGTTTTCTGTACTAGGATTACCCCATGGTGGAGTGCATGGATAGCTGGGTTCTAGAAGGCAACAAGCCCGCATCTCATGCCGTTATGATGGAGGAGGCTACGTTCTAGAATTGGCGGGCTATTCGCCACACTCGTAGGGGGTATAGTTTGACCCATGGAGGGGCGCCCAAGTTACCGGATTCCGTGAAGTTCTGGGTGGCCCATTCACTTTGTTGAAGGGTGCTGCCTCACTTCAGGGATTGGCGGGTAACTTGCTGTGCTCATAGGGGTCCAGGTTCTCATTGTACAGGCTATCCACACGACCGGGAACGTCGGGTTTTATTTGCGGCTCAAATGAAACTCAAGGCTCAAAGATTATCCACCATTCTTTATTGTTGGCTGAGATTCTGTGATGTTGATTATTATCATGCCTGAGACGAATGTTGTATATACTTATATATATACAAGTAGATGTTGTATATGTTTTCCACCCGCACTAGTCCAGCCCCCGCTCTGTCGTTAGTTAAGTAACCTAACGGGTGATGACGGGGCCCCGTGGAAAATGCGGATGGCATATACGTATATTGTATTTTCATTATTTTTGTGGTGTGATAGGTTAATTAATGGGACTGTTAGTTATATGTATGCCCTAGAGGCCATTACTGTACATGTGATGTATATTGTAGTGGATGCTTGGACATATATAGGGAGGACTTTCTTGCTCGACATGATAGTATGCTATCTGGTTGCTTTTTATCTTAACATGTGGACTTGTATTTGTTTACCGTCTTGCTCTCACATGTTGATAAAGCTCTTAGGATATGTACTTGACTACTAGAACTAAGATGCAGATCATACTAGTGGGGCCAGTGTAGTCAACGAGTTCATCCTATAACTGTTCCTAGTCGAGGGAGTATCGAGACAGGGCATCGATACTCTAGAGTAAACTACCGTATACGCATCTTGACCCATATGATGGGCGATAGATGATCCCATATCTATCGGTGTTTGACATCAAAGATGGTGTACGAGTGCTCAGTAGAGACTGGGTACACTGAACGGACTCGCCGAGAACTCCTAGATGGTATTATACCTATCGTCGGATAGCAGTTCTCTGGTGACACTGGTACAGGTTAGTCTATAGACCTGAGATCGTCATAGAGTCTTGTGTGATTCCCACTATGCTTTGATTTCCACCTTACCATGTTCAAGAGAATGTGCAAAACGGTGGCTTTTGGGTACAGTCCCGAGTCACATGGAGGCAATGAGCGATAGGAGGGGTTTCGTCTCTCCTAGTATACGAAGTTGATGTTGCGCTATGCACGATTGGCCATAACAGGAAATCCCTGGCCAGGGTTGCTGAGATCTACTGGTAAGTGTTATCAGTAGTTTCTCGAACCGTTATGGAACTTGCATCGGCATGACTTATCAGGCTATTAAGGTCTGAAGTTATACCACCCCCAGGCTGTGATATACGACATATCAGACGAAGAGACCGGACTGTACGGTAGTATTACCGATTGGATTCGCAGGAGTACAAGCAGGCTTGCTTGTTGATCTTTTGATCGCTCAATACCCGGGTGGCCGTTACGTTTAGCAGACCGCTTACGGCTTGTAGGTGTTTGATATGATCATCACCTACTGCCGGCATATTGACGAGTCTTTAGAGTCCTACACAGAAGTTTCCTGACTCAAGCAAAACGGAGTAGGAGCACATATATAATATGTGAGGGACCGAGATTAATGTTCGTATGTGATACTGCATTCTATTCTCGCGATATATGTATCGATTGGTTATATGTGATATAGCCGGGTTATCGGATCAAGTGTTGATTCGATGAAATGATACATTTGATATTAGTCGGTTATATGTGATATGACCGGATTATTAAATCAAGTGTTGATTTAATAATTTAGTGTATAATTATATATTTGATACATCACTTTACATTAACTAATATTAGCTCACTTAAGTATTCATTTTTCTCACTTGATGATACATTGATATATATGTGATATATGTTAAATGTATTGTTTTCTTTTTGCACACTTATCATATATGTGATATATATTAGTGTGTCATGCTAGGTTACACATGCAACATGTATGTATGAGACTTATACCATGCTAGGGTTAAGCTAGGGTTTTTTTTATTTTAAGCTAATTCAAACATTTGGTTTAAGTCATAGTAGATATTTTGTGCAAACAAGATAACTATTGACCAAGTCAACTTGTTTGTCTAGCTTAGGATATTTATTTAACCCAACCCTTAACCTTAGTGTATGGATTATTCTCTACAATGGTTAGGCATGATATTTTGTGACCATGGTTGCATTTGTAACCTCATGAGTTCATTCTTGAGTTCATCACTTGATTCATCTTCTTCTTCCTCTCAATCTTTCTAGCTTCAATGGAAAGTGATGATTTCTTGTGAGAAAATGATTTCTAAAGTGAGCAAAATTCCTACTTCATCATCCTCTACTACTTGCCATTTAGTATAGGGTGTTTGCTTCACTAATTCCATGATTAGTGAAGAGATAGCTTTGGTTAGTGTCTCCTCGACGTAGATCATCTTCGGCCTCAAAGTCTTCGAAGCAAGCATATTTGTTTCTTCAAGCGAGCCTCTCTAGAGTCCGGAGTTCACGATCGCAGCAAAGGGGACTAGTACACGGAGCTATTGAAGTGAAGGACCGGTCTACAAAGGTTGTATTCCCTGTTCACTTTTAGTTGCAAAGTGTTTGCATACGTATTCCGTCGGATTTGTAGTTTGCGATTCATGGTTAGGGTTAGCAAGAACAGCAAACTTTTAAATTTGGCATGGACGATGCCTCCCGAAACCTTGCCGCCGTGCTAGGAAACCCTGCAAGGACCGCATTAATTTTTATTAATGTAAGAAAATAAACCTAAAAGATGTTGTTGGAACAAATTTCGAAAAACTACAGTTATATTCTTTCGCTTTACATAGTGGTATTCGGTCATAAATATCCAACACCTCATTCTATGAGGTAAGAGCCGAGATCCCTTCGCGGGGAGTGACCTCTTGAGCTAAAGTCTGTACCGTAGATTACTAGGTTTTTTTCAAAACCAGAAATTTTCAAAAGGCAGAGCTTAAACCACTCCTTTTCAAAATTGCTCAGGTTCCTTCAACGATATCAAGTTCATTACGTTAACGGGTTTTTCGCCAAAAACCCAGCCGTAGCCCTCCGTCGTTTCTGATAATTACTACTTAGTATTCGTGCTGCATTTGTTGATTATTCGTCAAGGCACAGTGAACGGTAGCTGAGTAATAATTTTATGTCGCACTAATAGATGTGATTGGTTAGGACGGTTGTATTATTTTGTTGATTATTCGTCAAGGATCATGGGGGTGGGTCTAATGCAATCCAGGATAACGACGGGTTGAACTTGATTAGGACCTTTTGATTTGTTGATTATTCGTCAAGGTCACTTGGGTCCGAAAGGAAAAAAACACATCGGGAGTTTCAAATATACAGGAAACTTACAGATTTAGCATACCTTCTGGAGTGTAGTGACTAGAGTGGATTCCATCTAGGTCATTACACAATGATAGTTAGATCCTGATCCCACTGAAGTGTTGGATTACTCTCGGGAGATTATTTCACTTAACAATCAATGCTATAAACCAAGTAGGTGTCTAGAACGGTGTTAGCAGGGCTACACCTCCAGGGAAAAGAGGTTATATAATTAAAGAACTTCGCGAAAACATTGGAAACCTCCCTCGAAGTACCAACACTAGCCTGGCTGAAAGGTTAAGCAAGTATTATGACGTGTGATTAAATCCTAACTAGTTCATATTTTAGGGTTTGAAGAAGAATTTGAGGAAACAGTGGGAGCCATCCTAGTTTGATAAATTAATAACCAATATAATCTTGCAAGAGCGCACGCTGAGTGTTTCTTTTCTCTCTCCCTAGGTAACAACCATTTCACGCCCTAATCAAGATAACAAAATGTATCACTTGACCGATCCGAATTCTTATTCGGGGCTGGGGAACATCGGTTCTGCTCTAAATTACGATAACAGTCATAAGTGTGAGTAAGGGACAGAGAATTGTATGGATTCCAAGGAGACCCCATTGAAGAAGAATCATACTATTGCATCTACTTCAGGTGTTCTTGTAGTTGAGAACTGCTTTTCGGTCAGTCATACCTCCGGGATACTAGATACCGGATCAGGATCTCATATCTATAATTTATTGCAGGGACTGAGAAAAAGTAGGATAGTTGGATCTGGTGATATATCCCTCAGGGTAGGGAACGGAGCACAAGTTAATGCTGCAGCCATTGGTGAATATCACCTATTGTTGCCAAATGGCAATACTATAATTTTGAACAATTGCTAATATGTACCTTCCATGGTTTGCAACATCATATCAGTTTCTTTACTTGATAAAAATGGATATAATTTTATTCTTAATAGAAATATCATGAACATTTACCTTAATAAGGTACTGGTTGCAGAAGATGCACTGTGTAATAATATCTATGTTCAAAATCAGAATACAGTTCCCAATGTACAATACACACGCAAGAGGAAGAGTTCAGATACGAACGAATCCTACTTGTGACATTGTAGACTTAGTCATATTGGAGAGAAAAGACTAAGTAAGTTACATAAAGATAGACTTTTGAATACGTTCAAATTTTCATCCTATGAAACTTGTCGGTCATGTCTCAAAGGAAAGATGACCAAATCTCCATTCACCGGATATGGAGAAAAAGCAGCAGAGCTCTTAGGACTCATACACAGTGATGTGTGTGGTCCGATTTCTATAGATGCAAGGTATGGGTTCTCGTACTTCATCACATTCACTAACGATCTCTCTAGATTCGGATATGTGTATCTTATGAAACATAAATCTGAAACATATCTAGGTCCGATATGTGTTGGAGATAGTGCCCTCAGAGTCAATTATTGGATCACAGGCACGTGATTGCAATGATTGAGGGAGGACCTATCCCAGTAGGACAGTCTTACTCAAGATGATAGTATGCTATCTGGTTTATCTTTATCATCGTGTACTGCTTTAGGTGACCTTACGAGTCACTATTACATGTTGATAAAGCCCCTAAGATTCTTGCTTGATGGCCAGCAGTATGATGGCGATCATATACGTGGGAGCTGGGGTCTATAAGCACATCCTTAAAAGGTCCCTAGTCGTGGGAGTTTCGAGACTGGGCATCGATACTCCATTAGTAGACTGGTGTATATAGTCGAGACCCCGACGAGGGGCGGTAGATGGTCTCACAAGCCACTGGTGTCAGTTGGTTCACCTAAGATATATACAGGTGCTCATTGGGTTATGAGTACACCGGACAGGACTCGCCGGGAACCTGCTGGTTGGGATTATACCAGACGTCAGATGGCAGTTCCCTGGTGACATGTGTACAGGTTAATTCATCGACCTGAGATCGTCATTTTTCTCGTGTGAGTTCCCACTGTGCTTTGATTACTACCCTACCACGGCTCAAAGGAGTCGTGCAAACAGGTTTTTGTTGGGTACAGTCCCGAGCCACATGGAGGCAGTAAGCGGATCTGCAGGGGTTCGTCTCTCCCGGTATTGGGGGTGAGGTCACGCTGTGTCTAGGAGATCCATTACAAAAAGCCTTCGGCCGAAGCAGGAGATTTACTGGTAGGTATTCCAGTAGTATCTCAGCGTGTTCTGGGCTTCACTCCGACACGACTTGTACTGCTTTTGGGGGTCTGACTTTTACCAACCTCCTAGGCCCGCCATGCGATGCTCATAGACGAACTGACCGGACTGTATGAATATTATCACTGACAGGCTCAGTAGGATGTCAGGATGAGTTCGCTCATCGACGTCCCTTTTGGTCAATAGTTGGTAGCCCATCACGTATGGCTAATACCTCTGACGTGCTAATGGTTAAATCCACAGCCATAGTATTGACGAGTCTTTAGAGTCCATCACACACTCAGTTACTCAAGTTTTGGGCGAAACGCTGTAGAGGCCGTATGGAGATATGGCAGGGTTCGATCAGATACGTGCGGTATTGTACGGATCGTGATCGGACGGATTTTACTAGCCAGCTTTGGCTTAAGCCGGATCCTAGCATTAGACAGTGTAGATTTTGTCTCTTTGCATTTGTATTCAGTGGGAATACAAATGCGGGCATATATATGCAGTCGCGGGGTTTTCCTGTAATTTATTACAGGATCAGTTTTCTGAAGTTGCCAGTTTGTATTCCGTTCCGGCCGGTTTTTCTTTGTTCCTTCACGGCCGGACTTTTGTGATGAAGGGGGTTATTTGCAAGTTTGCAAATAACTTATTATGGAGGGGTTTCTTGCTTTTGTGGCATTATGAAAGGTTAAGCATCTTTGCTTTTTCATGATGGCTTGCTTTATTGAGATTAGAAAGGATTTGGATTGATTAAGTGTTTGATGTGAAGCTTGCTTTTGATGTGGTCACCACCCTTGATCTCCTACACTCACCTCCCTTTTGTTTTGATTCCCTCCTCATTCCAAATAGGGGCCGGCCACAGTTGAGAGAGAGAGAGAGAGAGAGTTTTCATTTTTGAGGTGGTGGCAAAATATGTTCATCTCATTTTCATTCTCATTTTGCTTATACAAAATCCCTAAGCTTCATTTCAAAGTTCAACCTCATTCCTCCATCAAGGCAACAAAACCCTAAGAGACAAGTTCATACACTACCCTACATCATTCCTTGGACGCGTCGGCTAGCCAACTTCGCACCCGAGTTGCCTCGGTCCAGAGGTAGGAGCCCGTGTACGAACCCGGCTACGTGGTGCCTTTCCGACGAGGACGTGATGGACGGAGATTCCGCGGGAGATCGGGACGACGACGAGAAGACCGGAGGACACGGATTACTCGGTATATCTCTTCCCTTCTCTTGTTAGCTAGGATTAGGTTAATGGTTACGATCCGGGTATATTGTCCGCGGTAGCGCCGGTTTACAGTTAAGAAAATTTTTGATTCCGCATTTTGGCCTCGGATAGACGGCCGGGGCGCTGCCATGGTGCAACATGGTATCAGAGCCACGCCATTAACCTAGCCTAGCTTGGTCTAATATGTTTACAAGTTTGATCGAACGGATTATTCCGAAAACCCGATTTCTTGTGCACAGGTTTCTGTCGAATTTTTTTTTGCTCCAAAAATTTTTCAGGTTGTTTCAGAGACACGTGCAGGCAATTCTAAGCATTTTGTAAAAATTTGGTAGCCTGAACTCACTATACCACCGCGGAACCGCGGCCAAACCCATGCTTGGGCCGCGGTTCCGCTGCGGTTTTTACTGTTCATTGTACCAAACTTTCACAGTAGGCTTCTAAGTTGAAAATGGGGGTTTTGGGATATTCTTTTTGGGCCCAGAGTTTCTATGAGTGCTACAGTATTGCTTGGGGCCCACTTCGATAAATTTGTTCGATCGGATTTTTGAAACATGCTAGTTCACAGTATTTACATTATATCTGCGACCGTGAATGTCACTCGATCGGTAAATCCTGTCTAACTGCTATAGCCGGGTTAGATGGATTTGCGAACGTGACATTCACGTTGGTGTTCTGTGCTTATGCTGTGATGTTGCGGATTGGTCATGGAGGATAGCCTGGTTGCAGTGGTAGTACAGTTTTGTTTTATATATACATTTGATATTGCGGGGCGAGCGTCCGACATGTGGACTGCCATCACTGCCTGTTTGTATTATTCTTTTGGGGCACGACCGGGTCGAGGTCGATGTACCCGTTGTATATATATTTTACTTTCTGTACTAGGATTACCCCAAGGAGGGGTGCACGGATAGCCGGGTTCTGGAGAGCAACGGGCCTGCATCTCATGGCATTGAGACGGAGGGGGCTTTACTCTAGAATTGGCGGGCTATTCGCCGCACTCGTAGGGGGTATAGGTTGACCCAGGAGGGGTGCCCAAGTTACCGGATTCCATAAAGTGCTGGGTGGTCCATTCGCGTTGCTGAAAGGGACTGCCTCGCTTCAGATTTTGGCGGGAAACTTTCCGCGCCCGTAGGGGTCTAGGATTTTCATTGTACAGGCTATCCACACGACCAGGGGAACGTCGGGTTTCAGTAGCGGCTCTGTGAAATCCGGGGCTTCTAGATATCTGTATTGTTTTGTGATGCTGGTTACATTTCTGTGATGTTGCATTTTATCACGCCTTGAGCGAAATATTATATATTGATATATATACTAGTAGATGTTGTATATGTTTTGCATCCGTACTAGTCCAGTCCCCGCTCTGTCGTTAGTTAAGTAACCTAACGGGTGATGACGGGACCCAGTGGCGAATGCGGATGGCATATACGTACATCATTATTTTCGTTTTTTTGTGGTGTGATCAATTGATGGGACTGCGTTGATTCGGATCAATGCAAGCTAAACAAACCTATTCTGATGTTGTTGGAACATTTTTCCAAAAGCTGTTATTGCAAGGACGTTCACTTTTGTTTTGCACAATGGTATTCAGTTGGAATATCTTGCTCCTCAGTCGACGAGGCAAGGGTCGAGATCCTTTCACCGGGAGTGACCCCTTGGACAGAAGTTTGCGTCAGGGTAATAACTTCACTATAGTCGATTACTTTTGCTTTGCATCGTGGAATTCAGTTTGAATATCCTGCACCTCATTCTACGGGGAAAGAGCCGAGATCCCTTCACTGGGAGTGACCTCTTTAGCAAAGGGCTTTCGCCACTATATTTTTATAAAAAGCTATGCAGTTCCTTCAACGATATCAAGTTCATTACGTTAAAAGTTTTTCGCCAAAAACTAGACGTATCCCTCCGTCATTTCTTACAATTATTACTTAGTATTCGTGCTGAGTTTGTTGACTGTGTCAAGGCGTATTGTGCGGTAGCTAAGTAGTGTTTGTTTGTAGAATATTAATGGGATTGGTTAGGACAGTCGTGCGGCCTTGTTGACTGTGTCAAGGGCTCGTACGGGTGGGTTTAATGCAATCCAGGATAATGACGGGTTGAACTTGACTAGGACTCTTTGATTTGTTGACTGTGTCAAGGTCACTTGGGTCCTATGGGTAAAAATCACATCGGGAGTTTATAAAGAAACCGAAACTTGCCAGGCATGCGCATACCTTCTGGAGTGTGGTGACTTGAGTGGATTCCGTCAAGTTATTATGCGATGATAGTTGGATCCCGATTCCCACCGATGAGTTGGTTTACTTCTCGGGTGATCCCGACTAATTCTTCTATCAGGTTTGGAGAAGAATTTGAGGTTACAGTGGGAGGTTTCCTGATTAGATAAAGTGATAACCATTCTGATCTAGGCTAGAGTGCACGCTGAGTGTTGTTTACCCCAATCAGAGCAAAGCTCTGTTCGAATTCCGAGATGGGAGATGAAGGAACGCTTCATCTTCCCCCAATCAGAAGCAAAGCTTTGCTTTGAAAATTTAAACTTCAATAAATGAAGCAGCGCTTCAGATCCTTTGCGCTACGCACAACGTGCCACGAATCTGGCACAGATACGTTAGCACGGTGTCCAAGAAGGCGCGCCCAATCAGAGCAAAGCTCTGATAAAGGAAGCGCTGCGCTGCACGACGCGTGTCAGCGCAGATACGCTTGCACAGTCGCGCTGCGCTTCGCGCTGCGCGACACGTGGCAGCGCAGATGCGTTAGCGCAGTCGCGCTGCGCTTCGCGCTGTGCGACACGTGGCAGCGCAGATGCGCTAGCGCAGTCGCGCTGCGCTTCGCGCTGCGCGACACGTGGCAGCGCAGATGCGCTAGCGCAGATGCACCGTTCCATAAAAAAAGGGGGGCTAAGTGTCAAAGGCAATTTATCCTTGCAAAATTACATGCACTAAATAATAAAAAATTAAAATCATACTGCACAAGCACGACAGAGAACTAAAATAAAAGAACCGTTAACAGGCAATGAAATACTTGATTAAAAAGAAAAATACTTATTCATTATTATTGTTATTACATTTAAAAAAAGATCACCGAATACGGGATCAGAAAGACAAGGGTTCACAAAAAGAAGAAGAAGATTCCCCAGCTCCCTTTCTGTCTTCTCCACCACGTCAAAGCGGCGATCCTCCCGAGGGGTAGCCATCCAACGGTCGACGCCGCACTTCTGGGAAAAAGTGGCGATGACAACCCGACGAGACCGTATCTGGCTCAGCAAATGGAAAGAGCAGTCCCTCAGGGCTTTGGTGATCAAGTGCGCTTCGAGAAAGCCCTCAATCTTGTCCTCAGCAGCATCCAGCATTGCCGGGGACATCTCTGCTAGAGGAGGGGGAATGTCGGCGATCACCGAGGTAAGGATCATCCGAAGCCATATGGAATTCGGAGGGAGAGGAGACCCCACACAAGTCAAAAGCTCGTGCATTGCTGCGTCGCATTGCTCATCCGAGAGAGAAGGGTCCACCAGGCGCACAGCAAAACGGGGAACGATGTCCCGAATCGGAACCTCCCATGGTTGTCGGCGGGCATGAGGGCGGTTGCAAGCCATGATTGAAGAAGTTCTCTGAAAATGAGAGAAAAAAAGGCTCAGCCTCGAATTATATATATAGACCCAGGAACAGAAGATTCTGTGCACAATGAAATCATTTCCAAGGCCCGGGAAATTAGAATTTTGGAAATACGAGTTAGAATTTTGGAAATACGAGTTTGACTTGAAAAAAGGAGATGAAAAGATCTCTCAGGCGAACTGACGCTTCCGATTTGCCCAAAATCTAAGTTTCAATAAATGAAGCAATGCTTCAGATCCTCTGCACTAAGCGCAGGGCGCCACGTATCTGGCGCAGACGCATCAGCGCAGCGCCCAAGTCAGCGCACCCTATCAGACAAAGCTCTATGTTAAACAAAGCAACGCTTCAGCTGTGCAAACACTGCGCTGCGCGACACATGTCAGCGCAGTTGCGCTGCGCTGTGCACTACGCGACACGTGTCAGCGCAGATGCGCTAGCGCAGTTGCGCTGCGTGACACGTGTCACGCGCTGGGGCATCTGCGCCAAACAGAATTAAAATTTTAAAGAAATCTTTTCTGTTCTTGTTAAAACAAGAAGATTTTCTTCTGTAAAACAGAAGCCCTTGGATCAAAGATCCAACGGTGGGGAAAATTCCCCAAATCACTCAGAGAAAGATCTCTTTAACAAATTTAATTAATTTATGGGCAGTATAAAAAGGACCCTAGGCCTCAATTCAAAGGCATCAACATTTTCTAAAAAAGGGGGGAAGAGAACTCTGAAGAACTCCTCAAGAACAAAAAGGTAAAAACCTTTAGAAGGAAGAGAAAGTTCTCTTATGAACAGATCATAGATCTAAAAACAAGATCAATGATCTTTAATAAAAATAAAAAAAATTGATAATAATAAAATAGTGCTTTGCACTTTTATGAACCTTTGGTTCTTTGAGATAAGAAAAACAAGAAAAACTTATCTTTTCTTTGATCTAAATTAGATCAAGAAATCAAATAGTGCTTTGCACTTCTGTTCTTGAATCTAAAAGATTCTTAGTGCTTTGCACTTCCAAATTGCGCTGCTGCGCTCTTGGGAGAGCGCCACATGTCAGCTACAGAACAACTTGCGCTACGTGCTTCTGAAATAGAGCTTTGCTCTCTGGAATTGGCGCAACTCACCAAGGTGCGCCACGTGTCAGCAGCGCAAGCGCAGTGCACTAGCGCAGCGCACTGCGCTTGCATGACACGTGTCGTCATCACAAGCGCTTGCGCTCTCTGATTGGCGCAAAGCGCCTGAAAATGCAATGCATTTCCTGAAGGGCCAGGCCCAATTAAAAGGCCTAACAGGCCTAATAAATAAAATGTTATGCATTATTTAAAAGGGCAGAGCCCAATTGAGAGGTCCAATGGACCAAAACAAATGCTCTGCATTATAATAAAAAGGGCAGAGCCCAATCAAAATGGGCATAAATGGCCTGAAGTAATGCTATGCATTATTCTAAAAGGGGGAAAGTCCAGACAAAGGCCAAATGCAAACAAAATGTTGAACATTTTTAACTGGACTTAGCCCAATTCTGGCCGTAAGTCCTTAAATTAAATTGAACCGAGCACAAATGCTCTCTCAAATCAATGTACCTCCGGTTCGAGGGTACATCTCCGAACTCCTCTGACACCTATCGTTGTAATCCTTCAACGACGTCAGAGAGGTGACGGGTCCCGACAACCACATATCAATATGGACTGCGGGGTTTTTAAACTCGTGGACCGAAATGTCCCTAAACTAATATTGGACCGAAACGTCCCTAAACTAATATCGGACCACCACATCCCTAAACTGGAATATGGACAACCACGTCTCTAAACTGGACCATGGACTGCAACGTCCCTAAACTACCTATGGACCACTACGTCCCTAAACTGGAACAATAGAGCCTCCAAATGCTCCTTTGCAGGATCTAAACGATCCCGTTTAAGTTGATCTTAGCCCCCAAACACGGCTAACGTATCCTTAAACATTCAAACGGACTATAAAACTCCAAATCAACCTTGGTTCAAGGGTACATCTCTGAACTCCTCTGACATATGCCGTTGTAATCCTTCAACGACGTTAGAGAGGTGACGAGTCCCGATGGGCAGATACTAAATGGATTATCACGTTAAGTTGATCTTAGTCTCAAAAAGGACTATCGTATCCTTAACAAACGTTTAAGTTGATCTTAGCCGCAACGCGACTAATGCATCCTTAAACTAAAAACACCAAACCCAAATCTAAGTAAATACGGATTTGGACTAATCCACGTCCTACGGGCGACGGCATTACTCAGTCTCCGTATACAATCCACGGGCAACCACAAACAAAACAAACACACACGACACAAAGTGAAATTCTGGAGAAAGAGAAAGTTGTTACCGCGATGCGGTAGCGTAATTAACTGCAGGGGCTTGCACCTGTGGAGGCTTACGCCTGCAGGGAAGAGCGTCCCCACAATCAAAAACCCCTCAAGCGAGGGGGAATCTGACGAAGTCTGCTACATCGGCCACATCCGTCTAAACCTCCGATACACGGTGCCATAAATCAACTTGGCATCTTCGGAGAGGTGGACGGATAAAACCAAATACTGCCCCGAATCTCTGTGTCAGGACATCGCGGTCCTGTGCGCCGCCGTTCGGAGGGGAACAGATTCTGGCACGCCCGGTGGGACCTCTTCCTCTTTCCACTCCACACTTCGTGTGTCGTCCTCGCGAACCAATCGCGGTTTGTTAAATGGTTGTCTTCAGATTTCAAGTTACTAAGATTTGGTCTTTTGCCTGGCGCAGAACTCAAGATTCAATGGCCTTTAACTGCACCAACTGCTCGAAGTACCACTGCAACGGACGCTCCACCTCACCGGGAGGTGTAGCATATGGGATCCAAGCGGCTTCCTTCCTCGCTCTGCCGGTAGACCAGGTGACCCAAGCCACCACTGGCCTGTTCTTCGGGACCATGATCCCACCTATAAGCTTCTCTGAGCCAATACCTGCACCAGAAGTGAACAAGAAGTCGGTCTTCGACCGGCTTACTGCTACGACGACCCCTGTCAACGGGTCGCCCACTACCAAACCGACAGCCTCTGTTTTCACCAGGCTAAGTTAGAACTCTAAATTGGCTATCCCAAGGAAAGCAATAACTGCTGCTCTAGAAGTCGTCAAGGCGGCTTCCCCTGTCAAAGACTCTGTCTTTTCAAGACTGACGATTCCTGCTCCCGCCCTTGCCCGAGGATCTGTCTTCGACAGGTTAAATATCACCCCTCAAAAGACAATCTCAGTCTTTAAGAGGTTAACACCAGCGGCGCCTTATTCAGACAGGGGGCAAAAATAAGCTATCTCAATCTCCGAGCCAGTCCCAACGGCTCGTCGTGCTCGACGTCGCCATTGGCAACAAGTGAGAAAGGCAGGGGGCAACTCCCCCTCAGGGCTAACTCCACCGGCTCCAATGATGGAAGTCAACGCTGCTGTTCCAACTGGGAACAGCTTTGAACTGCTGAGGAGGGTACGTAAGAACTTTCCAACCGCTACACTGAAAAGATCTCCTCCGCCTGCGGAGAGAGTTCCGGAAACAAAACAAGAACAGCCCCCTCAACGGCTGTCCTCAAGAATTTATAAAGTTTGGCGGAGAGTTCAAGACTCTGCAATTGACCCAGGTCGCTCTCGTCAACAGAAAAAGACGAAAGTGCAAAAAGAAAAAGACCGTCCTGTTAAACAGCAGGGGACAACAATCGCTAGGGTGCCCACTACAATGGCCCCTTCAACTTCAACGGACCACAAAAGAAGAAGGCCGGAGAAAACCCCCGCGCCAACGACAAATATCAGAGGTGGTGCACCCAAACGCTCTAAGTTAGGGGGCATAGTAGTGCATACCGTCTATATGGCATCGGGAAAGGAGGATAGCCGCATATTAACAGGTCATAGACCGCACACGAGGTCAGTGACCAAGGCTCAGGAGCAGCAGTAGAAGCTCCAAGAAATGATGAACGCTATGGCCGCACTTACAGGGCCAAAAGAAAACCTTGAAACGTCCTCGAATGAACGCCAAGAGGAAGAAACTGACGCTGAATTCCTTCGTCGGATATTGGAGAAGAAGGACAAAGAGACTGCTGAACAAGCAGCCAACATACAGCGTATGGGCCTCCTCTTCCAAGACATGATAGGGATGATGATACAAAAAGATCCTCCGGCTGAAGAGCCCCCGATCGTCCTTGGAGACGATAGGGGAGAAACATCAAATCCTTCACCAGCTCTGTCAACAGCCAAGGAGGATACAATCTTCAAAGCTGATTTAGACGAGTACATAGCCCAGCAAATACGGGTTCATCATGCGACCGAAGCGGCTGGTCAGGTCGTAAAAACGGGGCGGCCATACCCAAGTTGGTACGATCAAATCAAGTACCCACCCGGTTACACAATTCCCAAGTTCCATGTCTACAAAGGGATGGGCAATCCTCATCAGCTTGTTGCCCAGTTCAGGGCACTCTGTGGCAACACCGGCGGTGATGATAAGCTGTTGCTTCGCCAGTTTGTTGGAAGCTTATCAGATACGGAGTTCGAATGGTACTTTGAGCTCCCGAACGACTCTATTAAAACCTTCGCTGAGATGGAGCTGCTGTTTACTCAGCGTTTTGCAAGAGCCAGTGAACGTACCCCGATGACGGCACTGATTAACGCCAGGATAAAACCCGGCGAGACGTGGGTTCAGTACGCTATACGATGGCGGAACTTATGGTCAAAGTGTGAGCAGCGCATTGAAGAAGCTCCCGCAGTGGGTATGTTTGTGGGAACCCTCGATCCACAAGCAACCATCTCACAGTTTATGATGTTTTTTAAGCCGACTACCTTCCAGGCCTTGATTGACAAACTAGCGCAAATGGATCAAATGGGCCATAAACCCCCTCTTCCAAGGCTGGATTCCCGAAATGACAAAGGGAAGGGAAAAACGATCGTCGTCGCTAATGCTCAACAACAACCGAGCGACTCGAAGCCGGTTGCTCGTCAAAATAATATGTGCCCATACATAGACCTTGAGGAGAGACTAGGGCGTCCTTACTCGTTTCCCCGCGATAAAACGAGAAGATTATTCGAGCTGGCATTACGCAACAGACTCATAAATCTGCCGGATCCAAAACATCCGTTGCAACTAAGTGACAACAACGAGCCCAACTATTGTCCTTATCATCGAGTACTAAGCTATCCGATCGAAGATTGATACGTTTTCAAAAATTGGCTTGAAAACCAGTACCGACAGGGCAAGTTCGCGTTATCTGACAAATGGAAGGTGAATCCCCCACAGCCCCACACCTCTAAGGGGACGAATACGCAGGGGGAAACATGTTCCGTCATTGAAGAAGCTCCTTGGGAGGTTGTATTATCAGCCAAAACAAAAAGAATGCTAAATGATCTTCAGACATCTCCAGCGATCAAGTGGAAGAACCCGTTGGAATCGCAAGTCATTGAAGGGATGTTGAAGCCACGTCCAACTCCAAAGACCGATGGTGGTGGTTCAAGAACTTGCAGCCAGCCGTCAAAATCTTCGAAAAAGAAGAAGAAGAAATCTAAGAAGCCCGTGAAGCCTGGCGACAAGCGCACGGACTTATAAAAACAAATTGACGTGCTGGAAGAATACAATCAGAAGGCACAGACTCCCATTACTCTCCAAGAGTTCCTCAATCACGTCTTTCAAGAAGAAGATGAGGGAGAAAGTTCATCGGATGAATTCGTGGAATATGTGGCGAGCTGTCATATGATTTTCCATTCGATCACGAACGATGAGGAGACTCCTTGCACCGAAAAGCTGGGGGCAAATCCTGAACCAAAAGTTCGGGGGCCATCAGATGAGGTAATTGACGCATTCCTTAATGATGCTCGATTGAAAAGTAAAATTGATCGAGAACGCGAGACGGCTATATTTGAAAGGGCCAAGCGCCAGTGACTTGATGAAGGAGCTGAGACGATCCCGTTAGAGCCAAACACCTCCGCTACCGACAAAAGCCAATTCAAGATGAGGAAAAAGTTTGCTAAGGCCATATCAATGGGCATGAAGCTACCATCCTCTGAAGGAAACATCACTGGTGAAATGGAAATGCACCCCTCCTATTGCTTATATCATCAAAAGATTTCGCACCCCACTCAAGAGTGCAAAGCTTTCGATAGATGGTGGCAAAGATATGTTGCTCATCGACAACGCTTTAAGCGGGAAAAGCGTAAAACTCGTCGAGAGCAAAGAAATACAACCGAAGGGCTTAAAAGAACTGCTGGAGATTGTTGCATGGTTAATACCGGTAGATCACAAGTGCCTACATTCGGGAGCGATTCTGATGAAGAGCTGGAACTTGCCCCTCTCTTTAAAGAATCCACTTCGGGAAAAGAAGAAGAACTGAATGTCTGCGAAAATATTCGGCTGTGGAATCGGACGCTTCCTGAAAAGAACCTCGGACCCTTAAACAGAAAAGATAAAGGGAAAGAAAAAGTCTCTGAAGATATTGTCTTAGATGACCAAGTGGTGGAAGAGCTAGTTGCCAAAGACCCTCCAAAGAAGAATAAGGTGGATTACAACGTTTTAGCACATCTGAGGAAGCTGCCCTCACAGCTCAGCATTCTTGACGCCTTTTTGCTATCAAAAGAGGCGAGAGATTCGTTGATTAAGGCGCTCCAAGACCCAGAACAATTCCAAGCATGCCTGGCCGAGGAAAAGATGAAGGATAAATTAGAGGAAGTGCACACGGCCGATGTTACTTTTGGCGATGAAGACCTTCTACTTGGGACGTGCGAACATAATCGCCCTCTCTATTTCTCGGGATACTGCCATGATATAAAGATAGGCAAAATCCTGATCGATAACGGGTCATCTGTTAACCTACTCAACGTGCAGATGTTGAAGGAAATCTGCATGAGCGTCCAGCACCTTGCTCGGGACAAGATCACCATCTCCGGGTTCGACTCCCAATCATCAAAGACTCTTGGATCTGTGATACTGACGCTACGCTTCGAGCTACTCGTCACGGACATTAAGTTCCACGTCATAGACGCCAAGACATACTACAACGCTTTGCTCGGCCGACCATGGTTACACGAGTACAACATCATCCCTTCTACACAACATCAGTGTATGAAGTATTTTAAGGATGGTTTCGAATATACCATGACGGGAGAACTGAACCCATTCTCTGTGAACGAGGTCCACAAATATGAAGACGCCAAATACTTCTTACCGGATTTCGAAGACACAGAGAAGTGTCACAAGCCAGAGAATAAAACTAATGCTACCATCCCTGTCTTCGGCAGTGATACTGAGGAGGAAGAGGAGATAGTTTATTCGGGTCCGCCCCAACACAACAAGCCGGGACCATCGGCTCCTACATTAATCTTTGGCAGCGACTCGGAAGATGAAGTCCATGCTGTATTCTCTGCTCGACCTTCAATACAAACGTCCGCTGACGAAGAGCAAAGTCTACAAGTCGCCATGGTGCCGCCTAAACATCATAAAGAACTGGATGCACTTAATATCTACAATGTAGAAGAGTTGCGGACATTCTATATCCCTCCCAGGCGAGAAAACGAGAAAGCAATTCTGTTTTACCGCTCTGAAGAAACCAAGGTGGAAAAAGAAATCTGGCAGGGCACGGATTCTACGCTCGACAGGCTTCAGCTTATCCGTCTCCCCAAATATTATATGGAAGGTTTGAAAAAGCTGCTGAAACGCCAGGGGATACCCTTCAAACAGACCGTTAGAAAGGCCAAATTCTATGACAGAGTCTGGAACGTCCCCGGGACTCAACGCAAACTGCCTAACGGGAGAATGGAAACAAAATGGCTTGGATACATCCGGTCAAAGAAACGAGAGTTACTACCCGGCTGCTACGTCGTGTATGACCTTGATGAAGAAGCGGATGCTCAATGGGAGGACGCTAATCCTAAGCCAGTGAAAGTTCCAGATGCAAAAGAGCCCAGTCCGTCGTTCGAGGAATAAATGGACAAACTTATAAAGAAAGCTGGTCAAAAAGTCCGAGATGATCACAACGGCGAGACGGCCATCTACGAGAAAGCCAAGACGCAACGCCTTCTCCAACAGGCCGTAAAGGATGAAAATGCCGCTCCTTGTCAACCTGTTATAAAGAAGGCTCGGCGCAAAAGCAGAAATAAGTCGAAAGGCCAAAAAGGCGCTCAACAACAACAAAGCAGGGCTAAGAAGCCACGCAAATGGGAGTTGAGCGTTATTAATCTATCTCTCATGAAGAAAATGGGTCGAGCGTACTCGTTTCCTCGGGACAAGACGAAGAAGATACTTGATCTTGCTCTAAAACATCAAATGCTTACATTGCCGGAGTCTAAACATCCCGAACGAGCGGGCGAAGTCTCACACCCGGACTATTGCTCTTACCATCAAGTAATAGGGCATCCTCTTGAAGATTGCTTCACCTTCAAGAATTGGGTCGAAGATCAGTATCAGCTTGGCAAATTCACTATGTCTCACAACTGGAGGGTAGCGCCGCCACAGAAGCACGAGCCCAAGGCCACGAAAGAAGAGCCGGTTCCACATTGGGATTGGAAGCGAATTCGCACCTGTCACACGATTACAATGTTAAAAGAAGAGCCCGAGGACATAGATGAGCTCCCTTGATGCTTCAAAAACAGCAGCGACGAGATAATCTCAGAATTCCCACCAGCGCCAAAAGAGCTGGAAGATGGAATCCATACCACTTCAGATAACCTCAAGAAGATTGAGTTGGGGACGGCAAACGATCCACGACCGACATTCATCAGCGAGTTACTATCTGAAGAAAGGGTAGCTGCGTTAAAGGATGTGCTTCTGCAGCATAGAGATTGCTTCGCGTGGAATTATTCCGAAATGCCGGGACTAGATCCAGAAATTGCTGTACACAAATTGGCAATATCCCTGAACATCAAGCCAGTCAAACAGGCGCCGAGGAGAATGTGGCTCGAGCTCGAGATGAGTATCAACGCCGAGGTCAAAAAGTTAATCGACTATGGCTTTATCCAGGAGGTTCAACACCCTGAATAGATCGCCAACATCGTCCCGGTGATGAAGAAAAATGGGACAGTGCGCATATGCGTAGGCTTCCGGGATCTCAATAAAGCCTGCCCAAAGGACGATTTCCCAGTGCCAGTCACCGAACTGATGATAGAAAATACGTCCACTCATGAGGTTTTCTCCTTCATGGACGGCTCATCGGGGTATAACCAGATAAAGATGCATCCCGAAGACCAGAAGCACACCGCCTTCAGGACCCCTCTAGGTATATTCTGTTATAAAGTGATGCCCTTCGGTTTAAAGAAGGCCGGTGCCACTTATCAAAGGGCCATGACAAAGATCTTCGATGACCTTATACACGAAATCGTCGAATGCTATATCGACGATCTCGTGGTTAAAAGCAAATCATACGAGGAACATCTCGAGCATTTGAAGACCGTGTTTCAACGCCTCGGCAATACAACTTGAAGATGAACCCGCTCAAGTGTGCATTCGGAGTTTCCTCAGGCAAATTCCTGAGATTCATTGTTCGACACCGAGGTATTGAAATAGATCTGTCAAAGATCAAAGCGATCATGGAAATGCCTTCGCCGAGAAATCTCAAACAGTTGCAATCGCTCCAAGGGAAGCTCGCATACATACGGCGATTTATAGCCAACCTTTCAAGCAAGTGCCGTCCCTATAGCCACCTGATGAAGAAGGGTACTCCATTTGCCTGGGATCATAAATGCCAAGGCGCACTGGACGAGATCAAGCAGTACCCGCAAAACCCTCCAGTATTGGCTGCTCCAGTTAAGGGAAAGCCTCTCATTCTTTACACGACCGCCCTCAAAGGTTCTTTAGGCGCATTATGGGCCCAAGAGAACGACCAAGGGAAGGAAAGAGCACTTTACTACTTAAGTCGAGTTCTGCTGGGGGCAGAAAGCAATTACTCCCCCATTGAAAAATACTACCTGGCGTTGATCTTCGCGATAACAAAGCTTGGGCACTATGCGTTGGCGCATGAGGTCCGTCTCATTTCAAAGGTGGACCCCCTTAAATACTTGATGTCAAAGGCCATATTGACGGGTCGACTCGCTAAATGGGCTCTGCTCTTGATGGAGTTCTCGATAACGTATCAACCTCTCAAGGCAGTGAAAGGCCAGGCCATTGCCGATTTCTTCGCTGAGCATCCGATACCGGCTGATTCTCCTCTAAATTGCGAATTGCCAGACGAACATGCGTTTGACACGATCGACGGTGGTGATACCCAATGGGAACTTTATTTCGATGGAGCATCTTCCATGAAAAAGCGCAAACAAAGTACCCCTATAATCAAATCGGGGGTAGGACACATCTTTGTAACTCCACAAGGAGGGATAATGTGCTTCGCTTTCTCCTTAACAGAGCCGAGGACGAACAATGAAGCCGAATATGAAGCTTTGATAGCAGGCCTCGAGATCGCCATTGACATGGGAATTGAAAACCTCCTCATATACGGAGATTCTCAACTGGTTTTTAGTCAAGTAAATGGCGACTACCAAACGTGCAAGACAGAACTGGTGAAGTACGATGAAAAAGTACAACAACTGTTGACCCAAATTCCTTCCTACACTTTGGAAAACATACCGCGCGCGGAAAACAGCAAAGCAGACGCGTTGGCCAAACTTGCTAAAGAACTGGCTGACGAGAACCTCGATGACATTAGAATCGTGGTACAAAGCCGTCGGGTGCTTGCCCCAGCAGAAATACCTCCGGAATCATCCGAGGAAAAGGGAGCGACTGAGCAGACGACCTTACAAATAAAAGAACGAGAAAAGGCTGAGGACTGGAGAGAAGTCTTCATAGACTACTTTAAGTCCCATCGAATGCCCGAAGATGCGTCCACAAGACATCAGCCCATGAAACGAGCTCTGTCTTTCGCCTTCGTCAATGATACTCTGTACAAGAGGTCATTTGATTCTCTGTGGCTGAGATGTCTCAGACCTTACGAAGCGAAAAGAGTCGTTCAGGAAGTTCATGTCGGACTCTGTGGTTCTCATCAAGCGGGCCCGAAGATGAAGTTGAAGATCAAACGGATGGGATACTACTGGCCCACGATGATCCAGGACTGCCTCGAATATGCGAAGCAATGCCACTCATGCCAAATTCATGGGGACTTCATCCATCAGCATCCAAGTTCACTACATCTAACGGTGGCTAGCTGGCCATTCGAAATGTGGGGAACTGATATAGTTGGCCCCATTGAACCAGCATCGTCTAGGGGACATCGTTTCTTCCTGGAAACGACTGACTACTTCTCCAAATGGGCAGAGGCAGTACCGCTGAGGGAAGTAAAGACGGCGAATATCCTCCACTTCTTCAAGACGCACATCATATATCGGTTTGGAACGCCAAGACGGATCATCTCCGATAACGGGCCAGCCTACAGAAGCCACAAGATCAGTCGCTTCGCGCAACAGTACAATATAGACTGGAGATATTCCTCAGTTTATAATCCACGAGCTAATGGTCTAGCCGAGGCCTTCAACAAGACTTTGACAAAGATCATAAAGAAAACAGTATCCCGAAATAAGAAGGACTGGCACGAAAGACTGCAAGAAGCTCTTTGGGCGTATCGAACTACGTTCAAGACGGCCACAAACACAACGCCGTATGCGTTGGTATTTGGAACGGAAGCAGTGCTCCCCCTCGAGATAGAGTTACCCTCTCTACTAGTGGCAGTCCACTACGAGCTGACAAACGAAGAAAATGCTAACCTTCGGCTTGAGGAGCTTGACGCCCTTGAAGAAACACGGCTCATAGCGCAACAAAATCTGGAAGCTTATAAAGCAAAAATGATGCGCTCATACGAAAGATTGACCCGACCAAGGACATTCCGCCAAGGCGAACTCATGCTAGCGGTCAAAAGGCCTATGATCCCCAATCGCGCCAAGCGGGGAAAATTCGAGCCAAACTATGAAGGCTCGTACATCATAGATAAGGTCTACCAGGGTAGGGCCTATCTACTCATGGACATGCATGGTGAAAAGCCTTTCAGGCCGATAAACGGTCGCTTCCTAAAGAAATACTACGCTTAATGAGCCACAACCTAGGTCAATGATAGGTGACGACGACCATGTCCGCTCGCTATCTTCCTAAGCTCAAGTTTTATAAGCAGTAGCCAGCCTCTCAATGTCGGACCGAAATGTCCTTAAACTAATAGCAGACCGAAACGTCTTTAAACTAATACCGCAGCATCCTTAGGCTGACGAGATGAATAAAAAAAATATAAATAAATAAAATATATAATAAATAAAAACGGTACGTCCATAAGCAAAAAGGGCACGGATGAAAACCCGAAAGGGCTCCGTGAGTAAAAACAGCAGGGCTACCCGCGAGTGTTCGTGAAAACCCGAAAGGGCGCGACCTCGTAAAAAAAAAGAATAAAAAAATAAAAAGAATAAAAAAAACGGTATGTCTATAAGCAAAATGGGCACGGATGAAAACCCGAAAGGGCTCCGTGAGTAAAAACAGCAGGACTACCGGCGAGTGTTTGTGAAAACCTGAAAAGGCGCAACCTCGTTAAAGGACACTTACAGGGTCCTCTCGACCTTGTAAGGAGAAACCATCCGCATGAGATCCTTACGACTCACAAAGGAGCAACACACTTAGGTATCCACACGATTCCTAAGGAGAAAATATATTTGCGAGATCCTCACGACTCGTAAGGAGAACTTTCTTATGGGACCCTCACGGCTCATAAGAGTTGAAAGTCTTAAGTTACAGAGACCTCAACCTGTGCTTAAGAAATCCCCACAATTTTCGATATTGCCCTACAAGTGGTCCAATACTGGCCCTTGTATACAATCCACGGGCGCGAATAAACATTTCCCTAACCAAGATCCATCGCTGACTGGGGATATGTTCGCACGACCCTTGTAAGTCCTCTCGATTTACAAGGAGAAAACCCTCCTGTAGGATCCTTATGACTTACAGAGGAAACAAACACTTAGGAATCCTCACGATTCCTAAGAAGAAAATACACCTATAAGATCCTCACGACTAGTAGGGAGAAATAACTTTGTGAGACCCTTACGGCTCATGAAGTCAAAGCCTTAGTCGACAGGACCCTAACCCTGTTTGCTAAGCCACCTTCGTTCGACATCGACGGAAGTAGATGATGATTCGCTCCTGGTAATATCCCGGTTGTAGCGGTGCTGATGCCGAAATCGGCTTACGGCGAAAAGCCAGTGGGCCGCACATGCATACGAAATAGCCGAAATGATGGGGCAACTTGCAATAAAAAGCAGCAAGTAAAAATGTATGCATGCAAAATAACCGAAATGATGGGGCAACTTGCAATAAAAAGCAGCAAATAAAAATGTATGCATGCAAAATAGCCGAAATGATTGGGCAACTCGCAATAAAAAGCAGTGAGTAAAAATAAAAAAAAATAAAATAGCCGAAATGATTGGGCAACTCGCAATAAAAAGCGGCGAGTAAAAATAAAAATAAAATAAAATAAAATAGCCGAAATGATTGGGCAACTCGCAATAAAAAGCAGCGGGTAAAAATAAAATAAATAGCCGAAATGATTGGGCACCGCGAAAAATAGCCGAAATGATTAGGCAATCGCGACCTTCGCGATATAAAAGCTGAAATGATAGAGCATCGCGGAGATAAAAAAATGATGATAAAACTTTGGCCCTACAGTTAAGATCACATCGATCCCTGTATACAATCCAAGGGCGTAAACAAAGAGGGAACCATACTTTCCCAATAGGTTCCGCCAGAAGACAAAGTCAAATCTCGACGGTTCAGTCCAACTCTGAAGAAACCAGTGTTTTCAGCAGATACCTCGACTCACGGATACAAACACTCCTTGACGAGAGCCTCCTGATCCGCGTCGACTCGCAGAGCCACCAGTGCCTCCGTGGGAAATCCTCGACTCGTTTCAAACCCCAAGGAAACAAATAATCCTTGGCGCTTGGGAAACAAATAATCCCTAGCAAACTCCTCGACTCACGGATACAAACACTCCTTGACGAGAGCCTCCTGATCCGCGTCGACTCGCAGAGCCACCAGTGCCTCCGTGGGAAATCCTCGACTCGTTTCAAACCCCAAGGAAACAAATAATCCTTGGTGCTTGGGACACAAATAATCCCTAGCAAACTCCTCGACTCACGAATACAAACACTCCTTGACGAGAGCCTCCTGATCCGCGTCGACTCGCAGAGCCACCAGTGCCTCCGTGGGAAATCCTCGACTCGTTTCAAACCCCAAGGAAACAAATAATCCTTGACGCTTGGGAAAAAAATAATCCCTAGCAAACTCCTCGACTCACGGATACAAACACTCCTTAACGAGAGCCTCCTGATCCGCGTCGACTCGCAGAGCCACCAGTGCCTCCGTGGGAAATCCTCGACTCGTTTCAAACCCCAAGGAAACAAATAATCCTTGGCGCTAGGGAAACAAATAATCCCTAGCAAATTCCTCAACTCACAGATACAAACACTCCTTGACGAGAGCCTCCTGATTCGCGTCGGCTCGCAGAGAAACCAGTGTCTCCATAGGAAAAATCCTAATTCGTCTCAAATCGCAAGATGAATCCTCAGGCGGCTGGGATTAAAAAACTTGCTTCCTGAACAATGGGACCCTACAAGTAGATCTAAACGGTCTATTGCATACTATTCATGGGTCTCACTCTCCAAAGTCGAGTTTCGACGAGGAGGGAAACAACCGCTTACGGGTCCTCTCGACTCGTAAGAGGGAAAAATTCTCTTATAGGATCCTTACGACTTATAAGAGAAAACCACACTTAGGAATCCTCACGATTCTTAAGGAGAAAAGTCTCTATGAGACCCTCACGGCTCATGGAGTTGAAAAGTCTTAGGCAGCAGATCTGAACCTGCGGCCTAAGCCATCGCCGATTCTTAAGAAAGTCAAGATGCTTACTCTATTATCTGTCAACCATGTTTATTAAGATAGCATGCCGATAATAAAAGAAAGAAGAAAGCTACAGAAGGAGCATCCGATTTACGTTTGATCAAGCGTTCGAGACACACTCATTCAGGCACAAGCAAAAGACTCGGAACGAAAAATAAAGACAAGCTGGGATAAAAATTTTCCATTAATATGGACAATAGTTCTTACAATCATAAAAGCAATAAACAAAAAACATTATTACAAGGGAATAACCTCGAACCCAGGACATGGATTGAGGAACTCGAAAGCAATCCTATCGATGACTTTCCAGGCCTCGCGGACCATCCTAGTATGCTTTCTTTCGCGAGCACGAGCGTCAGGGTCCCCCCTGATGTCTTCCACCCTCCGATAAGCAGCAAGTATGGCAGACTGTTGAAAGACCTCGTGCAAGAGATCGATAAGACTGTCTCGCCGTCTTTTCGAGATAAAGTTAAACAGGTACACCGAGTGCACTTTGTCCTCAGCAGCATCCAACGCTCTAAGTGGCACGCCGGAACAGAAGAGGGGAAGCGCTTCCCAAATGGCTCCCACGATAAGTTTAAGGAGGGAGGAAAGTCGGGGGAGCAGTGGACCATTGTACGCGTCGAAGCGACTCATTATTTCAGCGCACTCCTCGTTCGTGAACTCTCGATTTTGAGAGCGGCCAAGTCGGCGGATGTCCCCGTAAGAGATGATCTCGTTAAGAGCATACATGCGGGCGTCCATTGTTCCTGTGAAAGAGGATCAACAGAATTATCAGAAAGACTGATTAAGCAAAACAATATAATGCAATGAAGAATAAAATGCCATCATCAAACTCTAAGATTAATGAAACACTCTTAAGAGTTCTTTTAGATCAAAGGGATCTATGTTTTGCCAAAGATGCAAGTTTCTATTCATGGGTTGAGAAACCCTGAAACAGACTCCTGAGAGCAAAGCTCTATTTGGTGAAACCCCAAAAGGATTTTCTTTAGATCAAGAGATCTATGAGAGCAAGGCTCTGTTAATTAAACTTAATTTGATTTAATTTAAAAAATTTACCTAAAAGGGTGCTGGGTTTTGAACTTTGAAAGTTCTTAAAAAGAAACGAGAGCAGGGCTCTAAAAGTTCTTAAATAAGAGCAAAGCTCTGAGGTTCTGAAAGTAAAAATCTAAAAGATGATAATCATCTGTTAAGGACCAAAGGTCCTATTTATAGGCATCAAGTGCCCTTTCAACTTCCAAAAGTTACCGCAAACGGTTGGAATTCTGTCACCGTTGCGCTCATGTTTTCAGAGCCACGTAAGCACAACGGTGGGGGGCACTTGTTTACCCCAATCAGAGCAAAGCACTGTTCGAATTCCGAGGTGGGAGATGAAGCAACGCTTCATCTTCCCCCAATCAGAAGCAAAGCTTTTCTTTGAAAATTTAAACTTCAATAAATGAAGCAGCACTTCAGATCCTTTGCGCTACGCGCAACGCGCCACGTATCTGGCGCAGATGCGTTAGCGCAGCGTCCAAGAAGGCGCGCCCAATCAGAGCAAAGCTCTAATAAAGGAAGCGTTGCACTGCACGACGTGTGTCAGCGCAGATGCGCTTGCACAGTCGCGCTGCGCTTTGCGCTATGCGACACGTGGCAGCGCAGATGCGCTAGCGCAGTCACGCTGCGCTTTACGCTGCGTGACACGTGGTAGCGCAGATGCGCTAGCGCAGAGGCACCGTTCCATAAAAAAAGGGGGGGCTAAGTGCCAAAGGCAATTATCCTTGCAAAATTACATGCACTTAATAATAATAAATTAAAATCATACGATGCACAAGCACAACAGAGAACTAAAATAAAAGAACCCTTAACAGGCAATGAAATACTTGATTAAAAAGAAAAATACTTATTCATTATTATTATTATTACATTTAAAAAAAGATCACCGAATACGGGATCAGAAAGACAAGGGTTCACAAAAAGAAGAAGAAGATTCCCCAGCTCCCTTTCTTTCTTCTCCACCACGTCGAAGCGGCGCTCCTCCCGAGGGGTAGCCATCCAACGGTCGACGCCGCACTCCTGGGAAAAAGTGGCGATGACAACTCGACGAGCCCGTATCTGGCTCAGCAAATGGAAAGAGCAGTCCCTCAGGGCTTTGGTGATCAAGTGCGCTTCGAGAAAGCCCTCGATCTTGTCCTCGGCGGCATCCAGCATTGCCGGGGACATCTCTGCATTAGGAGGGGGAATGTCGGCGATCACCGAGGCAAGGATCATCCGAAGCCAAATGGAATTCGGAGGGAGAGGAGACCCTACACGAGTCAAAAGCTCGTGCATTGTAGCATCGCATTGCTCGTCCGAGAGAGAAGGGTCCACCAGGCGCGCAACAAAACGGGGAACGATGTCCCGAGTCGGCACCTCCCATGGTTGTCGGCGGGCATGAGGGCGGTTGCAAGCCATGATCGAAGAAGTTCTCTGAAAATGAGAGAAGAAAAGGCTCAGCCTCGAATTATATATATAGACCCAGGCACAGAAGATTCTGTGCACAATGAAATCATTTCCAAGGCCTGGGAAATCAGAATTTTGGAAATACGAGTTTGACTTGAAAAAAGGAGATGAAAAGATATCTCAGGCGAACCGACGCTTCCGATTTGCCCAAAATCTAAGTTTCAATAAATGAAGCAACGCTTCAGATTCTCTGCGCTGAGCGCAGGGCGCCACGTGTCTGGCGCAGACGCATCAGCGCAACGCCCAAGGCAGCGCACCCAATCAGAGCAAAGCTCTGTGTTAAACAAAGCAACGCTTCAGTTGCGCAAACACTGCGCTGCGCGATACGTGTCAGCGCAGATGCGCTAGTGCAGTTGCGCTGCGCTGTGCGCTGAGCGACACGTGTCAGCGCAGATGCGCTAGCGCAATTGCGTTGCGCTGTGCGCTGCGTGACACGTGTCACGCGCTGGGGCATCTGCGGCAAACAAAATTAAAATTCTAAAGAAATTTTTTCTGTTCTTGTTAAAACAAGAAGATTTTCTTCTGTAAAACAGAAGCCTTTGGATCAAAAATCCAACGGTGGAGGAAATTCCCCAAATCACTCAGAGAAAGATCTCTTTAACTAATTTATGGGCACTATAAAAAGGACCCTAGGCCTCAATTGAAAGGCATCAATATTTTCTAAAAAAAAGGGGGGGAAGAGAACTCTGAAGAACTCCTCAAGAACAAAAAGGTAAAAACCTTTAGAAGGAAGAGAAAGTTCTCTTATGAACAGATCATAGATCTAAAAACAAGATCAATGATCTTTAATAAAAAAAAATAATAATAATAATAAAATAGTGCTTTGCACTTTTATGAACCTTTGGTTCTTTGAGATAAGAAAAACAAGAAAAACTTGTCTTTTCTTTGATCTAAATTAGATCAAGAAATCAAATAGTGCTTTACACTTCTGTTCTTGAATCTAAAAGATTCTTAGTGCTTTGCACTTCCAAATTGCGGTGTTGCGCTCTCGGGAGAGCGCCACGTGTCAGCTACAGAACAACTTGCGCTACGCGCTTCTGAAATAGAGCTTTGCTCTCTGGAATTGGCGTAACTCACCAAGGTGCGCCACGTGTCAGCAGCGCAAGCGCAGCGCACTAGCGCAGCGCACTACGCTTGCATGACACGTGTCGTCATCACAAGCGCTTGCGCTCTCTGATTGGCGCAAAGCGCCTGAAAATGCAATGCATTTCCTGAAGGGCCAGGCCCAATTAAAGGCCTAACAGGCCTAATAAATAAAATGCTATGCATTATTTAAAAGGGCAGAGCCCAATTGAGAGGTCCAATGGACCAAAACAAATGATCTGCATTATAATAAAAAGGGCAGAGCCCAGTCAAAATGGGCATAAATGGCCTGAAGTAATGCTATGCATTATTCTAAAAAGGGGAAAGTCCAGACAAAGGCCAAATGCAAACAAAATGTTGACCATTTTCAACTGGACTTAGCCCAATTCTGGCCGTAAGTCCTTAAATTAAATTGAACCGAGCACAAATGCTCTCTCAAATCAATGTACCTCCGGTTCGAGGGTCCATCTCCGAACTCCTCTGACACCTATCGTTGTAATCCTTCAACGACGTCAGAGAGGTGACGGGTCCCGACAACCACATATCAATATGGACTGCGGGGTCCTTAAACTCGTGGACCGAAACGTCCCTAAACTAATATTGGACTGAAACGTCCCTAAACTAATATTGGACCGAAACGTCCTTAAACTAATATCGGACCACCACGTCCCTAAACTGGAATATGGACCACCACGTCCCTAAACTGGAGCATGGACCACAACGTCCCTAAACTACCTATGGACCACTACGTCCCTAAACTGGAATAATAGAGCCTCCAAATGCTCCTTTGCAAGATCTAAACGATCCCGTTTAAGTTGATCTTAGCCCCCAAACACGGCTAACGTATCCTTAAACATTCAAACGGACTATAAAACTCCAAATCAACCTTGGTTCAAGGGTACATCTCTGAACTCCTCTGACATCTGCCGTTATAATCCTTCAACGACGTTAGAGAGGTGACGAGTCCCGATGGCCAGATATTAAATGGATTATCACGTTAAGTTGATCTTAGTCTCAAACAGGACTATCGTATCCTTAACGAACGTTTAAGTTGATCTTAGCCGCAACGCGACTAATGCATCCTTAAACTAAAAACACCAAACCCAAATCTAAGTAAATACGGATTTGGATTAATCCACGTCCTACGGGCGACGGTATTACTCAGTCTCCGTATACAATCCACGAGCAACCACAAACAAAACAAACACACACGACACGAAGTAAAATTCTGGAGAAGGAGAAAGTTGTTACCGCGATACGGTAACGTAATTAACTGCAGGGGCTTGCGCCTGCAGGGAAGAGCATCCCCACAATCAAAAACCACTCAAGCGAGGGGGAATCTGACGAAGTCTGCTACATCGGCCGCATCTGTCTAAACCTCCGATACACGGTGCCATAAATCAACTTGGCATCTTCGGAGAGGTGGACGGATAAAACCAAATAGCATCTGCCCAGAATCTCTGCGTCAGGACATCGCGGTCCTGCGCGCCGCCGTTCGGAGGGGAACAAGTGTTTCTTTTCTCTCTCTCTTTTGCAGCGACCATTGACCCGACCCTAGACTATGACTCAGTGACCAAGATTAACCGAACCTTCTTACAAGACTGACTTTTGGATTGTCAGAGTTGCAAACCTCATTGCCACTCCTACTTTTACCCTTTTTCTCCAGAACACCCCGTATTACTAAGAACGTCCACTTCCATTGGACAAAACCATCGTATGGTTATATACGAACTCGAAGGAGTTCGAGGATGGTTTCCGGTTTTGGAGGAAACGAATAGGACTATTCAGTTGTCTTTTCCTTTTTACCTTCTCTCAGGTTGTGAGTACTCCTTGGTTTAGGAGATAGTACACCTATTACGCAAATTGGATAGCCTACTTCCAAACCTTAGGCTGGTGCCGAACGGTGGGGAATGAAGAAAACCAATTAGCATAACGATGGTGTACAGAAGGTATTATGTAAAGACAAAGAAAGGGATTAGTAAGAGGGCAAAGTAAATTGCGACTGTTATTCACGACCAAACCAAGTACTTCTTCGCCAATCCTAAATCACCTTTATATTTCTCCAGAACACTCTGTATCACTTAGAAGATCCACAGTTTATTGGATACTCCATCGTATAGTTATATAGGAACTCGAAAGGAACTTATTCCAGTTCGGGGATGAATTCTGGTTCAGGAGAAATAGGAATAAGGTATATTCGGTTGTCTTTTATCTTCACCTTCTCTCGCATTGCGAGTGCTCCTAGGATTAGGACAGTACACCCATTATGCTTATTGGATAGTCTTCTTCCAAACCATAGGCTGGTGCCGAACGGTAGGGAAGGAAGAAAACCATTTGGCCTAAAAGGGTGTGCAGAAGGTAATGACTAAAGACATATAAAGGGATTTGGAGAAATGACGAAGAATTATACGGTTACAGTTGTGAATCTGGATAATGAAAGAGGCATTACTAGGAATACCGGGATACCCCATCGAAACATTTCAATATTTCAGTTTCACTGTGTACTATTAAAAGAAAACTGATTTCCCAATTAGACACTTGCTCCAGGGTATGTATTTACCAGGTATGATTCTCAAATCTGTATGGTTTTATAGATGATGAGTGGGAGTAAGTTATTGGGAATTAGGTGATCATCCTCATTATATCGGAATCCGTTGTAATTGGTGATATTTGAGGAACTCACCTGGGTTGTTTGCCGGACGACAAATATTTGGTTTTGAATATCCGCTGTTATGCACCAATTTCAAATTGATATATCTGTACGTCTATTCTTATAGAGTGAGATATACCTTTTTGAAATTATGTCTATGACATTTACCTATATCAGTGGATGGTTAGGTAAGGAGCATTAAACGGCGGTGTAATTCTTCTTAACCATAAGTACAGTTTTCAACCTACGACACACAGTGAATGAGTTATTAGACTCAGAGGACTTATACAGAGTATTGTATATTGTCCAGTGTCCATTAGGACGGAGGGGTTGGTCCTCGTACTATATTCTATTTACTTATGACTTCTCTGGTTCTTAGACAGGTGTTTCGTAGAAACACAGGGTCCAAGTTTTGAGAAGTTATAGGTGTATAAATAAAGTAGAGAACCAAGAGTTGCAAGTATCGGGATTCTTCAAGGTGATCGAAGATGTAGATACTTGTGAATGGTATTCAGTTCATAGTAATGATTAAGAGGACTTGGTTCTCTTTCAGGTTACTCATAATTGGAAGTATTCCTAAGTTGAGTAACGCTGATCGGCCTCCTTCCATTTAGTTAACATGCACTGGTGATAGCTGCATGATTTGAATCTGCTTCAATTAAATCAGTGCCTCTATTTCTCTATTGGATATAGAACAGTTCATATCTTAACGATGTTAAGGTATGGGGAGTTGTCCGGCTTATACTTAAAACCAGACTCCGGATAACTCAAGGCACGTTTCTGTAATGGATGTTTGTGGATTGACCCGGGCTATGACGAGGGTTGACTTTCTACCATCAGGAAGATCAATAGTGATATTGTTCTTGACTCGCCACAGTTTTAACAAAAATGGATTTTTTCAGAAAACAGAAATGGGAGTATGGTAGAACTGGAAGTGATTCCAGAACCGCAAACGATTACTGAAGATTTGATAAGAACCTAAAGATTCGATCTGGTTTGACATTCCATTGGCCACTCCGCAGATAAAGTGGTTAACCTCAGGCACTCGAGAGATACTCCGGTAGCCTCAAGGACGGTGGCAGGGAGGTTCTTGTTTACCCAGACTTTCCATTGCTGTTGTTCTAGACTTTGAGACCCGGCAGGACGATGAGTATAGCGTCGTTCTAAACTGGCTTTAGAAGTGTACGTCTATATGACTCTGTCAGAGGGTTGTCATAGTCAGTGGGAGCAGCGGAAGCATGGTGGATAGGTGGCTTATGTCTGTTTATAGACTAAAGCAGATATAGCGGAGATAGATCATCTATTTCTGATGTGACAGTCATAGGTTTGACTTCATCAGAATAGGGGATGGATCTGTTAACAAGGTAGTAGGGTGTAATGTCCTGGTATTTGGAAGACATACACAGAGTAGGAGGTGAAATTCCTACACTACGATCGGTTATTCTTTGGTTGTCACACAGTGGTTTCTCCACATAGGACTTGGATATTATATCAGACATTCTGATTACTGGATCTATGGTTTTAGATCTAGATTTGGGTGGTTTCCCAATCTGGGTACTTTGACAGCATTCTATGAATATTTAGAATGGACGACTTCAGGCACGGTAGTGTACCTGCAGGTTGGAGTCACCCTCTTTAAAGATGTCTTATAAACTAAAGTAAAGAGAGATGTGCATGATTGGAAGATCACGTGCTTAGGCAATTGAGTCAATCATGAGATGTCAAGTACCATACCAGATGTTGTTCTTGTAGTAGATGCAATAAGTTGATATTAATCCAATCCTGGAGAAACGATCGGAAGCAGTTTTAGGACATAAGTACGTGTTCTAGGGATTTGATAACGGCAGCCTCCTTTAGGAGACGGTTATCATTCCAGGCTTCCAAGGTGACCTGGATGACAGGGTGGCCGTTAGAGTTATAGTTCTCCCTCTGACGAGGGGCGGTATTTTGGAAAGGTGGTCCAGGCGGATACTGAGGGAGGCATGGCACAAGATACTCATTAAGTTCAGTTGACGATACAGTCTAAGAAGTTTGGATTTGGAGTTCATTTATGAACTAGGTCCCATCAGACATCCAAACATTCCAAGACAGGTATTGCTCATTTCGGGAGATGGTTTTCTCCGCGAACTTGAGATAAAGAGAGACATAGAAAGGAACACCACAGCGGATCCACTCACTGAGGCTATTCCTCGAACGCAATAATTTTCGCAAACGAGCTTTGTGAGACTGTCTGGTAGAGGAGTTGGGTGTTCGGTATCACACGGGATGTGAGTATGCGACATCGCAATAATTAGCCTTGAGTGCAAGTGGGAGATTGTTGGAGATAGTGCCCTCAGAGTCAATTATTGGATCACAGGCACGTGATTGCAATGATTGAGGGAGGACCTATCCCAGTAGGACAGTCTTACTCAAGATGATAGTATGCTATCTGGTTTATCTTTATCATTGTGTACTACTTTAGGTGACCTTACAAGTCGCTATTACACATTGATAAAGCCCCTAAGATTCTTACTTAACGGCCAGCAGTATGATGGCGATCATATATGTGGGAGCTGGGGTCTATAAGCACATCATTAAAAGGTCCCTAGTAGTGGGAGTTTCGAGACTGGGCATCGATACTCCATTAGTAGACTAATGTATACAGTCGAGACCCCGACGAGGGGCGGTGGCCGGTCTCACAAGCCACTGGTGTCAGTTGGTTCACCTAAGATGTATACAGGTGCTCATTGGGTTATGAGTACACCGGACAGGACTCGTCGGGAACCTGCTAGTTGGGATTATACCAGACGTCAGATGGCAGTTCCCTGGTGACATGTGAACAGGTTAGTTCATCGACCTGAGATCGTCATTTGTCTCATGTGAGTTCCCACTGTGCTTTGATTACTACCCTACCACGGCTCAAAGGAGTCGTGCAAACAGGTTTTAGTTGGGTACAGTCCCGAGCCACATGGAGGCAGTGAGCGGATCAGCAGGGGTTTGTCTCTCCCGGTATTGAGGGTGAGGTCGCGCTGTGTCTAGGAAAGCCATTACACAAAGCCCTCGGCCGAGGCAGGAGATTTACTGGTAGGTATTCCAGTAGTATCTCAGGGTGTTCTGGGCTTCACTCCGACACGACTTGTACCTTTTTTGTGGGTCTGACTTTTACCAACCACCTAGGCCCGCCATGCGATGCTCATAGACGAACGGACCGGACTGTACGGATATTGTCACTGACAGGCTCAGTAGGGTGTCAGGATGAGTTCGCTCATCGACTTCCCTTTTGGTCAATAGCTGGTAGCCCGTCACGTATGGCTAATACCTCTGACGTGCTAGTGGTTAAATCCACAGCCATACTATTGACGAGTCTTTAGAGTCCACCACACACTCAGTTACTCAAGTTTCGGGCGAAACTCTGTAGAGGCCGTATGGAGATATGGCAGGGTTTGATCAGATACGTGCGGTATTGCACGAATCGTGATCGGACGGATTTTACTAGCCGGCTTTGGCTTAAGCCGGATCCTAGTATTAGACAGTGTAGATTTTGTTTCTTTGCATTTGTATTCAGTAGGAATACAAATGCGGGCATGTATATGCAGTCGCGGGGTTTTCCTATAATTTATTACAGGATCAATTTTCTGAAGTTGCCAGTTTGTATTCCGTTCCGGCCGGTTTTTCTTTGTTCCTTCACGGCCGGAATTTTGTGATGGAGGGGGTTATTTGCAAGTTTGCAAATAACTTATTGTGGAGGGGTTTCTTGCTTTTGTGGCATTATGAAAGGTTAAGCATCTTTGCTTTTTCATGATGGTTTGCTTTATTGAGATTAGAAAGGATTTGGATTGATTAAGTGTTTGATGTGAAGCTTACTTTTGATGTGGTCACCGCCCTTGATCTCCTACACTCACCTCCCTTTTGTTTTGATTCCCTCCTCATCCCAAATAGGGGCCGGCCACACTTGAGAGAGAGAGAGAGAGTTTTCATTTTTGAGGTGGTGGCAAAATATGTTCATCTCATTTTCATTCTCATTTTGCTTATACAAAATCCCTAAGCTTCATTTCAAAGTTCAACCTCATTCCTCCATCAAGGCAACAAAACCCCAAGAGACAAGTTCATACACTAGCCTACAGCATTCCTTGGACGCGTCGGCTAGCCAACTTCGCGCCCGAGTTGCCTCGGTCCAGAGGTGGGAGCCCGTATACGAACCCGGCTACGTGGTGCCTTTCCGACGAGGACGTGATGGACGGAGATTCCGCGGGAGATCGGGACGACGACGAGAAGACCGGAGGACACGGATCACTCGGTATATCTCTTCCCTTCTCTTATTAGCTAGGATTAGGTTAATAGTTACGATCCGGGTATATTGTCCGTGGTAGCGTCGGTTTACAGTTAAGAAAATTTTTGATTCCGCATTTTGGCCTCGGATAGACGGCCGTGGCGCTGCCGTGGCGCAACAAGTCATATCGGAGAGAAAAGACTAAGTAAGTTACATAAAGATAGACTTTTGAATACGTTCAAATTTTCATCCTATGAAACTAGTCGGTCTTGTCTCAAAGGAAAGATGACCAAATGTCCATTCACCGGATATGGAGAAAGAGCAGCAGAGCTCTTGGGACTCATACAAAGTGATGTGTGTGGTCCGATTTCTATAGATGCAATGGATGGGTTCTCGTACTTCATCACATTCACTAACGATCTCTCTAGATTCGGATATGTGTATCTTATGAAACATAAATCTGAAGCTTTTGAGAAATTCAAAGAATTCAGAAACGAAGTAGAGAATCAGGTTGGCAAAAGTATCAAGATCCTCCGAACTGATAGGGGAGGGGAGTACTTGAGCACGGAATTCCTAGATTACTTAAAAGAAAATGGAATTCTCTCTCAGCTTACTCCTCCTTATACACCACAGCACAACAGTGTATCAGAGCAGAGGACTCATACCCTATTGGATATGGTTCGCTCCATGATGAGTAGTGCTGAGTTGCCTCTTTCATTTTGGGGACATGCACTTCAGACAGCGGCATACCTTTTGAATCAAGTTCCGTCCAAATCTGTGCCTAAGACTCCGTATGAAATATGGAGTAGTAAGAAACCATGTTTTAAATTTATTAAGAAACAGGGTTGTCCAGCCTATGTGAAAACACAGAAACTGGACAAGCTTAAGGCACGTTCAGTTCTATGTAAATTTGTGGGATATCCTAAGGATTCACTAGGATATCTGTTCTACCACACTGAGGAACAGAAGGTGTTTGTATCTCACCATACTACCTTTTTAGAAAGGGAGTTTCCTGCAAAAGAAACTAGTGGGAATACGGTAGAACTGGGAGAAATCCATGAACCACAAAATATAACTGAAGATTTGGAGGAACCACTAGATTCAGTAATCCCAGACGAACCCCAGCCACTCCGCAGATCTGATAGGATTTCTCATCCACCCGAGAGATACTACGGTTTTCTCATAAATGGGGAAAGAGAGGATTGCAGCTTGGAAGAAGATGACCCTACCAGTTTCAGGCAGCCCATTATCAGTAGGGACTCTGATTAGTGGCTAGATGCTATGCGATCCGAAATGGAGTCCATGTACACCAATAAAGTGTAGACCTTGGATATTGCTCCACCTGGGGTAAAACCCATTGGATGCAAATGGATTTACAAAAAGAAACTTGGTGTAGATGACCAGGTGGAAACCTATAAGGCTAGACTCATTGCAAAAGGTTTTCGTCAAAGACCAGATGTGGACTATGATGAAACTTTTTCTCCAGTGGCTATGCTCAAATCCATTCAGATCGTACTTGCCATTGCTGCCTTCCATGACTATGAGATCTGGCAGATGGACGTAAAAACAACTTTTCTACACGGCAGTTTGGAAGAGTGTGTTTATATGGATCAGCCAGAAGGTTTTGTAGACAGTGGGAGCAGCGGGAAGGTGTGCAAGTTGCTTAAATCCATTTATGGATTAAAGCAGGCATCGCGGAGCTAGAACATCTGTTTTGATGAAACAGTTAAAGAATTTTACTTTATCAAGAACGAAGATGAGCCATGTATATATAAGAAGACTGTAGGACGAACTGTCGTATTCCTAGTCATGTACGTGGACAACATTCTTTTGATAAGAAATGATATTCATATGCTACAATTGGTCAAGCTATTCTTGTCACAACGGTTCTCCATGAAGGACCTGAGTGATGCCTCGTGCATTCTGGGGATCAAGATTTACAAAGATAGATCTAAGAAATTACTGGGACTTTCGCAGTCCAGATATATAGAGACCGTACTAAAGAGATTTAGTATGGAAGATTCCAAGCGCGGTAATATACCGGCATTGCATGGAATCACCCTCTCCAAGAAGATGTCTCCCAAGACTGACGAAGAGAGGGTTCGCATGAGCACTATACCCTATAGTTTGGCGGTAGGATCTATAATGTATATGATACTATGTATAAGACCAGATGTAGCTTACGCACTAAGCGTGGTGAGACGGTATCAGTCAGACCCTGGTGAGAACCACTGGACAGCAGTGAAGAACATTCTCAAGTACCTGAGAAGGACTAAGGAAATGTTCTTAATTTATGGTAATAGAGACCTCAGGGTCGAGTCCTTTACCGATTCAAGCTTCCAGAGTGACAAGAACGACAGCAACTCTGTCTCGGTTTTTGTGTTTACCCTCAATGGAGGGGCGGTGTGTTGGAAGAGCTCCAAACAAGATACCGTCGCAGACTCGACGATGGAGGCTGAATACATTGCTGCAAGCGATGCCGCAAAAGAGGCGGTCTGGATAAAAAAGTTCATTAGTGAACTTTAGGTAGTTCCGTCCATTGTTGACCCAATACCTTTGTATTGCGATAACAATGGTGCTATAGCCTTAACAAAGGAACCACGGTCCCATCAGAAATCCAGACACATCTTAAGGCGGTATCACCTGATCAAGGAGATCATTGATCGTCAGGGGATCGAGGTATGGAGAGTGGAAACAAAAGATAACATGGCGGATCCATTCATAAAGACCCTCCCTCAAGCACGGTTCGAGTGACTTTTTGAGTTATTGGGTATGCGGTACGCCAGCAGCTGGCCTTAGTGCAGACGTTGGGTATGCAGTACACCAATTACTGGCCTTTACTGCAAGTAGGAGATTGTTGGATATGTATACCCTAGAGGCCATTATTCTGTAATACTAGTTTGTATATTACATTTTGGAAGCTTAGGATATATACACAGATTGACGACAATCTTGCTCGATATAGTAGTATACTATTTGGTTTGTATCTATCTTAATATGTGTATATGCTTCTTTTAACATATCGCTAATACATATTGATGGGGCCCTTAGGATCTTTGCTTGACTAACAGCGTTGTGATGGCAGTCACTTTAGTGGGGGATGGGTAGTCTATAAGCACATCCTTATACAGGTCCCTAGTCGTACGATTATCGAGACATGGCATCGATACTCCAGCGTAGACTGGTGTATACGCTTTTCATCCCAGCAGGGGAGATGGTCTGTCCCACAACCATTAGTACGTCGTACTGGAGATAGTATGCAGGTGCTCGTTAGGTTACGGGTATACTAGATAGGACTCATCGGGAACTATTGGTTGGTATTATGCCTTTCATCAGGTAGCAGTTCCTAGGTGACATGAGTACAGCTTAGTCCGTTGACTTGACACTACTACTTTGCCTCAAGTGTGTTCCCACTGTGCTTTGATTGCTACCCTACCACGGCTCTATTGAGTCATGCAAACAGGTAGTAGTTGGGTGCAGTCCCGAAGCACTTGGAGGTAGTGGCGGTTAGATAGGATTCGTCTCTTCCGGTATTGGGGGTTGATATCGCGCTGTGTTTGGAGAGACGTTACACAAAGTCCTTGGTCAGGGCAAGTGAGATTTACTGGTAGGTGTTCCAGTAGTTTCTCAGGGTGTTCTAGGCTACACTCCGACATGACTTATACCGCTATTAGAGGTCTGACGTTTGCCCTCTAAGCCCGGTATGCGATACTCTTAGACAAATACACCGGACTGTACGGAGATTGTCACAGATAGGCTCAGTAGGAGTATGGATGAGATTGCTCGTCGACCTTCTTATCGACAGATACCTGGGTAGCCATTACTCACAGCTAGTGCCGCTGATGTGCTTGTAGTTAAACCCACTGCCAGAGTACTGTCAAGTCTTTAGAGTCCCACACAGAGGGTTTCCCAACTTCGGGCGAAACGAGTAGAGGTCGTATGGTTTTACGACAGGGTTCGATCACATACGTGTACTTGTGCGCGTATGGTGATTCGAGCGGGCAATACTAGTGGGCTTTGGTTTAAGCCGGATCCTAGTATTTGATTATTGGATTAGCTTCGTCTCATAGTATTCGTGTTTCTCGGAACACGGATGCGGGTATGTATATACGGATGAGAGGAGGTATAGAAGGAGACACCTCATTAGGGTTTTGACCATTGACTTGGTCAAAACAAATATGAGGTAAAGAAAAGACTTTGTTATTTTTGATAAATGATAATATTTGTGGCATGGCTGCTTATGTTGACTTTTTGACTTGGGTTGACTTGTTGACTGACCCTAGATATTTTGGTGAAATATTTTTGACCTAGATATTTTGGTAAGATATTTTCTATGCCATGCTTGAGGTCATATATAACTTAGCCATTCCATTTTTATAATCATTATCACAAATACTTTCTCTTTCTTCAAGCTTGCTCTCTCTTTCTTCCTCTCTCAAACCCTAGTGTCTCATGAGTTGATAATCAAGGGTTAGTGAGACTAAGCCACTCAAATCACACTTTACTCACTCTAGTCTACTTAGATTAGCAAGTTAAGTATTCTAGTTACCTCAAACTGGAGGTTTGGCTCAAGGTTGGAGCTCTCGGGTGGATCATCGTTGACACAAGGAGGCCGAAGTTCAAGCACGATCCATACTTCCATCGAGGAGCTTAAGGAGAGAATCGAAGACCGGAAGGACTTGGTTTCTTTAGGTATACTTTCCATCATAGTAGATAGAACCCTAACATGATAACTAGGTTTATGGTAAAGATCCGGTTTAGGTTTATTCTAGCGCCAAGTTTCGTATCGTTATAAACTTTTTGTTCCGCGTTTGGCCACGAAAGTCGACCGGGGCGCTAGCGTAACCCTTCAAAATGTCCTCATGGTTATTTGTGGGGGAATAATCTTGGGGGAAATGAGTTTTCTATTAAAACAGTTTTTTCGCGGAGATATGAAAGTATATTTATAAAAGACGTTTTGCACGATAACGAAAGGTGTGTATGAATAACAACAGGTGAAAGGTAGGAGTGAAAAATAAGACTTAAGTTCTCTGTTAAAAATGATATATATTCTGACTTAAAACCTAACTGGAGAATAAAAACTTGAGAAAATCTTAACTCCTTTCAAACTCGTGTGATCTTTCAGAACTTTATCCAGGTCAGTAATTATGATATGATAACCCTAATCAAGTTCTTAAAAACTTGTGGACACTCTCCGCACAATCATGTAAAGACGCGTATGAGCTTATTTTAAACAAATTGTGAGGAGTGAAAAATAGGGTTTAACGTCTGACTTAGGCAATAGAACTTCTAACTTTGATTCTTAACCTTAAGATTAGAATCAACAGTTTCTCCATGACGCTAACTTGACTGGATTTTGTGGGTGTAATCCGCTGAAAACCCTCAGGAGACAACACTCCTCCTACTAGGGACACCTAGAGGTTTAATGCCTTGTTGCACATGCTCAGTGCAATCGCATTCCCTGCGAAAGTGAGGCTAGGATTTTTTGTTTTGCTCGGGACGAGCGAAAGATATGTTTGGGAGTATTTGTTCATCACTGAAAACTATTTTTTAATACCCTCATCCAGGATCTATTTTGTTATATATCGTTACTTTTAACCAATGTTTGCTCAGTAATTACAGATTACAGATATTCATGATAAAATACTACAAACACATTCAAAATCACGGATATAACATTTGGGAGCCGACACTGCAAGCAGACCAGGAAACCGACCGATGTCCAAAGAGTTCTTTTGCAAATAAATATGTGCACACAATTTTGGTCCAACACAATATAAGTGTACACACAACTCTTTGGCTTGGACCATGGTAGGGCTGCCTTGGCACACACAAATGATGAATTTTGCAACTAGTGGGCACATGTGGGGGGGCATGGGTAATAAATGCTAAAAGTTTTGATGTGGTGTATGGTATCATGTTCCCTCCAAATGTCTGAATGCAAACTAGGCTTTAACATAGAAATCAAACAGAACCAGGATGATATTGGAGTTGACAAGAGACCACCACACCAAAACGAGCCTCATTACTCGGATTTTGGCCGGCCACACCCCCAAATAATCCAAGCTCGTCGACCCCCCTTGCCCCATTTGTCTCCATCTTTTCTCGGTCCCTTCATTACAGTCAAATCACCTTATTTTTATTACTTGTTTAATCTTTTTTTGTTCCTATAAAAGCCAGATCAATGAGCAAAGGAAGGGGTCTCACATAGTCTCTCTCATATAGTGTATACATTTTCTTGTTTTCTTTTATTTTTGGTTTAGGCTTGAGAGTGAGTGGGCTATCACTTGGTTTCTTCTTCTTCCCACTTGAAGCTTTCTCTTGAGAGCTTCATTATGGAGGTTGAACAAGTTACCAATATCTTGTACCTCTTCTTCAAGTGTTAATAATGTTACGTTTATTACTTGCTTCTTCTTCTTATTTGTTTTTATTTATCATGCTTAACTAATCTTCTTTGGTTGTGGTTATGGTAAGAAAGTGAGATGAAAGGATTTACCTCCTCCTCCTCTTGTGATTGTTTAATGTGCTTAATGTGATTCTAACATAGAGATTGTTTTATGTATTGATGTGATATGGTATTTTGAAGCCATGGTTACTTTGTAACCTCTTCATATACCATATTCACTCCCTTTCCCCATTTCACAATGTTTAAGTTAAAATCAATTTGGTGTTAAGTTTGCTAAGTTTGGATATGGTGTTTTGTGATTAAGTGACTTGACAAATCTCGTGGTTTCATATACCATATACCATCACAAACACTTAGCACACTTAACACGGAAATCATTTGCTCTCACTTGCTACTTTGTGTTTTTGATGTTTTCGTATGCTTGTTAACCCTTGTGTTTAGTGTTGGTACCTCAAGTTTAGACATACAAACGGTAAGTGAACAAAACGGACTTGTTTCGTGTTTTGCGGCGAATATCAGAATTTGATGATTTGTGCTTCGTAGCAGCCTTGAAAACTCATGCTTCTTGCTGGGATAGACGTAAGGACAGACAACTCATGATCAAGAGAGCATCGAAAGAATCGTCGCGATTCGACCTTCCGAGCCAAAGCCACAACCACTTCTTTCTTATCTTCTTTGCTTGCTTTTCTTGTTTTCGATTCTTTCTATATATTTTTTTTTGACAACCAACCCAATTTGTTATTTGTTGAAACTTAAATAACAAGATCTAATACACAATTCCCTGCAGATCGACCCGTACCTGCCGGCTTGCTACAACGCGCCGTGCACTTGCGGTTTATAAATTTTAAAACGAGAATGATCTTGCGTGCGCATTCCATTTCTTTAAAATCATATTCGTTTCCAAAACATACGCGTTTGCGCGCGCGGGTGAGTTCCCAACAAGTAGACCAACTCATTAGTGGGAATTAGGATCCAACTGTCATCGCATGATAACTTGATGAAATCCACTCAAATTATCACACTTTAGAAGGTATGCGCATGCCTGGAAAGTTTCGGTTTCTTTAGAAACTCCCGATATGATTTTTTCCCCATGCTCTTATGACCTTGACTAAGGCCAACAAATCATAAGTCACATTTCAAGTTCTACCGTCATTGTCCAGGTTAATTTGAAATCATCCGTACTCGCCCTTGACGAAGGCCAACAAGGTTGTATGACTGTTTCAAACCAACGCATCTATCTATGCAACAGAAAAGTAACAAACAGCGACCATACACTATGCCTTGACTAAGGCCAACAAACATAGCATGAATATTAGGTGCTACTCGTCTGAAATGATGGAAGCTTACGGCTGGTTTTTGGCGAAAAACCTTTAACGTAATGAACTTGACATCGTTGAAGGAACCGGATAGCTTTACAAATATATAGTGGCGAAAACTTTTGCTAAACAGGTCACTCCCGGTGAAGGGATCTCGGCTCTTTCCTCATGGAATGAGGTGCAGGATATTCCAAACTGAATATCACGATGCAAAGCAAAAGGTAATTGACTATAGTGAAGTTATTACCCTGACGCAAACTTTTTCTTAAGAGGTCACTCCCGGTGAAGGGATCTCGGCTCTTGCATCGTGGAATGAGGTGCTAGATATTCATAACCGAATATCTCTGTGCAAAATAAAAGAAAACGTCCTTGTAATAACAGCTTTTGAAAATTTGTTCCAACAACATCAAATTAGTCTGTTTTCCTTGCATTGATCAGAATCAACGCAGTCCCATCAATTTATCACACCAGAAAAGAACAAAAATATGATGTACGTATATGCTATCTGCATTCGCCACTGGGCCCCGTCATCACCCGTTAGGTTACTTAACTAACGACATAGTGGGGGTTGGACTAGCGCGGGTGCAAAACATATACAACATCTACTAGTATATATATGAATATATAATAATCATTCCATGCATGATAAATGCAACATCATAGATAAGCGATAAGAATCACAGAACAATACTGATAATCTGGGAGCCCCGGGTTTCCTTTGAGCCGCAAGTGAAACCCGACGTTCCCCTGGTCTTGTGGATAGCCTATGCAATGAAAACCTAGACCCCTACGAGTGCGGTAAGTTACCCGTCAAAACCAGAAGTGAGGCAACCCCCTTCATCAAAGGGAATGGGCCACCCGGCACTTCACGGAATCCGGTAACTTGAGCACCCCTCGTTGGGTCAACCTGTACCCCCTACGAGTACGGCGAATAGCCTGCCAATTCTAGAGTAAGGCCCCCTTCGTCTCAATGCCATGAGATGCGGGCCCATTTCTCTCTAGAACCCGGCTATCCGTGCACTCCACCATGGGGTAATCCTAGTACAGAAAAGAAAAATATGTACAACGGTGACATCGACCTCAACCAGGCCGTGCCCCAAACAAATAATATACAAGAAGGCAGTGACGGCAGTCCATATGTCGGACGTTCGTCCCGCGATATCAAATGTACAAATGAAACTAAACTGTACTAATATTGCACCCAGGCTATCCACCACAACGATTCAACTACAACACGGCACAACACAGAATATCAACATGAATGTCACATTCGCAAACCCTTCTAAAAGAACTATAGCAATTAGACAAGTTGTACCGCTCTAATAACATTCATGGTCACAGATAGTAATGTATGAACTGTAAACATTTAAACAGTGTTAGACAATACCACTTAACCAATATTCCAGAGACTAGTGCACACCCCAAAAATAAAGTCCTAACTCATCTATAGAACCGTCCAGGCCGAGTTTTTAGCCAATGTGGCCAGGTCTATAGTGGAGTTTGGGGCTCGTATTTGGTGTGTGTTCTAGTAGTCATACAGGTAGTCTTCTGCAATTGTTTAAATATTTTTAGAAGACTAAAATAAAATTGACAGAAACTGGATTACTAGATGGTATTGTTTCAGAGATGTTTCGGTTTCGATACATCAACATCATCTAAATCAACTAGTATGAGGTTAATGGGTTGGCTATGATACCATGTTGGGTTACGCCTGCGCCTCAGCCATCAATCCGTGACCAAATGCGGAACAAAAACTTTTAAAACCGGTGCTAACAAAACCCGATTCCCCGGATCGACCATTAACCCTACACTAATTATATGAAAAAGGAGTTTAGAAAGGTTATACCGAATGATCCGTGTCCTTCGGTCTTCAACCTCTGTCCCAAGCTCTTCATGGCTTCCTTGATCAAGTTTGATCTCCAGTCTCCCCCCATCGAAGATGATCCACCTTGAGAGTATATAATATGGGCTCCGACCTCAAATCCGAGGCAACTCGAGTATCTAGTTTGCTGGCCTAGATAGCCAAGATGAATTAGAGAGTGTGTAGAATTAGATTGTCTCAATACACCCTAGATTTCTCAACTCATGAGACATATAGGGTGGAGGTTGAAGAAGATGCCAAGAAGAGAAAGTGTGAAGCATAAGCAAAAGGCAAGTGAAGAAAGTGGCTGCCATTTTTCTTGTGTGGTTGTGTGACCTATTTGTTGTGAGTGTTTTATATGATGCAAACTAGTAACTCAAGAAAACCAACTAAAGAATAAATATCCCAATTTTCACAACAAATATCCCACACCACAAAAAAAATAACATCATGCCACCATGAGTCACACCCATGTGGACATGCATGAATCAATGACTCACAACAATGACTCACACTTCCACTCATAATAAACATTTAAACTAAATGTTTATAAACAATAAAAGAAATGGCATCTACTAATGTAATCTTGTAATAGAATTACAAGAATACCCCTCATCCGTATATACATACCCGAATCTGTATTCCGAAAGAATACAAATACAACGAGACGAAAATAATCAACAATATAATATTAGGATCCGACTTAAACAAAGCCCACTAGTATTATCTGTCCGAGTCATGATTCGTGCAAAAGTGCACGTATATGCTCGAACCCTGCCATAAAACTATACGGCCTCTACAATGTTTCGTACGAAGCAAGGAAACCCTCTGTGTAGGACTCTAAATACTCGTCAATACGCTGGCAGTGGGTTTAAGCACAAACATGTCAGCGGTACTAGTTGTACATAACGGCTACCCGGGTATTGAGCGAAAGAGAGGCCGACGAGCAAACTCATCCTAAAACCCCTACTGAACCTGACAGTGACAATATCCGTACAGTCTGGTCCATTCGTCTATGAGTATCGCATATCGATTCTACGGGGTGGATAAAGTCAGACCCCTAATAACACGAAATTTATTGTCGGTATGAAACACATCGCCCACTGAGAAACTACTAATCTGGATCAGTAATTCTCACTACCTTGGCCAAGGATTTCTGGTGATGGCCACCCGTGCACGCCACGACATCAACCCCCAATACCGAGAGAGACAAATCCCCTGACGATCTGCCCATTGCCTCCATGTGGCTTAGGACTGTACCCAACTAAAACCTGTTTGCATGACTCCTTTGAGCCGTGGTAGGGTAGTAATCAAAGTACAGTGAGAACTCACAAGAGAAAAATGATGATCTCAGGTCGATAGACTAACCTGTATGCATATCACCTGAGAACTGCTATCTGATAATAGGTATAATACCAACTAGCATATTCCCGGCGAGTCCGTCTGGTGTACTCATAACCCAATGAGCACCTGTATACATCTCAGGTGAACAAACTAACACCAATAGCTTGTGAGACCAGCCACCGCCCCTCGTTGGGGTCTCAATCAGTATACACTAGTCTACTCTGGAGTATCGATGCCCGGTCTCGAAACTCCCACGACTAGGGACATTTAAGGATGCGCTTATAAACCCCAGCTCCCATATATATGATCGCTACCATACTGCTCGTAGTCAAGCAAGAATCCTATGGGCTCTATCAACATATAATGGTGATCTGTAATGTCACCTAAATCATGTACACAATGATAAAAACAAACCAGATAGCATACTATCATCTCGAGTAAGACTGTTCTGCCGGTATAGGTCATCCTTCAATCATCGCAATCACATGCCTGCGATCCAATAATTGACTTGGGGGCACTATAGCCAGCAGCTAGCTCCCACTTAAGGATGCCTATTCTTATTATTGTTGTGTATTATTTTCGGGTAAAAATATACAAAGAAGGTGCTACTCAAATTTCAAATGACGAAACATGTTTTCAAGATTATTATAAAACATTGTTTTCCATATGATATTACTTATGTTTTAAAAAAAGAACCTGATTTCAGTAAACCATTATTTCAAAACTTCACCTCCACTATTTTTAGATTTCTGGGCTTTTGGCTTACTTGAATTAGGTGGGGTCCTTTAGACTTTACATGATTCAAGTGCCATTCACGTGCCTTTTCTGGGTCGTGATAAAATTGGTATCAAAGCATTAGGTTTAACCTTGGTTTGAGTCTAGGTTTGATTATGCAGAGTCTAGGGCGTATATATATTTCAGAACATAGGCTTCACCTTATGGAACTTAGACTTGACCGAGGGGGTATTAGACACGAACTTTCGTCACGTAGGTTGACCTTGATTGATAGAGTAGGTGACTTAAATAGAGTGACGTACCGTGTGTATGTTCCACACTATACTTACGACACACTACTTCACTTTAGTAGCCTTAGGAAGTACATTTCTTATGCACTGTATTTCCATTAATTCCTATGATCTATCCTCATCGATATCGGATCGTTGTTTCCGTTACCTTGGTGTTCATATCAGATTTTTGCATTTTTATACCGCTCATTCTTGATCGCATTGTATATAGGTAGGTACTCTTGATCCGTGTTTTCTAAATAATTGTAAATTACAGGTTCTCAGCTCTAAACAATGAAAATCAGGAATAGTCGCAACAAATTCAGGACAACTGCCAACAAAAGATAAAATGTGGGTCTCCGCTCACCATCCGTCAGATGCCGCCTACCAGTTCGAGGGACAAAATGGAAATCAATGGTCATTTCTTGCACAAAGCACAAGAAGGCAGCACAAGATCCAAGGTTACAATGTGGAGCTAAACAAAATCAAGGCAAAAGTCCACATTATTTCATCTTTTTGGACGCTGAAAATCTGGAAGAAAAATGAAGAGATTCTGAGAAACCAAGTGTACTAAACAGATAAGAATAGCAACATGGAAAACCCCAAAAAAAATGACACATCAACTCACCCAAAGGGCCGCGGAACCGCGGCCAATATGACACTTATGCGGCGGATCCGCGGCCGAGTCAACTCAGAGATGGATCGTATTTTGGGGGTAGTTTTGTAATTGTATAAAGGCTCTGATTTTATCTCCAGGGTTTTTTTGTATCTGCCTATAAATAGCCCAGTTCCAAGCCAAGTAAAGCATGTTTTTTCTTGTATTAGGATTTAGGATAAAAGTTTGTGTCATCCTCTTCCTCTTCATCTTTTTCTTTCTCCATTGATATTGTAGTGAGCTTTTTGAATGAATGATGAATAAAGAAGAGTTCTTTTACATGCATGTCTCATAATTGTGTTCTTATATTTTTCTTGTAATTTTATTTGTTAAAGTAGTTATTGTTATTTGTTTGTTTGTTTGCTTGCTTTCTTCTTCTCTTTTTCTTTATCTTTATAACAATGATGCTTAAGTGTGATCCTTTCCTAAGTGAGGTCCCAAATAGTTAGTTGTGATTCTCTAACTCATTTCTTTCTATCTTCTTTCTTTGTTTTATTTTCTTTTTCTTTTTAATGGGTGGGTAGTTTCTCACTTGTTAGGGTAGGATAAGAGAAGTTTGAGAGAAGGAAATCTCTCTCGCTCTTTTCTTTGCCCAACATCTTGATTCGGACTCCCGTCAATTTAACCATAATCCGCTCCCTACGACACTCTATCCTACATGATAGCGGTGACACTTTAGTGAGACCAGCCGTGGTTGAATTTGTTGGAGATAGTGCCCTCAGAGTCAATTATTGGATCACAGGCACGTGATTGCAATGATTGAGGCAGGACCTATCCCGGTAGGACAGTCTTACTCAAGATGATAATATATGCTATCTGGTTTACCTTTATCATCGTGTACTGCTTTAGGTGACCTGACAGGTCGCTATTGCACGTTGATAGAGCCCCTAGGATTATTGCTTGACTGCCAGCAGTATGAGAGCGATCATATAAGTGAGATCTGGAGTCTATAAGCACATCCTTAAAAGGTCCCTAGTCGTGGGAGTTTCGAGACAGGGCATCGATTCTCCAGAGTAGACTAGTGTATACAGTCGAGACCCCGACGAGGGGCGGTGGCCGGTCTCACAAGCCACTGGTGTCAGTTGGTTCACCTAAGATGTATACAGGTGCTCATTGGGTTATGAGTACACTGGACAGGACTCACCGGGAACATGCTAGTTGGTCTTATACCTGACGTCAGATAGCAGTTCCCTGGTGACATGTGTACAGGTTAGTTCATCGACCTGGGGATCGTCATTTGTCGCGTGTGAGTTCCCACTGTGCTTTGATTACTACCCTACCACGGCTCAAAGGAGTCGTGCAAACAGGTTTTAGTTGGGTACAGTCCCGAGCCACATGGAGGCAGTGAGCGGATCTTCAGGGGTTCGTCTCTCCCGGTATTGGGGGTGAGGTCGCGCTGTGTCTAGGAGAGCCATTACACGAAGTCCTTGGCCAAGGCAGGAGATTTACTGGTAGGTATTCCAGTAGTATCTCAGGGTGTTCTGGGCTACACTCCGACACGACTTGTACCGCTTTTGGGGGTCTGACTTTTACCAACCCCCTAGGCCCGACATGCGATGCTCATAGACGAACGGACCGGACTGTACGGATATTGTCACTGACAGGCTCAGTAGGGTGTCAGGATGAGTTTGCTCATCGACGTCCCTTTTGGTCAATAGCTGGTGGCCCGTCACGTATTGGCTTATACCTCTGACGTGCTAGTGGTTAAATCCACAGCCATAGTATTGACGAGTCTTTAGAGTCCACCACACTTACAGTTACTCAAGCTTTCGGGCGAAACGCTGTAGAGGCCGTATGGAGATATGGCAGGGTCCGATCAGATACGTGCGGTATTGCACGGATCAGGATCGGACGGTTTGTACTAGTGGCCGTATGGTTATATGGCAAGGTTTGATCGGATACGTGCGGTATTGCACGGATCAGGATCGAACGGATATTACTAGCCGGCTTTGGTTTAAGCTGGATCCTGGTATAGTACAGTGTAGATTTTGTCTCATTGCATTTGTATCCGGTCGGAATACAGATGCGGGTGTGTATGCACAGTATCGGGGTTTTCCTGTAATTTATTACAGGACCAGTTTTCTGGAGTTGCCAGTTTGCATTCCGTTCCGGCCGGTTTTCCTTTGTTCTTTCCCGGCCGGACTTTTCCGATGGAGGGGGTTATTTGCAAGTTTGCAAATAACATTTTGTGGAGGGTTTATTTGTGATATGAGAGATTATGAAAGCATCTTTTGATACCATTCTTTTCTATCATCATCACTTGCTTTTTGGTGATTAGAGTTGATTAGAGTTTGATGGGAGATTGTGATCATGATGTTTAGGTTATGGTCACCCTTTCACCTTTTCCTACACTCACGTCCCTCTTGCATTATGTATTCCTTCCTCCACCATTCTCACTTGATATGGTTGAACACACTTGAGAGAAGAAAAAGAGAGAGTTTCATTTTGAGCTTGTGGGATTTTTCTTAATCTCATTTCATGCTAGGAAAAATGCAAGCACCATTTTTCTTATCTTGTTTCCTCCATCATCTTCAAATGCCAACAAACCCTAAATGAGACATAGCCTCTACACTACACTTTCTACAGCAAATCTTGGACGCGTCGGCCAGCCAACTTCGCGCCCGAGTTGCCTCGGTATTGAGGTGGGAGCCCGTAAAAGATGCAGGCGATGTGGTGCCCTTCCGGCGAGGAGGCGACGACCGGAGTTTCCGCAGGAGATCGGGACGACGACGAGAAGACCGGAGGACTCGGATCACTCGGTATATCTCTAACCTGTCTTGTAGTTAGCTAGAATTAGTTTAATGGTCCGATCCGGGTGTTTAGTGCGCGGTGGTGCCAGTTTGCTAAGTTCGCAAAATTTAAGTTTATCACCGCTTCCGCATTTGGCCGTCGGATTGACGGCCGGGGCGCCGCCGTGCACTTACAGTGGTATCAGAGCCTCGCCATTAACTTAGTCTAGCTTTGTTTGATGTGTTTGCATTTCCGATCGACCAAAATTCCAAAAACCCGCGTTTTTCCTTACATCAGTTTTCTGTCGAAATTTTTTGAACTCCAAAAATTTTTCAGGTTGTAAAAAACTAATGTACTGGAAATTATAAGACTACTGTAAAAATTCGATATAGTGAGTCGACCACTGAAGCGCGGAACCGCGGCCAAACCCCCCCCTTGGGCCGCGGTTCCGCCGCACATTGGTGTCCTCACTGTGTCCAATTTCTCCAGTGGGCTTCTGGGCTGATTTTAGGGGTTTTGAAATATTAATATTGAGCCCAGAATTTCTGTGAGTACTACAGTATTGCTTTGGGGCCCGCTTGTTAATTTTTGATCGATCGGATATTTTAAACACATTATTTCACAGTATTTACATTATATCTGCGACCGTGAATGTCACTCGATCGGTAAATCCGGTCTAACTGCTATAGCCCGGTTAGACGGATTTGCGAACGTGACTTTCACGTTGATGTTTTGTGATTTTGCTGTGATGTTGCGGATCGGTCGTGGGGGATAGCCTGGATACAATGCTAGTACAGTTTCTATTGTATTATGTACATTTGATATTGCGGGGCGAGTGTCCGACATGTGGACTGCCGTCACTGCCTGTTTGTATTATTCTTTTGGGGCACGACCTGGTTGCGGTCGATGTACCCGTTATATGTATATTTTACTTTCCGTACTAGGATTACCCCGCGGAGGGGTGCACGGATAGCCGGGTTCTAGAGGGCAACGGGCCCGCATCTCATGGCATTGAGACGGAGGGGGCTTCACTCTGGAATTGGCGGGCTATTCGCCGCACTCGTAGAGGGTACAGGTTGACCCAGGAGGGGTGCCCAAGTTACCGGATTCCGTGAAGTGCTGGGTGGTCCATTCACGGTGCTGAAGGGGGCTGCCTCGCTTCAGGTTTTGGCGGGTAACTTGCCGCGCCCGTAGGGGTCTAGGATTTCATTGCACAGGCTATCCACACGGCCAGGGGAACGTCGGGTTTCAGTAGTGGCTCTGTGAAACCCGGGGATCCCAGATATCTGTATTGTTCTGTGATGCTGTACATTTCTGTGATGTTGCATTTTTATCACGCCTTGAGCGAAATATAATATATTGGTATATATATTAGTAGATGTTGTATATGTTTTGCATCCGCGCTAGTCCAGTCCCCGCTCTGTCATTAGTTAGCTAACCTAACGGGTAATGACGGGACCCAGTGGCGAATGCGGATGGCATATACGTACATCAGTATATTTTCGTTCTTTGTGGTGTGATCAATTGATGGGACTGCGTTGATTTGGATCAATGCAAGTTAAAACAAACCTATTCTGATGTTGTTGGAACACTTTTCAAAAAGCTGTTATTGCAAGGACGTTCACTTTTGTTTTGCATCGTGGTATTCATTTGGAATATCCTGCTCCTCAGTCGACGAGGCAAGGGCCGAGATCCCTTCACCGGGAGTGACCCCTTGGACAGAAGTTTGCGTCAGGGCATTAACTTCACTATAGCCGATTACTTTTGCTTTGCATCGTGGTATTCATTTGGAATATCCTGCACCCCATTCTACGGGGAAAGAGCCGAGATCCCTTCACCGGGAGTGACCTCTTTAGTAAAGGTTTTTGTCACTATATTTTCTAAAAAGCTATCCGTTCCTTCAACGATATCAAGTTCATTACGTTAAAGGTTTTCGCCAGAAACCATTCGTAGCCCTCCGTCGTTTCATATGGATAGTCAATAGTATTCAAGCTGTGTATGTTGGCCAAAGTCAAGGCACAGTGTTTGGTAGCTGTTGGGTATTCATATGCAGCATAGATAGATGCGTTGGTTTGGGACAGCCGTACTGCCATTTTGGCCAAAGTCAAGGGTAGGTACGGGTGGGTTCAAATTAACCTGGAGAATGACGGGTAGAACTTGACATGTGACTTATGATATGTTGGCCAAAGTCAAGGTCATAAGAGCATGGGGTAAAAATCACATCGGGAGTTTCAAAAGAACTGAAACTTGCCAGATATGCGCATACCTTCTGGAGTGTGATAGCGTGAGCGGATTCCCTCACGTTATCATGCAATGATAGTTGGATCCCGATTCCCACTGATGAGTTGGTTTACTCCTCGGGTGACCCCGACTAATTCTTCTTTCAGGTTTGGAGGAGAATTTGAGGTACAGTAGGAGGTTTCCAGATTAGATAAATTGGTAACCATTCTGATCTAGGTTAGAGTGCACGCTGAGTGTTTCTTTTCTCTCTCTCTCTCTGGCAGCGACCATTGACCCGACCCTAGACTATGACTCAGTGACCAAGTTGACCGAACCTTCTTAGCACTGGCTTTTGGATTGTCAGAGTTGCAGACCTCATTGCCACTCCTACTTTTACCCTTTTCTCCAGGACACCCCGTATTACTGCGAACGTCCACTTCCATTGGACAAAACCATCGTATGGTTAGATACGAACTCGAAGGAATTCGAGGATGGTTTTCGGTTCTGGAGAAAACGGATAAGATTTATTCAGTTGTCTTTTCCTTTTTGCCATCTCTCAAGTTGCGAGTACTCCTTAGTTTAGGAGATAGTACACCTATTACGCAAATTGGATAGTCTTCTTCCAAACTTTAGGCTGGTGCCGAACAGTAGGGAATGAAGAAAACCAATTAGCCTAAACGGTGTGCAGAAGGTATTAAGATTAAGACAAAGCAAGGGATTAGTAAGAGGGCAAAGTAAATTGCGACTGATATTCACGACCAAACCAAGTATTTCTTCGCCAATCCTAAATCACCTTTGTATTTCTCCAGGACACTCCGTATCATTACGAAGATCCACAGTTTATTGGATACTCCATCGTATGGTTATATACGAACTCGAAAGGAACTTGTTCCAGTTCGGGGATGGATTCTGGTCCAGGAGAAATAGGAATAAGGTTTATTCGGTTGTCTTTTATCTTCACCTTCTCTCGCATTACGAGTGCTCCTATGACTAGGACAGTACACCCATCATGCTTATTGGATAGTCTTCCTCCAAACCATAGGCTGGTGCCGAACGGTAGGGAAGGAAGAAAACCATTTGGCCTAATGGGTGTGCAGAAGGTAATGACTAAAGACATATAAAGGGATTTGGAGAGGTGGCAAAGAATTATACGGTTATAGTTGTGAATCTGGATAATGGTAGAGGCATTACTAGGAATACCAGGATACCCTATCGAAACATTTCAATGTTTCAGTTCAACTGTGTACTGTTAAAAGGAAACTGATTTCCTGATTAGACACTTGCTCCAGGGTATGTATTTACCAGGTTTGATTCTCACATCTGTATGGTTTTACAGATGATGAGTGGGAGTAAGTTATTGGGAATAGGGTGATCATCCTAATTATATCGGGATTCGTTGTAATCGGTGATATTTGAGGAGATCACCTGGGCTGTTTGCCGGTCGGCAAATATTTGGTTTTGAATATCCGCTGTTGTGCACCAATTTCAAATTGATATATCTGTACGTCTATTTTTATAGAGTGAGATATACCTTTTGATATTATGTCGATGACATTTACCTACATCAGTGGATGGTTAGGTAAGGAGCATTAAACAGCGATGTAATTCTTCTTAACCATAAGTACACTTTTCAACCTACGACACACAGTGAAAGAGTTGTTGGACTCAGCGGACTTATACAGAGTATTGTATGTTGTCCAGTGTCCATTAGGACAGAGGGGTTGGTCCTCATACTATATTCTGTTTACTTTTAACTTCTCTAGTTCTTAGACATGTGTTTCGTAGAAACACGGGGTCTAAGTTTTGAGGAGTTATAGGTATTTGAATAGAGTAGAGAACCAGGTGTAGCAAGTATCGGGATTCTTCAAAGTGATCGAAGATGTAGATACTTGTGTATGGTATTCAGTTGATAGTAAAGATAAAAAGAAATTGCTTCTCTTTCAGGTCACTCATAATTAGAAGCATTCCTAAGTTGAGTAACGCTGATCGGCCTCTCTCCATTTAGTTGACATGCACTGGAGACAGCTGCATGATTTGAATCTGGTTAAATTAAATAAGTGCCTCTGGTTCTATATTGGATATAGAACAGTTCATATCTTAACGTTGTTAAGGTACGGGGAGTTGTCCGGCTTATGATTAAAACCAGACACTGGACAACTCAAGGCACGTTTCTGTAATGGCTGTTTGTGGGTTGACCCAGGCTATACGAGGGTTGACTTTCTACCATCTGGCAGATCAATAGAAATATTGTTCTAGACTCGCCACAGTTTTATTAAAAATGGATTTTTTCAAAAACAGTAGTGGGAGTATGGTAGAACTGGAAGTGATTCCAGAACCGCAAACGATTACTGAAGATTTGATAAGGAACCTAAAGATTCAATCTGATTTAACATTCCATTGGCCACTCCGCAGATACGGTGGGTAACTTCAGGCACCCGAGAGGTACTCCGGTAGCCTCAAGGACGGTGACAGGGAAGTTCTTGTTTACCCACACTTGCCATTGTTGTTGTTCCAGGCTGCGAGACCCGGCAAGAGGATGAGTATAGCATCGTTCTAAACTAGCTTTAGAAGTGCACGTCTATATGACTCTGCTAGAGGGTTATAGTAGTCAGTGGGAGCAGCGGAAGCATTGGTGAACATTAGGCTTATGTCTATTTATAGACTAAAGCAGATATAGCAGAGATAGATCATCTATTTCTGATGTGACAGTCATAGGTTTGACATCATCAGAATAGGGGATGGATCTGTTGAGAAGGTATTAGGGTGTGATATCCTGGTATTTGGATGACTTACACAGAGTAGGAAAAGAAACTCCTATACTACGATCGGTTATACTTTGGTCGTCACACAGTGGTTTCTCCACAAAGGACTTGGACATTATATCAGACACACTGGTTACTAGATCTATGGTTTTAGATCTAGATTTGGGTGGTTTCCCAATCAGGGTACTTTGACAGCATTCTAAGAGTATTTAGAATGGACGACTCCTGGCACGGTAATGTACCTGCAGGTGATGGAGTCACCCTCTCTAAAGGTGTCTTATAGACTAAAGTAGAGAGGGATGTGCATGATTGGCAGATCACTTGCTTAGGCAATTGAGTCAATCATGAGATATCAAGTACCACACCAGATGTTGTTCTTGCACTAGATGCAATAAGTTGACATTGATCCAATCCTGGGGAAACAGTCGGAAGCAGTTTTAGAACATAAGTGAATGTTCTAGGGATATGATAACGACGGCCTAATTTGGGAGACAATTATCATTCCAGGCTTCCAAGGTGACATGGACGACAAGGAGGTTGTCAGAGTTATATTTTTCCTTCTGACGAGGGGCAGTATTTTGGACAGGTGGTCCAAGGGAATACTGAGGATGGCATGGCGCAGGATACTGATTAAGTTCAGTTGACGATACAGTCTAAGAAGTTTGGATTTGGAGTTCATTTATGAGCTAGGTCCCATCAGATATCCAGACATTCTAAGACAGGTATTGCTCATTTCGGGAGATGGCTTTCTCCGCGAACTTGAGATATAGAGAGACACAGAAAGAAACATCAAGGCGGATCCACTCACTGAGGCTATTCCTCGAGCGCAATAGTTTCACAAACGGGATTTGTGAGACTGACTAGTAGAGGAGTTGGGTGTTCGGTATCACACGGGCTGTGAGTATGCGACATCGCAATAATTAGCCTTGAGTGCAAGTGGGAGATTGTTGGAGATAGTGCCCTCAGAGTCAATTATTGGATCACAGGCACGTGATTGCAATGATTGAGGCAGGACCTATCCCGGTAGGACAGTCTTACTCAAGATGATAGTATGCTATCTGGTTTACCTTTATCATCGTGTACTGCTTTAGGTGACCTCACAGGTCGCTATTGCACGTTGATAGAGCCCCTAGGATTATTGCTTGACTGCCAGCAGTATGAGGGCGATCATATAAGTGAGAGCTGGAGTCTATAAGCACATCCTTAAAAGGTCCCTAGTCGTGGGAGTTTCGAGACAGGGCATCGATTCTCCAGAGTAGAATAGTGTATACAGTCGAGACCCCGACGAGGGGCGGTGGCCGGTCTCACAAGCCACTGGTGTCAGTTGGTTCACCTAAGATGTATACAGGTGCTCATTGGGTTATGAGTACACCGGACAGGACTCACCGGGAACATGCTAGTTGGTCTTATACCTGACGTCAGATAGCAGTTCCCTGGTGACATGTGTACAGGTTAGTTCATCGACCTGGGGATCGTCATTTGTCTCGTGTGAGTTCCCACTGTGCTTTGATTACTACCCTACCACGGCTCAAAGGAGTCGTGCAAACAGGTTTTAGTTGGGTACAGTCCCGAGCCACATGGAGGCATTGAGCGGATCTTCAGGGGTTCGTCTCTCCCGGTATTGGGGGTGAGGTCGCGCTGTGTCTAGGAGAGCCATTACACGAAGTCCTTGGCCAAGGCAGGAGATTTACTGGTAGGTATTCCAGTAGTATCTCAGGGTGTTCTGGGCTACACTCCGACACGACTTGTACCGCTTTTGGGGGTCTGACTTTTACCAACCCCCTAGGCCCGACATGCGATGCTCATAGACGAACGGACCGGACTGTACGGATATTGTCACTGACAGGCTCAGTAGGGTGTCAGGATGAGTTCGCTCATCGACGTCCCTTTTGGTCAATAGCTGGTGGCCCGTCACGTATTGGCTTATACTTCTGACGTGCTAGCGGTTAAATCCACAGCCATAGTATTGACGAGTCTTTAGAGTCCACCACACTTACAGTTACTCAAGCTTTCGGGCGAAACGCTGTAGAGGCCGTATGGAGATATGGCAGGGTCCGATCAGATACGTGCGGTATTGCACGGATCAGGATCGGACGGTTTGTACTAGTGGCCGTATGGTTATATGGCAAGGTTTGATCGGATACGTGCGGTATTGCACGGATCAGGATCGAACGGATATTACTAGCCGGCTTTGGTTTAAGCCGGATCCTGGTATAGTACAGTGTAGATTTTGTCTCATTGCATTTGTATCCGGTCGGAATACAGATGCGGGTGTGTATGCACAGTATCGGGGTTTTCCTGTAATTTATTACAGGACCAGTTTTCTGGAGTTGCCATTTTGCATTCCGTTCCGGCCGGTTTTCCTTTGTTCTTTCCCGGCCGGACTTTTCCGATGGAGGGGGTTATTTGCAAGTTTGCAAATAACATTTTGTGGAGGGTTTATTTGTGAGATGAGAGATTATGAAAGCATCTTTTGATACCATTCTTTTCTATCATCATCACTTGCTTTTTGGTGATTAGAGTTGATTATAGTTTGATGGGAGATTGTGATCATGATGTTTAGGTTATGGTCACCCTTTCACCTTTTCCTACACTCACCTCCCTCTTGCATTATGTATTCCTTCCTCCACCATTCTCACTTGATATGGTTGAACACACTTGAGAGAAGAAAAAGAGAGAGTTTCATTTTGAGCTTGTGGGATTTTTCGTGATCTCATTACATGCTAGGAAAAATGCAAGCACCATTTTTCTTATCTTGTTTGCTCCATCATCTTCAAATGGCAACAAACCCCTAATGAGACATAGCATCTACACTACACTTTCTACAGCAAATCTTGGACGCGTCGGCCGGCCAACTTCGCGCCCGAGTTGCCTCGGTATTGAGGTGGGAGCCCGTAAAAGATGCAGGCGATGTGGTGCCCTTCCGGCGAGGAGGAGACGACCGGAGTTTCCGCAGGAGATCGGGACGACGACGAGAAGACCGGAGGACTCGGATCACTCGGTATATCTCTAACCCGTCTTGTAGTTAGCTAGAATTAGTTTAATGGTCCGATCCAGGTGTTTAGTGCGCGGTGGTGCCGGTTTGCTAAGTTCGCAAAATTTAAGTTTATCACCGCTTCCGCATTTGGCCATCGGATTGACGGCCGGGACGCCGCCGTGCACTTACAGAATTGACCAGAGGTTATGGCTAAGAGCCAAGAATGGACGGATAAGGACCAAAAGGAAGGAACTAAACATTGGAAAGCCTAGCTTATACTCGCAAGTTTCCTTCCTAGTCGTGCTTATCCCCATTATTGCCGATTACCGTAATATCGATATTAAGAGTGGTAACGAAAGAAGTGAGCGACCCCTAACTCAAACTAACCTAATCCTAACCCTAACAAGCTCTTTTTATACATATTTAGCACATAGTTAATCTTAAAAAAACCAAGACAATTTGGAATTAACTCGTTAAAATACTAAGAAAAAGATTCTCATCTCTCCGTGGACCGACCCGTACTCATCCGGCTAGTTACCAAGCGAAACCGTCTTGATTGCGGTAATTAAAACTATGCACACCAAATCTCTACCAATCAAATGGCGCCGTTGCCGGAGAGACGGTAGTTTATTTCTTTGTGTCATTTCGGGTTAATTTATGAATATATATATAACCAAAAAAACTATAAAAATCATCTTGTTATTTTTTATTCTTTTTTTTGCAAGTCTGCAGAATAGGAAGAAGATCAAGTTCAGTGCCAAAGTCGTGGGGAGTTAGACCCATATCTCGTGGCTACACCGCGGCGGATCAAGACGGAACCACCTGTTAACTGTACAATTCTAAAGCAAATTCAGTGACCACATCAAGTTTCAGGTGCTCTAACCAAGAAGAGGAGACTGCATTTAGCACAGGGAAAAATTTTGAAGCTCCCAATCGACTGTCAAGCCACGGAACCACGGCACAAGTACAGGTTTGACTGCGGAACCGCGGTCAATCTCTGATGTCAGCACCCAAAAATCTTCTGTGAGTATTCCACTCCTCTTTTCACCCCCTCTGAACTTTACTGAACTATTCTTTCTGCAGCATTCTTTGTGCAAACTCTCTTTCCCTCTCCAATAAAACTGTTTTTGTGCAGGATTCTTTGCTCCGCCACCAAATAAATTTTTGCGAGTGTTTTAGATTTTTTTTTGTTTGATATTATTTTGCATAAATAATATGGACTTTAAGGGGCTATAACACCAGTTCAGATTGGGCGGGGATTTCACCACCCTTCCTAAGACCCCAAAAATCACTAAAAGCATATGCATTATCCTTGAGCTTAATAAAAAATATCTAGACTCAGCCAACTAAGGACTGACGTGCTCAATAGGACAGAGGAAGGTTGTGGGGGTCGTTTATCTAAACTTGACTTTGTGGTGCCTAGGATAGACAAGTGAGAAAGATAATTTTAAAAGGCCCGTCTCACAGTGATTCGGGAGCAGAACCCTCCTTACCTCACTTATGCTTACCTGGCCACAATTGGCCGTGAAGAGATGATTTGAGGGTTATCTCACAACTTGTCACTTGGGAACAGTTAGGAGCAGTCTAGTGGACTTTGAAGACCATAACTCTAGGTATGATTGTGCATGTTTTGACTGTGATTGTTTGAAGTTGTGCCATAAATCCGTATATATTTTTGCAAAACTCTTTCTATAAAAAAACAACAAAATAAAACTTTTATAAAAACTTGCCCTTTGTCACCAAAATTCTATTTCACCCACCTTTCATCCACATTTCTCCATTGACGTTTTCTTACTCTCACATTCTACGCTTTGACTATACTAAACTCGTTTAGTGTATGTCCGGTTGGACTCGGCACAATAGTGCCCACCTTGTCTGCGTTACGTTAGTCTCTACCGACTATGAGATCGACTCCGACGTTGAAACTCCCTCCACGTCTCTTTTACCCTTACCTTTGCCGGCCAACTCCGACGTTGACCGGAATTCTATTCATGCATCCTCACCTTCACCTTCACCTTCACCATCACCATCACTAAATTCTTCTTCTGAAATGTCAGTATTTCCTCTTAACATCCATTTAACTCCCCCAGGACTAATTCCACCTCCATTGGGTGCGAGTAACCCGCAACCACCTCCTGTTGAAGTGTCACAGCGAATCGCGCTCCAGGATCGTTTCTATCTTATCCGCGCCGCACTCCCTACCTGTCTTTCACTTCCACCGGCCAATGGGGATAATTTCGAAATTAAGCCCCACTTCATCAACATGTTGCCCAAATTTCACGGGCTTGAATTCGAAGATGCCTATATCTTCATCAATAAATTCCAAAACGTTTATGCGATGATGAAAACAACCTAACTGTAAGATGATGCTATACATCTACGAGTCATTCCTTTCACTTTATGCGACCTTGCTGAAAAGTGGTTGTATAGCACCGCATCCCACTCGATAACAAGTTGGGACGAGTTTATAAAAGCGTTTCTTAAGAAATTCTACCCAAATCATAAGACCGCGAGGATTCAAAAAGAAATTAACCAATTTTCCCAGCTTCCTACTGAACCTTTTTGGAAGTGCTTTGACCGATACAAAGACCTTCTTGTTTAGTGCCTTCATCACGATATTGAGAGATAGCAACTTTGCCAAACCTTATATGAGGGCCTGAATCCAGCAACTAAGCAGTTGTTGGAAACCATTTTTCAAGGCCATTTCCTATCCAAATCTGACGAGGAAGCTTAGCAATTCTTCGATGATCTTGCGGAACAGACGCTTCAGTGGAAAAGCACCAGATGGAACACCTCTTCTACTTCTTTCGGTCTCTCTAGGGCAGGAGTTCATCAACTCGACATCTCAATTGCAATGAAGGACGAGATGGCAGCAATCACGCGAAAACTGAAAGCAATTGAGAGCAAATTCTCATCTCCTTCTCCTGCCCCTGCTCTTCCTCCTCATACCATTTGCGCTTATTGTTCGGATCCATCCCATTTGACCGAAAAGTGTCCTTACAACCTACCTTCTCAAGGACAGGATCAGGTTAATGCTGCATTTCAAAAAAGACCTAGAAACGATCCATACTCTTCCACTTACAATCCTGGTTGGAGGAACCACCCCAATTTCCATGGAATCAGAATCAGCATCAATTCTAAGGCCAAAACAACTTCCAGAGACCTCCTCCTCCTCCTCAACAACAAGCTTAGCAACAAACTCAACAACAATTTCAGCAGCCCTTCCAACCCCAACCTTTTCAAAATCCGACGAACAACTTTGCACCCTGCAACAATTCTTTTCCTCAAAACAACTTTGTTCCATCAAACAATGATAAGGTTTCCTCGTTAGAACGGAGTCTGGAGGCGTTTGTAAAGCAATCGACTCAATCCACCACCAACATCCAGTCTTCTATTCAGTCTTTGATGCAACACATTGCTGCACACAGTCAAAGCATCAAGACCATCGAAGCCCAGATTGCACAGCTGAACGCGGCTTGTATTCCCCGGTGTTCATATCATAATATTGCATTTTGTATTCCCCATTCTTATGCATTTTACAATGAAAACAGGTGCTTTTGACCCATGTCTGCTACATGTTACAGGTTACAGGTTCTTGGAGCGAAAACAGTGAAAAAGACAAAAGACGACACAAAAGAAGGACTTTTGACCAATAAATAGGAGGATCTTAGTCAAGCCTAGACGAAGAACAGTTCACAATCAACAAAGCAACGCAAGATCCAAAACGTCAAGGCAAACGGTTAAAAGACCACTACAATGTTCACTGGAGATCTGGAGAAGACCTAAAAGCCCATTTGAGAAAAGACCTGCAGAAAAAGGAAGAACAAGACAGAAAGAGCCCACGACAGAATTTGCAAAGCCCAACTCTTCTGTTTGGCCACGGAACCGCGGCCAAACCAGGCCTCGGGCCGCGGTTCCGCGGCAGTGTTAGGGAATTATGGGCAGAAAATTTTAACAATTTGTGTTACGGCGCTGACTAGTCAACCTAGGGGTATTCTTGTAAATGTAGACGTGCGGATCAAAATGTAACCTAGGGTTTCCTATTCTCTATAAATAGGAACTCTAAAAATTGTAAACCTTATACCTCCCTTTAATGAATAAAATTTAGAAATCTTTTGGAGAGCATCGGTGTTTCTTCTCCATTCAGAAATTCAGATCTGACAACCCTGCATGGATGATTGGAGGGATGCATCTGTAAGTAATTTAATTTCTTGCCCTAGTGTAGATTTAAATTCCTTGCCCTAGGTAGATTTAATTTCATGCTCTAGGAACTTGTTTAGGGTTTAGCTTTGGGGAAGGATTTTGAGAGATGAGATCTCTCATCCCTTTCTTATCCACCAAATATTTACAATAGAACTCCATGCATACATGCACATACCGCTCCCTATGGCACTCTATCCCTCGAGGTAGCGATGATACCGTAGTATAAAGGCCCGGGTGTGATGTTTTCCATGGAGGTTAGGATAAGGATCTCTAAAGGAAGGACAAGAACCTAGAGGAAGGAACACCTTCCCGAACGGATCTAATCCGCTTTATTGATAATTACCATAACTCCTCACAGATCTTCATTCGGGTATAGAAAGCGTTGAGATTTAATTACATTTCCAAACCATCTCTAAACCTAGCCCTAGCAAGAGTAGATCTAGATAATTGCCCTAGGTTAATTAGGATTTTAGATTTAATAATCAATCCGACCACAATCGGAATTAACTCGTAAGCGCGACTAGGAAATTCACAAAATCCCTATGGACCGACCCGTACTCACCGGCTAGCTGCAAAACGACGCCATTCTTGATTGCGGTTTAGAAATAGTTTTTGACATACAAATCAAATGGCGCCGTTGCCGGGGATGGCGTAGAATTTTCTTTTCGCAATTTCGGGTTAATCATAAAATTTAAAAATTCATAAAAATCTGAAAAATCAAAAAAATATAAAAATATATATCATTTGTTATTTTTGGAAGGGATACTTTGTGGTTGAATTTTTGCAGGATATACAAATTCGGATCTGTAGATTTTCAGAAAGCAAAACAGGAAATAAAATATCGGAACAGAAGAGATTTTGAACAACAGAACAGTGCAAATTTTTTTGGAGCAGTGAACCCCCCATACCGCCGCGATTCCGCGGCCAAAACCCACCTTAGGCCGCGGAACCGCGACCGTCTAGTCGAATCAAAGCACCAAAAATTTTCTGGGGCAGTGTTCAGTCAATTTGACCGCGAAATCGCGGTGGGAGACACGTTTTGCCGCGGAAGGGCGGTGGAATAGTGACGTCATCTGACCAACTTTGCACTGTAAGTTCTTCTATTATTTCTCTTCTGTAATTTTTAATAAATTTTCTGAAAATTGCCAGCAGGATTTTGTTCACATTAAAAAATATATTCCCTTCCAAATAACGATCTTGTGCAGGATTTTTGGGCCCCGCTCAAAATTGAAATTGATTGCAAGTAATTTTTTTGTTGCATATCTTTTCTCGAATATCTTTTTGCAACAATTTTTTCCAAATAAAGATTCTTGTGATATGCTTCAAATAATAACCAATTGCAAGTAATATTTTGCTGTTGCATATCTTTTCTATAAAATATTTTGCTGTTGCATATCTTTTCTCTAAAATCTTTTTGCAACAAAAATTTTTCCAAATAAAGAGAAAGAAAAAAAATCAATGAAAAATGAAAATAAAAAGGACAAATATTTTATAGAACTTGCAAAATTTTTTAGCCCCAAATAAATCCTTACACCACCCAACCTTCCTTCTTGTCACCTTTCTTCTTCTAACATGGGTACCCCACACAATAAATCATTAGCCGAACTTTGGTATCCCGAACCTAATTTTGCGTCGTACGTCAATTTGTTCGGTCAATTTAAAAACGATCCTTCCTTACCAAAAATATCTTTGAAAGATCAAATAGAGGCGTCTAGGAGAAATAGTTTGACTTTTCAACCCACTTTTTGTCAACCGAGTCAACATTTACCACCTAAATATGTTGATACCACTTCTTCAAGTCCTTCTGTCACTCCTAGGCCGATGTCCATTGCTGAGCATAATGCTCAATCTCGCAGTCGATCTTTCACCCCTCTCCACACATCTAGTTCTAGGGATCCACAAGATTATTCACATTTTTATCCACATGTAGACCCTACCCCTGTCCTACCACCCACTTCCTACCAGTCCTACCCGACCTTACTACCCTCACTAGACACTATTTCTACACAGCCATTAGGGAGTTTCACGTATCCAAACAATTTCGAATTTTTTACCGAAACCCCCTTACCACCAAAGTCTAGTTTGGAAGAGTCGTTGGAAGCTCATATTGCTGCAGCAAACAAAATGGTTAGGAATGTGGAATCGTCCGTGGCCGCCCTTATGCAACCTGCTGAATCGGTAGCTAGTTTCCAACTAGCTCCAAATTTTTCAATGTATGAGGAGGCGGTTGGACAGAATGAGAATGTGAGAGGATTTCCAAATCACACCTACCCTTACCCAATTGAAGCCCACAACTCCAGTTTTCCATCGAATGTCCTCAATGATTCACAAGTTCAAAATAAAAACGAGTTGTGCGACTTTGTAGTGTTTGATTTACCAAATTGTGAAGAACCCCTTTCGAGTAAAACCGCACCTAATCCTTTCGATCTTTACACCTCCACTCTAGAACCTAAATCGATAGATATCCATGCTTTTGATGAGGTGTCTAAAGAAATTGATTTTCACTTGATTGAGGATATAGACGCCGGGAATATTTCGGATGATGAACCTGTCGATTTACTTGAGATTTTATGTTCAAATCATCATCCCGAGTTATTAAATGTTTCTCCCGAATCTCATATGCGTCTAGATTTTGATGATAATGGCATGGATGAATTAAATATTAAGGAGAGTATTGACGAGAGTCTTGAGGATAATATTGAGGTTGAATCATTTTTGTTTGATGTGTCTGATTTTCCAATTCATCCTCCTGAACCTTTGACTGTTATATCACCCTCTCTCCTTCCCATCTTTCTGACCCCGCTTGAAGACTGTGAGCTTGAAAGATTTTCCTTTGAATCTGACACAATTCTCACAGACGATAACACCTACGAGTGTTTCACTTTTTCGGACGATGTTGATGACTCACCGCCCGAGTTTGAGTCCTTTACATTTTCAGATGAGCCATCAGACTCGGTTGATTATAGTAGTTTCGAACCATTAATGGAATCTTACAAGTTCGAAACAGTTTACTACGGTGAGAAAGGTACTATCCCTAATTCACCTCCTTTCGTCTTTCCCATTGTTCCGACCAAACAAATGACCGTTACGCTTTCATCTCCTATACCAAGTTCGGCGTACCCATGTTTTCTTGTGAATCTTGAGGGATTTGACCCCATTTCCCGACGGGTTGATAGGTTAGCGCAATCGCTTATAACATATCGGTCATCACATATTGCGCTAATGTATTCACTCAATTCACACCCTCAAGATCGTACTCCACTTCCTTCTTCTTTTCGCAATTCTTCTCCCCCACCGAGACCATATTCTACCATTCTTCTTTCCATACGGTCTCGCGTGCTTCTCATTTTCTTGCACCAACTATACCATTTCCACGATAAGATTTTTGAATGGTTGGTGCTAACTTTTGGCTTGTGCAAGGCCAAGCTTAAGTTTGGGGGAATCTTTGTATATATGTATATATTTTTTGTTTTCTTTTCTATAAAAAAAATTAAAAAAAAATTAAAAAACATTAAAGATATAAAAATTATAAATAAATAAACAGGGGAGTGCCGGTATTTTGACCATCTTGGTTTAGCATAACAGTGAGGACACTGTCAAGTTCAAGTTTGGGGGTATGCTCGGTACGTCTTCTTCCTTCGCATTCATTTGTACATATTTTTGCATTTGCATATTTATTGGAAAAACCCATAAAAATTGAAAATTTTCAAAAATTATAAAAATTATTGTATTCAATTTTGGCTATAATTGACTTGAGTTTGACAAATAGGTTAACTGTCTAGGAACAACTAGATCTTAGACTTAGTGAATTAAAAACCCTAAAGATAGCATTCCTTAAAGTTTAACGGTAGAAAATATATGCCTTGTAGTTTATTTAGAAATAGGCAAATTTTGGGTTCACTTCTTGGGCTAAGTCAAAATGAGGGAAGAGTGTTGATGTTCTTATTAGAGTATAAGTTTGAAAAATAGTTCCTAGCTTAAGTCTAGATTCTGAAAATGTATACCCTACAATTTGCACAATCACGCACCTTGAAACTTGGAATAGTAGAAGAGACCTTGAAGTGCTCTTGTCTAAATTCCTTAGTACAATGAAAATAAAAAAAAGTGAATAAAGAATAAAAAAAATAGACACTGGTTTTTGTGATTACTTAAGGCTGCAAAAATAGAAAAATATTTAGCGAGAGTGCTTCATCACCTAGTGCCTCAGACCAACTGGTTTGGGAGTCACTGCTAAAGCCTTGGGTGTTGCAAAACTAGGAAGTACGCTTTAAAGTGCTAACGCATCTTATAATCGGTTGTTAGTACCTCAAGAAGTATTAACAGTCGCATGAAGGATGTGTAAGAAAATTTCATTTAAAAATTCACTAATTAATAAGTGCTTTGGACAATGGATGAGAGCATGATTGCTTGATTTGAATTTCCAAGTATAGGGGTGCTTTATACACACAAGTGGGGGGTATATGATTGGAATTTAGATAAGAGAGAGGAATGAAGAATAGAACTTGTATCTTTAGTAGAGTTGATAGAAATTCCTAAGTGGGGATGGAACCCTAGAAGGAAAACTTAAGAGATGCTGAAAGCTAAGTAGATCTGCAGAACATATATAATCTTAAGTTAAATAATTAGGAAATGTGAAGAATATGGGTGGATAATTTGCGAGTCAAAAGATAATAGAATTCCTTATTAGAAAACCTAATTGGAAAAAAAAAAGTCAATGGGCCAAGTTGATAGGATTTTGTGAGTGTAATCCGCTGAAAACCCTCAGGAGACAAAACTCCTCCTACTATGGACACCTAGAGGTTTAACGGCTTGTTGCACGTGCTCAGTGCAATCGCGTTTCCCTGTGAAAGTGTGGTTAGGATTTTAGTGAATAAAAATAAGTTTGCTTGAGGACGAGCAAAAGATAAGTTTGGTGGTATTTGTTCATATCATAATATTGCATTTTGTATTCCCCATTCTTATGCATTTTACAATGAAAACAGGTGCTTTTGACCCATGTCTGCTACATGTTACAGGTTACAGATTCTTGGAGCGAAAACAGTGAAAAAGACAAAAGACGACACAAAAGAAGGACTTTTGACCAACAAATAGGAGGATCTTAGTCAAGCCTAGACGAAGAACAGTTCACAATCAACAAAGCAACGCAATATCCAAAACGTCAAGGCAAACAGTTAAAAGACTACTACAATGTTCACTGGAGATCTGGAGAAGACCTAAAAGCCCATTTGAGAAAAGACCTGCAGAAAAAGGAAGAACAAGACAGAAAGAGCCCACGACAGAATTTGCAAAGCCCAACTCTTCTGTTTGGCCGCGGAACCGTGGCCAAACCAGGCCTCGGGCCGCGGTTCCGCGGCAGTGTTAGGGAATTATGGGCAGAAAATTTTACCAATTTGTGTTACGGCGCTGATTAGTCAACCTAGGGGTATTCTTGTAAATGTAGACGTGCGGATCAAAATGTAACCTAGGGTTTTCTATTCTCTATAAATAGGAACTCTAAAAATTGTAAACCTTATACCTCCCTTTAATGAATAAAATTTAGAAATCTTTTGGAGAGCATCGGTGTTTCTTCTCCATTCAGAAATTCAGATCTGACAACCCTGCATGGATGATTGGAGCGATGCATCTGTAAGTAATTTAATTTCTTGCCCTAGTGTAGATTTAAATTCCTTGCCCTAGGTAGATTTAATTCCATGCTCTAGGAACTTGTTTAGGGTTTAGCTTTGGGGAAGGATTTTGAGAGAAGAGATCTCTCATCCCTTTCTTACCCACCAAATATTTACAATAGGACTCCATGCATACATGCACATACTGCTCCCTATGGCACTCTATCCCTCGAGGTAGTGATGATACCGTAGTATAAAGGCCCGGGTGTGATGTTTTCCATGGAGGTTAGGATAAGGATCTCTAAAGGAAGGACAAGAACCTAGAGGAAGGAACACCTTCCCGAACGGATCTAATCCGCTTTATTGATAATTACCATAACTCCTCACAGATCTTCATTCGGGTATAGAAAGCGTTGAGATTTAATTACATTTCCAAACCATCCCTAAAGCTAGCCCTAGCAAGAGTAGATCTAGATAATTGCCCTAGGTTAATTAGGTTTTTAGATTTAATAATCAATCCGACCACAATCGGAATTAACTCATAAGCGCGATTAGGAAATTCACAAAATCCCTATGGACCGACCCGTACTCACCGGCTAGCTTCAAAGCAACGCCGTTCTTGATTGCGGTTTAGAAATCGTTTTTGACATACAAATCACCCGGCCGTTTCTTCTGATTCTTCTTCTTCTTCCTCTTCTGAGCCTATTCTCCATTCTTCAAAAGGCTCTCCTTCTTCAATTGCTGCTCCAAACGGACCCACATCTCACTCCACTAAAACTCCAGTTCTAGGATCCGTTCCAACTCCACAATCTCCTCCACAAGTATTGGACTCAACCAATTTCAAAAACATTCCATTTCCAAACCGGCTGAGGTCCAATAAACAAAATCCACAGATGGAGAAGATTCTGGAGTTGTTTAAATAGGTTAACATCAACATTCCCCTCTTAGATACAGTCCAACAAGTCCCTTCCTATGCAAAAATCTTGAAGGACTTGTGCGCTAAGAACAGGAAATCTCAGGTACCTAAGAAGGTTTTCTTAGCTAGTACCGTGAGTAATTCTCTTACCCAACTTTTACCTCAAAAACGGAAGGACCCTAGCTGTCCTACGATCTCAATAACTATTGGGGATAAGAACATCAGCCGCGCTTTTTTGGATCTTGGTGCCAGTGTTTACCTGCTTCCATATTCTTATATGAGCAATTAGGTGTAGGAGAACTGAAACCCACATACTATACTCTCCAAATGGCCGACCGATCTATCATCCATCTTAGAGATGAGCTAGAGGATGTGTGAATAAAGGTTGAGGACTTCATATTTCCCGTTGACTTCATTGTATTAGACACACAACCTGTATGTAACATTTCAGAAAAATAAAATATTATTTTGGGGAATTTTTATAATTAAATAATAATTATATTGAATATTTTAATAAAGTGGTAAAAATTAAATACCGATAAATTTGGGGAAAATTTGAAAAATTATAGAAATTACTAAAAAGAGGGTGCTTTGTGTAATTTATGCAAATTATGATGTTTTATGATTTATTATACACCATTTTAGTGCCAATCGCAATTAAATATTATTAATCGGGCATTAAGCGCGTTTTGTGCACATGACATGCACCATATCATTTTCACACTTGTTACATTTTATTATCATGGCTTTTTCCTTATTTTTATCATGCATGGCTTTTTAAAAGAAAAGAAAAGATAAAGAAAAAGAAAATCCAATAAGGTATCATAATGAAAAGAGGGATGGGCATGAGAGAGAGAGGGTGAGGGGTCAAACCTAGGCATGGCTCATTATTTCTCTCTTCATCTCTTCACCATTTCTTCTCCCTCTTCATCCATGGCAACCCCCATCTCCCTCCTCCATTTCAAGCCTCAAAACACCATCAAATATTCACCAAAAGCCCATCTCCTTTTCACAAAATGCATGCACAAGCTCAAGGGAAGCATATTGGACCAAGAAAAATCAAATTTTAAGGACTTTAGGCAACTCAAGAATTTTCTTGAGTTGCCAATTAAGGTAATTTCTACACCTTTAGAATAGTATTTAAATTTTTTAGGCATCCATATATGTTTAGTATCGATATCGAGTGGTGTGAACCTAGAAAATTCTAAATGAGGGTTTTGAGAAATTTTGAATTGTGAAGTGTAATTGAGATTGGTAGAGACCTTATGACCCCTGTAGGGATTGGATCATGGACTGAAACCATAGAATAAACCCCAGAATACGAACTTAGAAACCCCGACATCGGAAAAACTGTTAAAATATGGTGGTAATTGGAAATCTGCTAACACTCGGGGACCTGAAAAATTAATTAGCAAACACTGAGATACATACAAGCAACCTAGGACCCCCCACTGAAACCCTAGCCCCTACTTCCCCAACTTGGCCGCAAATATATTCGTTCTAGACGCAATTTGCGGCCAGACCTGGTTCATTTTGGTTCGTGTTGGTTCTGAGGCTTTATCTCCAGTAAAATAGACCCTCTACATGTGCAAAATTGGCTAATTTCACCTAGGGTAAAATCTGGGACCATTTTCAAGAGTTGCTGTTTTGATTCGGAGTTTGTTTTGCGTATTTTGAATTCTAGATTTTAGGAACATGTTTTAACTCGATGGTTTGACGTTTGTACGACGATATCTAGAGTTATTTGGTGATTTTGAAGGCGTAGTCCGTAGGTTCGAACCTATAGGCTTTTAGCGTGTTGTTTTGGCTTTGATTTGGATTTTAATGCTATACGATCCATTATGATGTGTAGGTACCTTATGAGGACTTCGAGACGACAAGCAAAGCGCGTGGCGACATCGGCATCGACGAGCCAAGATCAGTGAGTAGATTATATCTATGGGGGAAGTTGGGTGGATGACATATAGCACCCCTGCAAAGTCGTAAGAAACAATGTGATGTGATATAGATATAAATTTATATGTTATTGAGATATTTGAACACTTAGCAGGAAAAGCTTTAGGAGATTATGGGTTTAGTGCGAGAAGTGAAGAAAGGACTTTAGTCGATTTCTTAGTCACGAAACCCTAGAGTAAAGATTTGCATACATGCACATACGCATACTCGCATACATTTACTTCCTTGTGCGTATTGGGGACACACACACACACACACACACACACACACACATATATATTGGTACTCATATGGTTGGATGATGAGGATATTATATGATACTTGGGAATGAGTCGATATGATCGAGCATGATGCCGTGAGATATTTAATATGTGGCTGAGATATGTCATGATGTTATAGTGGATCGTTGGACGACGATAATGATTTATATATGATAGTTGATATATGATCGAGATATAAGATGAGATATGTTATGATATTTATAATGGATCGCTTGGGCGATGTATACTTCTATATGATAATATGTGTTGATGACATCGGATTGTATGAGGCTTTAGACTAGTAGCCAGATCATGATATTGTTGATGATATTAGTAGTGTACTCGACTTAGATCTGTACCCCGGTTCACGACATATGATAATAAGGATACCAAATGAGTAATCTGATAAATATGATATTTGACCCGTACCCAGATTTAGGATGTCGTACGATAGATTTACCGTACGAGATATAGTTATGATGATAGATCCGCACTCTTGACTCGAGGATGTCTTATTATTTATTGTATCATACGTGATACTATCGAGGCGAGATCACCGACTACTAGATATATATATATAGATCGACTCAGACTTAAGTGGATTCCCTTACCCTTTTGACTGGGCTCGAGTCATACTCGTTTTCAAAAGTGGAGAATCGTGAGTATTTTAAATACCAAACTGTATGACTCATATTTTGGGTAGGTATATTTCTCAGTGTTGCTGTTACTACATCACATTCTGTATATTCATGATGTTTCATCGCATTGCATGCTTGTACATATGTTATCTGTAATTATCATGAAATCCTGCCGTCAGGACACCGGCACCATTACCGATGATGCGTATGTTCCACGTACACCTGCTTGCCGGCTCACACACATCATCATCGGTAATTGCCATGTCACATACACTTAGAAAATACTATTCATTTACATAGCTTTCATATGCTAGTTTAACTATTGCATTAATTGCATGATATCAGATGCATTCATATATTCATTGGTCATGCAGTATTATGGAGATTTATGCCGATATTCACTGCTTACTTACTCTTGATTATGGATTTCGGATTTTCATGAGATTTCGAGATTTGGGGGAAAACCGCAAGAATACATATAAACTTCTCTCTCACTCTCTTTTTAAAATGCAAGTTGCAGTTTTCTCGCGATGTATGAGTCGTCCACCATGAGTTTTCATGATAGCTGTTGGATTTCGAGACCCGTTTCGAGAAGTAGTATGAACCGTCTCGGGTACATGGTGGACCCGGTATGGTACCCCGGGGCGAGAGTGATTTCATGGAGGATGATGAGCCTTGCAGGGGCAGACTGCCTACCGGTGATTGTTTGGCGCGGCGGATATCCGAAGGATACCGTCCGTGGTCGTGTGATTTGATGATATGGGCCGATCCGGACTGACGGAGCCCTAGATATTGAGATTTGAGACACTGAGATTTTGAGGTTTGAGATATTGAGATACTAAGATTTATGTTTTGTGTCGATGTTTGACACTGATTTCTCTGTTGATTTCATAATGTATTTTGTTTCCATTCGTCATGCATTCATACATCATATATATGTTATGTTGCTATCTGAGGAACTGACACGAGCATATAGTATTACACTTATACATAGGTGGACCAGGATATTTATTGGAGGATATTACTTGTTATGACCTAGGATAGAGTCATACATGCGATTTCTACTCGTAGATGTTTTCTACTCTCGGGTTGGCAACTCAACCCCGTTGTGCCACAGTTCCTTGCAGATTTTGTCGTACAGGTTTCGTTGCGTTTTTGTTGGCACATTGTTCCTTCCGGGTGATTGCTTTGGTAGGTGGGATCTTTTGTATCAGGACCACCATTGTATATTTGTTATTTCAGTTATATCTAGTAAAACTCCATCGACCCGACTTGTATATTTGATAGAACTAGAAGACCGGTGTTTATTCTTTTGATCTTAGAGTCGCGCTTGTATTATTATAGTTTTCTGGTGGTTATGGGCTTTCTTTTGAGTTTTGATTCTCGCCCTTCGGCGTTGTATATTATATTGCTTGCATGGTTGTGACCGTCAATTGACGAAGAGCTAGCTCCCGCTTGGGGATGCCTTTATTCATTATATATGCTTTATCAGGTTTGTACCCGTTTGGGGTCAGTTTTTACAAAGGAAACTCTGCCGAAATTTTCAGCAAAGACTAGAGATTTTAAAAATGTATATTTCGGCTTATGTTGCTAAACTTCTTGCTTTAAAATTGGTTTTTCCTTCACTCTACTGCTTTACTTGGTTTGGATTTTTGGATTTCGGCTTACTTAGATTACGTACGCCTCGAGACGTTTCGTAGTTTAAGTGCCGGTCATGTTCCGTACTTTTCGGGTCATGACACTGTAGCTAACCCCCGGAATCAAATTCTAGTGATACTCAGTCGCCCTTTCCTTGCAAGCTCAAATGATGTGATCAATTGTCGAAATGGTTCGATGAACCTATCTTTTGGCAACATGACAATTGAACTCAACATTTTTAGGTTAGGGAATCAGCCATCTGAACCAAGTGCTCATATACTAGATGTTTGTTCCATCCAGGAGATCGCCCCAGAGGAATGTGAATTTGAGAAATTCTTGTTTGATCACAGTAATCTTGACGCCACTAGTGCGTTCCTCTTTGAACCTGCTGCTACTTCTGCTCCCGACAATGATTATGAGTGCTTCACGTTTTCGAACGATCTTGGCTTGTCGCCACCCGAGTTTGAATCTTTTAAATTTTCGGATGCGTTAGTTGAACCATCCAACTCGGTCGCATGCACTCACTTTGAACCTTTGTTGGAATCTTTTGAGTTCGAAACATTTTCGCCAATCTTGCCTTCAGTCGTTTCACCTCCAATGCTCGAACTCAAGCCTCTGTCGTCTCACCTCAAGTATCCTTACTTAGGTTAGAACGAGACCCTCCCTGTCATCATCTCGGTTTCTCTAGCTCCAGAGCAGGAGAAAGCCCTTCTCACGGTTTTGCAATCCAATCAGCAATTTTTCGGCTGGACGATGGCGGACGTCAAGGGGATTAGTCCCCTGATCGTTGAACATCACATTCACCTGATGGATAATGCCAAACCAGCTAGGGATCCACAGAGGCGGTTAAATCCAGTCATGAAGGAGGCTGTGAAAAAGGAAATCATCAAATGTCTGGATAGTGGTATCATTTATCCTATCTCAGACAGCCACTGGGTCAGTCCTATACACGTTGTCCCTAAGAAGTCGGGCATTACGGTCATCATAAACAAGGCGAATGAGTTGATTCCAACTCGCACCCAGACTGGGTGGCGAGTGTGCATTGATTATCGAAAACTCAATACCGCAACACGGAAGGATCACTTTCCGCTACCATTCATTGACCAAATGCTCGAAAGATTAGTTGGACATGAGTACTACTGTTTTCTGGACGGCTACTTAGGCTACAACCAGATTCCCATCGCCGAGAAAGACCAGGACAAAACCACGTTCACCTATCCTTTCGGCACGTTCGCATATCGCCGCATGCCCTTTAGGCTATGCAATGCCCCTGCTACCTTCCAGCGGTGTATGATGGGAATTTTCTCTGACATACTTGAGAAATTTTTGGAGATATTCATGGACGATTTCTCTATCTTTGGCGATTCTTTTGACGAGTGTCTGCAACATCTCGATGCTATCCTTACCCGATGTAAGGATAAAAACCTCACGTTAAACTGGGAAAATGCCACTTCATGGTACGCGAAGGTATTGTCCTAGGACATATCATTTCGCAAAATGGCATTGAGGTTGACAAAGCAAATATTGAAGTCATTTCCAATCTCCCTCCTCCCAGATGCGTCAGAGATATCCGAGCTTTTCTTGGCCACGCCAGTTTTTACAGACGGTTTATCAAGGACTTTAGCAAGATTGCTAGACCCTTGACTCTTCTTCTAGCCAAGGATACCACATTCGACTTCGACTCAAGTTGTTTGACTGCTTTCGAATCACTAAAAAGCTCACTCACCTCTGCTCCCGTTCCTTCTTCACCTGACTGGACGTATCCCTTTGAGATTATGTGCGATGCATCCGACTTTGCTATCGGTGCGGTCCTAGAACAGCACATCGATAAAATAATGCACGTAATCTACTACGCAAGCCGGACCCTAAATGATGCCCAAATGAATTACACAACAACCGAGAAAGAGTTCTTGACTATTGTGTTTGCTTTAGAAAAATTCAGGCCTTATTTGATCGGCACTCCAGGCATTGTCTACACCGATCATTCAGCTCTGCGACATCATTTTGCGAAAAAGGATGCAAAATCTCGGTTAATACGTTGGATCCTCTTACTTCAAGAATTTGACCTTGTCATTAAGGACAAAAGGGGATGAGAAAACGTAGTGGCCGGCCATCTTTAATGACTTCCTTCTTCGCCGATGCTTCCTCTCCCAATCAACGATGTTTTTCCTGATGAACAACTCTTGACAGTATCGTGCGAACCTTAGTTCGTAGATATTGTGAACTATTTGGCGACAGGACTAATAACGAACGAATGGTCAAGTCAAGACAGACTAAGATTTTTATCCCAAGTAAAATACTTTTACTGGGATGAACCATACCTGTTCAAGTACTGTCCAGACCAAATTATTCGTCGGTGTGTTCCTGATAATGAGTTCAAGAGTGTGCTGTCGTTTTGCCACGATCAAGCGTGTGGCGGGCATTTTGGCCTAAGAAAGACAGCTGAGAAAGTCTTGCAATGTGGCTTTTACTGGCCACACCTCTTCAAAGATGATCGTGATTATTTCAAGACTTGCTCCCGGTGCCAACACTTGGGCCGGATTTTCAGGAGAAACGAGATGCTGCTTTAACCAATCTTGGTTGTTGAGATTTTCAATGTTTGGGGAATTGATTTCATGGGGCCATTTCCCATCTCTTTTAGGAACCTGTATATTCTCTTAGCTATTGATTATATCTCTAAATGGGTCAAGGCAGTGCCAAGCCGGACGAACGACAGCAAGGTTGTCGTTCGATTCCTTAAAGAAAACATTTTTCCCCGGTTCGGGCACCCCCATGCGATCATTAGCGACAATGGGACGCATTTCTGTAATAGTACTTTCGAGGCCTGCCGCCACAGAAAAATCCATCGACGGTCGCCCCAGACCATCGCGCTTCTGCCGCCGAAGCCCCATTCCACTGCCTAACCGCCACCGCCCAGAAGCCTCTCCGTCTGAAATTTTCAGAGGAGATTTGCATCTCTAAAACTCCTCTCTGTAAATTTAATAATTCTGCATTTTCTGTCCATGGCTCCTACATTTCAATTTGAAGGTGATTTCTCACAATTATTCACCCATGACGCTTATGGTAGCTATTTTGGCGAAGAGATCCGGAAACGCGGATGGAATTTCCTGTTGTATAACCATCCAAACGCGTTCGCGATTCCGAATCTCGTTGCGTGTTTCTTTGAGAGTATGGAAGAGTGTTGTTTAGATAAACACAGGTTTATACGCTTATTGTGGGGGGATCGGGAAATTGTGATAGATAGAAACTTCATTCACGAAGTAACTTTGATACCTCGTATTCCCGTTCACGATCAACCCCTCCACTTTGAGAATTACATACCGTTAATGGGTGATGAATGTTCTAGGGAACCTAGGAAGGGTATTCAGGCTCGAACGCTGTATGCAAACATATTAACCGTGTGTCGTTGGGCACAAAACAATATCTTTAGAAGTTTGCATAACACCACCTTTTTCACCCCATCCCTACACATTATGCACACATTAATGATAAAGAACCCTAGTTATAACATGTGCACTGTGCTACTACACTCGATTGGCGCTGGCAAGGGGGCTGCCAATTACCCATGCCCGATATCAGTGACACAATTGTGTAGCTATTTCCTTTACGTTGAGTAATTCGATATTTATATGCATGGTGGGGTTCCCATTCGACCCCTTCTTGAGGGTGTCTCCACATCCTATACGAGACTTCATGGATTATGGTTGCACACCGAGCCGGCCAAAGATGTGATGGCGAAGACGCCCAGCTCGAGCTCGACGGCGAGCGATGAAGAGCTAACCCCGCCGCGCAAGCACGCTTGCTACGATGTACCCATAGGGGGTAGAGAGAGTGTTGGGGATGCTAACAAATTTGATCAGCGTTTGATGAGTCTTGAGCAGGGAATGTCTACCCTGCTGGTACGAGAGGAAAGAGCGGGATCGAAGGATCAGGGAACGGACAGGAGTGAGGCCGGAACGAGTGATGCCGCGTCTAGGAGACGTCGTAGGCAGCAGTGAGGGCACTTTGTCAGTCAGTTTGGGGGTGGGATTTTGTTGTAAATAGTTATCCTTGCATCTGCACGTTTTTTTTTCTTTATGTAAATATTTGTTCTTTTACTCTGCATGTTTAAATTCCGCATCGCATTTTCTGCATTGCATTATTGGCCATTTTTGACTCAAGTTCGACATGACGGTTGACTATTTGGAAAGAACTAAATCCTAAACTTAGTAAATTAAAAACCTTAAAAATAACATTCCTTGAAGTATAGCTGTAGAAAATATACGTCCTTGCAGATTATTTAGAAATAAGCAATTTTGAGTTCAGTTCTTGGGTTAAGTTGAAATAAGGGAAGAGTATTGAAAGCTCTATTTGAAGAGTAAGTCTGAAAAATAATTCTGAATCTTAAGTCCAAATTCTAAAAATATATACCCTACAAATTGCAGATACACGCACCATAAAACTTTGGATGGTAGAGAATACCTAGAAATACTCTTTCCTGAAAACCTAGTATGAAAGAAAAAACGGCATTTAAAACTAACCGCCAAAAGAACATCATTGAAAAATATATCAGATCTTGAAATAAAATAAATAAATAAAAAGTACAAGACCTGGAAACTGCTATTTATGCTTTAATGCTCACACATTCAGTAATCGGCTGATTAATGCCTCAGGAAGCTGTAATAGTCGCATGAAAGATGTGTGAGCATATCCGTCCACCATTAATAAAGAAGAAGTAATGCTAGGTATTAAGGCAAAGGGTATTATAGCTTGAACTGAATTTCCAAGTGTAGGAGTGATATTTATACACACGTAGGGGTATATGATCGGAGTTTGGAGGAGAGATAGGAATGAAAAATATGGCTTATATCTTCAGTAGAGATGATAAAAATTCCGGATTTGAGATTGTGTTTTAGAAGGAAAACTCAAGAGACGCTGAGAGCTTTATTAACTGGCAAAACGTATAGGATCTTAAGTTAAATGAAAAGGAAGTGTGAAGAATAAGAGATGATGATTTCTAAGTTAAAGATAATAGAGTTTCTTGCTAGAATGCTGAACTATAGAATTAGAGTCATAGGCCAATTTGATCGGATTTTGTGGGTAGTATCCGCTGAAAACTCTCAAGAGACCAAACTCCTCCTCTAGGGCAACCTAGAGGTTTAACGGCTTGTTGCACGAGCTCGGTGCAATCGTGTTTCCTGCGAAAGTGAGATTAGGACGTTTTGTGAATAAAATGGCTTTGCTCGAAATGAGCAAAAGATAAGTTTGGGGGTATTTGTTCATATCAGATTTTTGCATTTTATACCACCCATTCTTGCTCGTATTGCATATAAGTAGGTACTCTTGATCCGTATTTGCAGGTTATAGGTTCTCGGCTCTAAACAATGAAAATCAGGAATAGTCGCAACAAATTTAGGACTACTGCCAACAACAGATCAAATTCGGGTCTCCGCTCACCATTCGTCAGATGCCGCTTACCAGTTCGAGAGACAAATTGGAAATCAAGGGTCATTTCATGCACAAAGCACAAGAAGGCAGCACAAGATCCAAGGTTACAAAGCGGAGCTCAAGAAAATCAAGGCAAAAGTTCACATTATTTCATCTTTTTGGACTGCTGAAAATCTGGGAGAAAAATGAAGAGATTCTAAGAAACCAAGTGTACTAAACAAAAAAGAACAGCAATATCGAAAACCCCAGAAAAAATGACACATTAACTCACCCAAAGTGCCGCGGAACCGCGGCCAATATGGCACTTATGCGGCGGATCCGCGGTCGAGTCAACTCGGTGATGGGTCGTATTTTGGGGGTAGTTTTGTAATTGTATAAAGGTTCAGATTTTATCCCTAGGGTTTCTTGTATCTGCCTATAAATAGCCCAATTCCAAACCAAGTAAAGCATGCTTTTTCTTGTATTAGGATTTAGGATAATAGTTTATATCATCCTCTTCCTCTTCATCTTTCTCCATTGATATTGTAGTGAGCTTTTTGAGTAAATGATGAATAAAGAAGAGTTCTTTTACATGCATGTCTCATAATTGTGTTCTTGTAATTTTATTTGTTAAAGTGGTTGTTGTTATTTGTTTGTTTGTTTGCTTTCTTCTTCTCTTTTCCTTTATCTTTACAACAATGATGCTTTAGTTTAATCATTTCCTAAGTGAGGTCCCAAATAGCTAGTTATGATTCTCTAACTCATTTCTTTCTATCTTCTTTTTTTGTTTCATTTTCTTTTTCTTTTTAATGGGTGAGTAGTTTCTCACTTGTTAGGGTAGGATAAGGGAAGTTTGAGAGAAGGAAATCTATCTCACTCTTTTCTTTGCCCAATATCTTGATTCGGACTCCCGTCAATTTAACCACAATCCGCTCCCTACGGCACCCTATTCTACATGATAGCGGTGACACCTTAGTGAGACCGGCTGTGGTTGAATTGACCGGATGTTACAGCTAAGAGCCAAGAATGGACGAATAAGGACCAAAAGGAAGGAACTAAGTATTAGAAAGCCTAGCTTATACTCGCAAGTTTACTTACTAGTCGTTCTAATCCCCGTTGTTGCCGATTACCGTAACATCGATATTAAAAGTGGCAACGAAAGAATTGAGCAACTCCAACTCAAACTAACCTAATCCTAACTCTAACAAGCTCTTTTTATACATATTTAGCACATAGTTAATCTTAAACAAACATGGACAATTTGGACTTAACTCGTTAAAACACTAAGAAAAAGATTCTCATCTCTCCGTGGACCGACCCGTACTCATCCGGCTAGCTACCAAGCGAAATCGTCTTGATTGCGGTAATTAAAACTAAGCACACCAAATCTTTACCAATCACTTGGCTACACGAGCAGAGAGAGATGCGGCTAGAGATACAGTCAGAGCGAGCTCGTCAAGGACAAGAACTGACCAAGATGTATTCCGGTGACACATGAAACACAATGATATGTTGTTACTAGGATTTCTTGTTGACGCGAACGTTCAAATCTGCACCAGATGATCGGGCCATTACTAGAGGCCAGCCAGATTGTGAAGACTATTGATATATTGTCTTCTCCAGATGATTGAGGCATTGTCTACCGTGCGGATAGATGAACCAGGTGTTACTAAGTTTGATAAGATATCGCCCCCAGACTTAGAAAGCTAATGCAGCATGAGTTTTTATACGGAGATGTGATAGAAGATCACTACTCACCCTTGGATAAGTGACTAGGACAGTTTGTTCGTTTGGATGCTCGGATGTGAGGTCATTAACTTACCTAGCTTCAGCTAGAAGAAGACCTCACACAGACGTGTTGTGAGTCGATCGAGAAAAGGCGAGAAAAGTGCATCACTCCGATGATTTGGACGAGTTTCCGAGGACGTAATTGACCAGATGCCTTCTATAGAGTATTAGAGATGCCGAGTTCGTAGATTCAAAAAAAACTCAAGATATGAGTACAACCAATTGGAGCGCAATCCGCACAACTACGAAGAGATGATTCCGCATTGGTCTATATTGAAGGGAAGCGGAGTAAGAGATTCGTGTGAGATTTTAACGAGTTGATGTTCCACTCCGTTGATGTCATAGACTTGAAACACATGCAGAGGCATTGGATGTAGCCATAATTCCAGAGAAAAGTCATGAAGAGAATGCAACTATCCCGGAACAAGAAACGGACTAAGGAGCGCTAACTTCCGGGCAGTCCGGCAGAGATGAGATTGGAAGAGACCCTGACTGGATCCTTCTGGAATACTACAATAAAGATTTTGTTGGATGTATATGGTGTTAGTTATATGTATGCCCTAGAGACCATTACTGTATATGCGATGTATACTGTAGTGGATGCTTGGACATATATAGGGAGGACTTTCTTACTCGACATGATAGTATGCTATCTGGTTGCACTTTATCTTAACATGTATACTTATTGTCTCTCTATTACATTTTAATAAAGCCCTTAGGATGAGTACTTGACTACCAGGATTATGATGCAGATCATACTAGTAGGGCAGGGGTAGTCGGTAAGTACATCCTTCAAATATTCCTAGTCTTGGGAGTATCAAGATAGGGCATCGATATTCCAGAATAGACTAGCGCATGCGCTTCTTGACTCATATGATGGGCGATGGATGATCCCACATCCATTGGTGTTTCACATCAGAGAAGGTATACAGGTGCTCGGTGGAGAATGGGTATACTGACAGACTCGCCGAGAACTCCTAGATAGTATTATACCTATCGTTAGATAGCAGTTCTCTGGTGGCACTGGTACTTAGTCTGTCGACCCGAGATCGTCATAGTCACTTGTGTGATTCCCACTGTGCTTTAATTTCCACCTTAACAGGTTCAAGAGATCGTGCAAAACGGTGGTTTTTGGGTACAGTCCCGAGTCACGTGGAGGCAATGAGCGATAGGAGGGGATTCGTCTCTCCCGGTATTAGGGGTTGATGTTGCGCTATGCTCGATTGTCCATAACAGGAAATTCCTGACCAGGGTTGTTGAGCTCTACTAGTGAGTGTTACGAGTAGTTTCTCGAACCGTTATGGACCTTCCATCGGCATGACTTATCAGGCTATTAGGGTCTGACGTTATACCACCCCCAGGGTGTGATATGCGACATATCTGACGAAGAGACCGGACTGTACGGTAGTGTTACTGATTGGATTCGTAGGAGTATGAGCAGGCTTGCTTGTTGATCTTCTGATTGCTCAATACCCGGGTGTCCGTTATGTTTAGCAGGCCGCTTGCGGCTTATGGGAGACTGATATGATCACCACCTACTGTCGACGTATTGATGAGTCTTTAGAGTCCTACACAGAGGTTTCCTGACTCAAGCAAAACGAAATAGGAGCACATATATGGTATGTGCAGACCGAGATTAATGCGCGTATGTGATACCGCATTCTATTCTCGTGATATGTGATATCGGTCGGTTATATGTGATATAGCTGCGTTATCGGATAAAGTGTTGATTCGATAAATTGTTACATTTGATATTAGCCGGTTGTATGTGTTATAGGCGGATTATTGAATCAAGTGTTGATTTAATAATTTAATGTATAATTATATATTTGATATACTGAATTGCATTAACTAATATTAGCTCACTTAAACATTTCTTTTTCTCACTTGTGTGCATTTAGTATATATGTGATATATATTAATGTACATTATTTTGTGTCATGCTAGATGCCACATGCTTCATGGGTGTATGAGACTCACACCATGCTTATGATAATCCTAGGATATTTATTTATCCAAGTAATTCAAAATGGTTGGAAAATTGTTATGGTTAGAAACTTGGAGAAGCTTATGCTAACCATTGACTTAGTCCACTAACTATGTTTTACTTGTAGATATTTATTAACCTAACCATTATTGTCAACCATGGTTTATTCTCTACATGAGTTAATGTATGACACTAACTCACCCATGGTTGCTATTCTAACCTCATGAGTTTTCATTCTCATCTCCACTTCATCTTCTTCTTCCTCATGAGAAAGCTTTCTAGCTTTTGAAATGGTGAAGAAATATTGTGAGAAAAATAAATCTAAAATGAGCAAAATTCCTACTTCATCATCCTCTGCTATATTAGCCATTTAGTTTAGGGTGTTTGCTTCACTAATCTACCATTAGTGAAGAGGTAGCATGAGCTTGAGTCTCCTCAACGTAGATTATCTTCGGCCTCGAAAACTTCGAGCAAGCTTGTTCATTTCTTCATGTGAAGCCTTACTAGAGTTCGGGTGTTCACTACTTGGAGTGAACGGACTACTACACGGAGCTTTAGAAGTGAAGGACCGGTCTACAAAGGTTGTATTCCTCATTCAGTTAGATGTAAAGTTGTTTTCATTGCTAGTTCGTTTAAATCTCTAGTTAAGATTCTGGGCTTAGGGTTCTTTAGTACGGAAAAAATTTGAAAACGGCATGGAAGATACCTCCCAAAACCTTGTTGTCGTGCTAGGTAACTCTGCAGTGGTATCAGAGCCAAGCTAGAGATTTAAACGATATTTTTTAGATTAAGAAACCAAAACTACTCTTAAACTTGAAACAAGAAAATCTAGTTTCTGTCAATTTTTAAATGGCCTCTAAAAATTTTTTAAGCGGATGAAGAATGTTACATGTGATGTGACATGAACACAGAAGAAAATTGAACCACTCCCGCGGGATTTTCGTCGTCCACATTGAGGTTAAAACAAGCTTGCTCGGTTTTCCTGCATCGTTTTGGCTTCAATTTTCTGTTGCGTTCCGGTCTCTGGGTTTTGGTGTTTCAGGTGTTGCTTGTTTTTTCTAAATTTGCATATGATGTTATCTTTGTGCAAAGGAAATTTGGAGTGCTTCGTAGTCGTAAGTCTAACATCTAATTGGGTTATTTAGACGACGTTAAAAAGTTCAAACGGATATCAATAACCCATATTTTCCTTCGCTGGAAATTTTCCAAGAGTTGGATTTTTTCCAAGTTTAAAATCTTCAGAAAATCATGCAAGCGATTCTGCGGACCCTCTAGAAGAACGATACCCAAACTCGACTTTTTGGATCGCGGAACTGCGGTCATACCCTAGGGTTTGCGGCAGTTCCGTGGCGACATGAGTGAGGCATGGGTCAGCTCTTCTACGGATGGTTCATAGGTGCTGTGGCATGTTCTGGGTACTTTTTAAACTCCGCTCAAGTGTTGAGCTCTTTGGGAAATTTTAGGTGTTTGTTTATTCGATCGAAAAGTTTAACATCGTCTAGCTATCTGTGATTGCAATACAATATTTGGAATCCACATAATTAGTTATGTGATAACTAGTTTGAATTTTATAAATCTGGAAGTTTAGTCTTTTTTGATCGGTTGCCACGGAATTTTGATGTGGATCAAAAGTCCGTCGCAATTACTTAGTATACGCGGATACTTACCGGATAACCTTACTAGATAGCCACACCTCATAGCCCCGACCAAGTGACTGTAAGAGAACCCCATCGCCAAAAGCATCCGTTCGGGTGCTCGCAGCCAAGGTGTTCTTCCTAAGTGCACTTCGTCGACGGTATCGAGGGTGCTGTCGTCTACTAAAGTTTCCAATGAGCATTCGATCAGGTTATCGGGAATCATGTTGAATTACCCGACAGGTTATTGGAAAGTGTTTTCAATATCGAAACTAAAATGCGGGGTTTATGATTGTTAGGCATGTGATGTCTAAGGAATTCATTTGTTTGGGCATGAAATCCAAAGTATGTGATACATTGGGTTTATGATGTCTAAGGTTGTTGCGGATTCCAATTGTTGTAGTTTTTCACTTTCTTTTCTGTGAACATAAGTGTAATATATGGTGTATCGCCGGTTTCATTGCTATATGTCAACGACAATTGGGATACGCATATTTACTTACGTTGATGACATATGATGTTATGTGTTGCTGTGATATGTTATATTGGATCATCGTGTTTTGAATAGCCGGGGTTTTATGTGAGATGAGAGTTTTTCATTTTCATTCATGTAAAAATTTGTATGTAATATTCTCTTATTGGGGCACTTCCGAGTTGAGGATGATCTCACCATTAATGTATATTATTTACTTTTCCGCATTATGATAGACCCAAGGAGGAGAGCATAAGTAACCGGGTTCTAAGGTCCAGTGGGAGACCATCTCGAGGAGTCGAGACCGGGTCTCCTAACTCTAGAATTGGTAGGGTTGCTTCCCGCTCTCGTAGGGGTCTAAGGATGTGGGTTTGGCTATTCATCGCGACCGTGGAATCCGCATTTTTTTTGGCTTAATTAAAACACGGAATTCCTAGTATATCCAATATTTCATATGTGTTCTTCTGTTGTTGATATTCTGTGATGTGATCACTTGATATTCTGAGATGAATGCTTATATTTTATATATATAATAAATATTGATGTTTTTGTTTTTTCTGTGATGCTTAGAAAGCATAATTGATGGGACTTCATTAATAAGATTAATGAAATAAAAGAAACCTAAAGATGTTATAGAAACTTATTTTAAAAACTGGTAACTCTAGTTCTTTCTTTGCATAGAGGTATTCCTTATAGAATATCCAGCACCTTATTCGAAAAGGAAAGAGCCAAGATCCCTTCACCGGGAGTGACCTCTTTAGCAAAACTGACAGATGCTACAACCCACTCGGTTTTGTCTTTTGATTGCTTTTTTAGTTCAAACTTTGCATAGTGGTACTTGTGAAATATCCAGCACCTCATTCGATGAGGAAAGAGCCGAGATCTCTTCACCGGGAGTGACCTCTTTAGCAAAACTAGTAAAAGCATCAAAAACACTCCTTTTAAAATTCACTCGATTCTACAACGATATCAAGTTCATTACGCAAAGGGTTTTCTTAAAAACATGCCGTAGCCCTCCATCATTTCAGATAAGTAGTATTTAGTATTCATGCTACGTTTGTTGGTTTTTGTCAAGGCGTAGTGTGCAGTAGCTGATTAGTGCTTATCTGTTTAACCATATGATGTGATTGGACTAGGGTAGTCGTACGACTTTGTTGGCTTTCGTCAAGGGTCGTGCGGATGGGTTTAATTCAATCATGAAATGTACGGGTTGAACTTGACTAGCGGACTATGGTTTGTTGGCTTTCGTCAAGGTCATAGGACGCTATGGGCAAAAGATTATCGGGAATTTCAAGTGTTGAAATTTGCGATGAGATTGCATACCTTCTATGAGATAGTTGGATCCCGATTCCCACTACGAGTAAGAGTTACTCCTGGGAGAGTTTTGCACATTACAATTAGCCGATCAAGTAGGTGTCTAGAAAGGTGTTAACGGGGTTACGCCCTTGGGAAAACGAGGTTTATTTTAATTAGGTCCATGCGAAAGCACGGGGAACCTCCCTCAAAGTACCAACACTGGCCTGGCCGAAAGATTGGTGAACTTGTAGGGTGTAATTAATCCCGGCTAGTCTTGCCTTTTAGGATTTGAAGGAAGATTTGATAAAAACAGTAGGAGTCATCCTGATTAAATAAAATAATAACCAATCTGATCTTGTAAGAGCATACGCAGAGTGTTTTATTTTCTCTCTCTCCTGGTAGCGACCATGTCACGCCTTAATCAAGATAATAATATGGATGCATTGACCGAACCTGCTTATTATTCTGTGCTAGGAAACGTTGATTCCGTTCATTCTTATAATTGTTATAAGTCTGAGCAGGAAATAGGGGAATATCTGGATTCCCATGCCACCCAATCGAAGAAAGTGCATGTTGATGCATTTTCTTCAGGTGTGTTCATTACCGAGAACTGTTTTTCCAGTATCCTCTACGTCCTGGGTATGTGATACCGGATCAGAATCCCGCATATGTAATATGTTACATGGGCTACAGATAGGTAGAGAACTGGGAATGGGTGATATGTCTCTAAGTGTAGAGTATGGTGCAAGTGTTGATAACGGGACTTCAAGATTCATGGAGCCTTAAGAGCCCGAGCGAAATGTCGTAATTGGTTTACTTGCCTTAACTATCTCCCTTCAACCCTTTACTTTGAGCGAAATGTGACAAAAGGAAATCAGTTGGCAAAAATCACCATGTATTAATATATTGATTCTGAACGAATGTTATTACATATCGAACCTGATATACAACATTACATCGGTTTCTTTAATGAGTTAAAGAAGGATATAATACTGTATTGGAGGATAATGTTGTGAACATTTTCCGGAATCAAGAGTTGATTGGATCATACACGTTATATAATAGCATATACATTCTAAATCAAACCACGGTTCAAAATATCTAGAACACACACAAGAGGAGTAGTTTAGAAATGAACGAATCCTTCTTATGGTATTGTAGACTAGGTCATATCAATGCGACATAACCAGCTAAGTTACATAAGGCTGAATATGAGAATTTGTTCGAATTTTCATCTTATGATACTTGCCAGTCTTGTCTCAAAGGTAAAATGATCAATACTCTGTTTACTGGAAAAAGAGAAAGAGTTACTGAACTCTGGGACTGATACATGATGATGTATACGGTCCTATGTCTACTAATACCAGGATTGGTTCTTTGTACTTCATTACATTCATCGACGATCTCTCATGATTCGGACATGTGTTCCTGTTGAAACACAAGTCTGAAACTTCTGAGAAATTCAAGGAATATAAGCTTGAAGTTGAGAACCGGATGGGTAAAAGTATTAAAGTCCTTCGATGAGATAGAGGAGGCAAATACTTGGGCATGGAGTTCCTGGATTTTCTAAACAGAGAATAGGATTCTCTCTCGTCTTACTCCTTCTCATACACCACAGCACAACGGTGTATCGGGACGAAGGTATCGCACCCTATGAGATAAGGTGCGCTCTATGATGAGTACTGCTGAGTTAAATGTTTCCTTTTGGAGTTATGCACTTAAGAAGCTGCATACCTATTGAATGGGGTTCCATCCAAATCAATGACTACCACTATATATAAGATATGGAATGGGAAGTGACCATGTCTTAAACGAGTTAAGATATGGGGTTGTCCGGCCTATGTTGTAAAGAAAAATCCGGACAAGCTCGAGACAAGGTCAGTTCTGTAATTTTGTTGGGATATCCCAAACATTTGCGAGGGTATATCTTCTACCACACTAAGGAGCAAAAGGTGTTTTGTTTCTCTTCATGCCACCTTTTTAGAAAAGGAATTTCTTATGAAGAAATTTGTGGTCATGAGGTAAAATTGGAAGGAGTTCCAGCTGGACAAACTAACAGCTGATGATTTTGTGAAACTAAAGGATTCGATAGTCTCCAACGAACCTCAGACTCTCCGCGAATATTGTAGGATTCCTCATCCACCTGAGAGATACTATGGTTTCCTTGGTGACGGTGGGAGCGATGATTGCATCATGGAAGATGATGGCCCAACTAGGTTCATCCACGCCATCACAAGTGGAGACTTTTTGAAATGGCTGGATGCTATGCAATCAAATATGGAATCCATTTACACCAACAAAGTATGACTTTGCATGTTGCACATAAAGGGGTAAAACCCATCGGAAGCAAATGGATCTTGAGAAGATTCTTGGTGTAGATGGAAAAGTTGAGACTTTCAAAGCTATGCTTAAGTCCATTAGGATTAAAACACGCATCGCGTGGTTGAAACATCTGTTTTGATATGGCAGTCAAAGTGTTTGACTTCATCAAAAAGGTGGATGAACCTTGTATATACAAGAAGGTGGTAGAGAATATGGTTTTCTTTCACGTATTGTACGTAGATAACATACTCTTGATAGGGAATGGTTTCCTATGCTACACTCTGTCAAGCTCCTATTATCATGGGGATTCTCCATAGAAGTTCTGGATGATATCTACTACATCTTGTGGATTATGATCTATGGTGATTGATCCAAGTGGATGTTGGGAGTGTCCCAAATCCAGGTACATTAAACACCATACTAAAGGGGTTTAGTATGGAAGATTCTAAGCGTAGTGGTTCGCCCACTTACTCATGAATCACTCTCTCCAAAAAGATATCTTTCAAGACCGATTTGGAGAGAGCTCGTGTGCAAGGGATACCCTATGCTTCGGCAGTAGGCTCTATCATGTATGCAATGTTATGTACCAGACCAGATATAGATGACTCGATAAGTGTAGTGATCAGGAATCAATCGGATCTTGGGAAAATCACTGGACAGCTGTGGAGGACATTCTTAAGTACTTGAGAAGCACTAAATGAATGTTCTTGGTTCAAGCTTCCATAGTGATAAGGTCGACTGAAAGTCAGTCTCAGGCTTTGTCTTTACCCTCAATAGAGGGAGGGTATATTGGAAGAGTTCCAAGCTAGATACCATGGCATACTAGACGATAAAAGGCAAAATACATCGCTACCAACGATGCTACAAAAGTAGATGTCTGGATAATTCTTGTTCATGATATGAACATGGTTCCTATCATTAAGCGTCCAATAACTATTACTGTGACAACAATGGAGCTGTGGCTTTGGCCTAGGAACGCCGGTCCCATCAGCGATCCTGACATATTCTGAGGCAAGTATGACCTGATCAGGGAGATGGTTGATCTCCAAGAGATCGAAGTCAGGAGAGATGAAGCGAAGGATAACACGGTGGATCCACTCCCAAAGGCATTTCCCTAGAGAGACTTTTATAGGACGTTGAGTATGAGATACTACAAAAAATGGCCTTAGTGCAAGTGGGAGATTGTTAGTTATATGTATGCCCTAGAGGCCATTACTGTACATGCGATGTATATTGTAGTGGATGCTTGGACATATATAGGGAGGACTTTCTTGCTCGACATGATAGTATGCTATCTGGTTACACTTTATCTTAACATGTATATTCATTGTCTCTCTATTACATGTTGATAAACCCTTAGGATAAGTACTTGACTACCAGGATTATAATGCAGATCATACTAGTGGGGCAGAGGTAGTCGGTATATACATCCTTCAAATGTTCCTAGTCATGGGAGTATCGAGACGGGGCATCGATATTCCAGAGTAGACTAGCGTATGCGCTTCTTGACCCATATGTTGGGCGATGGATGATCCCACATCCATTGGTATTTGACATCAGAGAAGGTATACGGGTGCTCAGTGGAGACTGAGAACACTGAACGGACTCGTCGAGAACTCCTCGATGGTATTATACCTATCATCAAATAGCAGTTCTCTGGTGACACTGGTACAGGTTAGTCTGTCGAACCCGAGATCGTCATAGTGTCTTGTGTGACTCCCACTGTGCTTTGATTTCCACCTTACCACGTTTAAGAGATCGTGCAAAACGGTGGTTTTTGGGTATAATCCCGAGTCACATGGAGGCAATGAGCGATAGGAGGGGATTCGTCTCTCCCGGTATTGGGGGTTGATGTTGCGCTATGTTCGATTGTCCATAACAGGAAATCCCTGGCTATGGTTGCTGAGATCTACCGGTAAGTGTTACCAATAGTTTCTTGAACCGTTATGGACCTTGCATCGGTATGACTTATCAGGCTATTGGGGTCTGACGTTATACCACCCCCAGGCTGTGATATGTGACATATTTGACGAAGAGATCGGACTGTACGGTAGTGTTACTGATTGATTTGCAGGAGTATGAGCAGGTTTGCTTGTTGATCTTCTGATCGCTCAATACCCAGGTGGCCGTTATGTTTAACAGACCGCTTGCGGCTTATGGGTGATTGATATGATCACCACCTACTGCCGGCGTATTGACGAGTCTTTAGAGTCCTGCACAAAGATTTCCCGGCTCAAGCGAAACGAAATAGGAGCACATATATGATATGTGCGGGACCGAGATTAATGCGCATATGTGATACCGCATTCTATTATCGTGATATATGATATCGGTCGGTTATATGTAATATAGCCGCGTTATCGGATCAAGTGTTGATTCGATAAATTGTTACATTTGATATTAGCTGGTTGTATGTGTTATAGCCGGATTATTGAATCAAGTGTTGATTTAATAATTTAATGTATAATTATATATTTGATATATTGAATTACATTAACTAATATTAGCTCACTTAAACATTTCTTTTTCTCACTTGTGTACACTTAGTATATATGTGATATATATTAATGTACATTATTTTGTGTCATGCTAGATACCACATGCTTCATGGGTGTATGAGACACACACTATGCTTATGATAATCCTAGGGTTTTTATTATCCAAGTAATTCAAAATGGTTGGAAAATTGTCATGGCTAGAAGCTTGGAGAAGCTTATGCTAACCATTGACTTAGTCCACTAACTATGTTTTACTTGTAGATATTTATTAACCTAACCATTATTATTAGCCATGGTTTATTCTCTACATGAGTTAGTGTATGACACTAACTCACCCATGGTTGCTATTCTAACCTCATGAGTTTTCATTCTCATATCCACTTCAACTTCTTCTTCCTAATGAGAAAGCTTTCTAGCTTTTGAAATGGTGAAGAAATATTGTGAGAAAAATAAATCTAAAGTGAGCAAAATTCCTACTTTATCATCCTCCACTATATTAGCCATTTAGTTTAGGGTGTTTGCTTCACTAATCTACCATTAGTGAAGAGGTAGTATAAGCTTGAGTCTTCTCGACGTAGATCATCTTCGGGCTCGAAGACTTCGAGCAAGCTTGTTCATTTCTTCATGTGAACCCTTACTAGAGTTTGGGTGTTCACTACATAGAGCGAAGGGACTACTACACGGAGCTTTAGAAGTGAAGGTCCGGTATACAAAGGTTGTATTCCTCATTCACTTAGATATAAAGTTGTTTCATTGCTAGTTCGTCTAAATCTCTAGTTAAGATTCTAGGGTTAGGGTTCTTTAGTACGGAAAAAATTTGAAAACGGCATGAACTATGCCTCCCAAAACCTTGCTGTCGTGCTAGGTAACCCTACGTATGCTCTAGAGGCCAGTATTGTATATGTATACAAATGGATGCTGGGGATATGTATGTACAGGACAATCTTGCTCAGTATATAGTATATTATTTGACTTGTCTTTGTTAGGATATGTGTATTTATTTCTATTGATGTTATATCCAGCTTGCAAATATTGATAAAGACTCGATACAATAGTATACTATTATGGTTTGTCTTTATCTTAACAAGTGTATATGTTATATATGTCAACCACGTGTTGATAAAGCCCGTAGGATCTTGCTTGACTACCAGTGTTATGATGGCGATCATACTTGTGGGAGATGGGTAATCTATAAGCACATCCTTAAAAGTCCCAAGCCGTAAGAGTATCGAGATCAGGCATTGATACTCCAGAGTAGACTTGTGTATACGTTTTAAGACCCCGACGAGGGGCGGTAGTTGGTCCCACAACCATTGGTGTGATCACCTAAGATAATATACGGGTGCTTACTGGGGGTGAGTACACTGGAAGAACTCGCTGAGAACCTTTAGATGGTATTATACCTATCGTTAGATAGAGGTTTTCTTATGACATGTGTACAGGTTAGTCTTTGGACCTGAGATCTTCATTTGTCTCGTGTGAGTTTCCACTGTGCTTTGATCACTACCCAACCACGGCTCTACTGAGTCGTGCAAACAAGTTTTGGTTGGGTAAGTCTCGAGCCACATGGAGGTAGTGAGTGATTGTTAAGGATTCGTCTCTCCTGGTATTAGGATTTGATATCGCACAGTGTTCAATCGGTCAGGACCACAAGACCCTGGCCAAGGCAGTTGGGATTTACTGATAGGTTGATCAGTAGTTTCCCGGATTGATCCTGAGCCATATCAGCACAAATTATTAGATTATTAAGGTCTGATGTTTACCACCCCTAGGTCGGTATGTGATACTCTTAGACGAAGAGACCAGGCTGTACAGATATTGTCACGGATTGGCTCAGTAGGGATCCGAATGAGTTTGCTCGTCGGCTTTCCTTTTTCTACAGGTACATAGGTATTCGTTACGTATAGCTAGTGCCGCTGACGTGGTTATGGTTAAACCCAGTGCCAGCGTACTGTCGAGTATTTAGAGTCCCACACAGAGGGTTTCCTTGCTTCGGACGAAATGATGTAGAGACCGTATGGTTTTACGGCAGAGTTCGATCACATACGTGTACTGGTGCACGCATGATATTCGGATGGATAATACTAGAGGGCTTTGGTTTAAGCCGGATCCTAGTATTATATTGTTGGATTATTTTCGTCTCTTTTGTATTCGTATTTTTCGGAATACGAATACGGGTATGTATATATATACAGTGAGGGGTATTCTTAAAAATTGTTACAAGAGTGTTATTAGAAGAAGAAACCTCAATATTTATTTTAACCATTTAGTTAAATGGTTAACGAGGTAGAGATATGAGGTATTGACTTTTCCTAAGTGAATCATGGCTAATTGTTAACTCACTTGGTGAATTATGAGGTAAGGTAGCATCTAGATATTTTGTGATGGAAATAATTGTTTATCATTATCTTTGCCATGCTTGCATTATTAGGAGAGATAATTAGCCATTCTTCACTTGAGTTCTTTTTCCATTGTTGCTCTCTTCAACTCTCTCATCTCCTCCAAGTTTTTCTTCTTCTACCTCAAGCCCTTATAGTCTCATGTGTTGAGAAACCAAGGGTTCTTGAGGTAAAATATTCCATTATCACTCTCTACATCACCTAGGTTACATAGATTAATAAACTAAGTGATCTAGTTACCTCGGTTTAGAGGTATGAGCCCAAAGTAGACACTCTCAGGTGGATCATCTATGACACAATGAGCCGACGATCAAGCTCGATCATGGAGGCCATTAAGAGCATGCTTAATGAGATGAGTGAAGACCTGAAGGACTCGAGTCTCATCGTATAACTCTTTTCATAGTAGATAGCTTCTATTTCTGCTAGTTTTTATGGTGGATCCGGTTTAGTGTTATTCTAGCGCCAAATTTTCATTCGTAGAAAAAAATATGTTCCGCATTTGGCCACGAAGGATGGCCGGGGCGCTAGCGTAACCTTTCATGGTATCAGAGCCAGCCCATAAATCCTATTCTAGCAAGTTTAAACAATGTTAAAATAACAAAACCGAAACAACTCCAAAACATTGAAACCAAACTTCACTTCTCTGTCGTTTTTTCAAGTGGCTTCAAAAAAATTTTAAGCAAGTGCAGAGTGATCCTTTGACTGTGAGATGAACCCAGAACAAAAACGAAGTAATTCTACCAAGTTTGGACCGGCCAAAAGTCAAAAATTCTCGGCCCTACCGGTTACAATATGTAGTTTTGGCTCGAGTTTTGTTCTGGGTTCTTATCTCGTGAAGTTTGGGTTTTAGGTGTTATTTGTTTTTGCCCAAATTTGATATTCTGTTGTCTTTGAGTTTAGGGCAATTCGGAGTGTTTATAAGTCGTTATATTTGACACTGTTTAATAATTTACAATACATTCACTTCTATCTACGACCGTGAATGTCATTCAATCGGTATAACTCGTCTAATTGCTATATGTTCTTTTAGACAGGTTTGCGAACATGACATCCGCGTTAATGTTTTGTGTTTGTGTTGTGATTGTGGTGGGATAGTCATGGTGGATAGCTTATGGTGCAATGTTAGTGGTACAGCTAAGATTCATTTGTATATTCATATTGCAGGGCGAGCGTCCGACATGTGGACTGCCGTCTTTGCTGGGTTATATATTTTTTTGGGGCACGACCGGGTCTAGGTCGATGTCACGATTTGTACATATTATTTTCATTTTCTGTACTAGGATTACCCCACGGTGGAGTGTACGAATAGCCGGGTTCTAGAAGGCAACAAGCCCGCATCTCATGGCGTTGGGACGGAAGAATCTTCATTCTAGAATTGGCGGGCTATTCGCCGCACTCGTAGGGAGTATAGGATGACCCACGAAGGGGGACCCAAGTTATCGGATTCCGTGAAGTGCTGGGTGGCCCATTCTCTTTGTTGAAGGGGGTTGCCTCACTTTTGGGATTGGAGGGTAACTTTCCGCGCTCGTAGGGGTCTAGGTTTTCATTGCACATGCAATCCACACGACCGGGACGTCGGGTTTTATTTGCGGCTCAAATGAAACCCGGGGCTCCAAGATTTTCCACTATTCTATATTGTTGGTTGAGATTCTGTGATGTTGACTATATCATATCTGAGACGAATATTATATATACTTATATATACCAAGTAGATGTTGTATATGTTTTGCACCCACGCTAGTCCAGCCCCCGCTCTGTCGTTAGTTAAGTAACCAAACGGGTGATGATGGGGCCCAGGGGCGAATGCGGATGGCATATACGTACATCATATTTTCGTTCTTTTATGGTGTGATAGGTTAAATGATAGGACCGCATTAATTTTGAATAATGCAAGAAAAGAAACCTAAAAAGATGTTGTTAGAACAAATTTCAAAAAACTATAGTTATATTCTTTCGCTTTGCATAGAGGTATTCAGTTGTGAATATCCAGCACCTCATTCCTGGAGGCAAGAGCCGAGAACCCTTCGCGAGGAGTGACATCTTGAGCAAAAGTTTATACTGTAGATTACTCGATTTTCTTCAAAAGCAGAAATTTTCAAAAGCGGGGCCTAAAACCACTCCTTTTCAAAACTACTCAGGTTCCTTCAACGATATCAAGTTCATTACGTTAAATGGTTTTTTCGCCAAAAACCTAGCCGTAGCCCTCCGTCATTTCCTACGAGTAGTACTTAGTATTCGTGCTGTGTGTGTTGCCCCGTCAAGGCGTAGTATACGGTAGCTAAGTGTTGCTCGTTTGTAGCATTAGTTGTGATTGGTTAGGACAGTCGTGTAACCATGTTGACTCCATCAAGGGTTATACGAGTGGGTTTTTTTGGGTTATGGCAGCGCCCCAGCCATCAAACCATGACCAAATGCGGAACGAAAATTTTCTAAACTGACGCTACCACAACCTGATGCTCGGATCTACCCTAAACCCTATACTAGCAAGCAATATAAAGAGTTAGGAATGGTTATACCGAGTTGATACGTATCCTTCGGTCTTCAACCATCTTCCCAAGCTCCTAGAGTCTCCTTGATCAAGCTTGGTCGCCGGTCTCCCTCCATCGAAGATGATCCACCTGAGGGATGTAGTCTTGGCTCTAGCTCCATATAATGGATGCAAGCGAAGCAACTAGAGTTTCTAGGATGCTACTTTAGAAAGCCTAGAATGTAGTGAGTGTAATCCAAGTGTTGGTCTATCTCATCTCACCTCCTCTCATGATTCTCAACACATGAGAGGGTTGAGAGGAGGTGGTGAATGAAGGTGGAGGAAACCATGGAAAATCAAGAGAGAAGTGAAGCACAAATGGTGATGAAGAGCTCAAGAAAAACTCATGCTCAAAAATAATGAAGCTAACCATGAAAGAGAAATTGAGCATGCTTAGTTTTGTAAAACATTTTCTTTTCATTTTAAAATCCACCCATACTTGAATAGTATGCACAAATAAATTAATAATTCATTTGTGCACACTATGCAAGCATGGTCATCTCCATACTCCCCATTTTCCAATTTCCACCTCATTTACCATTTTCTAAAAAATGGTCAAATCCAAAATTGAGGTGGCCGCCTTCTAGAATGTTTTCCGGAAAAAATATGGCTTACATTCTACTATATATACACACCTACATTCGTACCGAAATACGAATACCCAAAGAGATAGAATAACATAAAGAACATAATACTAGAATATACGTATGGAAATACATATACGTAAATTATTAAATCAATAAATGATTTAATAATCCGGCTCAAACCTGAGCCGGCTAATATTATCAACTGTCCGATCAAAAGTCCGGGTACAAAGTATATCAATCGATCAGAACCCTGTACGTATCCAATACGACTACTACATCATTTCGCCAGAACAAGGGAAACCCTCTGTGTGGGACTCTAAAGACTCGTCAATACGCTGGCAGTGGGTTTAACCATAAGCACGTCCGCGGCACTAGCCGTATGTAAGGCTACCCAGGTATTGAGCGCAAGGGAGGCCGACGAGCAAACTCGTCCTAAACCCCTACTGAGCCTGACAGTGACAATATCCGTACAGTCCGGTCTGTTCGTCTAAGAGTATCACATATCGAGTCTAGGGGATAAATAAAATCAGACCCCTACTGACGCGATAATTCATGTCGGTATGTAACCAATCACTACCTGAGAAACTATCTATACTGGATCGGTAATTCTCGTCTACCCCGGCCGAGAATTTCTGGTGATGGACACCCATGCACAACGTGACATCAACCCCTAATACCGGGAGAGAAGAATCGCCGACGATCCGCTCACTGCCTCCATGTGGCTCGGGACTGTACCCAATTAAAACCTGTTTGCACGACTCCTTTGAGCCGTGGTAGGGTAGTAATCAAAGCACAGTGGGAACTCACACGAGACAAATGGCGATCTCTGGTCGACAGACTAACCTGTACACATGTCACCTGGGAACTGCTATCTGACAATAGGTATAATACCAACTGCAGATTCCCGGCGAGTCCGTCCGGTGTACTTATAACCTAATGAGAACCTGTATCATGCCCCGCTTCCCAAAATACGGAATACGAGGGGTAGACAAGGCCAGCCATGCTCCTACGGTCAAGGAAATGTCCTGCCGTAGTCACATTTCGGCTTCTAGTTTTTCATGATAAACAGTAAATAATGCGCAGGTAAAGAGAGATGCAGTAACTGAAGGAAACAATGTAAAGAATTGACCTGAGGGGGAACAAATATAGATATAACTCTGGATATCAAATCGAGATGTCTGTAATATACGACTAGTCCTGGTCCAGGCTAAATCTTCTCCTCACACTGAGCATGCATACTCAGGTCGTCAGAGCGACACAATAGCAATATAATATATATAAAATCATGTGACAATTCCAACAGTGGTAATAGATATGTGGAACAGTAAATCAATGACAGCATGAATATGAATGTGCAGTAATCAATGCAGCGGAACAGTAGAGCAGTGGAACGATATGTCACGTATGTCAACACAGTATATAAGGTATATAAATGCCAGTATCCCTATCAGTCTCTAAGTCTCACTGTACAGGTCACTAAGCCTATCGTCAGTCCAAGTGTGAGAGTCAACCACTCGCGAGTGTCCTCCACCCAAGGGTAGAACCCAAGGGCAAGGGACCACGGGCCCAACATGTATATCACGGTGAATATCACATACCATGTAAAACTCCATATATCTCCCTAAATATATAAGCCGGTAAGGGACTCTCGAGATTCTGTTGAACTCACACTTAAACTACCCCACACCCCGTGGTCTACATCAAACGCTAACCATAACCCTAAATACCAATCGATCCGTGACAAGTCTGCGCGAGAACTGGAGGCAGGACCTCCATCAAGCACGTCCCGACTGATACCTAAGATAAATGGCAGTGTCTGATGCCTTATCTGCGACACACGTGCAAGCGCTTCCATAAGTGTCCCATACCACTTATAGTCACACGTACACGCATCCCACAGACGTCGACAATGCAACAGAATAATAGGGTCACTGAATGTGCACAAGTACGTATCACTTTCACTTATTCATAGGTACACGAACACTGACGTACTTGCCACAATCATCACTAAAATCTAACACTGGGTAAATGCACGATATCACTAGGTTACCAATTGTCATGCCCCGCCTCCCAAAATACGGAAAACGAGGGATGACTAGGCCAGCCATGCTTCTACGGTCAAGGAATCATCACGCTGTAGTCACACTTCGGCTTCTAGCACTACATGGTAATCAGTAAATAAAGCACGGTATTAAAGGAATCACATCACTAATTTATTATATTAAAATTCCATTGTTCACAAATTACAGATAATAAGAACAATAACTAACCAAGTTCAATCTCACGATCACTCTATGGAAAGCAGTAAAGGTAGGGAGTACACCAGACTATATCTCTGTGAACTCGAAGGGTAGATCCGTCTCCTGTGCTTGTCCTCCCATGGGATCTGAGCATGCATACTCAGGTCGTCAGAGCGACACAATAACAATAATATTATAATAAGATGAAACAGGTATATGAGGTAATATTGGTGTAGGAACAATGCAAGTAATCACTATATCACCATATGATGTAGAATATGTTATGTGTCCCTATCGGTCTCTAGGTCATGTTTGAAATCACATAGTGGAAGGAGGATCATGTTTAACAGGAGTCTCGTACATACCCGAGACCACGGCCCACATGCCCAGGACATAACCCTGTCAGCCGGATCGCTAGATCCTACCCTACACGTATCAGTATCACGGTTCGAATGATCATCCTCTAAACACGGTCCCGCTAAATACGATACTATTTCCACTTTGATTTCCCCTTTTTCCCCAGGTTTACACTATTTATAATATTGATCTAGTGAGTACAAGTATACCAATGGCACGATCTCATCACAGTTCACTGAATCAATCACTGTCACGAATATTCACTTTTCATTGGTGTACTCGTCACTCCTAAACCAACATCTATCACGCACGATAATGCAATGTCCACATGCACTAACACTGAGTATATGGCAAGGGTATGATATATGTATTGTATGCTACCAATAAGCTCTGTATGTTATGAATCGACATGCATGTCATGAACTAAAATAAATTGCATAAATTAATATGTTAAGAATTCAGTAAAATGATACAAGTAAGATAAATAGAACACTCAATCATTAATTCATCAAAATTTGTTTCAGTTCAATCGGGATTCCGGTTTTCAAGATATAGCAATTTCATTTTAAGTGCTCGCGGCTGGAAATTCAGTTTCAGAACTGAACGTCCGTTTCGCGACACGAATTGCACCCAGTTGGGCTCAGAATTTAGCGATGTTACAGTTAAATGAAATCTAGGGTTTTCAATATAGTATTCAACGCAATAGACGGATCATCAACCGCATCTGTACGTTGAAATTTATACACAGTTTAACCTCAGCGTGTCATTTCAGAATTTGCTCTGGACAGTTATATGTTCTGCCCTTTTAAATACAGTTTAAAATAGCAAACGGCGATGAATTGGAATGGATCCACCAGTTTTGTTTAACTAACAGAATCATATTTAATCTACTATAGGGTTCCGCAACATACGACTTCAGGAAACACAGTGACACAGGTCTTGGGACAGAACACAATAATCAGAAACGCTCTGGACTGCAGTCCAGAGTCGCATTCCGATCTAATTATCTTCACAGTTACAGAATAGAAATCATTAGAATTTTAGATAGGATTAAAGTTCGTCGAGTCGGCTTCGATTTAAGCCCTCGAACGCAGCATTCAAGTTTGAATATAATTTATGGTGATTTTATTCGTTTTCAGGTACGAGAAAATTCTAGTTTTAACGGCATATTTGGGGGTATCAATTTTTGTCACTAACAATCGTATTTTCCGGCGAGATTCATACACGATATTCATCATCGAAAGGGCCAACAGAAAATATCAGTATCCGTCAAAATAAACTATTATCTCCATTGGGATCTAGCATCGAACACTTAGGTCATGATATATATCGGTAATCGGTAAATTTAATAACTATATGATTTAGGTTTGTATTACAACTATATTAGCATGAAGCAAGTAAATACTTGCTTGGAAACGTCTCGGGGTCCTACGGCAGCAGTGGCATCACGGACGCGTGACGTACGCCGTGTAACGGATTCTCGCGAGCTTGGTTCGAAACACGGGTTTTACGTCGAAGTTTCCCGGAGTCGTCTTGTGTGCGCTGGAAGTGTAGAGTAGGCTTTGTGGATCTCTTGAGTAGTGCTGGGGTCGACGATGTCGGTGGTGGTCGCTCCGGCGACGTGCAAAGTGAAGTGCGCAGTACGGGGAGAATGTGGGTTTTTGGTGATAAAGAGAGAGAGAGCAGTGGGGACTTGGAAATTGTGGTGAGGGTGATGATGCTAAGGAGGTGGAGGTCGATGACGTGGTGGGGGTCGCTGGCGTCGAGGAGGCATGCAGGGGTGACTCGAGCTCGGTCGGATGATGGGTTTCTGTGTGCAGAGGTGTGGGTGCAGGGGGTCTCGAGTTGGTAGAGGTGGAGTCGTGGAGGGAGGAGGTTGGTGGAGGAGGCAAGAGGGATCGCTGAGGAGCTGTCGTCGTCGGAGGTGGAGGTGGCAATGGTTTCAAGGGAAAAAATGGGTGTTCGGTGGTGAATAGAATTTGAGATTTTAGAACGAGGGAGAAGAGATATGAGGGTGAGAGGGATGAATGAGGGTGTGATAGGAAATGTCGGGGGTTGAAGTCATGGGTGTAACGGCAGGAGTGGGGGCGCGAAACGCGGCGGAGGAAGGGATCGCGCACGTGAACAGTGGAGGTTGCCGTTGGGAATTTTGAAGAAGAGGAACAGTGGCGTAATGGGTCGGGTCAGATGGAGGCAGGCTGAATGGAGAACGGGCCGGGCTGGTTTAAGAAAAAGAAAATTAATTCCCAAAAAAATATAATGAAGTGGGCTGAGGAAATTTTAGGGGATGGGCCGGGGAAAATTTCTATAAATTGGTTAAGAGATTAATAGTGGGCTGAGGGAATTTTATAAATTGGTTAATAAAGAAATGAATGTGTGGGTTAGGGTTTTGGTTGTTAAAATTTTGGTTTTAGTTTTTTTTTTTAGACTTGGTTTTAATTGGTTTTAAATCTTGGGTTTTCACTTTTAGGGTTAGGACTAGGATTTCAAAAGAGTTGGAAAAATATAAATACTGGAATTCAAGCTACCACCTTCTACAGAATAATTACGAGGAAAAGTAAATCTCTGGAATTTGGAAAAATACAAGAAAAATTCTTATAGATGGAGAACGGGGATTTACACCAATGCAATGATATGGGTATGACATGATGCGTAACCAGTATATGAAGCATGATTAAGGTGTCATAAAAATAGTATTCAATCACTTGCACGATTTATCATGAAACGTACGTGTATAGTTTAGCGAAATGATAAACAGGTAATAATTAGTATGTTCAGTTATCTATACATCTAATTTAGTTTCATGCCAATCGGGTTCCAGAATCATTAATTATAGCCATTTCATTTTAAGCGTTCACGGCTGGAAATCTGGTTTCAGAATCAGAAATCCGTTTCGAAACGCATTTTAATCCCAGTTGGGATCAGATTTAAGCGACGCTATAGTTGGATGAATTCTAGGGTTTTAAGTAAGGTTTTCAACGTAATAGACGGATCGTCAATCGCATCTGCACGTCAGGAGTTATACACTGTTTAACACTAATATATAAGTTCTGATTCTGTTGAGACTGTTATGCATCCCGATCTTTTAAATTACAGAATAAATAACAAACTGTAACGAAACAGAATGAAATCAATTGTGTTGTCTATCTAACAGATTTATCTATAATAAAAAGTGGAGTTCTGCAACCTACGAGTTTAGAAAATCTTGTGGTACCCATTACGGAAGAGCAAGCAACAATTGGAGTCGCTCTGGACTGCAGTCCAGAGTCACACTCCGATCCAAATATCGACACCATTTAAGTACAGAAACTATTCTAAACCAGAATAGGGTTAAAGTTCGTCGAGTCTTCTTCGATTTGAGCCCTCGAGCGCATCGTTCCAGTGTGTATACAATTTATGGTGATTTTAATAGTTTTCAGGTACAATAAAATTCCGGTTTTATGGTCAAACTTGGGGGTAGTCGTTTTAGTCGTTAACGGTCACATTTTCCAGCGAAACTTGCACAAGGTGTTCATCACAGCAAGGGCCAATGTAAGTAATCCAGTTCCATCAATTTAGAAAAGTATTTTCTTTGGGAACACGCATCGAACAGGTATGGCACATAATCGGTTTAGACTTGTGGCTTTATTATCTATGCAATTAACGACTGTAACTTAAGTAAATAGCATGTAAGCAAGTAAAATACTTGCCTGGGGACGGTGAACTGATGGCGCGTCAGCTAAGGCAGTAGTGACACGTCCCGGCACGGAGTGGCAAACGCACGACGAGTCTCGCCAAAGTTTGGGCTTGGCTCGAGTTTGAGGAGAGGTTGTTGCGAGCTCAGGCAGTGTCGGGGCTGGGGATCGCTAATGCTGTCGAGGCCGATGGAGAGATTGCAGAGGAAGAGAGGGAGAATTTAGAGAGAGAAAGAGTACTAAGAGAGAGAGAACAGAGTGAGAGAGAGAGAGATGCAGGGAGAGAGAGAACAGAGTGAGAGAGAGATGCAGGGAGAGAGAGAGACAGTGAGATGATGGCGACGAGGATGATGATGATGGGGTCGACGAGATGCAATGGATGTCAACGACGAGACGAGGAGCTCACCGGTCGTCGGCGCAGGGGTGGCCGAGCTCGGGTGCAGGGTGATGGTGGGGAATGGTGACGGAGGCGACCAAGGGTGGTCGTGGTCGGAGTTTGGTGGATGGAGGCGAGGCGAGAAAAGACGGGTGTCTGCAGTCGTCGACGTCGTCGGCGGCGGCAGGGCGAGTGTAGGAGTTGGCCGATGACGGGTGCAGGGATAGACGATGGCGATGGAGATGATGTTGACGAGGAGGGTGAAGGGTGTTGATGGAGTTGGTGGTCAACAAGAAAACGGGGCGCCGGCAGTGAGGGTGCACGATGGCTCGGGAATGTAGCGAGAAGAGGAGGAAGAAGGAGAACGAGGGAGAGAGAAAGAATGAGATGAGAGTGAAGTGTGGGGGTGATCGCGAGTAGAGATCGAGGCGCGCGTCGTGGGAGTAACGCGCGCGAGCGTCGGCGTGGGCGGAGGAGGCGGCATGAGTTACGGATCGCGAGCGGGAAAAATGGGGAAAGTTACCGTTGGGAAGAAGGAGACACTGTTGACGCGGGTCAGGTCGAGGAAACGGGTGCGGCCAGAGACGAAGCGGGCGGTAAGGTTTATGGAGTTGGGCTGCTGGGCTGGGCCGGCGGAGAAGGCTGGGGAAAAAGGAAAAAGAAAATTAATTAGAAAAATAGAAACGGGACGGGCTTGCTCCTTTATAATAATAAGTAAGAAAATGGTAGTGGGCTTGGGAAAAAATAATTATAGTTTGGGTTTGGGTTTTAAAAAGAATAATGGGATTTAGAAGGAATAAAAATATATATAAAATAATTAAAATTATTAATAAAATAAATAAAATCATAAAGTAACAAAATGCGGATTTTGGTATAAAAGAGCTGGGTATTACATCATACCACCCTTACAAAAAATTTCCTCCTCGAAATTTAAAATAAACGATAGGTTATACAAACATAAGCGAAAGCTGTTAGATTGCACACTAACACAAAAGATTTATTAGCAGTACGTGGACGAAGAAATTTGAAATATATAGGTAAGAACCACATACGGAAAGGTAGGTCTACATAGGTATAAGGCAAGGATAACTATAAGGGCAACTACGAGTGTACAAGAATATAGGTATCAATAGCGAACAATAATAATCAAAGTGTGTTCGATAAAAGTCGAACCCCACATATGTGCACATCTAAGTCTATCAAAAGCAAGCAGTAAAATAAGTATAAGGCTCAACCATCTAACATAGTAATCATAGGCACACTACTCGAAAAGAAAGTAATGACAATAAAGTAGTGAAAGATTTGTCGGTAGTTTAAAACATTTTAGGATATTGTATCGGTCAAATAGTTTTAAAATAACTTAGAAAACCCATATCGTGAAAATAAGAAGCATGGGATAAAATAGGCGCGGTGTAAGCTTGCGCTACTGAAAATGAGAATAATAATAGTGTGCTTAAAATACGAAAACAGAGTAATCAATAACACGTACTCTTTGATAAATTCAAAATACTAAAACTACATTTTCGAATAATAGTGCCCCTAAATATAGTTAGGGTAACAGGGAAAAACACAAGTATGTCTAGGCCTAGGTAGGGTAGGGATTACAATGGAATGTGGCTGATACAAAAGGTCGAAGTGTGACGGCTTTAGGCTGAAGATCAAGGAAATTGGGTTCGGGTCAGCACAAGAAGTAAGGGTGAGCCACAAAGGACTACAAGGGAAACAGTATGGGGAGGATAACGTTCGGTACATCATATGAATCAAGAATTTGAAGGGTTAGCTAACTCGAGAATTTCACTATGAACTTCTTCTCCCAGAAGGATCTCAAATGAGACGCAGACAAAGGATGGAGGGTGAAACTCGAAAGATCGAGTGGTACTTGTTAATCTGAGTGAATGTCAAATCAGCACGAGGTGTAGGTGTGGACAGTAAGGGTCTCAGGAGGAAAAACGGAAAAGGGACAAATCGAAGCATCGGGTGAAACAGTAAATAAAAGATTTGCGAACTCAGAAGATTTATTTCATTCCAGAAGATTTTAAACAAAGCATCATCAAAACGAAATATGGCCCTAAACTATACACGGATTTTTATTTGGCCAAGGAAGGCAACATCTTAAAAGAAATCCCGTCCGACACGGTTGTGGAGATTCAGCAGGTCGCGGTAGGCTCGCGCACTCAGGTAGGGGCGTCTATTTCCATATCGTCTTGCAGGGATCGCCATTGGGAGTTCTTCCACAACAGGGTCTTGATCTTCTGGTTCTTCTTCCTCGGATGGAGCTTCTTCATCGAGGTCCGATTCCATGCGATTCTCTTCTTCTGGATTTTCTTCCACGGGGTTTTCCTCCGCTGGATTTTCTTCTATCGGGTCTCCCTCGGGATCTTCCTCTATTGGGTTCTCTTCAGGGTCTCCTTCTTCTTCATCGGAATCAGTTATCATGTTAAACTCTGGGGCGGCTACTCCTCCGTCCTCTGAATCGTTGTTTCCGAAATTGACCTGGGGAGCGTTGATCTCATCGTCAAAACTCATCAGCGTGTGGTCTAAGGAAACGCATAACTGTGCATCCTCTTCTAGATGCAGCGCTACTCCGGGATGGGCCATGGCCTGAAAAGAAGAGTCATGATTAGACAATGGAATACCTCAAGAGAATATCCAAGTATACGAAGTATAGAAAGATATTCGGTGGCAGGAACTGAAAGATCAGGATTAAAATACTGTGATAGTGAATATTATAAATAAGGAGAAAGCAAGAGAATAATACTTATATTACGATTCAAAGTTTTATTGCATTCAACTAAAAATTCAACGGATACAAGATTTCAAACGGAAAGAAATATTCATAAGAGGATGACAACATAATGCTGAAATTGGAAAACAGGAAAATTCTTCTTAGATTGCTAGGCCGCTGCATTCTCGTCTCGCGAGTTGAAACCTGGGTTGGGTCCGCCTAATCCTCGAAATTCGAACTACGCAGTAATCCTCGCTTGGCATAAGTAGGGAGTGTGGACGAGCCTCCTCCCTGTAGTTATTTCCTTTCTGGGCAGTCGTTGATGAGATGTGTGTTGGACCCGCATATCAGACATTTCCCTTGGACGTGGAGACAATCCCTCTGAAGATGTCCTGGCCTCTTACAATACCCACAGCAAGGGGTCTTCTGCTGCTTCTGTCGTGGGGAAACAAATTGACGCTTCATCTTCTTCTCTTTTCCTCGTCTAATAGGGATCCCTTTATGATTGGACACTCCCGCTGGTGCCTGATCTATCTGTCTTCTCAGTCCTTCAGCCAACAAGTCGTTTGTTCGCTCCTGGGCTTCCTTTAAACCTTGCAGTGTACTCAGAATCTCAACGGTCTGATTTTGGGAAGTGGAGATAAAGAAAGAATCGTTGAAAGACATGATTCTGAAACAATAATTTTGAGAATGATGTAAGTCACAAGACAACTAATCAAAATATAATATGGATATGACAAAGATTCAAGAATATCAGAGGTGCTGAATTTATTATAAGTGAAGAATCAACCGTACGACTCCAAGTCACTTAAACAGAGTATGGTAGTGTAATCGTGATGTAGTTCACATTTACAACCACGAAACTTTGCCAAGTTACCTGAAACCCTAGTGAATGGATAGCAGAACGCTCAATGCAAATATGAATCAAGAATATCAAGTTTACAATCTAGACTGAAGGATATCTTAGATTGTCAAGCTCTACACGGAAAACTGCAATCCCAAACGAAGAAAAACCTGGCTCTGATACCAACTAAACCATGTTACGCCCCGCTTCCCAAAATACGGAATACGAGGGGTAGACAAAGCCAGCCATGCTCCTACGGTCAAGGAAATGTCCTGTCGTAGTCACACTTCGGCTTCTAGTTTTTCATGGTAAACAGTAAATAATGCGCAGGTAAAGAGAGATGCAGTAACTGAAGGAAACAATGTAAAGAACTGACCTAAGGGGGAACAAATATAGATATAACTCTGGATATCAAATCGAGATGTCTGTAATATACGACTAGTCCTGGTCCAGGCTAAATCTTCTCCTCACACTGAGCATGCATACTCAGGTCGTCAGAGCGACACAATAGCAATATAATATATATAAAATCATGTGACAATTCTAACAGTGGTAATAGATATGTGGAACAGTAAATCAATGACAGCATGAATATGAATGTGCAGTAATCAATGCAGCGGAACAGTAGAGCAGTAGAATGATATGTCACGTATGTCAATACAGTATATAAGGTATATAAATGCCAGTATCCCTATCAGTCTCTAAGTCTCACTGTACAGGTCACTAAGCCTATCGTCAGTCCAAGTGTGAGAGTCAACCACTCGCGAGTGTCCTCCACCCAAGGGTAGAACCCAAGGGCAAGGAACCACGGGCCCAACATGTATATCATGGTGAATATCACATACCCTGTAAAACTCCATATATCTCCCTAAATATATAAGCCGGCATGGGACTCCTGAGATTCTGTTGAACTCACACTTAAACTACCCCACACCCCGTGGTCTACATCAAACGCTAACCATAACCCTAAATACCAATCGATCCGTGAAAAGTCTGCGCGAGAACTGGAGGCAGGACCTCCATCAAGCACGTCCCGGCTGATACCTAAGATAAACGGCAGTGTCTGATGCCTTATCTGCGACACCCGTGCAAGCGCTTCCATAAGTGTCCCATACCACTTATAGTCACACGTACACACATCCCACTGACGTCGACAATGCAACAGAATAATAGGGTCACTGATTGTGCACAAGTACGTATCACTTTCACTTATTCACGGGTACACGAACACTGACGTACTTGCCACAATCATCACTAAAATCTAACATTGGGTAAATGCACGATATCACTAGGTTACCAATGCAATGATATGGATATGACATGATGCGTAACCAGTATATGAAGCATGATTAAGGTGTCATAAAAATAGTATTCTATCAATTGCACGATTTATCATGAAACGTACGTGTATAGTTTAGCGAAATGATAAACAGGTAATAATTAGTATGTTCAATTATCTATCCATCTAATTTAGTTTCATGCCAATCGGGTTCCAGAATCATTAATTATAGCCATTTCATTTTAAGCGTTCACGGCTGGAAATCTGGTTTCAGAATCAGAAATCCGTTTCGTAACGATTTTAATCCCAGTTGGGATCAGATTTTAGCGACACTATAGTTGGATGAATTCTAGGGTTTTTAGTAAGGTTTTCAACGTAATAGACAGATTGTCAATCGCATCTGCACGTCAGGAGTTATACATTGTTTAACACTAATATGTCAGTTCTGATTCTGTTGGGACTGTTATGCGTCCCGATCTTTTAAATTACAGAATAAATAACAAACGGTAACGAAATAGAATAAAATCAATTGTGTTGTCTAGATAACAGATTTATCTATAATAAACAGTGGAGTTCCGCAACCTACGAGTTTAGGAAATCTTGTGGTACCCATTACGGAACAGCAAGCAACAATTGGAGTCGCTCTGGACTGCAGTCCAGAGTCGCACTGCGATCCAAATATCGACACCATTTAAGTACAGAAACTATTCTAAACCTGAATAGGGTTAATGTTCGTCGAGTCGGCTTCGATTTGAGCCCTCGATCGCATCGTTCCAGTGTGTATACAATTTATGGTGATTTTAATAGTTTTCAGGTACAATAAAATTCCGGTTTTATGGTCAAACTTGGGGGTAGTCGTTTTAGTCGTTAACGGTCACATTTTCCAGCGAAACTTGCACAAGGTGTTCATCACAGCAAGGGCCAATGTAAGTAATCCAGTTCCGTCAATTTAGAAAAGTATTTTCTTTGGGAACACGCGTCGAACAGGTATGGCACATAATCGGTTTAGACTTGTAGCTTTATTATCTATGCAATTAACGACTGTAGCTTAAGTAAATAGCATGTAAGTAAGTAAAATACTTGCCTGGGGATGGTGAACTGATGGCGCGTCAGCTAAGGCAGTAGTGACACGTCCTGGCATGGAGTGGCAAACGCACGACGAGTCTCGCCAAAGTTTGGGCTTGGCTCGAGTTTGAGGAGAGGTTGTTGTGAGCTCAGGCGGTGTCGGGGCTAGGGATCGCTAATGCTGTCGAGGCCGATGGAGAGATTGCAGAGGAAGAGAGGGTGAATTTAGAGAGAGAAAGAGTACTGAGAGAGAGAGAACAGAGTGAGAGAGAGAGAGAACAGAGTGAGAGAGAGATACAGGGAGAGAGAGAGACAGTGAGGAGGAGAGAGAGAGAGAGACAGTGAGATGATGGCAACGAGGATGATGATGATGGGGTTGACGATATCCGATGGATGTCGACGACGAGACGAGGAGCTCACCGGTCGTCGGCACAGGGGTGGCCGAGCTTGGGTGCAGGGTGTTGGTGTGGAATGGTGACGGAGACGACCAAGGGTGGTCGTGGTCGGAGTTTGGTGGATGGAGGCGAGGAGATGAAGTGGTGAGAATGGAGGCGAGGCGAGAAAAGACAGGTGTCTGCAGTCGTCGATGTCGTCGTCGGCAGTAGGGCGAGTGAAGGAGTTGGCCGATGACGGGTGCAGGGATAGACGATGGCGATGGAGATGATGTTGACGAGGAGGGTGAAGGGTGTTGATGGAGTTGGTGGTCAACAAGAAAACGGGGCGCCGGCGGTGAGGGTGCAAGGTGGCTCGGGAGTGTAGCGAGAAGAGGAGGAAGAAGGAGAACAATGGAGAGAGAGAGAATGAGATGAGAGTGAAGCGTGGGGGTGATCGTGAGTAGAGATCGAGGCGCGCGTTGTGGGAGTAACGCGCGCGAGCGTCGATGCGGGCGGAGGAGGCGGCGTGAGTTACGGATCGCGAGCGGGAAAAATGGGGAAAGTTACCGTTGGGAAGAAGGAGGCACTGTTAACGCGGGTCGGGTCGAGGAAACGGGTGCGGCCAGAGACGAAGCGGGCGGTAAGGTTTGTGGAGTTGGGCTGCTGGGCTGGGCCGGCGGAGAAGGCTGGGGAAAAAGGAAAAAGAAAATTAATTAGAAAAATAGAAGCAGGCCGGGCTTGCTCCTTTATAATAATAAGTAAGAAAATGGTAGTGGGCTTGGGAAAAAATAATTATAGTTTGGGTTTGGGTTTTAAAAAGAATAATTGGATTTAGAAGGAATAAAAATATATATAAAATAATGAAAATTATAAATAAAATAAATAAAATCATAAAGTAACAAAATGCGGATTTTGCTATAAAAGAGCTGGGTATTACAACCTGTATACTATCTTAGGTGAACAAATGACACCAATGGCTTGTGAGACCTAGCTACCACCCCTCGTCAGGGTCTCGATCAGTATACACTAGTCTACTCCGAAGTACTGATGCCCGGTCTCGATACTCCTACGATTAGGGACATTTAAGGATGTGCTTATAGACCACCCCGCTCCCACGTATATGATCGCCATCATAATGCTGGTTGTCAAACATAAATCCTATAGTCTCTATCAACATGTAATAGTGATCTGTAATAGCACATAAAACATGTACATGATGATAAAGACAAACCAGATAGTATACTATTATCTCGAGTAAGACTGTTCTACCGGTATAGGTCTTCCCTCAATCATCATAATCATCTGCCTGCGACTATGTTAATTGCCTTGAGGGCACTATAGCCAACAATCTCCTACTTGCACTTAAGGCCAATTATTGCGATGTCGTATACTCATAGCCCGTGTGATACCGAACACCCAACATCTCTACTAATCAGTTTCGCAAAGCTCGTTTGTGAAACTATTGTGTTCGAGAAATAGCCTCAGTGAGTGGATCCGCTCCAATATTTCTTTTTGTATCTCTCTATATCTCAACTTCGCGGAGAATACCATCTCCCGAATTAAGCAATACCTTTCTTAGAATTTTTTTGGATATCTGATGGGACCCAGTTCACAAAAGAACTCCAAATCCAACAAACTTCTTAGACAGTATCGTCCACTGAACTTAATCAGTATATTGCGCCATACCTTTTCCTCAGTATCCGCTTGGACCACCTATCCAACATACTGTCCCTCAAAAGAGGGAAAACTATAACTCAGACAGCCACTCTGTCATCCAGGTCACCTTGGAAGCCTGAAATGACAACCGTCTCCTGAAGGAGGCAGTTATTACTATATACCTAGAATATCCACTTATGTTCATAAACTGCTTCCCAACGTTTCTCCAGAATTGGATTAATATATGTTTCTTGCAACTAGTGCTAAAACAATATCTGGTGTTGTACTTGACATCACATGATTGACTCAATTGCCTAAGCAAGTGATATGCCAATCATGCAAATCCCTCTCCCCTTTAGTCTGAAAAACATCTTTTAGAGAGGGTGACTCCATCGCCTGCAGGTACACCACCATGCCATGAGTCAACCATTATAAAAACACCTTTAGAAAAATGTCAAAGTACCTAGATTGGGACACTTTCCAAATCTAGATCTAATAACCAGAAACCCTGATATTATATCCATGTCCTATGTGGAGAAACAACTTTGTGACAACCACAGTATAACCGATCGTAGTATAGGAATATCTCTTCCTATCAAGTGCATGTCATCCTAAATACCTGGACACCACTCTCTACTACCTTCTTACCAGATCCATCTCATATTCTGATGAGGTCAAGAACTATGACTGTCACATAAAAAATAGATGATCTATTTCCGCTATACTTGCTTTAGTCTATAAATAGACATAAGCTACTTGCCTACTATTCTTCCGCTGCTCCCACTAACTACAACAACTCTCTGGCAGAGTCATATACACGTGCACTTCTAAAGCTAGTTTAGAACGATACTATACTCATCTTCCTGCTGGGTCTTATAGTCTAGAACAGCAGCAATGGCAAGTCTGGGTAAACAAGAACCTCCCTATCACCGTCTTTAAGAAGACCGAAGTACCTCTCGGGTGCCTGAGATTACCCACCAAATTTGCGGAGCGGCTAATAGATTGTCGAGTCCAATTGAATTTTTAGGTTCTATTAAATGTTCAGTAATTGTTTGTGGTTCTGGAATCACTTCCAGTTCTACCATACTTCCACTAATGTTTTCTGAAAGGAATCCATTTTATCAAAACTGGTGGCGAGTCAAGAACAATATAATCATTGATCTTCTAGATGGTAGAAAGTTAACCCTCGTCATAGCCCGGGATAACCCACAAACTGCCATTACTGAAACGTGCATCGAGTTTATCTCTAGTTTTAAGCATCAGCTGGAAAACTCGCTATACCTTAACATCGTTAAGATATAAATTGATTCTATATATATCCAATATAGAAACAAAAACAATAATTTAATTGGAACCAGATTCAAAATCATGCAGCTGTCTCCTATGCATACAAACCAAATGGAAAGAAGCCAATCGGCATTACTCATCTAGGAGCGCATCTATTTATGAGTAACCTGAAAGAGAAACAAGTTCTCAAAACCATTACTATCAATGGAATACCAAACACGAGTATCTACATCTTCGACTATCTCGAAGAATCCTGGTACTTCCAACAAATGGTTCTCTTCTTTATTCTTATACCTATAACTTCTTAAAATCTGGACCTTGTATTTCAACGAAATACTTGTCTAGAACTGGAGAAGTCATGAATAAACAGAATATAGTACGAGTACCAACCCCTTTGTCCTAATAGATACTGGACAACATACAATACCCTGTATAAGTCCTCTAATTTTAATAACTCATACCCTGTGCGTCGTAGGTTGAAAATTGTACTATGGTTAAGAAGAATTATACCGCTGTTGAATGCACCTTACTTAACCATCAACTGATATAAGTAAATATCATAGACATAACTTCAAAAAGTTATATCTCACTTTATAAAATAAACGTACAGATATATCAGTTTGAAACTGGTGCATAACTACAGATATTCAAAACCAAAAATTTACCGTCAGGAAAAAAACCGATGATTTCCTCAAATATCACCAATTACAACGAATTCCGATATAATGAAGATCTAATCATCCAATTCCTAATATCTTACTCATACTCACTATCTATAATAACATACAGATGTGAGAAACTGATCTGGTAAATACATACCCTAGAGTTAGATTCTAATTGGGAAAATAGTTTTCAATTAATATCGCACAGTGAAACTGAAACATGAAAATATTTCAAAATGGTTAACTAGTATTCCTAGCAATGCCCTTTCCACTATCCTGATTTATGATAGTTACAATATACTTACCTGCCATAACTGCAATCCATTTATTATGTCTTTACTTATTATCTTCTGTACACCTTCTTTAGGCTAATTGGTTTTCTTCCCTCCCTACCCTTCGGCACCAGCCTAAGGTTTGGAAGAAGACTATCCAATAAGCGTAATAGGTGTACACTCCTTATGCCAGGAGCCCTTATAACCTGAGAGAAGGTAATGGGAAAAGACATCTGAATAATCCTATTCTATTTCTCCTGAATCGGAAACCATCCTCGAATCTGGAACGAATTCCTTCGAGTTCGTATGTAACTATACGATGGCATATCCAAGCATTATGGATATTCATAGTGATACGAAGTGTTCTAGAAAAATCCAAAGTGGATGTGGGAGTGGCAGGGGTATACATGGTTTTGTCGTGAATGATACCAGTCACAATTTTCTTTGCCAATATTCTAATCCCTTTATATGTCTTTACTTATTACCTTCTGTACACCACATTTAGGCTAGTTGGTTTTCTTCCTTCCCCATCTTTCGGCACCTGCCTATGGTCTGAAGGAAGACTATCCAATAAGCTCAATAGGTATACACTCTTATAATCCTAGGAGCCCTCACAACCTGAGAGAAGGTAAAGGGAAAAGACAACGGAATAATCCTATTCGATCTCTCCAGAACCAGAATCCATCCTCGAATCTGGAACAAGTTCCTTCAAGTTCATATGTAACTATACGATGGATATATCTAATATGAGTGGATGTTCGTAGTGATATGCGGTGTTCTGGAGAAATGAAAAGGTGATATAGAAGTGGCAATGATATATGCGACACCGTGACATTCCAAAAGCCAAAGTGTTTTAAGAAGGTTCGGTTAACTTGGTTCATGAGTTTTAGATTAGGGTCGGGCCATGGTCCTGACAAAGAGAGAGAGAAAAGAAACACTCAGCGTGCACTCTAACCTAGATCAGAATAGTTAATCACTTTATATAATTAGGATGGCTCCTACTGTTTCCTCGAATTCTCCTCCAAACCCAAAAGGACAATTAGTCGGGATCATTTAAAATCACCCGAGAAGTAATCCTACTCATCAGTGAGAATCGGGATCCAACTATCATCGCATAATAACTTGATGGAAGCCACTCAAGTCACCTCACTCTAGAAGGTATGCGCATGCCTGGCAAGTTTCCTGTATGTTTGAAACTCCCGATGTGATTTTTACCCCTAACAACTTATGACCTTGACGTAGGCCAACATATCATAAGTCGTTAGTCAAGTTCAACCCATCATTATCCTGGATTAAATTAGACTCACCCGTACAAGTCCTTGATGTAGACCAAAATGACTGTACGACTATCCTAAATAATCGCATATCCATACAACAAACAAGCATTACCCAGCAACCATACATTATGCCTTGACGTAAGCCAAGATACATAGCATGAATACTAAGCAATACTTGTAAGAAATGACGGAGGGCTACGGCTGGTTTTTGGCGAAAAACCTTTAACGTAATGAACTTATATTGTTGAAAGAATCCAAGTGGTTTTACAAATATATAGTGGCAAAAACTTTTGCTAAAAAGGTCACTATGTAAGTCTACGCTAGCGTCCCGGCCGTCTACAGACACCAAATGCGGAACAAAAACTTTTAAACTGGCGCTATCGTATACTTTAACCCGGATCTGCCATTATTGCTAAACTAACAAACTATAAAGAGTGTAGAAAGATTGTACCGAACGATCCGAGTCCTTCGTTCTTCAACCATCATCCCACGCTCCGTTGCGGCTGCTCCGATCTCGTCGATCTCCAATTCCTTCGTCGAGGTGGCACCACATGATCGGTTCTTTAAACGGGCTCCCGCCTCTGACTCGAGGCAACTCGATCGTCAAGTTTGCCAAAAGAGACGACCAAGATGGATGTAGAGAATGAGTAGATGACTTTGTCTCACTTCGTCCAAGTCCGTGGACGATCGGTAAATGAAGTTGCCGAGGGAATTTGGTGAATGGAAATTGAACTAGGAAATTTCCATGCATCCAAACTATATGAAATCTTTGGCCAAAAATTAATCAATCAAATTCCCACACCTACAATGAAGTGGCCGGCCATTCTTATTCATGGAGGGAGGTGACCGTAGGAGGAGGGAGGTGACCATAGCACAAATATCATGTGAAAAGATCTTAAGGAAAACAAAAAAAAACATAATGAAAATGATGACACATATAAACCTAGTCATCATCTCTTTAATGTATCCAATGAAAACTCAACAACAAGTAGCCTAGTCACCACATATAGAATATTCTAGAACACTGACTCACCTCATCAGTAGAAAAGATAAATCCGTCTTTAACCGAATGTTAAAAGACGGCTGATAGAAAACTGGAAACTGGCAACTTCCAAAAAGTGATCCTGAAACGAATTTCAGGACAACCCCGAAACTGTATAAATATACCCGCATTTGTATTACGACCAAATACAAATGCAGCTGAGACAAAGATATTATACCTACTCAATATAATACTCGGATCCGACTTAAACCAAAGCCGACCAGTATCACCTGTCCGAAAATCGACACGTGCGTAAACGCACGTGCATTTTCCGAACCCTGCCATAAAACCATACGGCCTCTACAACGTTTCGTCCGAACTTGGGAAACTGTCTGTGGGGGACTCTAATGACTCGTCAGTACCCTGGCAGTGGGTTTAACCACAAACCGTCAGCGGCACTAGCTATGCGTAACGGCTGCCCATGGACTGACCTCAAGGGATGCCGATGAGCGCACTCATCCGGAAAACCCTACTGAGCCTAACAGTGACAATGTATATACAGTCCGGTCCGTTCGTCAATGAGTATCGCATATCTGCCTAGGGGGCTAGCAACGTCAGACCCCCAAAAGCAGTATAAATCGTGTCGGAGTGAAGCCCAATTACACCCTGAGATACTACTGGAGTACCTACCAGTAAATCTCCTGCCATGGCCATGGACTTTGTGTAATGGCTCTCCTAGACACAGCACGACCTCGCCCCCAATACCGGGAGAGACGAATCCCCTGCCGATCCGCTCACGTGCCTCCATATGGCTCGAGACTGTACCCAAAAGCTACCTGTTTGCACGACTCCTTTGAGCCGTGGTAGGGTAGAAATCAAAGCACAGTGGGAACTCACACGAGACAAATGACGACCTCAGGTCGATGAACTAACCTGTACACATGTCACCAGGGAACTGCTATCTGACGATAGATATAATACTAACCAACAGATTCCCGGCGAGTCCTGTCCGGTGTACTCATAACCCAATGAGCACCTGTATACATCTTAGGTGATCCAACTGACACCAGTGGCTTGTGAGACCGGCCACCGCCCCTCGTCGGGGTCTCGACTGTACACACTAGTCTACTCCGGAGTATCGATGCCCTGTCTCGAAACTCCCACGACTAGGGACCACAATTAAGGATATGCATATAAACTACCCAACTCTCACGTATATGATCGCCATCATATTGTTGGTAGTAAAGCAAGATCCTAAGGGCTCTATCAAAGTGTAACATGCAATCAGTCATCTGAACATGTACACGACTGATAAAGGCAAACCAGATAGTATACTATCATCTTGAGTAAGACTGTGCTACCGGGATAGGTCCTCCGCAATCATTGCAATCACGTACCTGCGATCCAATAATTGACTATAAAGGCACTATCTCCAACAATCTCCCACTTGCACTCAAGGCTAATATTACGATGTCGACTACTCACAGCCCGTGTGAAACCGAACATCCAACTCCTCTACTAATCAGTTTCACAAAGCCCGTTTGTAAAACTATTGTGTTCGAGAAATAGCCTCGGTGAGTGGATCCGCCTAGAAGTTTCTTTCTGTATCTCTCTTAATCTCAAGTTCGCGGAGAAAGCCATCTCCCGAATTGAGTAATACCTGTCTTAGAATATGTTTGGATATCTGATGGGACCTTAGTTCATAAATGAACTTCATATCCAAACTTCTTAGACTGTATGGATCACTGAACCTAATCAGTATCGGGCACCATGCCACCCACAGTATCCTCTGGAACCACCTGTCCATAATACTGTCCCTCGTCAGAGGGAAAACTAAAACTCTGACAATCACTCTGTCATCCATGTCACCTTTGAAGCCTGGAATGATAACCGTCTCCCGAAAGAGGCTGCCGTTATCAAATCCGTAGAACATATACTAATGTTCTGAAACCGCTTCCTTATGTTTCTCCAGGATTGGATTAATACAAACTTATTGCATCTAGTGCAAAACCAACATTTGGTGTGGTACTTGACATCTCATGATTGACTCAATTGCCTAAGCAAGTGATCTGCTAATCATGCACATCCCTCTCCCCTTTAGTCTATACGACACCTTTAGAGAGGGTGACTCCATTACCTGCAGGTACACCACCATGCTAGGAGTCAACTATTCCAAAAACCATTAGAATATCTGTCAAAGTACCCACATTGGGAAACTACCCAAATCCAGATCTAAAACCATTGATCCAGAAACCAGAATGTCAAATATTATATCCATATCCTGTCTGGAGAAACAACTGTGTGACGACCACAGTTTAACCGATCGTAGTATAGGAATTTTACTTCCTACTCTGTGTATGTCATCCAGATACCATGACATCACACCCTACTACCTTCTTAACTGATCCATCCCTTATTCTGATTGAAGTCAAAACCATGACTGTCACATCAAAAATAGATGATCTATCTCCGCTATAACTGCTCAAGTCTATAAATAGACATAAGCTATTTGCCCACTATTCTTCTGCTGCTCCCACTGACTACGACAACCCTCCTACCGGGTCTCATATCCTGGAACAACAGTAGTGTCAAGTCTTGGTAGATAAGAACCTCCCTGTCACCGTCTCTGAGGCTACCGAAGTACCTCTCGGGCGTCTGAGGTTACCTACCATACCTGCGGAGTGGCTATTTGGAATGTCAAACCTGATTGAATGTATAGGTCCTATTAAATTTTCCGTAATCGTTCGCGGTTCTGGAATCACTTCCAGTTCTACCATACTCCCACTTCTGTTTTCTGAAAAAGATCCATTTTTACTAAAACTGTGGCGAGTCAAGAACAATATCACTATTGATCTTCCAAATGGTAGAATATCAACCCTCGTCATAGCCAGGGTCAACCCACAAACAGCCATTACAGAAACGTGCCCTGAGTTATCCAGTGTCTGGTTTTAATCATAAGCTGGACAACTCCCCGTACCTTAATTTCTTTTAAGGTACGATCCGATCTATATCCAATACAGAAACTTTGGCATTTATTTAATTGGAACCAGATTCAAATCATGCAGCTGTCTCCAGTGCATATCAACTTAATGGAAAGAGGCTAATCAGCATTACTCAACTTAGGAATCCATCCAATTATGAGTAACCTGAAAGAGAAATATGTTTCTCAAAACCATCACTATCATCTGAATACCAATCACAAGAATCTACATCTTCGATCTTCTTGAAGAATCCCGATACTTGTGATACCCGGTTCTCTACTTTATTCTTATACCCACAACTTCTCAAAACTTAGACCTTGTATTTCTACGAAACACTCGTCTAAATACTAGAGAAGTTATAAGTAAACAGAACATAGTACGAGGACCTACCCCTTTGTCCTGATGGACACTTGGACAACATACAATACTCTGTATAAGTCCGCTGAGTTAAACAACTCATAACCTGTGCGTTGTAGGTGGAAAACTGTACCCTGGAGATTTCCTCAAATATCACCAATTACAACGAATTCCGATATAATGAGGATGATCACCTAATTCCCAATATCTTACTCCCAATCATCATCTGTAAAACCATACAGATATGAGAATGAAACCTGGTAAATACATACCCTTGGAGTAAGTGTCTAATCGGGAAAACAGTTTTTCTTTTAACAATGCACTGAAACATGAAAATGTTTCGTAGGGGTATCCTGGTATTCATAGCAACGCCTCTTCCATAATCCATTTCATGACTTCAACCGTATATTTTATTGTCATCTCTCCAAATCCCCTTTATTTGTCTTTAGTCGTTACCTTCTGTACACCATTGCTTGGAACCAAAATCAATCTCAAAACACGGTTCCAAACACAAATAACTTTCAAAGGGCTCTTCCTCCACCACAACAGCAACCCCTCCAACTCACTCAGCACCCCTACCAGTCACAAAATTTCCAAAACCAGGGCAACACTCATGCACAGTCTAATCCTATGCAGTCCTGTTCTGACGATTTCTCTCAATTTACTCAAACCATGAAATCACTTTTATCCAATTTCATGGAGGTTTCAACTGAGGTTAGGTCTTCCGTCAGTGAAATAAAGAAAAACTCAGCGTCACAAGCTGAGAGTATTAGAACGATGGAAGCTGAAATCGCACGCCTCAAAGCTGAAATGAGTGCGAGAGAAAAAGGGAAACTTCCCTCTCAACCCCTACAGAATCCTGGGCATTACAATGTAAATGCCATTACCACGTTGAGATCGGGAAGAGTGCTGAATAATAATGTCGGGGAAGATTTTGATAATACTGAAAATCATGTCAAAACCCCGGCTGAGACCTTTCCACATACACACACTTCTCCTTCTGATCCTTCTTCTTCTACCAAACCACCTTCGCACGAGCCTATTCTCCAGTTCCCTTTAGGCTCAACACCTTCACCCAACCCTTATATTTCTCCACAGACGGTCCCCACATCTCTTTTGGGATCTCGTCTACCCCCCTTTCCTTCTCCTATGATGGACCCCGCGCTTATTGCGAAAGCACCTTACCCGAATCGGCTAAGGGCTAACAGAACGAGTCCTCATATGGAGAAAATTTTAGAAATGTTCAAACAGGTTAACATCAATATCCCTCTCCTAAATGCGATTCAACAAGTCCCCGCTTATGCGAAAATTCTAAAGGACTTGTGCACTAGGAAGAGGAAGACTCAAGTGCCGAAGAAGGTCTTTATGGCTAATAACATCAGCACTGCTTTTATTCCCCAGCTACCAAAGAAACGAAAGGACCCAGGATGTCCTACAATATCGATTTCGATTGGGGGTAAAAACATAAATCGTGCTCTTTTAGACCTTGGCGCGAGTGTTAACCTGTTACCTTATTCTGTCTATGAGCAACTAGGAATTGGAGAGCTGAAACCTGCTCATTGTACTCTCCAGATGGCGGACCGATCTATCACCAAACCAAGGGGTGAATTAGAGGATGTGCTGATAAAGGTCGGGGAATTTGTTTTCCCTGTAGACTTCATTGTGCTCGACACACATCCTGTAGCAAACCCCCGGGGCCAAATTCCGGTGATTTTAGGTCGTCCTTTCCTTGCCACTTCCAATGCTGTTATAAACTGTAGAAATGGTTCAATGAATTTATCATTTGGAAATATGACCATTGAACTAAATATCTACAGAGTTGGGAGTCAGCCATCAGAACTTAGTGCTCATATTTTAGATGTGTGTTCTGTCCATGAGATCGCTCCCGATAGTTGTGGAGCCGAGGAACTTTGCTTTAATGATCTCGATGACATTAGCACATCTCTGCTTGATCTTACACTTGATCTTAGTGAGGACACTACACTTACACTTGAGTCCTGCACTTCTGACTTTTCTCCACCCGAGTCTGTATCTTTCACAGGCTCTGAGCTTCTTTGTAAATCCAAAAATCATTCTATGATCCTCCCATCGATCATTTCTCCGCCTGAATTAGATCTCAAGGTCTTACCTTCTCACCTAAAATATGCATATCTTGGTGAGAACGAGACTTTACCGGTTATAATTTCCACTTCTCTTGCATCAGAGCAAGAGAATGCACTTTTATCGGTATTAAGATCTAATAAAGAGGCATTTGGTTGGAGCATGGCGGACATCAAAGGGATCAGTCCCTTGATTGTTGAACATCATATACATGTGATGGATGATGCCAGACCGACTCGAGAACCACAGAGACGGTTAAATCCCGTCATGAAGGAAGCTGTCATGAAAGAGATCGTCAAATGCTTAGATAGTGGTATTATATACCCGATCTCCGATAGCCAGTGGGTAAGTCCTATACACGTCGTTCCTAAGAAATCCGGCATCACAGTTATCACAAATGAAGCGAATGAGTTGATTCAGACACGCGCCCAAACTGGGTGGCGTGTATGCATCGATTATAGAAAACTCAACGCTGCTACGAGGAAAGATCATTTTCCTTTACCATTTATTGATCAAATGCTGGAACGCTTAGCGGGACGACAATACTATTGTTTCATGGACGGTTACTCAGGCTATAATCAGGTCCCCATCGCCAAAAAGGATCAAGATAAAACCACTTTTACTTGTCCTTTTGGTACCTTTGCTTACAGTCGCATGCCTTTCGGGCTATGCAATGCTCCCGCTACCTTTCAGCGGTGTATGATGGGGATATTCTCTGATATGGTAGAGAATTTTCTGGAGATCTTTATGGACGACTTTTCGATTTTTGGAGACTCTTTTTCTGAATGCCTAGCGAATCTGGACGCTGTTCTTACTCGATGCAAAGAGAAGAACTTGACTTTAAACTGGGAAAAATGCCACTTTATGGTCCAAGAAGGAATAGTCCTTGGACATGTCATTTCACAGAAGGGCATTGAGGTTGACAGAGCTAAAGTAGATGTCATTCAAAACCTCCCTCATCCCAAAAGCGTCAAAGATATTCGCTCTTTCCTTGGCCATGCTGGCTTTTATAGGAGATTTATAAAGGACTTTAGCAAAATTGCTAGACCTTTAACACTACTCCTGGCCAAGGATACGACCTTCCACTTTGACTCGGATTGCGAGACAGCTTTCGACTCACTTAAACACTCACTCACTTCAGCCCCCGTTTTATCATCACCAAACTGGGACTACCCTTTTGAGCTGATGTGTGACGCATCTAATTTTGCAGTAGGTGCTGTCCTTGGACAACACATTGAAAAGATGCCACACGTGATTTACTATGCTAGTAATACCCTGAATGATGCGCAAATCAATTATACAACCACAGAGAAAGAACTATTAGCGGTTGTATTCGCATTAGAGAAATTCAGGCCTTACTTAATCGGCTCACCTATTGTTGTATATACTGATCATTCCGCTTTAAAACATCTGTTGGCGAAGAAAGATGCCAAAGGTCGACTAATACGTTGGATCCTTCTTTTACAAGAATTCGATCTTGTTATCAAAGATAAGAAAGGATGTGAAAACGTAGTAGCTGACCACCTTTCACGCATCGTTTCTTCCCCTGTGACCCTGCCGATCGATGACTCATTCCCTGACGAACAACTCTTGAGCGTATCCTCTGAACCATGGTTCAGGGATATTGTGAACTATCATGCCACAGGATTGATACCGAGCGATTGGTCTAAACAGGACAAATACCGCTTTCTTTCCCAAGTAAAACACTATTACTGGGACGAGCCTTATTTGTTTAAATACTGTCCTGATCAGATCATTCGCCGGTGCGTCCCGAATGAAGAGTTCAAGAGTATTCTTTCATTTTGTCATGATCAGGCCTGTGGGGGTCACTTTGGTCCAAGAAAAACAGCGGAAAAGGTTTTGCAATCTGGATTTTATTGGCCGACCTTATTCAAGGACGCATTTGAACATTGCAAAACCTGTACACAATGTCAGTATACGGGTAGAATATCCCAAAGGAATGAAATGCCTCAGCAACCCATTCTGGTTGTTGAAATGTTTGATGTTTGGGGCATAGATTTTATGGGTCCTTTTCCCAACTCCTTTGGGAATCTGTACATATTGCTGGCGGTTGATTATGTCTCCAAGTGGGTAGAAGCCATTCCAAGTCGCACTAATGACAGGAAAGTTGTCATTAAGTTCTTGAAAGAGAATATCTTCTCGCGATTTGGACACCCACGCGCTATTATCAGCGACAATGGGACACACTTCTGCAACAGATCTTTCGAGACCCTGATGCGGAAATATTCAATCAACCACCGTCTTTCTACACCCTATCACCCCCAAACAAGCGGGCAGGCTGAGATCTCAAACAGACAAATCAAACTTATCCTGGAGAAAACTGTTGCCAAAAATAGAAAAGACTGGTCGACCAAATTGACGGATGCTCTTTGGGCATTCAGGACTGCATATAAGACCGACCTAGGAATGTCTCCATATAGGATAGTGTTTGGTAAAGCATGTCATCTACCTGTTGAGATAGAACATAAAGCATTGTGGGCTATAAAGGAAATTAATTTTGATTTAAACCTTGCTTGCAACTTTCGGAAGCTGCAACTAAACGAGCTAAGCGAACTCCGCGATGAAGCTTATGATAATGCTGTAATCACAAAGAATAGGACTAAGGTTTTTCACGATAAAAACATTGTAAGGAAAACATTTTTACCTGGTCAACAAGTCCTTCTTTATGATTCACGATTACACCTTCATGCGGGTAAGCTCCGATCTCGTTGGAAGGGACCTTTTGTTGTGCGGTCTGTATACCCGCACGGGGCAGTAGATGTTGAAAATGTTAAAAACGGCACTGTTTTCAAAGTAAATGGACATAGATTAAAGCCGTATTTTTCCACTGACCCCACGGAGGAGCTCTTGTTCTTACAAGAGCCAGTTTATTTTGATTAAAATTCCTCCGTCTCACTTTCATGTCCAGTATATCATTGTATCATATTTTGAATGAAGGTGAGTAAATAAAACAAGTTTGGGGGAAGTTCTTCACTTATATGTTTGCCCCCACTAATAATTCTCCCCAGATTTACAGATTTTTGTAGGTATAACTGTCGGCAACAGTGAGGACACTGTTGAAAACAAGTTTGGGGGAGGTTTGTGCTTATTTTCGCATCATTTGCATATCATCTGCATAAGCACGAAACATTTCTTTTAAAAATCTATAAAAATTGAAAAATTTTCAAAACCCATAAAAATTTAAAAATTTTCAAATATAAAAATAATTTTAATATTTACACTTTTTTGTATATAAATAAGATAATGAAAGTTTAGACAGTGAACAATTACATCCATGAGATTGGAAAAATTTTAGAAAACTAAGAAAATTAGAAGTTTTCTTATACGAACTAGTAATAAGTAGTTATGAGCCGTTGTCCCAAGGGTTAGTAAGATGAAGGACGTCACTAATCTGAGGATAAAAATAAGTCTGAAAAATAGTTTCTATTCTGGAAGCCAAACATTTTGAACGTTGCTACCCTGCTATTCGCACTAACACACGTCTTGAAGCCTGGGATAGTAGAGGATACCTTGAAATGCTCTTGTCTTAAGGCCAAAAGTATGAAAAAGAAAAGAGTGTTTTAAAGTGGTGAGAAAAATGGATACTGGTTTTGTTATCACCAAGGGCAAGAAAAATATATAGCAAAAGGGTGCTTCTTCACCTAGTGCCCCAAGGTCAACTGGTCTGGGAGTCACTGCTATGCCTGAGGTGGTGCAAGATTAGGAAAATACACCAAGTTAGCATGCACATTAGTAATCGGTCGGTTAGTACCTCAAGAAGTATTAACGGTCGCATGAAAGTGTGTAAGCAATCTCGTTTGCCAAGAAGTACTGAGGCTGATGGGCAAGGGTATGATAGCTTGAATTGAATTCTCCGGGTGTAGGGATGTCTTTACACACACGCAGGGTTATATGATCGATGCTTGGAATAAAGATAGGAATGAAGAATAAGACGATGTTTTATTGAGGGAGGACGTGATTTCTGACATCTTTTCATGACCATTAAGATAGGGCTCATGACAACCGAAAAGCTAGCTTAGTTGGAAACCCTAATTTTCAAGGCTTTTCTTTTACAATTCTTTTCTTTAAATGTAATATTCATGATCTTTCTTTTATTATTGGATTTTGTGGGTGCAATCCGCTGAAAACCCTCAGGAGACAACACTCCTCCTACTAGGGACACCTAGAGGTTTAAAGGCTTGTTGCACGTGCTCAGTGCAATCGTGTTGCCTACGAAAGTGTGCTAGTTAGTTTTTTCTCTTTCTTTGTTTTCTCCTTCTCTTTTTAATAAAACATTCTCTCGAGACGATCGAAATTAAGTTTGGGGGTATTTGATCAGTCGAAAATACTGCATATTTTAACCGGCAATTTCCTTGTCATCTGCATACATATAGGAGAGTACGGTATTCATAATTCACATATTAGCTAATTGGTCGCAAAATATCAAATTACATGTATTCGACCTTAAAACCGGAAATTCTAGGGAAATTAACTGCATTGCATTACATAGCATATTTTCTATATCTTGCAACCCCTATTTTTGAAGTCTATGCAGGAAAAGAGATACTTGCTCGATCAATTCATTGCTCGACCATTACAATTGCTCGTAAACTCATTGAAAGCAAATCTGGTATCAACACAGAAGGGCAACTGCAATTCTGAACATCAAAAAATAACCTATACAGCAGTACAAAGCAACTGCAGAAATCACCAATCCCAAGGCCACCAATGCGCGGCGGAAGGGCGGCCTAAAGGCACCTCAAGCGGCGGTTGCGCGGCGGTCTCAGGGACTGAGCTCCTCAAACTTCACCAAAACTCCTGTTTCAGTGCCCTCAGATCATAAATGTACACAAACTTCCAGAAGATTCCAGATACTTTCACCAGATCAGCAAATTCCCAAACTACCCTAATCTTTCTAGAACTTTCCTAAACCCTTGCTTAAACCCTAAGCTAAACCCCAACAAACTTGTCAACAAACTTTGGGAGGGAAAGTATAATTCAAACCTAAACCTAGGTCTATAAATAAGACCCTAGTCTCACTCATTTCTCATCTGGATATCATGAAACCCTAGAGAGAAAAAGATTCAACATCTTAGATCTTAGCCATTCTCTCTTTCTCCATCTTCTTCTTCCTCAAGATTAGTGAGAAATCTTGTAGGAAACCCTAACCCTAAATCCATCCACAATTCAAGATCTTGAGTGCAAGCCAAGCAAGATTCCTTCAACCCTTTTATGAGCCGAGCCGATCTTCCATCGGGCAAGAGATCAAAAGTAGATCCACGATCCACAGAGTCGAGCGAAGCCGAGTCAACGATCGATTTTTCTTTCTTCTTGTAGATCTTGAAAGAATGTATTGACAATTGTTGATTAAATAAAAGGTGATATTTTCTCCATTCTTGTTTTCTTTAAAATTCCGCATCATGTTATCTTTACTGTTCTTGAATATTGTCTATGTGGTGATGCGCGAGTAAAACTCCGCTCGTTAAGGAGTCGAGAAGATCTTTAGTATGATGATGTAGCAAATTTGTAATCAATTCTTGAATCCCACGAGATTGTAAACCCTAGCAAGTTCAAGAATCGACAACCCAATTCGATGCGATGCTTTCTTGATCAACATCGCTCGAGATTGGGGTGATCCGATCGATTCTTGAAATTGCTAGAGGCTAGAATATAAATGGTATCCTCGAAAGAGCAAGGGTTAAGAGATGAAACTTTAATTTCATCAAGAAAACCCTAATTCTCGTCGATAACCATTGATCTAGCATCAATTCTTCGAAGGACAAGAATATGAAATATTGTAGACTACAACACATCTAAAGATCCTATCGATTCCTACGAGCTTCTTTATCATTCTTGATTGTCGTTTGGAAAATACCATTGAAACCGATTCTTGTTGTTTATAGTTCTTGATTCTTTAGAAAAGATTAGTGACACACGAATACAAATCAATCAATTGAATCGTGTTTTCTCTTATGGTTGCTTAACATTTCATTTCAAACAAATAAAGGTACAAACGAATCTCGAGATCCCTGAGGACGATCCGCACTCATTCATTAACTTCAACTGACACCGTTGTTTGATTGCGGTCAAATATTTTTGGTTGTGATTTCTTTACTATTTGATTCGATAAACACATCCACGAAAAATCAATAAATCAAAATGGCGCCGTTGCCGGGGATCGCGCGCTAATTCGTTACATTTTATAGTTTGAAGTGAAAGAATTATTACGTTTCATTTCTTGAATTCAAAATTCGTACAAACTCTTATACGTGTGTTGTGAATTGATTGCAAGGTGATCTGGAGCATTCTGTGCTGTGGAAAAATTATTTGGGATATACCAGAGAGCTGGAGATAGCAAAAGGAAGCAGCTGTTGAAATCTGGTACAGTGAACCCACTGTTGGACCGCGGAAGGGCGGCAGAATCAGGCTTTGTGCGGCGGAAGCGCCGCAGTCTTGAGGGTTCTCTGGAAAATTTTCCAGCAGGTGATTTCTCTCTCTCTCCCCTCTCCCTTTTTAGCTCCAACTAATCCTTTCTGCAGGATTCTTTGCAAATAATAGCTGCGCCGCAAAAGCAAATTAAAATTGTGCGTGATTTTGCTTTTCTTGGTTGTTTTGCATATTAAATACAGAATTTAAGGGGCACGGCCAAATCCAAATTAGATGGGGATTTCATTACCCTTCCTAGGCCCCGAAAACCACCAAACTTGCATCCGCATTTACCCCCATTTAACTAAAAGAAATCTAGAGATGACTCTAAGGACTGTCGCGCTCATTTAGGACAAGAGAGGGCCGTGGGTAATTCATTGCTTATCCGCGTTTTCTTGTGGTGCCTAAGGCGAGTGTGTCTAAGGCTAGTGGTTATTAATTAGGTCCACTGTAGTGGTGGTTCCTTCCCACTTACCTGGCACTCATCCGGCCACAGGGGACAAAGAGGCAGTGGAGGATTGATCCCGCGACTTGTCTTTTGGCAGTTAGGAGCGGTCTAGAGCCGGACCTAGGTGACCATTAGATTTTAGGGTTGTGTTGCTGCATTTGGTTGTCGCATCATATTTTTTTTCAAAATCCGTCCCTTTTCAAAAGCAAACACCGCATTCATTTTACCCCTAATTATAAGCCAACGCTGCCACTTGTACTAACCCTTTTTAGTACAAGATAGGCTGGACGCGGGATTCTAGTGCCCGTTTAGTCCGCGTACCTTTTATCGACTCTGAAGTCGATAATTCTCCATTTACCTTTTCTTTACCTACTACCACACCCACACCGATGGATCCGAATCCATCAAACTTCTTTAACCCCAATCTGCCACCGTCCGTTGGTGCGCAGAATCCTCCACACATTTCTCTTCAGGAAAGATGTTATCCACTTAGAGGTCCTCTTTCGACCTGCTTATCCACACCACCAGCGAACGGGGATAACTTTGAAATCAAGCCCTAGTATATCAACCTTCTACCTAAGTATCACGGACTCGAGACCGAGGACGCTTACGTTTTCATTACCAAATTTGAAAACGTATGCGCTATGATGGGTACGTCTCAACTTTCTGTGGATGCGATGCGTCTACGACTTCTCCCTTTTACCTTGTGCGATATAGCCGAGAAGTGGCTATATAACACCACCGCACACTCCATCACTAATTGGGAAGAATTCGTCGCAGCATTCCTAAAGAAATTTTACCCAGTCCAAAGAACGGCTCGAATTCGTAGCGAATTGAACCAATTTGCCCAGCTCCCTACCGAACCATTTTCAAAGTACTTTGAACGTTTCAAGGATCTAATGGTTCAATGTCCTCATCACGGCATCCCGAGATGGGAGCTTTGCCGAATCATCTATGAGGGCAGTAACCCTAGCACGAAACAAAGCCTTGAAAATATGTGTCAGGGTACATTTATGACTAAAGACGATGGGGAAGCCTGGCGATACTTAGAAGAATTCGCTGAAAAATCACTAATTTGGGAGAGTGGAACCCAACCATTGAATAGGGGTGGCGTACACCAAGTAGATGTGTCCATAGGTGTTCGAGCAGAAATGGCAGCAATGCAAAAGAAGCTCGACGCTATGGAACACAAATTTGCAGCAGCCTCCCTAAACCCGGTGTCACTCCCCAAAACAATTTGTGGGTGCTGTTCTGATCCGTCACACTTAACGGAAGAATGTCCTTTAAACTCGGCGTTTCAAGGTCACGAGCATTCTAATGCCGCATTTCAACGACCTCGAAACGATCCATATTCTTCCACGTACAATCAGGGTTGGAGGAACCACCCGAATTTTGCTTGGAACCAAAATCAATCTCAAAACACGGTTCCAAACACAAATAACTTTCAAAGGGCTCTTCCTCCACCACAACAGCAACCCCTCCAACTCACTCAGCACCCCTACCAGTCACAAAATTTCCAAAACCAGGGCAACATTCATGCACAGTCTAATCCTATGCAGTCCTGTTCTGACGATTTCTCTCAATTTACTCAAACCATGAAATCACTTTTATCCAATTTCATGGAGGTTTCAACTGAGGTTAGATCTTCCGTCAGTGAAATAAAGAAAAACTCAGCGTCACAAGCTGAGAGTATTAGAACGATGGAAGCTGAAATCGCACGCCTCAAAGCTGAAATGAGTGCGAGAGAAAAAGGGAAACTTCCCTCTCAACCCCTACAGAATCCTGGGCATTACAATGTAAATGCCATTACCACGTTGAGATCGGGAAGAGTGCTGAATAATAATGTCGGGGAAGATTTTGATAATACTGAAAATCATGTCAAAACCCCGGCTGAGACCTTTCCACATACACACACTTCTCCTTCTGATCCTTCTTCTTCTACCAAACCACATTCGCACGAGCCTATTCTCCAGTTCCCTTTAGGCTCAACACCTTCACCCAACCCTTATATTTCTCCACAGACGGTCCCCACATCTCTTTTGGGATCTCGTCTACCCCCCTTTCCTTCTCCTATGATGGACCCCGCGCTTATTGCGAAAGCACCTTACCCGAATCGGCTAAGGGCTAACAGAACGAGTCCTCATATGGAGAAAATTTTAGAAATGTTCAAACAGGTTAACATCAATATCCCTCTCCTAAATGCGATTCAACAAGTCCCCGCTTATGCGAAAATTCTAAAGGACTTGTGCACTAGGAAGAGGAAGACTCAAGTGCCGAAGAAGGTCTTTATGGCTAATAACATCAGCACTGCTTTTATTCCCCAGCTACCAAAGAAACGAAAGGACCCAGGATGTCCTACAATATCGATTTCGATTGGGGGTAAAAACATAAATCGTGCTCTTTTAGACCTTGGCGCGAGTGTTAACCTGTTACCTTATTCTGTCTATGAGCAACTAGGAATTGGAGAGCTGAAACCTGCTCATTGTACTCTCCAGATGGCGGACCGATCTATCACCAAACCAAGGGGTGAATTAGAGGATGTGCTGATAAAGGTCGGGGAATTTGTTTTCCCTGTAGACTTCATTGTGCTCGACACACATCCTGTAGCAAACCCCCGGGGCCAAATTCCGGTGATTTTAGGTCGTCCTTTCCTTGCCACTTCCAATGCTGTTATAAACTGTAGAAATGGTTCAATGAATTTATCATTTGGAAATATGACCATTGAACTAAATATCTACAGAGTTGGGAGTCAGCCATCAGAACCTAGTGCTCATATTTTAGATGTGTGTTCTGTCCATGAGATCGCTCCCGATAGTTGTGGAGCCGAGGAACTTTGCTTTAATGATCTCGATGACATTAGCACATCTCTGCTTGATCTTACACTTGATCTTAGTGAGGACACTACACTTACACTTGAGTCCTGCACTTCTGACTTTTCTCCACCCGAGTCTGTATCTTTCACAGGCTCTGAGCTTCTTTGTAAATCCAAAAATCATTCTATGATCCTCCCTTCGATCATTTCTCCGCCTGAATTAGATCTCAAGGTCTTACCTTCTCACCTAAAATATGCATATCTTGGTGAGAACGAGACTTTACCGGTTATAATTTCCACTTCTCTTGCATCAGAGCAAGAGAATGCACTTTTATCGGTATTAAGATCTAATAAAGAGGCATTTGGTTGGAGCATGGCGGACATCAAAGGGATCAGTCCCTTGATTGTTGAACATCATATACATATGATGGATGATGCCAGACCGACCCGAGAACCACAGAGACGGTTAAATCCCGTCATGAAGGAAGCTGTCATGAAAGAGATCGTCAAATGCTTAGATAGTGGTATTATATACCCGATCTCCGATAGCCAGTGGGTAAGTCCTATACACGTCGTTCCTAAGAAATCCGGCATCACAGTTATCACAAATGAAGCGAATGAGTTGATTCAGACACGCGCCCAAACTGGGTGGCGTGTATGCATCGATTATAGAAAACTCAACGCTGCTACGAGGAAAGATCATTTTCCTTTACCATTTATTGATCAAATGCTGGAACGCTTAGCGGGACGACAATACTATTGTTTCATGGACGGTTACTCAGGCTATAATCAGGTCCCCATCGCCAAAAAGGATCAAGATAAAACCACTTTTACTTGTCCTTTTGGTACCTTTGCTTACAGTCGCATGCCTTTCGGGCTATGCAATGCTCCCGCTACCTTTCAGCGGTGTATGATGGGGATATTCTCTGATATGGTAGAGAATTTCCTGGAGATCTTTATGGACGACTTTTCGATTTTTGGAGACTCTTTTTCTGAATGCCTAGCGAATCTGGACGCTGTTCTTACTCGATGCAAAGAGAAGAACTTGACTTTAAACTGGGAAAAATGCCACTTTATGGTCCAAGAAGGAATAGTCCTTGGACATGTCATTTCACAGAAGGGCATTGAGGTTGACAGAGCTAAAGTAGATGTCATTCAAAACCTCCCTCATCCCAAAAGCGTCAAAGATATTCGCTCTTTCCTTGGCCATGCTGGCTTTTATAGGAGATTTATAAAGGACTTTAGCAAAATTGCTAGACCTTTAACACTACTCCTGGCCAAGGATACGACCTTCCACTTTGACTCGGATTGCGAGACAGCTTTCGACTCACTTAAACACTCACTCACTTCAGCCCCCGTTTTATCATCACCAAACTGGGACTACCCTTTTGAGCTGATGTGTGACGCATCTGATTTTGCAGTAGGTGCTGTCCTTGGACAACACATTGAAAAGATGCCACACGTGATTTACTATGCTAGTAAGACCCTGAATGATGCGCAAATCAATTATACAACCACAGAGAAAGAACTATTAGCGGTTGTATTCGCATTAGAGAAATTCAGGCCTTACTTAATCGGCTCACCTATTGTTGTATATACTGATCATTCCGCTTTAAAACATCTGTTGGCGAAGAAAGATGCCAAAGGTCGACTAATACGTTGGATCCTTCTTTTACAAGAATTCGATCTTGTTATCAAAGATAAGAAAGGATGTGAAAACGTAGTAGCTGACCACCTTTCACGCATCGTTTCTTCCCCTGTGACCCTGCCGATCGATGACTCATTCCCTGACGAACAACTCTTGAGCGTATCCTCTGAACCATGGTTCAGGGATATTGTGAACTATCATGCCACAGGATTGATACCGAGCGATTGGTCTAAACAGGACAAATACCGCTTTCTTTCCCAAGTAAAACACTATTACTGGGACGAGCCTTATTTGTTTAAATACTGTCCTGATCAGATCATTCGCCGGTGCGTCCCGAATGAAGAGTTCAAGAGTATTCTTTCATTTTGTCATGATCAGGCCTGTGGGGGTCACTTTGGTCCAAGAAAAACAGCGAAAAAGGTTTTGCAATCTGGATTTTATTGGCCGACCTTATTCAAGGACGCATTTGAACATTGCAAAACCTGTACACAATGTCAGTATACGGGTAGAATATCCCAAAGGAATGAAATGCCTCAGCAACCCATTCTGGTTGTTGAAATGCTTGATGTTTGGGGCATAGATTTTATGGGTCCTTTTCCCAACTCCTTTGGGAATCTGTACATATTGCTGGCGGTTGATTATGTCTCCAAGTGGGTAGAAGCCATTCCAAGTCGCACTAATGACAGGAAAGTTGTCATTAAGTTCTTGAAAGAGAATATCTTCTCGCGATTTGGACACCCACGCGCTATTATCAGCGACAATGGGACACACTTCTGCAACAGATCTTTCGAGACCCTGATGCGGAAATATTCAATCAACCACCGTCTTTCTACACCCTATCACCCCCAAACAAGCGGGCAGGCTGAGATCTCAAACAGACAAATCAAACTTATCCTGGAGAAAACTGTTGCCAAAAATAGAAAAGACTGGTCGACCAAATTGACGGATGCTCTTTGGGCATTCAGGACTGCATATAAGACCGACCTAGGAATGTCTCCATATAGGATAGTGTTTGGTAAAGCATGTCATCTACCTGTTGAGATAGAACATAAAGCATTGTGGGCTATAAAGGAAATTAATTTTGATTTAAACCTTGCTTGCAACTTTCGGAAGCTGCAACTAAACGAGCTAAGCGAACTCCGCGATGAAGCTTATGATAATGCTGTAATCACAAAGAATAGGACTAAGGTTTTTCACGATAAAAACATTGTAAGGAAAACATTTTTACCTGGTCAACAAGTCCTTCTTTATGATTCACGATTACACCTTCATGCGGGTAAGCTCCGATCTCGTTGGAAGGGACCTTTTGTTGTGCGGTCTGTATACCCGCACGGGGCAGTAGATGTTGAAAATGTTAAAAACGGCACTGTTTTCAAAGTAAATGGACATAGATTAAAGCCGTATTTTTCCACTGACCCCACGGAGGAGCTCTTGTTCTTACAAGAGCCAGTTTATTTTGATTAAAATTCCTCCGTCTCACTTTCATGTCCAGTATATCATTGTATCATATTTTGAATGAAGGTGAGTAAATAAAACAAGTTTGGGGGAAGTTCTTCACTTATATGTTTGCCCCCACTAATAATTCTCCCCAGATTTACAGATTTTTGTAGGTATAACTGTCGGCAACAGTGAGGACACTGTTGAAAACAAGTTTGGGGGAGGTTTGTGCTTATTTTCGCATCATTTGCATATCATCTGCATAAGCACGAAACATTTCTTTTAAAAATCTATAAAAATTGAAAAAATTTCAAAACCCATAAAAATTTAAAAATTTTCAAATATAAAAATAATTTTAATATTTACACTTTTTTGTATATAAATAAGATAATGAAAGTTTAGACAGTGAACAATTACATCCATGAGATTGGAAAAATTTTAGAAAACTAAGAAAATTAGAAGTTTTCTTATACGAACTAGTAATAAGTAGTTATGAGCCGTTGTCCCAAGGGTTAGTAAGATGAAGGACGTCACTAATCTGAGGATAAAAATAAGTCTGAAAAATAGTTTCTATTCTGGAAGCCAAACATTTTGAACGTTGCTACCCTGCTATTCGCACTAACACACGTCTTGAAGCCTGGGATAGTAGAGGATACCTTGAAATGCTCTTGTCTTAAGGCCAAAAGTATGAAAAAGAAAAGAGTGTTTTAAAGTGGTGAGAAAAATGGATACTGGTTTTGTTATCACCAAGGGCAAGAAAAATATATAGCAAAAGGGTGCTTCTTCACCTAGTGCCCCAAGGTCAACTGGTCTGGGAGTCACTGCTATGCCTGAGGTGGTGCAAGATTAGGAAAATACACCAAGTTAGCATGCACATTAGTAATCGGTCGGTTAGTACCTCAAGAAGTATTAACGGTCGCATGAAAGTGTGTAAGCAATCTCGTTTGCCAAGAAGTACTGAGGCTGATGGGCAAGGGTATGATAGCTTGAATTGAATTCTCCGGGTGTAGGGATGTCTTTACACACACGCAGGGTTATATGATCGATGTTTGGAATAAAGATAGGAATGAAGAATAAGACGATGTTTTATTGAGGGAGGACGTGATTTCTGACATCTTTTCATGACCATTAAGATAGGGCTCATGACAACCGAAAAGCTAGCTTAGTTGGAAACCCTAATTTTCAAGGCTTTTCTTTTACAATTCTTTTCTTTAAATGTAATATTCATGATCTTTCTTTTATTATTGGATTTTGTGGGTGCAATCCGCTGAAAACCCTCAGGAGACAACACTCCTCCTACTAGGGACACCTAGAGGTTTAAAGGCTTGTTGCACGTGCTCAGTGCAATCGTGTTGCCTACGAAAGTGTGCTAGTTAGTTTTTTCTCTTTCTTTGTTTTCTCCTTCTCTTTTTAATAAAACATTCTCTCGAGACGATCGAAATTAAGTTTGGGGGTATTTGATCAGTCGAAAATACTGCATATTTTAACCGGCAATTTCCTTGTCATCTGCATACATATAGGAGAGTACGGTATTCATAATTCACATATTAGCTAATTGGTCGCAAAATATCAAATTACATGTATTCGACCTTAAAACCGGAAATTCTAGGGAAATTAACTGCATTGCATTACATAGCATATTTTCTATATCTTGCAACCCCTATTTTTGAAGTCTATGCAGGAAAAGAGATACTTGCTCGATCAATTCATTGCTCGACCATTACAATTGCTCGTAAACTCATTGAAAGAAAATCTGGTATCAACACAGAAGGGCAACTGCAATTCTGAACATCAAAAAATAACCTATACAGCAGTACAAAGCAACTGCAGAAAGCACCAATCCCAAGGCCACCAATGCGCGGCGGAAGGGCGGCCTAAAGGCACCTCAAGCGGCGGTTGCGCGGCGGTCTCAGGGACTGAGCTCCTCAAACTTCACCAAAACTCCTGTTTCAGTGCCCTCAGATCATAAATGTACACAAACTTCCAGAAGATTCCAGATACTTTCACCAGATCAGCAAATTCCCAAACTACCCTAATCTTTCTAGAACTTTCCTAAACCCTTGCTTAAACCCTAAGCTAAACCCCAACAAACTTGTCAACAAACTTTGGGAGGGAAAGTCTAATTCAAACCTAAACCTAGGTCTATAAATAAGACCCTAGGCTCACTCATTTCTCATCTGGATATCATGAAACCCTAGAGAGAAAAAGATTCAACATCTTAGATCTTAGCCATTCTCTCTTTCTCCATCTTCTTCTTCCTCAAGATTAGTGAGAAATCTTGTAGGAAACCCTAACCCTAAATCCATCCACAATTCAAGATCTTGAGTGCAAGCCAAGCAAGATTCCTTCAACCCTTTTATGAGCCGAGCCGATCTTCCATCGGGCAAGAGATCAAAAGTAGATCCACGATCCACGGAGTCGAGCGAAGCCGAGTCAACGATCGATTTTTCTTTCTTCTTGTAGATCTTGAAAGAATGTATTGACAATTGTTGATTAAATAAAAGGTGATATTTTCTCCATTCTTGTTTTCTTTAAAATTCCGCATCATGTTATCTTTACTGTTCTTGAATATTGTCTATGTGGTGATGCGCGAGTAAAACTCCGCTCGTTAAGGAGTCGAGAAGATCTTTAGTATGATGATGTAGCAAATTTGTAATCAATTCTTGAATCCCACGAGATTGTAAACCCTAGCAAGTTCAAGAATCGACAACCCAATTCGATGCGATGCTTTCTTGATCAACATCGCTCGAGATTGGGGTGATCCGATCGATTCTTGAAATTGCTAGAGGCTAGAATATAAATGGTATCCTCGAAAGAGCAAGGGTTAAGAGATGAAACTTTAATTTCATCAAGAAAACCCTAATTCTCGTCGATAACCATTGATCTAGCATCAATTCTTCGAAGGACAAGAATATGAAATATTGTAGACTACAACACATCTAAAGATCCTATCGATTCCTACGAGCTTCTTTATCATTCTTGATTGTCGTTTGGAAAATACCATTGAAACGGATTCTTGTTGTTTATAGTTCTTGATTCTTTAGAAAAGATTAGTGACACACGAATACAAATCAATCAATTGAATCGTGTTTTCTCTTATGGTTGCTTAACATTTCATTTCAAACAAATAAAGGTACAAACGAATCTCGAGATCCCTGAGGACGATCCGCACTCATTCATTAACTTCAACTGACACCGTTGTTTGATTGCGGTCAAATATTTTTGGTTGTGATTTCTTTACTATTTGATTCGATAAACACATCCACGAAAAATCAATAAATCAAAATGGCGCCGTTGCCGGGGATCGCGCGCTAATTCGTTACATTTTATAGTTTGAAGTGAAAGAATTATTACGTTTCATTTCTTGAATTCAAAATTCGTACAAACTCTTATACGTGTGTTGTGAATTGATTGCAAGGTGATCTGGAGCATTCTGTGCTGTGGAAAAATTATTTGGGATATACCAGAGAGCTGGAGATAGCAAAAGGAAGCAGCTGTTGAAATCTGGTACAGTGAACCCACTGTTGGACCGCGGAAGGGCGGCAGAATCAGGCTTTGTGCGGCGGAAGCGCCGCAGTCTTGAGGGTTCTCTGGAAAATTTTCCAGCAGGTGATTTCTCTCTCTCTCCCCTCTCCCTTTTTAGCTCCAACTAATCCTTTCTGCAGGATTCTTTGCAAATAATAGCTGCGCCGCAAAAGCAAATTAAAATTGTGCGTGATTTTGCTTTTCTTGGTTGTTTTGCATATTAAATACAGAATTTAAGGGGCACGGCCAAATCCAAATTAGGTGGGGATTTCATTACCCTTCCTAGGCCCCGAAAACCACCAAACTTGCATCCGCATTTACCCCCATTTAACTAAAAGAAATCTAGAGATGACTCTAAGGACTGTCGCGCTCATTTAGGACAAGAGAGGGCCGTGGGTAATTCATTGCTTATCCGCGTTTTCTTGTGGTGCCTAAGGCGAGTGTGTCTAAGGCTAGTGGTTATTAATTAGGTCCACTGTAGTGGTGGTTCCTTCCCACTTACCTGGCACTCATCCGGCCACAGGGGACAAAGAGGCAGTGGAGGATTGATCCCGCGACTTGTCTTTTGGCAGTTAGGAGCGGTCTAGAGCCGGACCTAGGTGACCATTAGATTTTAGGGTTGTGTTGCTGCATTTGGTTGTCGCATCATATTTTTTTTCAAAATCCGTCCCTTTTCAAAAGCAAACACCGCATTCATTTTACCCCTAATTATAAGCCAACGCTGCCACTTGTACTAACCCTTTTTAGTACAAGATAGGCTGGACGCGGGATTCTAGTGCCCGTTTAGTCCGCGTACCTTTTATCGACTCTGAAGTCGATAATTCTCCATTTACCTTTTCTTTACCTACTACCACACCCACACCGATGGATCCGAATCCATCAAACTTCTTTAACCCCAATCTGCCACCGTCCGTTGGTGCGCAGAATCCTCCACACATTTCTCTTCAGGAAAGATGTTATCCACTTAGAGGTCCTCTTTCGACCTGCTTATCCACACCACCAGCGAACGGGGATAACTTTGAAATCAAGCCCTAGTATATCAACCTTCTACCTAAGTATCACGGACTCGAGACCGAGGACGCTTACGTTTTCATTACCAAATTTGAAAACGTATGCGCTATGATGGGTACGTCTCAACTTTCTGTGGATGCGATGCGTCTACGACTTCTCCCTTTTACCTTGTGCGATATAGCCGAGAAGTGGCTATATAACACCACCGCACACTCCATCACTAATTGGGAAGAATTCGTCGCAGCATTCCTAAAGAAATTTTACCCAGTCCAAAGAACGGCTCGAATTCGTAGCGAATTGAACCAATTTGCCCAGCTCCCTACCGAACCATTTTCAAAGTACTTTGAACGTTTCAAGGATCTAATGGTTCAATGTCCTCATCACGGCATCCCGAGATGGGAGCTTTGCCGAATCATCTATGAGGGCAGTAACCCTAGCACGAAACAAAGCCTTGAAAATATGTGTCAGGGTACATTTATGACTAAAGACGATGGGGAAGCCTGGCGATACTTAGAAGAATTCGCTGAAAAATCACTAATTTGGGAGAGTGGAACCCAACCATTGAATAGGGGTGGCGTACACCAAGTAGATGTGTCCATAGGTGTTCGAGCAGAAATGGCAGCAATGCAAAAGAAGCTCGACGCTATGGAACACAAATTTGCAGCAGCCTCCCTAAACCCGGTGTCACTCCCCAAAACAATTTGTGGGTGCTGTTCTGATCCGTCACACTTAACGGAAGAATGTCCTTTAAACTCGGCGTTTCAAGGTCACGAGCATTCTAATGCCGCATTTCAACGACCTCGAAACGATCCATATTCTTCCACGTACAATCAGGGTTGGAGGAACCACCCGAATTTTGCTTGGAACCAAAATCAATCTCAAAACACGGTTCCAAACACAAATAACTTTCAAAGGGCTCTTCCTCCACCACAACAGCAACCCTCCAACTCACTCAGCACCCCTACCAGTCACAAAATTTCCAAAACCAGGGCAACACTCATGCACAGTCTAATCCTATGCAGTCCTGTTCTGACGATTTCTCTCAATTTACTCAAACCATGAAATCACTTTTATCCAATTTCATGGAGGTTTCAACTGAGGTTAGATCTTCCGTCAGTGAAATAAAGAAAAACTCAGCGTCACAAGCTGAGAGTATTAGAACGATGGAAGCTGAAATCGCACGCCTCAAAGCTGAAATGAGTGCGAGAGAAAAAGGGAAACTTCCCTCTCAACCCCTACAGAATCCTGGGCATTACAATGTAAATGCCATTACCACGTTGAGATCGGGAAGAGTGCTGAATAATAATGTCGGGGAAGATTTTGATAATACTGAAAATCATGTCAAAACCCCGGCTGAGACCTTTCCACATACACACACTTCTCCTTCTGATCCTTCTTCTTCTACCAAACCACATTCGCACGAGCCTATTCTCCAGTTCCCTTTAGGCTCAACACCTTCACCCAACCCTTATATTTCTCCACAGACGGTCCCCACATCTCTTTTGGGATCTCGTCTACCCCCCTTTCCTTCTCCTATGATGGACCCCGCGCTTATTGCGAAAGCACCTTACCCGAATCGGCTAAGGGCTAACAGAACGAGTCCTCATATGGAGAAAATTTTAGAAATGTTCAAACAGGTTAACATCAATATCCCTCTCCTAAATGCGATTCAACAAGTCCCCGCTTATGCGAAAATTCTAAAGGACTTGTGCACTAGGAAGAGGAAGACTCAAGTGCCGAAGAAGGTCTTTATGGCTAATAACATCAGCACTGCTTTTATTCCCCAGCTACCAAAGAAACGAAAGGACCCAGGATGTCCTACAATATCGATTTCGATTGGGGGTAAAAACATAAATCGTGCTCTTTTAGACCTTGGCGCGAGTGTTAACCTGTTACCTTATTCTGTCTATGAGCAACTAGGAATTGGAGAGCTGAAACCTGCTCATTGTACTCTCCAGATGGCGGACCGATCTATCACCAAACCAAGGGGTGAATTAGAGGATGTGCTGATAAAGGTCGGGGAATTTGTTTTCCCTGTAGACTTCATTGTGCTCGACACACATCCTGTAGCAAACCCCCGGGGCCAAATTCCGGTGATTTTAGGTCGTCCTTTCCTTGCCACTTCCAATGCTGTTATAAACTGTAGAAATGGTTCAATGAATTTATCATTTGGAAATATGACCATTGAACTAAATATCTACAGAGTTGGGAGTCAGCCATCAGAACCTAGTGCTCATATTTTAGATGTGTGTTCTGTCCATGAGATCGCTCCCGATAGTTGTGGAGCCGAGGAACTTTGCTTTAATGATCTCGATGACATTAGCACATCTCTGCTTGATCTTACACTTGATCTTAGTGAGGACACTACACTTACACTTGAGTCCTGCACTTCTGACTTTTCTCCACCCGAGTCTGTATCTTTCACAGGCTCTGAGCTTCTTTGTAAATCCAAAAATCATTCTATGATCCTCCCTTCGATCATTTCTCCGCCTGAATTAGATCTCAAGGTCTTACCTTCTCACCTAAAATATGCATATCTTGGTGAGAACGAGACTTTACCGGTTATAATTTCCACTTCTCTTGCATCAGAGCAAGAGAATGCACTTTTATCGGTATTAAGATCTAATAAAGAGGCATTTGGTTGGAGCATGGCGGACATCAAAGGGATCAGTCCCTTGATTGTTGAACATCATATACATGTGATGGATGATGCCAGACCGACCCGATAACCACAGAGACGGTTAAATCCCGTCATGAAGGAAGCTGTCATGAAAGAGATCGTCAAATGCTTAGATAGTGGTATTATATACCCGATCTCCGATAGCCAGTGGGTAAGTCCTATACACGTCGTTCCTAAGAAATCCGGCATCACAGTTATCACAAATGAAGCGAATGAGTTGATTCAGACACGCGCCCAAACTGGGTGGCGTGTATGCATCGATTATAGAAAACTCAACGCTGCTACGAGGAAAGATCATTTTCCTTTACTATTTATTGATCAAATGCTGGAACGCTTAGCGGGACGACAATACTATTGTTTCATGGACGGTTACTCAGGCTATAATCAGGTCCCCATCGCCAAAAAGGATCAAGATAAAACCACTTTTACTTGTCCTTTTGGTACCTTTGCTTACAGTCGCATGCCTTTCGGGCTATGCAATGCTCCCGCTACCTTTCAGCGGTGTATGATGGGGATATTCTCTGATATGGTAGAGAATTTTCTGGAGATCTTTATGGACGACTTTTCGATTTTTGGAGACTCTTTTTCTGAATGCCTAGCGAATCTGGACGCTGTTCTTACTCGATGCAAAGAGAAGAACTTGACTTTAAACTGGGAAAAATGCCACTTTATGGTCCAAGAAGGAATAGTCCTTGGACATGTCATTTCACAGAAGGGCATTGAGGTTGACAGAGCTAAAGTAGATGTCATTCAAAACCTCCCTCATCCCAAAAGCGTCAAAGATATTCGCTCTTTCCTTGGCCATGCTGGCTTTTATAGGAGATTTATAAAGGACTTTAGCAAAATTGCTAGACCTTTAACACTACTCCTGGCCAAGGATACGACCTTCCACTTTGACTCGGATTGCGAGACAGCTTTCGACTCACTTAAACACTCACTCACTTCAGCCCCCGTTTTATCATCACCAAACTGGGACTACCCTTTTGAGCTGATGTGTGACGCATCTGATTTTGTAGTAGGTGCTGTCCTTGGACAACACATTGAAAAGATGCCTCACGTGATTTACTATGCTAGTAAGACCCTGAATGATGCGCAAATCAATTATACAACCACAGAGAAAGAACTATTAGCGGTTGTATTCGCATTAGAGAAATTCAGGCCTTACTTAATCGGCTCACCTATTGTTGTATATACTGATCATTCCGCTTTAAAACATCTGTTGGCGAAGAAAGATGCCAAAGGTCGACTAATACGTTGGATCCTTCTTTTACAAGAATTCGATCTTGTTATCAAAGATAAGAAAGGATGTGAAAACGTAGTAGCTGACCACCTTTCACGCATCGTTTCTTCCCCTGTGACCCTGCCGATCGATGACTCATTCCCTGACGAACAACTCTTGAGCGTATCCTCTGAACCATGGTTCAGGGATATTGTGAACTATCATGCCACAGGATTGATACCGAGCGATTGGTCTAAACAGGACAAATACCGCTTTCTTTCCCAAGTAAAACACTATTACTGGGACGAGCCTTATTTGTTTAAATACTGTCCTGATCAGATCATTCGCCGGTGCGTCCCGAATGAAGAGTTCAAGAGTATTCTTTCATTTTGTCATGATCAGGCCTGTGGGGGTCACTTTGGTCCAAGAAAAACAGCGGAAAAGGTTTTGCAATCTGGATTTTATTGGCCGACCTTATTCAAGGACGCATTTGAACATTGCAAAACCTGTACACAATGTCAGTATACGGGTAGAATATCCCAAAGGAATGAAATGCCTCAGCAACCCATTCTGGTTGTTGAAATGTTTGATGTTTGGGGCATAGATTTTATGGGTCCTTTTCCCAACTCCTTTGGGAATCTGTACATATTGCTGGCGGTTGATTATGTCTCCAAGTGGGTAGAAGCCATTCCAAGTCGCACTAATGACAGGAAAGTTGTCATTAAGTTCTTGAAAGAGAATATCTTCTCGCGATTTGGACACCCACGCGCTATTATCAGCGACAATGGGACACACTTCTGCAACAGATCTTTCGAGACCCTGATGCGGAAATATTCAATCAACCACCGTCTTTCTACACCCTATCACCCCCAAACAAGCGGGCAGGCTGAGATCTCAAACAGACAAATCAAACTTATCCTGGAGAAAACTGTTGCCAAAAATAGAAAAGACTGGTCGACCAAATTGACGGATGCTCTTTGGGCATTCAGGACTGCATATAAGACCGACCTAGGAATGTCTCCATATAGGATAGTGTTTGGTAAAGCATGTCATCTACCTGTTGAGATAGAACATAAAGCATTGTGGGCTATAAAGGAAATTAATTTTGATTTAAACCTTGCTTGCAACTTTCGGAAGCTGCAACTAAACGAGCTAAGCGAACTCCGCAATGAAGCTTATGATAATGCTGTAATCACAAAGAATAGGACTAAGGTTTTTCACGATAAAAACATTGTAAGGAAAACATTTTTACCTGGTCAACAAGTCCTTCTTTATGATTCACGATTACACCTTCATGCGGGTAAGCTCCGATCTCGTTGGAAGGGACCTTTTGTTGTGCGGTCTGTATACCCGCACGGGGCAGTAGATGTTGAAAATGTTAAAAACGGCACTGTTTTCAAAGTAAATGGACATAGATTAAAGCAGTATTTTTCCACTGACCCCACGGAGGAGCTCTTGTTCTTACAAGAGCCAGTTTATTTTGATTAAAATTCCTCCGTCTCACTTTCATGTCCAGTATATCATTGTATCATATTTTGAATGAAGGTGAGTAAATAAAACAAGTTTGGGGGAAGTTCTTCACTTATATGTTTGCCCCCACTAATAATTCTCCCCAGATTTACAGATTTTTGTAGGTATAACTGTCGGCAACAGTGAGGACACTGTTGAAAACAAGTTTGGGGGAGGTTTGTGCTTATTTTCGCATCATTTGCATATCATCTGCATAAGCACGAAACATTTCTTTTAAAAATCTATAAAAATTGAAAAATTTTCAAAACCCATAAAAATTTAAAAATTTTCAAATATAAAAATAATTTTAATATTTACACTTTTTTGTATATAAATAAGATAATGAAAGTTTAGACAGTGAACAATTACATCCATGAGATTGGAAAAATTTTAGAAAACTAAGAAAATTAGAAGTTTTCTTATACGAACTAGTAATAAGTAGTTATGAGCCGTTGTCCCAAGGGTTAGTAAGATGAAGGACGTCACTAATCTGAGGATAAAAATAAGTCTGAAAAATAGTTTCTATTCTGGAAGCCAAACATTTTGAACGTTGCTACCCTGCTATTCGCACTAACACACGTCTTGAAGCCTGGGATAGTAGAGGATACCTTGAAATGCTCTTGTCTTAAGGCCAAAAGTATGAAAAAGAAAAGAGTGTTTTAAAGTGGTGAGAAAAATGGATACTGGTTTTGTTATCACCAAGGGCAAGAAAAATATATAGCAAAAGGGTGCTTCTTCACCTAGTGCCCCAAGGTCAACTGGTCTGGGAGTCACTGCTATGCCTGAGGTGGTGCAAGATTAGGAAAATACACCAAGTTAGCATGCACATTAGTAATCGGTCGGTTAGTACCTCAAGAAGTATTAACGGTCGCATGAAAGTGTGTAAGCAATCTCGTTTGCCAAGAAGTACTGAGGCTGATGGGCAAGGGTATGATAGCTTGAATTGAATTCTCCGGGTGTAGGGATGTCTTTACACACACGCAGGGTTATATGATCGATGCTTGGAATAAAGATAGGAATGAAGAATAAGACGATGTTTTATTGAGGGAGGACGTGATTTCTGACATCTTTTCATGACCATTAAGATAGGGCTCATGACAACCGAAAAGCTAGCTTAGTTGGAAACCCTAATTTTCAAGGCTTTTCTTTTACAATTCTTTTCTTTAAATGTAATATTCATGATCTTTCTTTTATTATTGGATTTTGTGGGTGCAATCCGCTGAAAACCCTCAGGAGACAACACTCCTCCTACTAGGGACACCTAGAGGTTTAAAGGCTTGTTGCACGTGCTCAGTGCAATCGTGTTGCCTACGAAAGTGTGCTAGTTAGTTTTTTCTCTTTCTATGTTTTCTCCTTCTATTTTTAATAAAACATTCTCTCGAGACGATCGAAATTAAGTTTGGGGGTATTTGATCAGTCGAAAATACTGCATATTTTAACCGGCAATTTCCTTGTCATCTGCATACATATAGGAGAGTACGGTATTCATAATTCACATATTAGCTAATTGGTCGCAAAATATCAAATTACATGTATTCGACCTTAAAACCGGAAATTCTAGGGAAATTAACTGCATTGCATTACATAGCATATTTTCTATATCTTGCAACCCCTATTTTTGAAGTCTATGCAGGAAAAGAGATACTTGCTCGATCAATTCATTGCTCGACCATTACAATTGCTCGTAAACTCATTGAAAGCAAATCTGGTATCAACACAGAAGGGCAACTGCAATTCTGAACATCAAAAAATAACCTATACAGCAGTACAAAGCAACTGCAGAAATCACCAATCCCAAGGCCACCAATGCGCGGCGGAAGGGCGGCCTAAAGGCACCTCAAGCGGCGGTTGCGCGGCGGTCTCAGGGACTGAGCTCCTCAAACTTCACCAAAACTCCTGTTTCAGTGCCCTCAGATCATAAATGTACACAAACTTCCAGAAGATTCCAGATACTTTCACCAGATCAGCAAATTCCCAAACTACCCTAATCTTTCTAGAACTTTCCTAAACCCTTGCTTAAACCCTAAGCTAAACCCCAACAAACTTGTCAACAAACTTTGGGAGGGAAAGTCTAATTCAAACCTAAACCTAGGTCTATAAATAAGACCCTAGGCTCACTCATTTCTCATCTGGATATCATGAAACCCTAGAGAGAAAAAGATTCAACATCTTAGATCTTAGCCATTCTCTCTTTCTCCATCTTCTTCTTCCTCAAGATTAGTGAGAAATCTTGTAGGAAACCCTAACCCTAAATCCATCCACAATTCAAGATCTTGAGTGCAAGCCAAGCAAGATTCCTTCAACCCTTTTATGAGCCGAGCCGATCTTCCATCGGGCAAGAGATCAAAAGTAGATCCACGATCCACGGAGTCGAGCGAAGCCGAGTCAACGATCGATTTTTCTTTCTTCTTGTAGATCTTGAAAGAATGTATTGACAATTGTTGATTAAATAAAAGGTGATATTTTCTCCATTCTTGTTTTCTTTAAAATTCCGCATCATGTTATCTTTACTGTTCTTGAATATTGTCTATGTGGTGATGCGCGAGTAAAACTCCGCTCGTTAAGGAGTCGAGAAGATCTTTAGTATGATGATGTAGCAAATTTGTAATCAATTCTTGAATCCCACGAGATTGTAAACCCTAGCAAGTTCAAGAATCGACAACCCAATTCGATGCGATGCTTTCTTGATCAACATCGCTCGAGATTGGGGTGATCCGATCGATTCTTGAAATTGCTAGAGGCTAGAATATAAATGGTATCCTCGAAAGAGCAAGGGTTAAGAGATGAAACTTTAATTTCATCAAGAAAACCCTAATTCTCGTCGATAACCATTGATCTAGCATCAATTCTTCGAAGGACAAGAATATGAAATATTGTAGACTACAACACATCTAAAGATCCTATCGATTCCTACGAGCTTCTTTATCATTCTTGATTGTCGTTTGGAAAATACCATTGAAACCGATTCTTGTTGTTTATAGTTCTTGATTCTTTAGAAAAGATTAGTGACACACGAATACAAATCAATCAATTGAATCGTGTTTTCTCTTATGGTTGCTTAACATTTCATTTCAAACAAATAAAGGTACAAACGAATCTCGAGATCCCTGAGGACGATCCGCACTCATTCATTAACTTCAACTGACACCGTTGTTTGATTGCGGTCAAATATTTTTGGTTGTGATTTCTTTACTATTTGATTCGATAAACACATCCACGAAATTACATAAATCACTGCCAAAGAGAGAGAGAGAAAAGAAACACTCTGCGTGCACTCTAACCTAGATCAGAATGGTCATCACTTTATCTAATCCGGAAACCTCCCACTGTCCTGTCAAATTCTCCTCCAAACCTAAAGAAGAATCAATCGGGATCACCCGAAGAGTAAACCAACTCATCAGTGGGAATCAGGATCCAACTATCATCGCATGATAACGTGATGGAATGCATCCACGTTACTCATACTCCAGAAGGTATGCGCATACTCGGCAAGTTTCAGTTTCTTTAGAAACTCCTTATATGATTTTTGCCCCATGCTCTTATAACCTTGGCGTTGGTCAAAATGTCATAAGTCACATGCCAAGTTCTACCCGTCACTATCTTGCCAATTTGAACCCACCCGCACATGCCCTTGACGTTGGCCAAAATGGCAGAACGACTGTCCCAAACTAACTCATCTATCTATGCAACAATTGAATACCCAGCAGCTACCAAACACTATGCCTTGGCGTTGGTCAAAATACGTAGCTTGAATACTACTGAATACCCAAAAGAAGTGACGGAGGGCTATGACTGGTTTTTGGCGAAAAACCTTTAGCGTAGTGAACTTGATATCGCTGAAGGAACCTGATAGCTTTTTAAAATATAGTGGCGAAAACCTTTTGCTAAAGAGGTCACTCCCGGTAAAGGGATCTCGGCTCTTTCCTCGTGGAATGAGGTGCAGGATATTCCACTGAATACCGCTATGCAAAGCAACTTGTAATCGACTATAGTGAAGTTATTACTCTGACGCAAACTTCTGTCCAAGGGGTCAGTCCCGGTGAAGGGATATCGGCCCTTGCCCCGTCGAATGAGGTGCAGGATATTCCACTGAATACCGCTATGCATAACAAAAGGAAACGTCTTTGTAACAACACTTTTTAAATTGTTCCAACAACTGTATACAGGTTTGTTTTACTTTGCATTGATCAGAATCAACGCAGTCCCATCATTCAATCACACCAGAAAAGAACGAAAATAAAATGTACGTATATGCCATCCGCATTCGTCACTGGGTCCCGTCATCACCCGTTAGGTTACTTAACTAACGACAGAGCGGGGGCTGGACTAGCGCGGGTGTAAAACATATACAACATCTAATAGTATATAAACCAATATACATAATCGCTCCAGGCGTGATAATATGCAACATTACAGAAAAGTAATAAGCATCACAGAACAATACAGATAATCTTGGATCCCCGAGTTTCACAGAGCCGCTGCTGAAACCCGACGTTCCCCTGTCGTGTGGATAGCCTGTGCAATGAAACCTAGACCCCTACGGGTGCGGCAAGTTACCCGCCAAAACCTGAAGCGAGGCAGTCCCCACAGCATAGTGAATGGAACACCCGGCACTTCACGGAATCCGGTAATCTTGGGAACCCCTCCTTGGGTCAACCTGTACCCCCTACGAGTGCGGCGAATAGTCTGCCAATTCTAGAGTGGGACCCCTCTGCCTCTCAAAGCCATGAGATGCGGACCCGTTGCCCCCCAGAACCCGGCTATCCGTGCACTCCATCGCGGGGCAAAACCTAGTACAGTAATGAAAAATAGTACAATAGGTACATCGACCGCAACCTGGTCGTGCCCCAAAAGAATATTATACAACAGGCAGTGACGGCAGTCCACAAGTTGGACGCTCGCCCCGCAATATCAAATGTACAAATAAACTCAAACTGTACTACCATTACACACTGCTGTCCACCACGACAAATCCGCAACATCACAGCACAACACAGAACATCAACGCGAATGTCACGTTCGCAAACCCGTCAAAAAGAACTATAGAAATTAAACGCGGTTTACCGATCAAATGACATTCCCGGTCGGAGATATAATGTAAGCACTGTAAACTAACGTGTTTAAATTTCGATCGACCAAAGACCAAATATCAAAAAGTGGGCCCCACTGCTTACTGGTGAACAGTAACAAAACCTGGGCCAAAAATCACAAAACCCAACAGAGAACCCACTGACCAAATTTGGGAGCACGTGCTCCCCACGTGGCCGCGGAAGCGCGGCCAAACCATGGGTTTGGCCGCCCTTCCGCGGCATCTTGGAGGAGTTACGACCCCAAATTTTGTCGTGGCTCTTAAAAACGCCTGCACAGATTTTTAAGACATACAGAAATCAATTTTGACACCGTTTAAAATCAACAGAAACTGTCGGCTTGGATTTTTGCAGTTTTCGATTTTCGGTCGGATCGATGTTTTAAACGTGTTAGCACAAGTTAGCTTAGCAAAATGGTGAGGCTCTGATACCACTGTAAGTCTACGCTAGCGCCCCGGCCGTCTACAGATGCCAAATGCGGAACAAAAACTTTTAAACTGGCGCTATCGTATACTTTAACCCGGATCTGCCATTATTGCTAAACTAACAAACTGTAAAGAGTGTAGAAAGATTGTACCGAACGATCCGAGTCCTTCGTTCTTCAACCATCATCCCACGCTCCGTTGCGGCTGCTCCGATCTCGTCGATCTCCAATTCCTTCGTCGAGGTGGCACCACATGATCGGTTCTTTAAACGGGCTCCCGCCTCTGACTCGAGGCAACTCGATCGTCAAGTTTGCCAAAAGAGACGACCAAGATGGATGTAGAGAATGAGTAGATGACTTTGTCTCACTTCGTCCAAGTCCGTGGACGATCGGTAAATGAAGTTGCCGAGGGAATTTGGTGAATGGAAATTGAACTAGGAAATTTCCATGCATCCAAACTATATGAAATCTTTGGCCAAAAATTAATCAATCAAATTCTCACACCTACAATGAAGTGGCCGGCCATTCTTATTCATGGAGGGAGGTGACCGTAGGAGGAGGGAGGTGACCATAGCACAAATATCATGTGAAAAGATCTTAAGGAAAACAAAAAAAAACATAATGAAAATGATGACACATATAAACCTAGTCATCATCTCTTTAATGTATCCAATGAAAACTCAACAACAAGTAGCCTAGTCACCACATCTAGAATATTCTAGAACACTGACTCACCTCATCAGTAGAAAAGATAAATCCGTCTTTAACCGAATGTTAAAAGACGGCTGATAGAAAACTGGAAACTGGCAACTTCCAAAAAGTGATCCTGAAACGAATTTCAGGACAACCCCGAAACTGTATAAATATACCCGCATTTGTATTACGACCGAATACAAATGCAGCTGAGACAAAGATATTATACCTACTCAATATAATACTCGGATCCGGCTTAAACCAAAGCCGACCAGTATCACCTGTCCGAAAATCGACACGTGCGTAAACGCACGTGCATTTTCCGAACCCTGCCATAAAACCATACGGCCTCTACAACGTTTCGCCCGAACTTAGGAAACTGTCTGTGGGGGACTCTAATGACTCATCAGTACCCTGGCAGTGGGTTTAACCACAAAACGTCAGCGGCACTAGCTATGCGTAACGGCTGCCCATGGACTGACCTCAAGGGATGCCGATGAGCGCACTCATCCGGAAAACCCTACTGAGCCTAACAGTGACAATGTATATACAGTCCGGTCCGTTCGTCAATGAGTATCGCATATCTGCCTAGGGGGCTAGCAACGTTAGACCCCCAAAAGCAGTATAAGTCGTGTCGGAGTGAAGCCCAATTACACCCTGAGATACTACTGGAGTACCTACCAGTAAATCTCCTGCCATGGCCATGGACTTTGTGTAATGGCTCTCCTAGACACAGCACGACCTCGCCCCCAATACCGGGAGAGACGAATCCCCTGCCGATCCGCTCACGTGCCTCCATATGGCTCGGGACTGTACCCAAAAGCTACCTGTTTGCACGACTCCTTTGAGCCGTGGTAGGGTAGAAATCAAAGCACAGTGGGAACTCACACGAGACAAATGACGACCTCAGGTCGATGAACTAACCTGTACACATGTCACCAGGGAACTGCTATCTGACGATAGATATAATCCTAACCAGCAGATTCCCGGCGAGTCCTGTCCGGTGTACTCATAACCCAATGAGCACCTGTATACATCTTAGGTGATCCAACTGACACCAGTGGCTTGTGAGACCGGCCACCGCCCCTCGTCGGGGTCTCGACTGTACACACTAGTCTACTCCGGAGTATCGATGCCCAGTCTCGAAACTCCCACGACTAGGGACCACAATTAAGGATATGCATATAAACTACCCAACTCTCACGTATATGATCGTCATCATACTGTTGGTAGTAAAGCAAGATCCTAAGGGCTCTATCAAAGTGTAACATGCAATCAGTCACCTGAACATGTACACGACTGATAAAGGCAAACCAGATAGCATACTATCATCTTGAGTAAGACTGTGCTACCGGGATAGGTCCTCCGCAATCATTGCAATCACGTACCTGCGATCCAATAATTGACTATGAGGGCACTATCTCCAACACACTCCCTGTGAAAGGATCTCGGCTCTTTCCTCATCGAATGAGATGCAGGATATTCCAATCTGAATACCACGATGCAAAGCAAAAATAATCGAATATAGTGAAGTTATTACCCCGACGCAAACTTTTACCCAAGGGGCCACTCCCGATGAAGGGATATCAGCCCTTGCCTCGTTGAATGAGGTGCTGGAAATTCATAACCGAATACCACTGTGCAAAGCAAAAGAAAACGTCTGTAATGACAGTTTTTTAAAAAACTTAGTTCCAACAATATCATATATAGGTTTGTTTTCCTTACATTGATCAGAATCAATGCAGTCCCATCAATTAATCACACCAGAAAAGAACGAAAATATGATGTATGTATATGCCATCCGCATTCGCTACTGGGTCCCGTCATCAACCGTTAGGTTACTTAACGAACGATAGTACGGGGACTGGACTAGCGTGGGTGCAAAACATATACAACATATACTAGTATATATATAAATATATATATATAACAATCGTCCCAGGCATGATATAAAGCAACATCAAAGAATCTCAGCCAACAACACAGAGTAGTGGATAATCCTGGAGCCCTGGGTTTCACTTGAGCCGCAAATGAGACCCGACGTTCCCATGTCGTATGGATAGCCTGTGCAATAAAACCTAGACCCCTACGAGTGCGGAAAGTTTCCCGCCAATCCCAGAAAAGAAGCAACCCCAATCAACAACGTGAATGGGCCACCCAGCACTTCACAGAATCTGGTAACTTGAGAGCCCCTCCGTGGTTCAACCTATACCCCCTACGAGTGCGGCGAATAGCCCGCCAATTCTAGAGTAAGTTCCCCTCCCTCTCAATACCATAAGATGCGGACCGGTTGCCCTCTAGAACCCGGCTATTCATGCACTCCACAGCTGGGTAATCCTAGTACAAAAAAGAAAATAATATGTACAACGATGATATCGACCTCAACCAAGTCGTGCCCCAAACAAATAATATACAAACTGGCAGTGACGGCAGTCCACATGTCGCACGCTCGTCCCGCAATATCAAATGTACAAACGAAACTAAATTGTACTAACATTGCACCCAAGATATCCACCACGATGATCCAACCACAACACAGCACAACACAGAACATCAACGTGAATATCACGTTCGCAAACTCGTCTAAAAGGACATATAGCAATTAGACGAGTTGTACCGCTCTAATGACATTCACGGTCGTAAATAGTAATGTATGTACTATAAACATTTAAATAGTGTTAAATTATCGACTTCGAAACACCCTGAATTACCCTTGAACAATAGATAACACTATATCCAAACTGGGCAAAACAAACAATACCATTGCACCAATATTCCAGAGACTAGACTACACCCAAAATTCCAAACCCAAATCTCACTATCAGACCGGTCAGGCCGGAATTTTTCCTCATGTGGCCGGGTCAAAACAGTTGAATTGGGTTAGTATTTGGGGAGTGTTCTAGTGGTCATCAAGGTAGTCTTCTGCAGTTACTTAAAAAAAATTTGAAGACTCTGAAATTTCAACAGAAACTGGAATACTTTGGGGTATTGTTTTGGAGTTGTTTCGGTTTTGATAGTTTAACATTGTCTAAAACTGCTAGTAAGGGGTTTACGGGTTTGCTATGATACCATGTTGGGTTACAGCAGCGCCCTGGCCATCAAATCGTGATCAAATGCGGAATGAAAATTTTCTAACTGGCGCTACCATGACCCGATGCCCGGATCTACCCTAAACCCTATACTAGCAAGCAATATAAAGAGTTAGGAATGGCTATAACGAGTTAATCCGTGTCCTTCTTGTCTTCAACCATCTTCCCAAGCTCCTAGAGGCTCCTTGATCAAGCTTGGTCGTCGGTCTCCCTCCATCGAAGATGATCCACCCGAGAGATGTATTCTTGGCTCTAGCTCCACATAATGGATGCAAGTGAAGCAACTAGGGTTTCTACGATGCTACTCTAGAAAGCATAGAATGTAATGAGCGTAATCTAAGTGTCGGTCTATCTCATCTCACCTCCTCTCATGATTATCAACACATAAGAGGGTTGAAAGGAGGTGGTGAATGAAGGTGGAGGCAACCATGGAAAATCAAGAGAGGAGTGAAGCACAAATTGTAACGTTCTGAAAAATCATTTAGGGGAATTTTCCGATAATCGGTAAAATAACTGGTGTTTTCCGTAAAAACCAATATAGACTTAAATATACCTATTCTAGCTATGTAATGGCTACTATTGATATTTAATTAGTCGCTTCTAAATTATTAGTTTACTTAAATATTTTTCCTTAATTGATTATTTTGATATTATTTTAAGTTTTCACTAATACATTTAATTAATGATTATTATAATTTGGAATGAGTTAATTATATTTTAGTGCACCATGACACATCTAAACAAATACTGTAACATGTTCTTTTTCTTTCTATTTTGTCAAGATGGTTCTAGTTGATTCAAGAAATTTATTTAGAAAATAAAATAAATAAGAAATGGTTTTAATTAATGGGATAATGGGGGGCTTTCTTGTCTTGACACCACACTCACTCACCCACACTCCCTGCAATTTCCGAAACTCCCCACTACAGAAGCCCATTTCCCCCACCTCACTTCCTCACAAAAAGAAAAGAAAAGAAAAGGGAATTAAAAATGAAATGAATAAAGAAAGAAGCATGGTGATTTGTTTGTGAGGTATGGTGTGGGTGATTTGACTTGTGCCATTCACTTTACCCCCCCCCCCCCCTCCCTCCCCCCTCCCCCCCGCCATTTCTTGTTCTCAGCCACCAAGGGGCAGCAGCCCTCTCTCTTCCCATTTCTTCTCCTTTTCATGCAAAATATCATAATTTCCTTGTCCAAAACTCCTCAAATCAACTCTAAATTATTCTAAAATAATCACAAAAATTTCCTTGGCCATTCTAGCTTGAACCCGTGGAACAAGAGACCATTTTGGAGGGTAAGTTAGCATGCTAGATTTCAAAACTTGTGAGGTAAATCTTTAATCTATGGTTTGATTGTTAGTTAATTGCTTTAATTTACCTTAATAAGTGTTTAATTATGGTTTTAAATTGCAAGTTTGAAATTCAAGAGATGGGTTAAATTAAAGTTAGGGTTTTTATTACTTGCTCATGGTTTAAATATGTAGTTTAACATCTTAAGTCATGCAAATTCTAGTCTAGTTGTTAAATTTCAATTGTTGCTTCAAAATTGTTCAAATTAGATAATTTTGCAAACTAGGTTTTTAGAATTGATGTAAGATGGTGAGATAAAATTTTAAAAAAGGTTTGTGTGACCTAATTAAGTTATTAAGTGATTAATGTGGCCACTAGAATTTCTAAAACATTTAGATTTGAACTAAAATGGTATATGGTTGCTTACTAGGTTTTTGGGAATAATCGATTTTAATTAAGTTTGCGGTTTTGTTGATCTCTAATCTATTCACTAGGATATTTAATGCATTGTGAATGCGCGATTGGATTTTAGACATGGTTGTGATCACGTATAGCTATCCTAGTTGTAGTTTGTGATGTTGTCGCGAGCACGTTTTGTGCACCAAGTGCGTGTGCGTTTAGTTAGTGCGCATGGTTGACTTGTATTGTTTGTGTCCGCGACTATTTATATATTATTCTCTTATTTACTTGTGTACGTTTCTAGGATCGGGTGCAGAGGCGTCGGATGTGGCGCGGAAATGGCAGAGCTAAAATCGGATCAGATTAGCCGAGGCGTCCTGGTGAGTAGATGTACACATCTACGGGGGAATCGTCTGGATGGCGCAAGGCGCCCAATGGTTAGAATTTCTATTAGTACTTGCATTATATGCGTAGTTCCTAGTTATTTATTTCGTTGGATCGCATCACCTTTTATATATGTGTGATATCATCTCATAGGACACTTGCACCATTACCATTGGTTTCTGCTGCACATGCACTATTCATGTGGACACACACGCCCTTGGTAATTACTATGTCACGAACACTATAGAACTTACTTAGAATCGGTATCTGTGGATTGCATCATATATGACCTGTAAACCAGTACCTATTTAGTCATTTCCTTAGGATGGATACATAGGATTGTTAGTCATATATACATACCTTATTGCATCATAATTCATGCATAGCTTCCGGCCGTACTTTGAATGGCATATACTATCGTATCATAGACATCCATCATTACCGACATGTTTTCATATTGTGATTCTTCTCGGGGATTTCAGTATTATGAGATTTTTTGGATTTTTGGGAAAACCGCAAGAATTTTATAAACCTGTTATCATTTTAATAATGCAAGTTGCAGTTTTCTCGTGATATGATGTATGCGTCGTCCACCATGAGATTTCTCGGTTTTTTAGCGGTATCATACACCCGATTCGAGGAGGAGGATGAACCGTCTGCGGGTGCATGGTGGACCCGGTGCGGTATCCAGGGGTAAGATGGTCGCAGATGATGGCGTTGAGCCCGACAGGGGAGCACTACCGACCGATTATTTATGACGCGGCGGATATCCAGAGGATACCGACGTAGTCTTTAGATTTGATGATATGGGCCAATCCGGATTGCCGGAGCCCGAGATATTTAGATTTGATGATATAGGCCAGTCCGGATTGCCGGAGCCCGAGACATTGAGATTTTGGGATATATATTTTGTGTTGATACTTGACACGGATTTCTGTTGATTTTATTAATAATACTACGGTTAAATTATAGAAGTTGTACTAAGATAAGAATACAGATTTTCTCGTACTAAACATATTCAGATCTCGTGTTGATCATGCATTCATGTTGCATACATATTAGTGCATCGCATCACATTGACATATGTAGGTTGTGACGAAATTGTGTGCATGCTTACGATAGACTTATTAGATGTTACTTACTACTCACGAGTTGGCAACTCACCCCCGTTGTGCCACAGTATTTTTGCAGGTCCGACCCGTCAGCACAGTAGCGGCGGGTGTACTCCTCCTTTTTGTTCCTTTTGCTTGGACTTGCGGCATTGCTCATAGGTGGGTTGCGAGGATAATTGTTTCCATCATATATTTTATTTGTATCTAGTATACTCCATCTACCCTTGTATATTGTACTAGACGGTGAGACTAGTGAGACTTGTATTTTGTGGTCTTGGTGTCGATGCCCACTTGAGCCGATGTGGTATTTTCTTATTTATTGCTTTCAGATGCATATTGTGCACTTTTGATATATATATTGCATGTGGTTGTGATTCCGCCATTGGAGAAGAGCTAGCTCCCGCTTGGAGATACCTTTATTCATGTGTGTGTGTGTGTGTGTGTATGTTTCATGTGTTGTACTTGTTTGGGGCCAGTATTTACAAAGGAGACTCTGCCGAAATTTTCGAGAAAATCTGATGTTGCTTTTAAATGTTTAATGCTACATATTTTGTTAAAATCCCTTGTTTTAAAACAAGTTTTCCTTCACTCTAATTGTTAAACGGTTTTGTTTTCCTTCACTCTAATTGTTAAAATCCCTTGAGACGTTTCGTAGTTTAAGTGCCAGTCATGTTCCGTACCTTCGGGTCGTGACACAAATGGTGATGAAGAGCTCAAGAAAAACTCATGCTCAAAAATAATGAAGCTAACCATGAAAGAGAAATTGAGCATGATTGGTTTTGTAAAACATTTTCTTTTCATTTTAAAATCTATCCATACTTGAATAGTATGCACAAATGAATTAATAATTCATTTGTGCACACTATGTAAGCATGGTCATCACCATACTCCCCATTTTCTAATTTCCACCTCATTTACCATTTTCTAAAAAATGGTCAAATCCAAAAATGAGGTGGCCACCTTCTAGAATATTTTTCGGAAAAAATACCGATTACATTTTACTGTATATACATACCTGCATTCGTACCGAAATACGAATACCCAAAAAGATAGAATAACATAAAGAACATAATACTAGAATATATGTATCGAAATACATATACGTAAATTATTTAATCAATAGCTGATTTAATAATCCGGCTCAAATCTGAGCTGGCTAGTATTATGAACAATCCAATCGAAAGTCCGGGTATAAAGTACATCAATCGATCGGAACCCTGCACGTATCCAATACGGCTACTACATCATTTCGCCAGAACAAGGGAAACCCTCTGTGTGGGACTCTAAAGACTCGTCAATACGCTGGCAGTGGGTTTAATCACAAGCACGTCAACGGCACTAACTGTTAGAGATAGTGCCCTCAGAGTCAATTATTGGATCGCAGGTACGTGATTGCAATGATTGCGGAGGACCTATACCGGTAGGTCAGTCTTACTCGAGATGATAGTATGCTATCTGGTTTGCCTTTATCAGTCGTGTACATGTTCAGGTGACTGATTACATGTTACACTTTGATAGAGCCCTTAGGATCTTGCTTTACCACCAACAGTATGATGGCGATCATATACGTGAGAGTTGGGTGGTTTATACGCATATCCTTAATTGTAGTCCCTAGTCGTGGGAGTTTCGAGACAGGGCATCGATACTCCGGAGTAGACTAGTGTATAAGTCGAGACCCCGACGAGGGGCGGTGGCCGGTCTCACAAGCCACTGGTGTCAGTTGGATCACCTAAGATGTATACAGGTGCTCATTGGGTTATGAGTACACCGGACAGGACTCGCCGGGAATCTGCTAGTTAGTACTATATCTATCGTCAGATAGCAGTTCCCTGGTGACATGTATACAGGTTAGTTCATCGACCTGAGGTCGTCATTTGTCTCGTGTGAGTTCCCACTGTGCTTTGATTTCTACCCTACCACGGCTCAAAGGAGTCGTGCAAACAGGTAGTTTTTGGGTACAGTCCCGAGCCATATGGAGGCACGTGAGCGGATCGGCAGGGGATTCGTCTCTCCCGGTATTGGGGGCGAGATCTTGCTGTGTCTAGGAGAGCCATTACACAAAGCCCACGGCTGTGGCAGGAGATTTACTGGTAGTTACTCCAGTAGTATCTCAGGGTTTTATTGGGCTTCACTCCGACACGACTTATACTGCTATTGGGGGTCTGACGTTACTAGCCCCCTAGGCAGATATGCGATACTCATAGACGAACGGACCGGACTGTATATACATTGTCACTGTTAGGCTCGGTAGGGTTTCCGGATGAGTTCGCCCATCGGCCTCCCTTGAAGTCAGTCCATGGGCAGCCGTTATGCATAGCTAGTGTCGCTGACGTTTTGTGGTTAAACCCACTACCAGGGTACTGACGAGTCATTAGAGTCCCCCACAGACAGTTTCCCAAGTTCGGACGAAACGTTGTAGAGGCCGTATGGTTTTATGGCAGGGTTCGGAAAATGCACGTGCGTTTACGCACGTGTCCGTTTTCGGACAGATGATACTGGTCGGCTTTGGTTTAAGCCGGATCCGAGTATTGTATTGAGTAGATATAATATCTTTTTCTCAGTTGCATTTGTATTCGGTCGTAATACAAATGCAGGTATATTTATACAGTTACGGGGTTATCCTGAAATTCGTTTCGGGATCACTTTTGAAAGTTGCCAGTTTCCAGTTTTCTATCAGCCGTCTTTTAACATTCGGTTAAAGACGGATTTGTCTTTTCTTGAGATGAGTGTGGATTCTTCTAGAAGGTTCTAGAAGTGGTGAGGTGTTAAGTGACTCATTAGTGCCATTAATGATTCATTTAATGCAAGGGAGAGTTGTATTATGTTCATTGGTTTGCATTAATTGCTTTTTGTGACTCATGCTTTCATGAATGGTTATGATAAGCTTAAGGTTTATGATCACCTTCCTTCTTTGCTCCTATACTCACCCTCCTCCTTCTCTTTATATGGCCGGCCCCTCCCCTCTCTCTCTCATGGACTTGGTTGATTTCATTTTTGATATAAGATTAAAGTTTTGGGTGCATGGAAATTTCATAGCCTCTTTCATTCCATCACCCGATAAAAATGGCAACTTCATTTACGGTTCGTCCACGGATTTGGACGAAGTGAGACAAAGTCTTCTACTCATTCTCTACATCATTCTTGGTCGTCTCTTTTAGCAAACTTGACGACCGAGTTACCTCGAGTCAGAGGCGGGAGCCCGTTTAAAGAATCGTTGACATGGTGCCACCTGGACGAGCAGATCGGAGATCGATGAGATCAGAGCAGCCGCAACGGAGCGTGGGATGATGGTTAAAGAACGAAGGACTCGGATCGTTCGGTATAACCTTTCTACACTCTTTACAGTATGTTAGTTTAGCAATAATGGCAGATCCGGGTTAAAGTATACGATAGCGCCAGTTAAAAAGTTTTTGTTCCGCATTTGGCGTCTGTAGACGGCCGGGGCGCTACCGTAGACTTACACTAGCTGTACGTAACGGCTACCCAGGTATTGAGCGAAAGGGAGGCCGACAAGCAAACTCATCCTGAACCCCTACTAAGCCTGACGGTGACAATATCGTACAGTACAGTCTGTTCGTATAAGAGTATCGCATATCGAGTCTAGGGGTGGATAAAGTCAGACTCCTACTGATGCGATAATTCATGTCATTATGTAACCCATCACCACCTGAGAAACTATCGATCCTAGATCGGTAATTCTCGTCTACCCCGGCCAAGGATTTCTGGTGATGGCCACCCGTGCACAACGCGACATCAATCCCCAATACCGAGAGAGACGAATCCCCGATGATCCGCTCACTGCTTCTATGTGGCTTGGGACTGTACCAACTAAAACCTTTTTGCATGACTCTTTTGAGCCGTGGTAAGGTAGTAATCAAAGCACAGTGGGAACTCACACGAGACAAATGATGATCTCAGGTCGACAGACTAATCTGTACATATATCACCTGGGAACTGCTATCTGATAATTGGTATAATACCAACTAGCAGGTTCCCGACGAGTCCGTCCAGTGTACTCATAACCCAATGAGCACCTATATACTATCTTAGGTGAACAACTGACACCAATGGCTTGTGATACCTGGCCACCGCCCCTCGTCGGGGTCTCGATTAGTATACACTAGTCTACTCCGGAGTACTAATGCCTAGTCTCGATACTCCCACGACTAGGGACATTTAAGGATGTACTTATAGACCACCCAGCTCCTACGTATATAAGGATGCCTAGTCTCGATACCGGCATTATGATCGCCATCATAATGCCGGTAGTCAAGCATAAATCCTATGGGCTCTATCAACATGTAATTGTGATCTGTAATACCACATAAAGCATGTACATGATGATAGAGACAAACCAGATAGCATACTATCATCTTGAGTAAGACTGTTCTACAGATATAGGTCCTCTCTCAATCATCATAATCACCTGCCTGCGACTATGATAATTGCCTTGAGGGCACTGTAGCCAACAGGTTTAATGCAATCAAGATAATTACGGGTTGAATTTGACTAGGACTCTTTGATTTGTTGACTCCGTCAAGCTCACTAGGATCCTAGGGGCAAAAAACACATCGAGAGTTTCAAATATATAGGAAATTTTCAGAGTCAGCATATCTTGTGGAGTATGGTGACTGGAGTGGATTCCATCTAGGTCATCACACAATGATAGTTGGATCCCGATCCCACTGATGAGTAGGATTACTCTCGGGAGATTATTTTCACTTAACAATCAATGCTATAAACCAAGTAGGTGTCTAGAAAGGTGTCAGCGGGGCTACGCCTCCAGGGAAAAGAGGTTACATAATTAAGGAACTTCGCGAAAGTATTGGAAAACCTCCCTCGAAGTACCGATACTAGCTGGCTGAAAGGTTAAGCAAGTATTGTGACATGCTATTAATCCCAACTAGTTCATCTTTTAGGGTTTGGAGAAAAATTTGAGGAAACAGTGGGAGCCATCCTGATTAGATAAATTAATAACCAATCTAATCTTGCAAGAGAGCACGCTAAGTGTTTCTTTTCTATCTCTCCGGGTAGGAACCATTTCACACCCTAATCAAGATAATAAAATGTATCGCTTAATCGATCGGAATTCTTATTCAGGGCTAGGGAACGTAGGTTTGGCTCTAACTCATGATGGCGATCATAAGTATGAGCATGGGAAAGAGGATTGCAGGAATTCCTTGATAACCCCAACGAAGAAGAAGCACACTATTGCATCTTCTTCAGGTGTTTTTGTTATTGTGAACTATTTTTCTGTCAGTCCAACCTCCTGGGTACTAGATACCGGATCAGGATCTCATATCTGTAATTTATTGCAGGGACTGAGAAAAAGTAGGATAGTTGGACCTGGTGATATGTCCCTCAGAGTAGGGAACGGAGAACAAGTTGATGCTGCTGCCATCGGTGAATATCGCCTAGTGTTTCCAAAAGGCAATACTATGATTTTGAACAATTTCTACTATGTACCTTCTATGGTATGCAACATCATATCAGTTTCTTTACTTGATAAAGATGGATATAAGTTTGTTCTTAATAGAAATATCATGAACATTTACCTTAATCAGGTATTGGTTGCAAAAGGTACACTGTATAATGGTATCTATGTTCTAAATCAAAACACGGTTTTCAATGTATAAAACACACGCAAGAGAAAGAGTTCAAATATGAACGAATCCTACTTGTGGTATTGTAGACTTGGTCATATCGGAGAGAAAAGACTGAGTAAATTGCATAAGGATGGATATTTGAATACGTTCAAATTTTTATCTTATGAAACTTGTCAGTTCTGTCTCAAAGGAAAAATGACCAAATCTCAGTTTATCGGATACGGAGAAAGAGCAACAGAGCTCTTGGGGCTCATACACAGTGATGTATGTGGTTCGATGTCTATACATGCAAGGGGTGGGTTCTCGTTCTTCATCACATCCACTGACGATCTCTCTAGATTCGGGTATGTGTATCTTCTAAAACACAAATCTGAAGGTTTTGAGAAATTCAAAGAATATAGAAGCGAAGTAAAGAACCAGATTGACAAAAGTATCAAGATCCTCCGATCTGATAGAGGAGGAGACTACTTGAGCATGGAATTCTCTCTCAACTTACTCCTCAGTACACACCATAACACAATGGTGTATCGTAGAGGAGGAACCGTACCCTATTGGACATGGTTCGCTCCATGATGAGTAGTGCTGAGTTGCCTCTCTCATTTTGAGGATACACGCTTCTGAGAGTGGCATATTTACTGAACTATATTCCATCCAAGTCTGTGCCTAAAACTATATATGAAATATGGAGTAAACGGAATCCATATCTTAAGCGATTTAAGATATGGAGTTGTCCGGCCTATGTAAAAACATAGAAACCGGACAAACTAGAGGCACGGTCAGTTCTATGTAAATTTGTAGGATATCCTAAATATTCACTGGGATATCTGTTCTACCACACTGAGAAACAGAAGGTGTTTGTATCTCGCCATGCTACCTTTTCGGAAAGGGAGTTTCTTGCAAAAGAAACTAGTGGAAGTATGGTAGAACTGGGAGAAATCCATGAACCACAAAATAAACTAAAGGTTTGAGGGAACCACTAGATTCAGTAATCCCAGACGAATCTCAATCGCTCCGCGGATATTGTAGGATTTCTCATCTGCCCAAGATATACTACGGTTTTCTCATATATGGGGATCGAGAGGATTGCATCTTGGAAGAAGATGATCCTACTAGTTTCAGCCAGGCCATTATCAGTAGGGACTCTGATAAGTGGCTGGATGCTATGCGATCTGAAATGGAGTCCATGTACGCCAATAAAGCGTGGACCCTGGAAGTTGCTCCACATGGGGTAAAACCCATTGGATGCAAATGGATCTACAAGAAAAATATTGGTGTAGATGGGCAGGTGGAAACCTATAAGGGTAAACTTGTAGCAAAAGGTTTTCGTCAAATACCAGGATTGGACTATGACGAAACTTTTTCTCCAGTGGTTTTGCTCAAATCCATTCGGATCCTACTTGCCATTGCTGCCTTCCATGACTATAAAATCTGAAAGATGGACGTAAAAACGGCTTTTCTAAACGGAATTTTGGAAGAGTGCGTTTATATAGATCAGCCAGAAGGTTTTGTAAACGGTAGGAGCAGCGGGAAGGTGTGCAAGTTGCTCAAATCCATCTATGGATTGAAGTAGGCATCGCGGAGCTGGAACATCTGTTTTAATATAACAGTCAAAGAATTTAACTTCATCAAGAACAAGGATGAGCCATATATTTATAAGAAGATTGTAGGACAAGTTTTCGTATTCCTAGTCTTGTACATGTACGACATTCTTTTAATAGGAAATGATATTCCTATACTACAATCGGTCAAACTGTTCTTGTCACAAAAGTTCTCCATGAAGGACTTGGGTGATGCCTCGTACATTCTGGGGATCAGGATCTACAGAGATAAATCCAAGAGATTACTCGGACTCTCACAGTCCAGGTACATAGAGACCATACTAAAGAGATTTAATATGGAAGATTCCAAGCGCAGTAACATACCCGCATTGCAAGGAATCACCCTCTCTAAGGAAATGTCTCCCAAGACTGACAAGGAGAGAGTTCGCATGAGCACTATACCCTACACTTCGGCGGTAGGATCTATAATGTATGCAATGCTATGTAAAAGACCAGATATAGCTTATGCGCTAAGCATGGTGAGCCGGTATCAGCCGAACCCAGGTGAGAACCACTGGACAGCAGTAAAGAATATTCTCAAGTACCTGAGAAGGACAAAGGAGATGTTCTTGGTTTACGGTAATGGAGACCTAAAGGTCGAGTCCTTTACCGATTCAAGCTTCTAGAGTAACAAGGATGACAGAAAGTCTGTCTCGAGTTTTGTGTTTACCCTTAACGGGGGGCGGTGTGTTGGAGGAGCTCCAAACAGGATACCGTCGCAGACTCGACGATGGAGGTTGATTACATTGCTGCGAGCGATGCCATAAAAGGGGCAGTCTGGATGAAGAAGTTCATTACTGAACATCAGGTAGTTCCGTCCATTATTGACTCAATACCTTTGTATTACGATAACAATGGGGCTATAGCTTTAGCGAAGGAACCACGGTCCCATCAGAAATCCAGACACATCTTAAGGCGGTATCACCTGATCAGGGAGATCATAGATCGCCAGGAGATCGAGGTCCGAAGAGTGGATACAAAAGAGAACATGCGGATCTATTTACAAAATCCCTCCCTCAAGCGCAGTTCGACCAAATTTTTGAGAAGTTAGGTATGTGGTACGCCAGCAGCTGGCATTAGTGCAGACGTTGGGTATTCGATATGCCAATTACTGTCCTTTAGTGCAACTGGGAGATTGTTGGATATGTATGCCCTAAAGGCCAGTATTGTATATGTATACATATGGATGCTGGGAATATATATGTACAGGACAATCTTGCTCAGTATATAGTATATTATTTGAATTGTCTTTGTCAGGATATGTGTATTTATTTCTATTGATGTTATATCCAGCTTGCACATATTGAAAAAAAACTTGATACAGTAGTATACTATTATGGTATGTCTTTATCTTAACATGTGCATATGTTATATATGTCGACCACATGTTGATAAAGCTCGTAGGATCTTTCTTGACTACCACCGTTATGATAGCAATCATACTTGTGGGAGCTGGGTAATCTATAAGCACATCCTTAAAAGTCCCAAGTCGCAGGAGTATCGAGATCGGGAATTGATACTCCAGAGTAGACTTGCGTATACATTTCGAGACCCCAACGAGAGGCGGTGGTTAGTCCCACAACCATTGGTGTGATCACCTAAGTTAGTATGCGGGTGCTCACTGGGGGTGAGTACTGTAAGTCCACGGTAGCGCCCAGGCTGTCAATCTGACGCCAAACACGGAACAAAAACTTTTATAACTGGCGCTATCATATACTATAACCCGGATCTTGCCATTAACGCTAAACTAAAAAACTACAAAGTGGGTAGAAAGGCTATACCAAACGATCCGAGTCCTTCGGTCTTTAGCCATCATCCCACGCTCCTTTGCGGCATCTGCAATCTCGCTCGATCTCCGGTCTCCTCGTCCAGGTGGCACCACGTCAAAGGATCTTTATACGAGCTCCCGCCTCTGAACCGAGGCAACTCGGACATGAAGTTTGCTAGCCGACATGACCAAGATTGATGTAGAGAATGAGTAGAACACTTTGTCTCGTTTCATCCAAAACCATGGATGAACGGTTAATAAAGTTTCCTTTTTTATCAAGTGATGAGAAAATGGGCTATCAAATTTTCATGAACCAAATCTATTATCTTTTTACAAGGGGGCTAGCCAATATCAATTAGAGGAAAGGAGGGGTCGGCCATATAAAGGAGAGGAGGGGGTGAGTGTAGGAGCAAAAGAGGTGACCACAAGGAATAATGTATCATAAAAGATCTAAGCAAGAACAAAAGGAATTAATGGAAAAGGGTGACTCACTAATACACCTCATCAAAACCATTAATGCAATGAATGACTCACTAAACCTAGTCACCAATCTAGAAGCTTCCACTCATGACTCACTCTCATGACTCACCCTCAAATGAAAAAGATAAATCTGAATTAAACCGAATGTTTAAGGCGGGTGATAGAAAACTGGCAACTTCGAAAAGCGATCCCGAAACGAATTTCAGGATAACCCCGTAACTGTACAAACATACCCGCATTTGTATTATGACCGAATACAAATGCAACTGAAATAAAGATATTATATCTACATAGTATAATACATGGATCCGGCTTAAACCAAAGCCCACCAGTATTATCTGCCCGAAATATGACACGTGCATAAATGCACGTGCATTTTCCGAACCCTACCATAAAACCATACGGCCTCTACAACGTTTCGCCCGAACTTGGGAAACTATCTGTGGGGGACTCCAATGACTCATCAGTACCCTGGCAGTGGGTTTAACCACAAGCACGTTACCGGAACTAGCAGTGCATAACGGCTGCCCATGTACTGACCTCAAGGGAAGCCGATGAGCGAACTCATCTTGGAACCCTACTGAGCCTAACAGTGACAATATAGATACAGTTCAGTCCGTTCGTCTATGAGTATCGCATATCGGGCCTAGGGGCTGGTAACGTCAGACCCCCAATAGCGGTATAAGTCGTGTCGGAGAGAAGCCCTGAACACCCTGAGAAACTACTGGAATACATACCAGTAATTCTCACCTGCCTTGGCCAAGGACTTGGTGTAATAGCTCTCCTAGACATAGCACGATCTCACCCCCAATACCAAGAGAGACGAATCCCCTGCCGATCCGCTCACTTGCCTCCATGTGGCTCGGGACTGTACCCAAAAAATACATGTTTGCACGACTCCTTTGAGCCGTGGTATGGTAGAAATCAAAGCACAGTAGGAACTCACACGAGACAAATGACGACCTCAGGTCGATGAACTAACCTGTACACATGTCATCAGGGAACTGCTATCTAACGATAGGTATAATACCAGCTAGCAGGTTTCCGGCGAGCCCTGTCCGGTGTACTCATAACCCAATGAGCACCTGTATACATCTTAGGTGATCCAACTGACACCAGTGGCTTGTGAGACCGGCCACCACCCCTCGTCGGGGTCTCGACTGTATACACTAGTCTACTCCGGAGTATCGATGCCCTGTCTCGAAACTCCCACGACTAGGGACCACTTTTAAGGATGTGCTTATAAACTACCTAACTCTCACGTATAAGATCGCCATCATACTGTTGGTAGTCAAGCAAGATCCTAAGGGCTCTATCGATGTGTAACAGTGATCAGTCACCTGAACCTGTACACAACTGATAAAGGCAAACTAGATAGCATACTATCATCTCGAGTAATACTGTGCTACCGGTATAGGTCATCCTCAATCATTGCAATCACGTACCTGCGATCCAATAATTGACTTTGAGGGCACTATATCCAACAATCTCCCACTTGCACTTAAGGCTAATTATTGTGATGTCACATACTCACAGCCCGTGTGATACCGAACACCCAACTCCTCTACTAATCAGTTTCACAAAGCCCGTTTGTAAAACTCTCCTGTTCGAGAAATAGCCTCAGTGAGTAGATCCGCCCCGATGTTCCTTTCTATGTCTCTCTTAATCTCAAGTTCACGGAGAAAGCCATCTCCCGAATTGAGTAATACCTGTCTTGGAATATGTCTGGATATCTGATGGGACCTAGTTCATAAATGAACTCCAAATCCAAACTTCTTAGACTGTATCGTCAACTGAACCTAATCAGTATCCTGCACCATGCCTCCCACAGTATCCTCTTGGACCACCTGTCCATGATACTGTCCCTCATCAGAGGGAAAACTATAACTCTGACAATCACTCTGTCATCCATGTCACCTTTGAAGCCTGAAATGATAACCGTCCCCCGAAGGAGGCTGCCGTCATCAAATCCCTAGAACATCCATTTATGTTCTAAAACTGCTTCCTTATGTTTCTTCAGGATTGGATTAATATAATCTTATCACATCTAGCAAAAACAACATCTGGTGTGGTACTTGACATCTTACGATTGACTCAATTGCCTAAGCAAGTGATCTGTCAATCATGCACATCCCTCTCCCCTTTAGTCTGTAAGACACCTTTAGAGAGGGTGACTCCATCATCTGCAGGTACACCACCATGCCAGGAGTCATCTATTCTAAAATACTATTAGAATACTGTCAAAGTACCCACATTGGGAAACTACCCAAGTCTAGATCTAAAACCATAGATCTAGTAACCAGAATGTCTGATATTATATCCATATCCTTTGTGGAGAAACAACTGTGTGACAACCATAGTACAACCGATCGTAGTATAGGAATTTTACTTCCTACTTTGTGTATGTCATCCAAATACCAAGATATCACACCCTACTACCTTCTTACCAGATCCATCCCCTATTCTGATGAAGTCAAACCTATGACTGTCTCATCAAAATTAGATGATCTATCTCCGCTATATCTGCTCAAGTATATAAATAGACATAAGCTACTTGCCCACTATGCTTCCACTACTCCCACTGACCACAACAACCCTCTAGCAGAATAATATATATATGTGCACTTCTAAAACGAGTTTAGAACGACGCTATACTTAACCTCCTGCCGGGTCTCATAGCCTGGAACAACAGTAGTGTCAAGTCTGGGTAAACAAGAACCTCCATGTCACCATCCTTGAGGCTACAGGAGTACCTCTCGAGTGTCTGAGGTTACCCACCATATCTGCGGAGTGGCTAATGGAATGTCAAACCTGATTGAATCTTTAGGTCCTATTAAATTTTCCGTAATCGTTTGCGGTTCTGGAATCACTTCCAGTTCTACCATACTCCCACTACTGTTTTCTGAAAAAATCCATTTTACTATAACTGTGGCGAGTCAAGAACAATATCACTATTGATCTTCCAGATGGTAGAAAGTCAACCCTCATCATAGCTTGGGCCAACCTGCAAACTGCCATTACAGAAACGTGCCTTGAGTTATCCAGAGTCTGGTTTTAAGCATATGCTGGACAACTCCCCGTACCTTAACATCGTTAAGATATGAACCATTCTATATCCAATATAGAAACTTTGGCACTTATTTAATTAGAACCAGATTCTAATCATGCAACTGTCTCCAGTGCATATCAACTTAATGGAGAGAGGCTAATCAGCATTACTCAACTTAGAAATCCATCCAATTATGAGTAACCTGAAAGAGAAACAAGTTTCTCAAAACCATTACTATCAACTGAATACCAATCACAAGAATCTACATCTTCGATCTTTTTGAAGAATCCCGATACTTGCGACATCTGGTTCTCTACTTTATTCTTATACCCACAACTTCTTAAAACTTAGACATTGTATTTTTACGAAACACTTGTCTAAAAACTAGAGAAGTCATAAGTAAACAGAACATAGTACGAGGACCAACCCCTTTGTCCTGATGGACACTGGACAACATACAATACTCTGTATAAGTCCGCTGAATTGGATAACTCAAAACCTGTGCGTCGTAGGTTGAAAACTGTACCCAGGCGATTTCCTCAAATATCACCAATTACAACGAATTCCGATATAATGAGGATGATCACCTAATTCCCAATAATTTACTCCCACTCATCATCTGTAAAACCATATAGATGTGAGAATCATACCTGGTAAATACATACCCTGGAGTAAGTATCTAATCGGGAAATCAGTTTTCCTTTAACAATGCACAGTGAAACTGAAATATGAAAATGTTTCGTAGGGGTATCCTGGTATTCCTAGTAATGCCTCTTCCATAATCCAATTTATGACTGTAACCGTATATTTCTTTGCCATCTCTCCAAATCTCTTTATTTGTCTTTAGTCGTTACCTTTTGTACACCATCATTAGGCTAAATGGTTTTCTTCCTTCCCTACCGTTCAGCACCAGCCTATGGTTTGGAAGAAGACTATCCAGTAAGCATAATAGGTGTACCCTCCTAAACCAAGGAGTACTCGCAACTTGAGAGAAGGTGATGATAAAAGACAACTGAATAATACCTTATTCTATTTCTCCCGAACTGGGGAAAAAAAGCAAAGGTGAAATAGGAGTGGCGATGAAGTACGCGGTTTGGTCGTTAATGATAGCAGTCGCAATTTACTTTGCCCTCTTTCTAATCCCTTTATTTTGTCTTTCGTTATTACCTTCTGTACACCCTACTTAGGCTAATTGGTTTTCTTCATTCCCTACCTTTCGGCACCTGCCTATGGTTTGGAAGAAGACTATCCAATAAGCGTAATAGGTGTACTCTCCTAAACTAAGGAGCCCTCGCAATCTGAGAGAAGGTGATGATAAAAGACAACTGAATAAACCAATTCAATTTCTCCTGAACCAGGATCCATTCTCGAAGAAGTCCTTTCGAGTTCGTATATAACCATACGATGGATCTATCCAATGGAAGTGGATGTTCGTAGTAATACGGGGTGTTCTGAGAAATGCAAATGGTAAAAGAAAGAGCGGCAATGACTTATGCAACTCAGACAATCCAAAAGCCAGTATTTTAAGAAGGTTCGGTCAACTTGGTCACTGAGTCATAGTCTAGGGTCGGTCAAAGGTCGCTGCCAAAGAGAGAGAGAAAAGAAACACTCTGCGTGCACTCTAACCTAGATCGGAATGGTTATCACTTTATCTAATCAGGAAACCTCCCACTGTACTGTCAAATTCTCCTCCAAACCTGAAAGAAGAATCAATCGGGATCACCCGAAGAGTAAACCAACTCATCAGTAGGAATCGGGATCCAACTCTCATCGCATGATAACATGACGGAATCCACTCACATTATCACACTCCAGAAGGTATGCGCATGCCTTGCAAGTTTCATTTTCTTTAGAAATTCCCGATATAATTTTTACCCCATGTTCTTATGACCTTGACGAAGGCCAACAAATCATAAGTCACATGTTAAGTTCTACCCGTCATTATCTTGTCAATTCGAACCCACCCGTACATACCCTTGACGAAGGCCAACAAGGTAATACGACTGTCCCAAACCCAACTCATCTATCTATGCAACATAAAAGTAACAAGCAGCTACCATCCACTATGCCTTGACGAAGGCCAACAAACATAGCATGAATACTACGTGCTACCGATCTGAAACGATGGAGGGCTACGGCTGGTTTTTGGCGAAAAACCTTTAACGTAATGAACTTGATATCGCTGAAGGAACCTGATAGCTTTTTATAAATATATAGTGGCGAAAACCTTTGCTAAAGAGGTCACTCCCGGTGAAGGGATCTCAGCTCTTTCCTCATGGAATGAGGTGCAGGATATTCCAACTGAATACCGTGATGCAAAGCAACATGTAGTCGACTATAGTGAAGTTATTACCCCGACGCAAACTTCTACCCAAGGGGTCACTCCCGGTGAAGGGATCTAGGCCCTTGCCTCATCGAATGAGGTGCAGGATATTCCAACCGAATACCACCGAATACCACTGTGCAAAACAAAAGAAAACGTCTTTGTAATAACACTTTTTAAAACTGTTCCAACAACATCCAAAAAGGTTTGTTTTCCTTTGCATTGATCAAAATCAACGCGGTCCCATCAATTAATCACACCAGAAAAGAACGAAAATAAAATGTACGTATATGCCATCCGCATTCGTCACTGGGTCTCATCATCACCTGTTAAGTTACTTAACTAACGACAGAGCGGGGACTGGACTAGTGCGGGTGTAAAACATATACAATATCTACTAGTATATATACCAATATACAATAATCGCTTCAGGCGTGATAATATGCAATATTACAGAAAAGTAATAAGCATCACAGAACAATACAGATAATCTGGGATCCCTGGGTTTCACAGAGCCGCTACTGAAACCCGACGTTCCCCTGGTCATGTGGATAGCCGGTGCAATGAAACCTAGACCCCTACGGGTGCGGCAAGTTACCCGCCAAAACCTGAAGCGAGGCAGCCCCCTACAGCATAGTGAATGGACCATCCTGCACTTCATGGAATCCGGTAACTTGAGCACCCCTCCTTGGGTCAACCTGTACCCCCTACGAGTACGGTGAATAGTCTGCAAATTCTAAAGTGAGTCCCCTCTGCCTCTCAAAGCCATGAGATGTGGACCCGTTGCCCTCCAGAACTCGGCTATCCGCGCACTCCGTCGCGGGGTAAACCTAGTACAGTAATGAAAAATATGTACAACAGGCACACCGACCTCAGCCCGATCATGCCCCAATAGAATATTATACAAACAGGCAGAGACGGCAGTCCACATGTTGGACGCTCGTCCCGCAATATCAAATGTACAAATAAATCCAAACTGCACTGCCATTGCACACTGCTATCCACCACGATAAATCCGCAACATCACAGCACGACACAGAACATCAATGCGAATGTCACGTTCGCAAATCCGTCTAAAAGGAATATAGCAATTAGACGCAATTTACCGCTCGAATGACATTCACGGTCGGAGATATAATGTAAGTACTGTAAACTAACAAGTTTAAAATTTCGATCGACAAAACTTCCCGAAGTGGGCCCCACGTACATCTGTAGTACAGTAAAAAAATCTGGGCCCAAACAAAACATTCCAGAAACCACAATTCTCTATGAAGAAGCCCAGAAGAAATTTGGCCCTCTGAAGCAACAAGACGGACGCCGATCCGCAGCCAAAGCTTGGCATGTGCGGCGGTTCTGTGGCCGTACGGTCGAATCAGGGGCACAAATTTCTACTGTGTTCTTAAAAAAGCCTGCACGATTTTCTGAGATGCTCAAAATAATTTTAAGACCGGTATTTCAAATCGACAGAAACTTTAACATAGAAATTGCGGTTTTCGAAATTCCGTTCGATCAATGTTTTAAACGCGTTAAAACAAGTTAGTAAAGCTTAATAGTGTGGCTCTGATACCATATAAGTCTACGGTAGCGCCCCGGCCGTCAATCTGACGCCAAACGCGGAACAAAAACTTTTATAACCGGCGCTATCGTATACTATAACCCGAATCTTACCATTAACGCTAAACTAACAAACTACAAAGTGCGTAGAAAGGTTATACCAAACGATCCGAGTCCTTCAGTCTTTAGCCATCATCCCACGCTCCTTTGATGTATCTGCGATCTCGCTCAATCTCCGGTCTCCTCGTCCAGGTGGCACCACGTCAACGGATCTTTATACGGGCTCCCGCCTCTGAACCGAGGCAACTCGGACATGATGTTTGCTAGCCGACATGTCCAAGATTGATGTAGAGAATGAGTAGAACACTTTGTCTCGTTTCATCCAAAACCATGGATGAACGGTTAATGAAGTTGCCTTTTTTATCAAGTGATGAGAAAATGGGCTATCAAATTTTCATGAACCAAATCTATTATCTTTTTACAAGGGGGCTAGCCAATATCAATTAGAGGAAAGGAGGGGCCGGCCACATAAAGGAGAGGAGGGGGTGAGTGTAGGAGCAAAAGGGGTTACCACAAGGAATAATGTATCATAAAAGATCTAAGCAAGAACAAAAGGAATTAATGGAAAAGGGTGACTCACTAATACACCTCATCAAAACCATTAATGCAATGAATGACTCACTAAACCTAGTCACCAATCTAGAACCTTCCACTCATGACTCACTCTCATGACTCACCCTCAAATGAAAAAGATAAATCCCCATTAAACCGAATGTTTAAGACGGGCGATAGAAAACTGGCAACTTCGAAAAGCGATCCCGAAACGAATTTCAGGATAACCCCGTAACTGTACAAACATACCCGCATTTGTATTACGATCGAATACAAATGCAAATGAGACAAAGATATTATATCTACACAGTATAATACATGGATCCGGCTTAAACAAAAGCCCACCAGTATTATTTGCCCGAAATATGACACGTGCATAAATGCATGTGCATTTTCCGAACCCTGCCATAAAACCATACGGCCTCTACAACATTTCGCCCAAACTTAGGAAACTATCTGTGGGGGACTCTAATGACTCATCAGTACCCTGGCAGTGGGTTTAACCATAAGTACGTCAGCGGCACTAGCAGTGTGTAACGGCTGCCCATGTACTGACCTCAAAGGAAGCCAATGAGCGAACTCATCCTGGAACCCTACTGAGCCTAACAGTGACAATATACATACAGTCAGGTCCGTTCGTCTATGAGTATCGCATATCGGGCCGAGGGGCAGGTAACGTCAGACCCCCAATAGCGGTATAAGTCGTGTCGGAGAGAAGCCCTGAACACCCTGAGAAACTACTGGAATACTTACCAGTAATTCTCATCTGCCTTGGCCAAGGACTTGGTGTAATGGCTCTCCTAGACACAGCACGATCTCACCCCCAATACCGGGAGAGACGAATCCCTTGCCGATCCGCTCACTTGCCTCCATGTGGCTCGGGACTGTACCCAAAAAATACCTGTTTGCACGACTCCTTTGAGCCGTGGTAGGGTAGAAATCAAAGCACAGTGGGAACTCACACGAGACAAATGACGACCTCAGGTCGATGAACTAACCTGTACACATGTCACCAGGGAACTGCTATCTGACGATAGGTATAATACCAACTAGCAGGTTCCCGGCGAGTCCTATCCGGTGTACTCATAACCCAATGAGCATCTGTATACATCTTAGGTGATCCAACTGACACCAGTGGCTTGTGAGACCGACCACCGCCCCTCGTCGGGGTCTCGACTGTATACACTAGTCTACTCCGGAGTATCGATGCCCTATCTTGAAACTCCCACGACTAGGGACCACTTTTAAGGATGTGGTTATAGACTACCCAACTCTCACGTATATGATCGACATCATACTGTTGGTAGTCAAGCAAGATCCTAAGGGCTCTATCAACTTGTAACAGTGATCAGTCACCTGAACCTGTACACGACTGATAAAGGCAAACCAGATAGCATACTATCATCTCGAGTAAGACTGTGCTACCGGTATAGGTCCTCCTCAATCATTGCAATCACATACATGTGATCCAATAATTGACTTTGAGGGCACTATATCCAACAAGTACACTAGACGGACTCGCTGAGAAACTCTAGATGGTATTATACCTATCGTCAGACAAAGGTTTTCTTATGACATGTGTACAGGTTAGTCTTTGGACCTGAGATCGTCATTTGTCTTGTGTGAGTTCCCATTGTGCTTTGATCACTACCTAACCACGGCTCTACTGAGTCATGCAAACATGTTTTGGTTGGGTACAATCCCGAGCCACATGGAGGCAGTGAGTGATTGTTAGGGATTCGTCTCTCCTGGTATTGGGAGTTGATATCGCACAGTGTTTGATCGGTCAGGACCACAAGACCTTGGCTAAGGCAGTTGGGATATACTGATAAGTTGATCAGTAGTTTCCCAGATTGGTCCTGAGCCGCATCAGCACGAATTATCGGGTTATTAGAGTCTGACGTTTACCACCCCCTAGGCCCGGTATACGATACTCTTAGACGAAGATACCGGACTGTACGGATATTGTCACGGATAGGCTTAGTAGGGATCTGGATGAGTTTGCTCGTTGGCTTTCCTTTTTAGACAGGTACCTGGATAGCCGTTACGTACAGCTAGTGCCGCTGATGTGCTTGTGGTTAAACCCACTGCTAGTATACTGTCGGGTCTTTAAAGTCCCACACAGAGAGTTTCCCTACTTCGGGCGAAACGATGTAGAGGCCGTATGGTTTTACGGAAGGGTTCGATCATATACGTGTACTTATGCACACATGATGTTCGGGCGGATAATACTAGTAGACTCTGGTTTAAGCCGAATCCTAATATTATATTGTTGGATTATTTTCGTCTCTCTTGTATTCATATTTTTCGGAATACGAATACGGATATATATATACAGTGAGGGTTATTATTATAAATTGTTATAAGAGTGCTATTAGAAGGAAAAAAACCCTCATTATTTGTTTTAACCATTTAGTTAAATGGTTAATGAGGTGGAGGTATGAGGTGTTGACTTTTCCTAAGTGAACCATGGCTAATTGTTAACTCACTTAGTGAATTATTTGGCAAGGTGGCATCTAGATATTTTGCACAAAATATCTAGATATTTTATGATGGAAATAATTGTTTATCATTATCTTTGCCATGCTTGCATTATTAGGAGAGATAATTAGCCATTCTTCACTTGAGTTCTTTTTCCATAGTTGCTCTCTTCAACTCTCTCATCTCCTCCAAGTTTTTCTTCTTCTACCTCAAGCCCTTATAGTCTCATGTGTTGAGAAAGCAAAGGCTCTTAAGAAAAAATATTCCATCATCACTCACTACATCACCTAGGTTACTTAGATTAGCAAACCAAGTGACCTAGTTACCTCGATTTAGAGGTAGGAGCCCAAAATAGACAGTCTCGGGTGGATCATCTACGACACAAGGAGCCGATCATGGAAGCCACTAGGAGCATGCTTAAGGAGAGGAGTGAAGACCCGAAGGACTCGAGTCTTATGGTATAACTCTTTTCATAGTAGATAGATTCTCTTTTTGCTAGTTGGGTTTATGGTGGATCTGGTTTAGTGTTATTCTAGCGCCAAGTTTTTGTTCGTAGAAAAAATTTGTTCCGCATTTGGCCACGAAGGTTGGCCGGGGCGCTAGCGTAACCTTTCAGATTTAGACCCGGATTAAGTGTATCACACGTACTCAATGGGCCAAAGACTTCCATCATCGACATGATACTATAAGAGTGACCATGTTAATTGGTCAGGAGATCTTCAGAGAAGCGTCAAAACGGGACTGTTTCCATCATTACTCCAAATCGGGCTGTCGAACCGAGGAGTCATGTATCTGGCATTCTACAGGGAGAAAAGAAGACATAAAAGCAGAAGACGCCAAACCGTGGGTAAAAGGCAAGTAGATATTCTTGCTCTGCCAGTCTTGGATGCACCGACACCTTTCGACCTTGGAGGAGGGGCACCTCAACGTCAATTATTATGAATTGCGCCTTGGTAATTCAGATATCACATTTTCATCGTTTTGATTTTGGTATTTTGACGATTTGTTTTATGATTGATATTTTTTATGTATACCACAGTTGCACTTGATTCTTGTTTTCATGTATCAGTTATACTGATGTTCGTCTTTATGCATACCCATTGCACTTGATTTTGATTTTTGCACATTCCGAGATATTAGATTTTGATTTCATGCATATAGTATGCATATGATTTGACTTATGCATTTGGTGTAGTTTACACGAGCTTTCAGTACTTGATATTGGTTTGTGCGCATAATTGCACAAGTTTACGAGTTCATATACCGCGATATACTTGATTTGTTTTGGTATATTTCTTATACTGTTGATTTCGATTTTGATACTCGACATTTGTTTTCGTGCACCTTGTGCACTTGACTGAGATTCTTAAGCGCACTTGACACACTTGATGAGATTTTGTGCACACCAGATGCACTCAATCGAGACTCTTTGTGCACATCAGATGCACTTGATATTGCTGTCCGGCACAACCGTTGCACTTGACAGATGTTTTTGTGCACACCCATTACACTTGGTTTTTGTTTCTATGCACATTCGTAGCACCTATTTTTATTTCGATTTTCATGCACACCAGACGCACGTGGCATTTTATGTTATATACTATTTGAGATTGATGTCCTTTCGAGCATCGTGTTTTTATGACATATACTATATTATATAGTAACTGAACAGGACTGGTCTGAGGAAAGTCACTGAGCATTTTGCATGTACTAATATTTATAGAAAGGATTTTCAAAAGGAGCTATAGTCTCAATATTTTCCTATGTGTCCATGATGACAAGGAATGTTATTATGGAAAGCCCTTCTAAATCATTTTCAAAAGACAGGACGTATAAGTTAAACAAAAGATAAGTATATATAGCTATTTTCCTTATAATGAACATCCGCTACTTGGCCGTGATACGCGCATCATACGACGATTTGAAAAAAGGAATTTTGCATGCACTTTTATTCTGTTGTTTTGACGATTTCACCACGATGGTTACTATACATACGTTGTAGTCCTAATTATATTTTTTTGATTTTCGTAATGGATTTTGACACTAGTATTTTCGCATTTACTCCCATGATGGAGTGACACTTGATGGAGTTTCAATTTGAGTTTTGCACTCATTTTCATGCGCATGCATTGCGCTATAATATATCTTATGTATTCATGATTTCGGAGCCGCGACGATTTGTTTGTTTTGACTGAAATGTTTTATGTATTTGGGGGGTTTAAATTTAAATTTGGGGACCGAATTTATTTAAGGGGGGAAAATTTTAACATTTCAGAAAATAAAATATTATTTTTGGGAATTTAAATAATTAAAATAATAAATTTCATGAGTATTATTAAAAATGTGAGAATTGGTTTTAATGATATGGTATAATTATATATGTATAGTTTGGAAAATAATTGGAAAATTAATATGATTTATTGATTTTGCAAGTGTTTAGATGATTTGGACATTTTTAAAATTATTATAAGTTTAATACTAAACTCGATTAATATTTCACCAATTATGCATTAATCTTGCTTATGTGTTATGGCATGCAACATGACATGTTGCAACACTTGTAATATATTTTTGAACCATGGATTCTTTTTTTTTAATGATATTTGTTTTATTTGAAAAGATTAAAAGAAAAAGAAAAGATGAAAGATATTTGTGATGAGGGGGACATGGAGACATGGCTTGGGGGAGAGAGAGAGAGGGGCATCCTTTAACCATGACTCTTTCATTGCACTTCTCTTCTTCATTATCTTCTTCTCCTCTTCCTCCACCTTCTCTACCATCCTTAAAACACCTCCAAAACCAACACTAAACCCTATACCCCATTCACAAAAAAGGACCACAAGCTCATCGCTAAGACCATGGATGGATCAAGTAGAGATTTTGAGCACTTTGGGCAACCCAAGAATTTTCTTGAGTTGCCACATGAGATATAATTCTACATTTTTAGTTAAGTTATTAGTGTTTAGTATATCTTATTGTAGTTTAGAGTTACACTATTGTGGTTTAGTGATCTTTGAATATTCCAAGATGAAGTTTAGGAGAGAATAAGAGTTGTGATGGTATAATTGAGTGTAATTAGTGACTACAACCCCTGTAGTATTAATATTATAGACAAAACCTGAGACTTAACCCCAAACCATGAACTTAGAATTTGCCGATATCGGGTTTTTATGGGAATTGTGATGACTTATTGGGATCTGCTACTACATATGAGCTCTGAAAATTATTTAGCAATCATCAGTGAAACGTGCAGGTGACCTATAGACCCGAGGCCTAACCCTAAACTTTGGCCGCAAATTAACTCTAGATGGCCGCAAATTGCGGCGTGGGATGGTTAGGTGGGGCCTAGGTTTAATTCATGGTTCCTTTATCCAGTATTTAGGCCTATCCTATATGCAAAATATCCCAATTTCACCTGGAAAAATCTAGAAGTGTTTTTCAAAGTTTCTGATTTTGTTTTGCGAGTTTTGTTAACTTGGATTTTGGTATTTAGGTTTTAACTCGGTGGTTTGACGCTTGTACGTCAACACCAAGAATTGTTTGGTTATTCTTGCATGCGTAATCCATAGGTTCTAACCTATGTATATTTCGTGTGCCGTATCGGTTGTCTCGTATTTGATTCTCGTTTATGATACAATATTCCTTGAATTGTAGGAACCTTTACATGGACTTCGGGACGACAAGGGAGAGCAAGACGCCATCGACTTCGGTAAAGCAAGGATCGTAGGTGAGTAGATATATATCTATGGGGGAAGGAGGGTGGATGGCGTATAGCACCCCCGCAACCGTAGTTTAGGGTTATTGTATATATTTATATATGTTTTAATGTGGGATGTGGATATTTAGCATGTAGGGTTCTAGGAGACTATTGGTTAGATTAGGCGTACTCGTACGAAGGTTTACCCTCAGTGTTATTTTCCTTAGTCGTGAGCCGTTGGTTGTATGTTGTTGCACACACACACTTGATATGATATGTGGTATATGTATATGTGTGTATGGATATACACACACACACACACACACACACACACACACGTGTAAGATGAGAATATAATATTTTATATGGTTTTGAGTCGATATGATCGAGCAGGATGTCAAGAGATTTTGATATATGATTTAAGATGAGACATCATTTATAATACGATATATTAAAATATCGTTGGGCGAAATACACATAACATGCGATAACATATGATCTGATGAGATAATAGATTGTACATGACCTTAGATCCGTACCCTTGATTTTGATATTGTACGATGGATGATACTGTACGAATTATGATATATATGCTATTTGACCCGTACCCTCGATTTTGAGGATGTCGTACGACGGATTTTACCGTACAAGATATATTTATATGATGATTGATCCGCACTCTTAACTCGAGAATACCGTATGATGGACTATACCGTACGCGGTGCTATGAGACTGAATCGCCGACTACTAGATATATTGGCTTCGGAAACGTTATAGAATTCTTATCACCTTCGACTCGGTTCTTAGTTTGGTCTTTTAGTTGCTTAAGTAGATGTTAGAATAGACTCAAGCCATACCTATTTTCAAAACTAACAAATCATAGGTATTTTCAAAGGGCAACCCGAGGGAAGCAACGGATTTTTCAAAAGGTATCACTTTTCTTAAAAACATCGTAGGCCCTACTTTTCTAAAAAACGACGATTTGTGCTATTTTTAAATACGGTAACCATATGACTCATATATAGATATATATATATGTTATATAATATTGCGTATACTATTTACCTTCTGCTATGCTCATGTTATTTCATTACATTATTGATATACATGTGTTTTCATTAGCTGTTATGATCTCATCTGCTAGGACCCTGTACCATTACCGATGATGCATATGTTACACGTACATTTTCTTTCCAGCTCACACACATCAACATCGGTAATTGCCATATCACGTATACTTTAGTAACCATTATTTCATTCGTATACCCTGATAAATTTTAGCTAAATAGTATTGTTTAGCATTCATGATATCATATACTAGTTTTAGACTTTGCATTCTTACTTAGATGTCATATGCATTATATACATACATTCTAGTTATGCACTAATCATTTGGCAAAATGCCGGTATTCATTGTTTTCTTATTGACTCATGATTATGAGATTTCGGTATTTCATGAGATTTTTGAATTTGGGAAACCGCATGTGAATTTGAAAACGTATGCTCTATTTAAAAGAAAATTGTGGTTTCTCGTGATATGATGTGTGGCGTCCACCATGAGTTTTCTCGGTTCTGAGCATACATAATATATGATTACCCGCCACGAGGAGCGAGGAGACACCGTCTGTATGGGTGCATGGTAGACCCGGTGTGGTACCCCGAGATAAGAAGGCTGTATAGAGAGATAGAGACGTTGAGCCCTTATTGATCATCTTCGTGTGTATGGAAAAGTTTTAATCACAACCAAAGAAATTTATACCGCGATCAATTAACGGTGTCGATGTAGGGCGTTAATGAATACGGATCGTCCACTGAGAAAGTGTGATTTGTTCGAAATTGTTTATTTGAGTTGAAAAGAAAAGATAAAAGAAAATGATTCAATATTCATGAGATTTTAGTTTCAAGAATCATAAAGAAATGGATCTAACATCAAGAATTAATAAAGATCAAGAAAATGTCCAAACCAATTGACTTATCCAGATTTGTAAAGTAGCTTGTAGGAATCGATCAAATTGATAGTGATGATGAATACTAATGATTACGAATTCTTATCTATTGAGGATATGTTGCTAGATCGATGACGATCAACGAGAATTAGGGAACTATTGAAGAAACTAGGGTTTCTCCTTCATCATCCCTTGTCCTTTCATTGATTATCATTCAAATTCTAGCCTCTAGCAAATTAAATCATCGATCATTGATCTCTAATTTGGAGTGAAAACATTCATGAAAGCGATCTCGCTCAAATTAGGACTTCGATAATTCAATTTCCTAAAGTTTACAAAACTCATAAGACTTAAGAATTGTTCAAGAATTTAATCATAATCATCTACATATTCTCTCGATTCCTCCACAAGAGGAGATTTCACTCAAACATCATGAAAAAGGAAAGAATCAAAAATCGGTATCTTTTCATAATGCAAGAATGTAAAAAAAAGCAAAATTTACAATATCCACCTTTATTAATCGACGATTAGGTACAATTCACTCAACTCGAGTTTACAAGATTTGAGGAGGTAACTAGATCCGCCGAAATTTGCTTCGCATCGATCTTCTTGGGTCGCGAATCGTCGTGAATCCCTTGCTCGGATGAAGATCGGCGTTGCTTAAAAAGGCTCGTTAAAGGCTTGCTTGAGTCGGTACTTGATGAATCTTGATTTGGCTCAAATTGTGTCACCCAATTTGATTTGAATTGATTTGGATTTTGCGAGAATTTTTACCCTAATTGATGAACAACCCTTGTAATGAAGCCATAGGTGCCCTTTTATAGTTTTCCCTTTAGCTTCCCCTAGAAGCTTGGTTAATATTCTACTAGAAGGTAGGTTGTTATGAAGCTTGTATGAGAAGCTTGGTAGATATCAAACTTGCACAAGAAACATGGCTATTAGAAGGGAAGCTTCTGGAGAATTCAAGGAACCGAAGCGTCTTGAAAAAGTTTTGCCATTGAGAATAAGCCTCGGGGAAAATTACCAACCGTCGATGAGTCGGATCGGCCGTGGATCCGCTGCCGTTTGGTGGAGTCAGTGCCTGAATTTATCTGTCTTGATTGATGTTGATCTTTTGGGCTTTATTTTATGTCTGGAATCTCATTATGCTTTCTTGGTTGCTGCCAGAGTTCAAGTCTTTGACTTGATGCGTTTTATCAACACTTTTGTGATTCCGGCTCTTTAATCTGGAGAAATTTCCTGCACACAATCTTGAGACAAGTATTGATATACAAAAGATCATGCGTGTAGAAATAAATACACAATTTCCCTCATAATTCCTGTTATAATAAATAACACATGTTATTTGGTATTTTGCAGACAAATTGCTAATATGTGCTATATTTATACCAAACACTTTTAGATGATTACAAAGAGTAGGGAAATTGATGTGTTTAGAATGCAATATTTTCAACTGATCAAATTCCCCCAAACTTAATTTCGGTCGTCTCAAGCAAACTTGTTTTATTCAGGTGAAGGAGAAAATATAAGAAAAAGAAAAACTAACTAGCACACTTTCGTAGGCAACACGATTGCATTGAGCACGTGCAACAAGCCTTTAAACCTCTAGGTGTCTCTAGTAGGAGGAGTGTGTCTCCTGAGGGTTTTCAGGGGATTGTACCCACAAAATCCAATAATAAAAGAAAGACTGTGAAACTTACATATAAAGATAAGAATTGTAAAAGAAAGACTTTGAAAATTAGAGTTTCCAACTATACTAGCTTTTCAGTTGTCATGAGCTCTATCTTAATAGTTATGAAAAGATGTTAGAAATCATATCATCCATCAACAAAACATCGCCTTTATTCTTCATCCCTGTCTTTCTTCCAAACACCGATCATATACCCCTACGTGTGTATAAAAGACATCCCTATACTCGGAGAATTCAATTCAAGCTATCATGCTCTTATCCATATACCTCAGTACTTTTTAATCGGTGAATATTTAGATAGATTTGCTTACACATTTTTCATGCGACCGTTAATACTTCTTGAGGTACTAACCAACCGATTACTCATGTGCTTGCTGATTAGGTGTATTAGTATTTCCTCGTCTTGCAAGACCTAAGGCATAGCAGTGACTCCCAAACCAGTTGGTCTAAGGCACTAGGTGATGAAGCACCCTCACTATATTTTTTTATTGCTGCCTTGGTGATAACAAACCAGTGTTCATTTTTCTTCACCATTTTATATTTTCTTCATTTATTATTTCCTTCATAATTTGGCTTTTAGATAAGAGCATTTCAATGTATTCTCTACTATCCCGAGTTTCAAGACGTGTGTAAGTGCGTATAGTAGGGTATCAACATTCAAATGTTTGGCTTTCAGAATATGAACTATTTTTCAGACTTATTTTTATCCTCAGATTAGTGACTTGCTTTATCTTACTAACCCGTGGGACAACGGCTCATAACTACTTATTACCAGTTCGTTTAAGAAAACTTCTAATTTTCTTAGTTTTCTTCAATTTTTCTAATCTTTTGGATGTAATTTTTTCACTATCTAATCTTTTATTATCTTATTTATGTACACAAAAAAAATTATATAATTTTTTTTATTTGTTTTGTGCTTATGCAAAGTATGATACAAAGTGATGCGTAAATAAGCACAAACCTCCCCCAAACGTGTTTTCAACAGTGTCCTCAATCTCAAAAAGTTGTAAGCTTGGGAGGAAAATTTATTAGCGGGGACATGAAATATGATCGTGAAAATCCTCCTCCAAACTTATTCTTTGGCTCACCATTTTGAGTAAAAATTTTATTTTCAAAAGCCAGATTATACCACCCCCCCCCAAAAAAACTTGAGTTAAACAATGTTAATCTTTTAAAATCACAAGAGAGGCTCAAAGTTATTGGTCAATGCCAAGCTTTGCAAAGACCGAAAGTCAACACCAACCATTCGAAGATTTTATAAGTGTAGTGCACCGGTTGGTGGAAGAGTATGTTGTATAGAGCTAGGAAGAAGTGGGGAAAGGTAAGTGGTGGGATGGAATGTGTTTGCGTCTCAATTTGGAGAGACGACACAGTGATTGTGATGATAGATTACTCGCATTCTCTTTATAGTCCAGAAGAAGGGGTGGAGGTTCAATTTCTTTTTCTTGGAGTTGATTCATCTCAACACCCGTGTTTGCTAAAAATGCAAGTTCATCAGCGAAAATTTCCTCAAAGCTTTCATCGATTCCCCGAAGAATAATGTCATCAAACAGTGCGGGATGATCTTCAGACTCCAAAAATGGTTCATAATCAGTGTTAGATGTTGACCCGGACAACTTGGTGGAAGAGTCCGTATGTGTGTGATACTTAGTTGGGTCAATCAATAACATATGAAAAGAGTCAAGATCATTATTATGAGGATCGTCAAATTCGCTGCTGTCGACATCCATTAATTCGACAGAACAAACCTAAGCAAAAGGTTAGGAGGGTACACTTCCCAACTTGTAAATGTTAAGCTCAATTGACATCTTCCCGAAGGATAGAGTCATAGAGCCGTTACGACAGTTGATTATAGCATTGGAAGTGGCCAAAAAGGGACGACCAAGGAACACCGGAATTTGATTCCGTGGGTTCACTACAGGCTGTGTATCAAGAACAATAAAGTACACTGGGAATACAAATTCCCCGATTTTTATTAACACATCCTCTAGCTCACCCCTAGCTTTGGTGATTGATCGGTCGACCATCTGGAGAGTGCAGTGAGCTGGTTTCAACTCTCTGATCCCTAATTGCTCATAAACTGAGAAAGGAAGCAGGTTAACACTTGCATTAAGGTCAATGTCACGATCAGAAATAGCACGTGACTGGCCCTTGAATCATATGAAGCCTATAGGACCTCATCTAATTCAAGTAAGCCAAAAGCCCAGAAATCTAAAACCATTTTTAAGGAGTAAATAAAGAAAACTAGTTTTTAAGAAATAAGGAAAACATGTTTTCAAAGCAAGGTTTTTAAATAAGTAAGCCGAATATGCATTTTAAAATTTATAATCTTCTCTGAAAATTTTGGCAGAGTTTCCTTTATAAAAACTGGTCCCGAACGGGGTACAACAAGAATAATATATATACAATGAAAAAAGGCATCCCCAAACGGGAGCTAGCTCTTCGTCAATCGACGGTCACAACAACGCAAGCAGTATAATATACAACTGGTTTTCTAAGTCTGAAACAATATACAAGTTTGGTTGATGGAATTACTAGATACAAATGAATAATACATATACAATGGTGGTTCTGATGCAAAAGAACCCACCTACCAAAGCAAATCACCCATAAGGGAAGCAGTGTGCCAGAAAAGTCGTAATGAAATCTGTACGGCAAAACATGCAAGAACTGTGGCATAACGGGAGTGAGTTACCAACTCGTGAATAGAAAACATCACAGAGCAGAAATCGTATGTATGACACAATCTGAGGTCAATACGATCAATAACAATAATATCCTCAATATGAATAAGTCTAAAGCATGAAAAGGGGGGCCAGGATAAACATCTATACATAAGTGTAATCCCATGTGCTCGTGTCAGTGCCTCAGGTAACAACATATCATAAATATGAGGTATGATCAATGTAATCAACATGAATCAATGTCAACTATATCATGAAGTCTAAGAGTATGTGGATATCATCCAACTATGTGATCAAAGTCATCAATGTCAACCATATGTATGTGGATATCATCCAACTATGTGATCAATGTCATCAATGTCAACTATATTTATGTGGATATCGTCCACGTGTCACCCAATGACATAATGCATCATGCATGTAAATATCATAAAGCATATTCATGGAAGTATGAGAATATAAATCAACATGGGTCCCCCGCGACACATCAAAATCATGGACCTGAGTGTCTAGTATCGACACTCGAAAACATCATGAAAACTGTGCCTAGTATCGGCACGTAAATCCTCATATATCGGGCTCCGTCAATCCGGATCGGCCCACGGGCTCCGTCAGTCCGGATCGGCCCATATCATCTCTCGACTCTGGTCGGTATCCTCTGGATATCCGCAGAGCCCAAATACTATCACTGGTAGGTAGTGGTCCCACTGGCAGGCTCATCGTCATCCACATGAAATCTCTCTCTCGCCCCAGGGTACCATACCGGGTCCACCATGTAACCGCAATCGGCCTCATCCGCCTCCTCGAATCGGGTTTCACATGTCGCTCTCAGAACCGAGAAAACACATGGTGGACGCACTGAAATATCATATCAAGGGTAACTGGGTTTTTAAAACAATACATACTTTCTTTTGAAATACCCACGGTTCTCAAATCCAGAAATATTATAGAAACAATATATCTCAATGCGTATAATCATAAGGCATGATGTATGCGACATATAAAAGAAATGTAAGAATATCAGTATATCATGCAACATGGAATAGTAATATGCACATATTGAAGGAAACCACTCTTTTAAAATGAATACAGTTTTAAGATATATCTTGCGGTTCCCAAATCGCTAATCAAGCCAGAATCATCTATGTATGTGCAAATACTTATGTATGCAAGTATGAGTGTACAATAGGTATGTGCACAAGTATGAGTGTATAATATGTATGTACACAAGTATGCCATGCAAGGGGTCATATCCTGAATGCTACAGTCCTACAATGTAGCGACATGGCAATTACCGATGATGAAATGTGTGAACCAGCAAGCAGGTGTACGTGGGACATACGCATCATCGATAATGGTGCTGGTATCCTAACAGCATGGTTTTAATATAAAAATAAACATATTTCAACATGCAATGCGATGCGAAAAGCAAGAATATGCGGCAAATGAATAATAAACACAACAGTGCAGTATCTACATCAATGTATCTATGTCATACTGTTTTGCCATTTGAAAGAAGACGAATCAGGATTTTTAGGAAAATAAGAGCTACGGTGTTTTTAAGGAAAGATACGTCTTTTGAAAATATCCATATAATCCCTTTACCTGTCATTAAAATTTCCCGGTTCGTTAGTTTTTGAAATAGGTATGACTTCGGTCTAGCCTAACACCTACTACGCAAACTACAGATCTAACTAACTAGCTAATCGGGAGGGGTATGGAAACCACCTAAATCTGAGTCGATATATATATATATATATATATATATAATATTCGGTGATCCCACCTCAATAGTATCACGTACGATACAGTATATCATATGACATCCTCGAGTCATGAGTGTGGATCTATCATCAATATAAAGCTCGTACGGTACATCCATCGTACGGCATCCTAAATCTGGGTAAGGGTCAATATCACAATCATCTCATCAACTATCTGGCATCCTTATCTTCATATCTCACGATCTGGGGTACTGATCTAAGTCTCGTACAACTGATACCATCTATAAAAAATGCGTATGTAAAACACACGTCCAAAGGCCCGCTAAAATCTCATGTCGTATCCCAAATACGAACCACATCATACCACCGATCTTATGGCACTATGCCCAACTCATCGACTCATCTCCAAATATCATCCGCTATCCTCATCATCCAGGTATAAGTATAACAGATAAGCATATGTGTGCGTGTGGGTGTAAACCTATTCTTGGGTTCGCAACTAGGAACTATACTACTTTACTTCTAAACCCTAATCTATCCATAGTACACCTAATCACAACCTGAAAATCCATGTCACACATAAAAGATATCATATAGTATATAATATATATAGCATCCTATACATCGAACTGTGGGGGTTCTATACGCCATCCACCCGACTTCCCATGTAGATATAATCTACTCGCCTTCACTGGCTGATGTCAACGCCGCCATCATCTTCTTCATCGCCTCGAGTCATCATGGGGGTACCTACATATCACACGTATCGCATCGCATTAAAACCAAATTTGAACCAAAACGACACACGAAAACCAAAACGATACGCTTAAAAGCCTATAGATTAGAACCTATGGTTAGCTTTCGCAAATCAACCCGATATCACTCGAGATAGACGTACAAACGTCACGTGATCGAGATAACGCACAAAAACAAAAATCTAGAAATCAAAATACGGAAAACCATAACTCAAATCAAAGCAGCAACTAGAGAAAGTGGTCCCAGATTTTGACTAAGGCCAAAACAAGGCAAGCAAACAACTTTGGGGTGATATATAGTGTGAATATGACCTGCTGAAGCAACCTGGGCACCTAGTTTACGAGGGGGGCCGGCCACATACCTAAAAATTCTGGCCAAGCCATTTTGGTTAGGGAGGTAGGGTCTCGTGTGAACAGGGTGGTCTCCTGGTAGTCTAACTAAGCCCCTAGTATTGTTTGTTTGTCTCAGAATTTCCCCAGATCATCCCAAATTTCCCTGCACGCTCATTTTCCTCACAAACCGACATTCACAGTTTTCTGTTTTGCAGTTCCAGGTTCTATTTTGGGTTTGGTATGGCTTTGCTAACAATTGGGGAAGTTTATAGTCACCTCTAAATCCCAAATACACCATCTCTATTCAAATCAAACCCTAATTCTTAACTTGAGATTTCAAACTTCGCTAAACATCACCAAATCACCTTTAAACTTAAAAAGAGGATTTACCAGAGGAAAAACTACACTAATTGTGAAGGGATTACCTCATTTAATACCCATGAATCCTCTACGGCGCCAAAACCAAAATTTTCTTGGTCCATAGGGTAGCTTGTGAGCTTGGGTACAATTTTTGGTGAAGTGGTGATGAGGTTTTTGTGAGTTTTTAGTGATGAAGTGGGGATTTGAAGTGGGAGGGAAAGGGGGTGCTGCCATGGTTGAGGGAGGAGAGGAAATGAAGGAAAAAATGGGAGCCATGACCAATGGTTGACCCCTCACCCTCTCTCTCTTATGCCCATACCTCACACTATTCCATTCTTTATTCATTTTCTTTTGTTTTTTTTCTATTTTCTTTCTCTCCTCAATAGTAAACCCAAAACAAGGAATGAAACATGAAGATAAAGCCATGTAGGAAAATGTAACAAGTGTGAAAACGGTATGGTGCATGTTTTGCACAAAATACGCTTAAAACCCGATTACCGATTTTTAATCGCGATTAGCACAAAATTAGTGTATAATAAATCATAATAAATTAAAATTTGCATAATTCACATAAAACACCCTCTTTTTAGTAATTTCTATAATTTTTCAAATTTTTTTCCCAATTTATCGGTATTTAATTATACTGCCTTATTAAAATATTCAATATTTTATTATTAAATTATAAAAATCCCTAAAAATAATATTTTATTTTTTTGAAATGTTACAATCTTCCCCCCTTAAAGAAATTTGGTCTCCGAATTTAAATTTAAACCCTTCGAATACTAAAACATTTCAGTAAAAGTCCAAGTCGCCAGGGCTCCGAAATCAACAATACATTAGATGCATCATAGCGCAATGCATGCGCATGAACAATGAGCAGATAACGCAAAAACAAAGCTCCGTCAAGCATCCCGCAATCATCGGAGTCATGGTAAAGACACAAATGTCAAATCCAAAACAAAACCAATATGATATATATCAAAACCATACATGTAGACATCAAATATATACATGTAAATATCTGAAAGAAATGCATGCCAAATCTTTCATGTTGCTGTGCGATGCGCATAGCACTGCACAGTGGCGGACGTCTAATGTAAGAAAATAACCATATATGTATATATATTTTGTTTAATATGTACGTTCCACCGTTTTGAAAATAATTTAGAAGGGTTTCCTTATTTTAAACGTTTCGTATCATATCAGACACGTAGGTATATACTGAGACTATAGCTCGCTTTTTGGAAATCCCTTCGATAATTATCAATGCATGAAAAATATATTCAGGTACTGTCCTCTGACTAGTCCTGCTCAGTACGAAAACAAATAGCAAATATCATAAAAACGTACTGCTCCATAAGAAATCAATCCCAAAATGTGTATATGAATGCTACGTGCGTTTGGTGCGCACGGAAATCAAAATCCATATATGTGCCATACATGTGCACAGAAACAACATCTAGGTGCAACGGGTGTGCACGAAACATCTGTCATAGGCAACATGTGTGCCTGGCAGCAAAATCAAGTGCATCTGACATGCACGAAGAATCCCGATTTAGTGCATCTGGTGTGCACCAAAATCGTATCTCAAAACATGCGCTCAACACGGGTGAAAATCCAAATCAGGTGCATCCATCATGTACGAATAAAATCTAAATCATGTGCATTCAACATGCACGAAATCATGAAATCCAATATCAAGCGTCGAATATGCGCAAAATCCAAATCAAACGCACGGAGTGCAAGAAATCAATATCAAAATCAAAATCGACGGTATACAATACGGCTCAATCCAAATCAGGTATACCACGGTATATAATCTCACAAGCATGTGCATCAATGTGCACAAATCAAATCTAAGCACAAAAGTGCATGAAAACCATGCTGAAAGCATAAGTCAAATCACATGCATAATATAGACATGAAACCAAAATCAACATATCGAATGATATCAAACCGAAGTCAGGTGCAACTATGGTGCGCGAAATATAAATCCGGTGCAACAAAGGCACGAAATATAAATCTGGTGCGTTAAACGCACGAAACATAAATCTGGTGCGACAAACGCACGAAATATAAAACTGGTGCATCCTGTGCAAGAAATAAAAATGTAGTGCATCCTGTGCACAAAACCTAAACAATAACTCAAATGAGCAAAAAGAAACACCGAGTGTACCAAGGTGTAGAAATCATAAACGTATGCAACTGCGTGCACAAAACACATATCAATGCACTACAAGCACATATAAGCTATACCGAGTGCAAAAAGCCAAATCGTGTGCATACCATGTGCACAAAATCAACCCAACGGTATGAAATCCATGAAGTCATAAGCATGTGCAACCAAGGCACAAAAACAATCTCAGGTGTAATAACTGTGCACAAATATGAATACCCAGTAGGTGCAACCATGGTACACGAAAACAAATATCATGGAACTCGGTCATCAAGACTAAATCATGCCAATAGATCGCCCAAAATACCGAAATCCAAGGTGACGGATACGTGATAATCGAATCACAAAATCACAAATCATAAATACTGTCTTCGATGTGTCCTCCTTCAAAGTCGAGAAGGTGTCGGTGCATCCAATGCTAGCAGCGCAAGATATCTACTTGTCTCCTGCTCACGGTTTGGCATCCTCTGTCTCTGGGCCCTTATCTCCTCTGTAGACTACCAATCTTGCAATCCATCGTCTCATCGGCCCGGTCAGGTAAGCTAACGGGGACGATTCCTTCCTGGCACTTCTCTGGTCACCTCTCGGTCAATCCTTACGGCCACTCGTAAAGCAGCACGTCACTGGCGCCGACCTCTGGTCCTCTGAATACACATTACACATCTGATCCTGGTGCAAATCTTATCGTAGCAGTGTCCTGGAAGGAATCCTGCTCAAGGTCTCTTCCGATCTCGCCTATGTCGAACTGTACGGTGGCCGGTACTCTTGCATAATCTTTTCTCGCTCTCTGGACATCGGCGTCCTCAGCACAGCATTTTCCCGGAAACTGGTCGCATCCCAACGCCTTGGTAGACATATCCGACCTTTAATCCTAACGAGGAGTAACAACAGCTCGTCAGTATCTCGCACGAACCACTTGTCCCGCTTGTCTGTATCATCGTCCACTTCAACGTTACGTCTCTATCTGTGCACTGCAAATGTCCTCGGCTACAGTCCGTCCGAAGTCTCTCACACGGACTCGAAATCAGGAACTTGATATCTTTATCACTCTATGGAAGATATCTAGCCGAACACGTCCTCCGGAACTCGTCCTAATCTGCGGAGATATACTCCATTCTCGTCCATTCTTGATCAACTCACAACGCACCTGGCTGAGGTCCTTTATCCGAACCTGGTCAACTATCTCGTCGACGATGCCGAACTCTGGCCTACTGGGTGTGCGCAATATGACCACTCCTAGGTCCAAGTCTTCTCGTATAGTATTCCAGAAAGGTCCTGTCGAGGTCCTTCTCAATTCTCGTTTCTGCCGAATTGTCCGGAAGTTAACACCCTTACTGTATCTGTTTCTTATTCCGGAATGGCTGCATACTCATCGCGACTCCTTCTGGAAGGTATACCCACATACAATGCTTCTGCATGCGTATCGCATCTCTGATGTCAGCGGAGTGGAACGCCATCTCATCGAATTCTCGTGCGAACTCTTTACTCCACTCAGTTCCAATGTCGACTGATTCGGACTCGTCTTCTCATGGATGCATGGACTGCGCTCCAACGGCTATACTCGTATCTGGAGTCTCCCAAGCAATGTATCCCATCACATGATATCCGAATGATGTCGAATCATCTGATCGATTTTTCAAAACCTCATAATACCCCAAGAGATCATCATCTTGAGTACAGTTTAATAGTATTCCAGTACCTGCCACAGCACCTGTGGACCAACCGTAGAAGGGCAAACCCAAGCCTCACAAATGGCACCGCTAAACTGCCGCAAACCCTAAGGTTTGGAGGCGTTTCATGGTCATTACGTCGAGTTAGGGTTTCATTCTTCTAGAGGGTCCATAGCATTACTTGCATTTATCTCTGAATACTTTAAACTTGGAAAATGGGCTCCTGACATTCGATCGTCTCCATCAACTCTCAACGTACCTGCGTGAAGTCGTCTCTAGCTGGAATCAATCTATCTGATGACCTCGCATCGGGGTAAGCGAACGAACCACATGTCGTAGTCATTCATCCTCGGGTGACTAGCGACCTTCCATCAAATCTCTAAGTATATACTTATGCTGCAGTAGCTCCAACATCTGGGCGATATCTCGTCATTCGCAGCAACAACTGGCTCATTCGTCTGTACGCTGAACAGCGCCTCAATCATCATGAATAAGAGATATATAAATGGTCATCACATTCGGATTGGCCTCTAGCAATAGCCTGATCCTCTGGTGCTAATCTGCTCGTCCAAGAAATCTCGTAAAAAGCGATCCATCAAACGCTCATGGTGCGAAAACACAATAAAACGACGCCTCTCTATGCAATCGTATGTCCCTGGAATCACGCTCTGGTCAGTCCTCGTCCGTGACGAGCTCGTGCTGACGCAACTCTAGCCGTAGCTCTCTCTGCCTGTGTAATCGTGGAAGCAAAGTCATAACCAGTATCGATGAGGATAGATCATAGGAATGAATATAATATTGTGCAAGGAAATTTACATCCTAAGGTTTCTTAAGCGGAGTAGCGTATCGTAAGTATGCCGCGGAACATACATACGGTACGTCACTCTACTCAAGCTACCTACTCTATCAACCAAGGGTCATCCTACGTGACGAAAGTTCGGGTATAATACCCCCTCGACTAAGTCTAAGTTCCGTAAGGTCAAGCCTAAGTTCAGTATATATATAAACGCTCTAGGCTCCGCATAGTCAAACTTAGACTCGAACCAAGAATAACCTAGCGCTCTGATACCAACTTTGTCACGACCCGAAATAGCACGTGACTGGCCCTTAAATCCTATGAAGCCTATAGGACCTCATCTAATTCAAGTAAGCCAAAAGCCCAGAAATCTAAAACCATTTTTAAGGAGTAAATAAAGAAAACTAGTTTTTAAGAAGTAACGAAAACATGTTTTCAAAGCAAGGTTTTTAAATAAGTAAGCCGAATATGCATTTTAAAATTTATAATCTTTTCTGAAAATTTCGGCAGAGTTTCCTTCGTAAAAACTGGTCCCGAACGAGGTACAACAAGAATAATATATATACAATGATAAAAGGCATCCCCAAGCGGGAGCTAGCTCTTCGTCAATCGACGGTCACAACCACGCAAGCAGTATAATATACAACTGGTTTTCTAAGTCTGAAACAATATACAAGTTTGGTTGATGGAATTACTAGATACAAATGAATAATACATATACAATGATGGTTCTGATGCAAAAGAACCCACCTACCAAAGCAAATCACCCGTAAGGAAGCAGTGTACCAGAAAATCCGCAATGAAACCTGTACGGCAAAACCTACAAGAATTGTGGCACAACAGGGATGAATTGCCAACTCGTGAATAGAAAATATCACAGAGCAGAAATCGTATGTATGACACAATCCTAGGTCAATACGATCAATAATAATAATATCCTCAATATGAATAAGTCTGAAGCATGAAAAGGGGGCCAGGGTAAACATCTATACATAAGTGTAATCCCATGTGCTCGTGTCAGTGCCTTAGGTAACAACATATCATAAATATGAGGTATGATCAATATAATCAACATAAATCAATGTCAACTATATCATGAAGTCTAAGAGTATGTGGATATCATCCAACTATGTGATCAAAGTCATCAATGTCAACCATATGTATGTGGATATCATCCAACTATGTGATCAATGTCATCAATGTCAACTATATTTATGTGGATATCGTCCACGTGTCACCCAATGACATAATGCATCATGCATGTAAATATCATAAAGCATATGCATGAAAGTATGAGAATATAAATCAACATGGGTCCCTCGCGACACATCAAAATCATGGAACCTGAGTGTCTAGCATCGACACTCGAAAAAATCATGAAAACCGTGCCTAGAATCGGCACGTAAATCCTCATATATCAGGCTCCGTCGGCCCGGATCGGCCCATATCATCTCTCGACTCCGGTGGGTATCCTCCGGATATCCGCCGAGCCCAAATACTATCACCGGTAGGTAATGGTCCCTCTGGCAGGCTCATCGTCATCCACACGAAATCTCTCTCTCGCCCCGGGGTACCATACCGGGTCCACCATGTACCCGCAATCGGCCTCATCCGCCTCCTCAAATCGGGTTTCACATGTCGCTCTCAGAACCGAGAAAACACATGGTGGACTTACTGAAATATCATATCAAGGGTAACCGGGTTTTTAAAACAATACATACTTTCTTTTGAAATACCTACGGTTCCCAAATCCAGAAATATCATGGAAACAACATATCTTAATGCGTATAATCATAAGGCATGATGTATGCGACATATAAAAGAAATGTAAGCATATCAGTATATCATGCAACATGGAATATTAATATGCACATATTGAGGGAAACCGCTCTTTTAAAATGAATACAGTTTTAAGATATATCTTGCGGTTCCCAAATCGAATCAAGCCAAAATCATCTATGTATGTGCAAATACTTATGTATGCAAGTATGGATGTACAATAGGTATGTGCACAAGTATGAGTGTACAATATATATGTACACAAGTATGCCATGCAAGGGGTCATATCCTGAATGCAACAGTCCTACAATGTAGTGACTTGGCAATTATCGATGATGAAGTGTGTGAGCCGGCAAGTAGGTGTACGTGGGACATACGCATCATCGATAATGGTGCTGGTGTCCTAACAGCATGGTTTTAATATAACAATAAACATATTTCAACATGCAATGCAATGCGAAAAGCAAGAATATGCGGTAAATGAACAATAAACACAACAGTATCTACATCAATGTATTTATGTCATACTGTTTTGCCATTTGAAAGAAGACGAATCAGGGTTTTTCGGAAAATAAGAGCAACGGTGTTTTTAAGGAAAGATACGTCTTTTGAAAATATCCGTATAATCCCTTTACCTGTCTTTAAAATATTCCCGATTCGTTAGTTTTTGAAATAGGTATGACTTCGGTCTAGCCTAACACCTACTAAGCAAACTACAGATCTAACTAACAAGCTAATCGGGGTATGGAAACCACCTAAATCTGAGTCGATATATATATATATATATATATATATATATATATATAATAGTCGGTGATCCCGCCTCAATAGTATCACGTACGATATAGTATATCATATGACATCCTCGAGTCATGAGTGCGAATCTATCATCAATATAAATCTCGTACGGTACATCAATCGACGGCATCCCAAATCTGGGTATAGGTCAATATCACAATCATCTCATCAACTATCTGGCATCCTTATCTTCATATCTCATGATCTAGGATACTGATCTAAGTCTAGTATAACTGATACCATCTATAAAAATGCGTGTGTAAAGCATACGTCCAAAAGCTCGCTAAAATCTCATGTCGTATCCTAAATACGAACCACATCATATCACCTATCTCATGGCACTATGCCCAACTCATCGACTTATCTCCAAATATCATCCGCTATCCTCATCATCCAGGTATAAGTTTAATAGATAAGCATGTGTGTGCATGTGGGTGTAAACCTATTCTAGGGTTCGCAACTAGGAACTATACTACTTTACTTCTAAACCCTAATCTATCCATAGTACACCTAATTACAACCTGAAAATCCATGTCACACATAAAAGATATCATATAGTATATAGTATATATAGTATCCTATACATCGAACTGCGGAGGTGCTATACGCCATCCACCCAACTTCCCCCGTAGATATAATCTACTCACCTTCACTTGCCGATGTCGACACCGCCATCATCTTCTTCATCGCCTCGAGTCATCGTGGGGGTATCTACATGTCACACGTATCGCATTTCATTAAAACCAAATCGAAACCAAAACGACACACGAAAACCAAAACGATACGCTTAAAAGCCTATAAATTAGAACCTATGGTTTGCTCTCGCAAATCAACCCGATATCACTCGAGATAGACGAACAAACGTCACGTGATCGAGATAACGCACAAATACAGAAATCTAAAAATTGAAATATGGAAAACCATAACTCCAATCAAAGCAGAAACTAGAGAAAGTGGTCCCAGATTTTGACTAAGGCCAAAACAAGGCAAGCAAACAACTCTGGGGTGATATATTGTATGAATATGACCTGCTGAAGCAACCTGGGCACCCCTAGTTTATGAGGGGGGCCAGCCACATTGTCACGACCCGAAAGTACGGAACGTGACGGCACTTAGATTACGAGACGTCTAAAGGCGTACCGTAACCTAAGTCAGCCAAAGCCCAGAAATCTAACCCAAAATCAAAAGAGAGTGAAGGAAAACCTTAAATGAAAATGGTTTTTAAATCAATTAAGTTGCAAAGAATCCCTTTTTAAAACATCAAAAATTTCCGAAAATTTCGGCAGAGTCTCCCCTGTATTTTCTATCCCCCAAAATGGGTACAACAAGATAATAAACCTGTAATCATAAAAATGGCATCCCCAAGCGGGAGCTAGCTCTTCGCCCAAGGCTGATCACAACCACATGCAATATAATAGTAATATCAAGAAAAAGAGCATAAAAGAAATGCAAAATACCAGAAAACACACGTCGGCTCAAGTGAGCTCGACCCAAAAGAAACCACAAATATACAAATCTCTCGGTCTCATCACTAGGTCGCATATACAATATAAAGTGGTAGATGGAGAATACTAGATACAATGATAAAGAAAAAGAAATAAAGTGTGCTCGCAACCCACCTACGGGTGATGTCGCGAGTCTGAGCAAAAGGAACTGAGGATAAGATAGCTCGCCGCTACAAGACTGACGGGTCCGACCTGCAAGACACTGTGGCACAACGGGGGTGAGTTGCCAGCTCGTGAGTAAATATAACATCTAATAAGGCAATCGTAAGAATGCACGCAATGCACAACAACATGCATGTCCATATGTGATATAATATCTCTAGTATGCATGCACAGGTATGCAATGTCATTATTAAGTCTTTAAGTGTTTTAAATGCTAAGGGTATTGAATTCTTAACTTTAGAACATGAATATCTGTATAATAGCTAAATACCATCAAGAAATCATCTGAAAACCCATGTCAAGCATCGACACCAAATAGGAATTATATCTGTCTCAATATCGGGCTCCGTCAGTCCGGATCGGCCCATATCATAAATCTCACGACAACGGTCGGTATCCTCCGGATATCCGCCGCGCCAGACATCACCGGTAGGTAGTCTTCCCCTGCCAGGCTCATCGTCTACAACTCGATCTTCTTACCCCGAGATACCATACCGGGCCCACCATGTACCCGAGACGGTTCATCCACTCCTCGAATCGGGTCTCGAAATCCAACAGAAAACATGAAAACTCATGGTGGACGACACATACATCACGAGAAAACCGCAACTTTGTTTTGAAAATGATAAATATAAGGTTTTGTTAAATTCTTGCGGTTTTCCCCAAAAATCCAGAAATCGCAGAAATACTGAAATCCTCAAGAAAATCATAATGTTCACATGTTATATATATAATAAATGTCTATGATATCAATGTATATGATGTGAATTTTTGCTAGAATCTAGGTAAATATGATGATAATGCGAGGTATGTGCATGCTATGCAATTTCATATATCATGTATGAATGCAAATGGCGATATTAAGTTAAACAGGTTTTCTAGTGCACGTGGCATGGCAATTACCAAAGGCGTGTGTGTCACATGAATAGTGCGCGTGCCACAGATGCCAATGGTAATGGTGTTCGTGTCCTACAAAGTGATATCACATAAGTATGGATGAATGTCCATGCAATCTAATATACTGTTCGCTATAAGGGTATGCAGTGTACATGAATGGATAAGCTAGCTAACAATATGAATCTTGCAAAAAGTAGGGTAATCCTAACTAGAGGGGGGGCGCCTCGCGCCATTCAGACGATTCCCCCATAGATGAATACATCTACTCACCTGAAATCCCCGCTAATCCGTTCCGGCCACAGCCTTGCCTTTTCGCGCCGTGTCCGAAGTTTCCCCGACCGATCCTATATTTGCACAATATCAAGCATAAGATTACAAAACCTAACACAATGCAAGTCACAACATACAATTATCCACGCTCTCGAATTAATCATAGCATGCACTCGGTGCGTGAAAAAACGCACGAAAATCGCTAACCTTTAACTAGAATCGTCATTTCGGGAAAATCGACTAAACTACAACCCGACTAGACGAAACCCCGTGTTCGTGCACTCTAATAGTCCTATACAAAGCTAATTATATCGCTAATATAACTCATTTCGGTCGCATTCTAATTTCTACAATAATCTAGTAAGCGATTTTCTAGCCGATTCGATACAAACATCGCAATTTGTCGATTTAGCAAGCGTATCATTACACAATTAACCATTCTAATCAATTATATAACCAAAACCCTAACTTAATTTTTTACAACCATGTTTCAAACCCTAACTCAACATCAAAACCCATTCTTGAATTTTCAAGACAACCCATTATAATGAAATTAACACTTTAAACATCTAATTTAGCATAAACAAACTACAAATTAGCAACTAGTTTAGGATTTTACCTCACCAATTGAATCCTAGCATGATCAAGTCACCAAGAAAGCCTCCTTTCATCATGTTTTTGAACAAATTTGGGTTGGAGAGAGAATGGATTAGGGTTAGGCTTTGAATGGTTAATGAAATTTGTTGATTTTTAATGGATTTTAGCAAGAAAATGAAGAGAAAAAGAAGTGAGAAGAGGGGGTTTGCTGCAGGATTGGGGTCGGCCAGAAGCTTGAGGAGGGAGTTTGTGGATTTTTGGAGAAGTTTCTAGTTCAATACAACATCATATGTTATCATTTCATGCTTTCATGTCAACCTTTTTACAAAAAAACCCATTTTTCATCATTTTTTTCATAATTTTCCCATCCTAAAACCAAAAGTTTGCAAGACATGATATAATTTTATTAACACCATATTTTAGCTTATAAAGACTCCTAATTAAGAAATTTACCCAATTAAATTTGTATTTATCACTAATTTAATGTATTTAAAAAGGCTTAAAATAATAAAAAAATAATTAACTACGAAAAAAATTTATTTAACTAGAAAATTATAAGTGACATTTTAGTGACAAAATTATAGTAATATCTTATCTAAATTTTGTATAATTAGGTCTACAATGAAAAATACATATTTTGACTTTTTACGGAAAAGGCCGAAAAATTAGCCGATTACCGAAAAACTACCTAAACGATTTTCGAAGGGTTACAATCTTCCCCCCTTAAAGAAATTCGGTCCCCGAATTTAGAATTTAACTACGCGTACCTTCAAAAAGATGCGGATATCTCTACCTTATCTCGACCTCGGTCTCCCAGGTGACCTCCTCGCTGTTCGGGCCACGCCAAAGGACCTTGACGGACGGTATAACCTTCGACCTCAATTTCTTCACCTGCCGATCCAGAATGACCACCGGCTGCTCGGTGAATGAAAGATCACGCTCTAGCTGGATCGTCTGGTGCTGAATCGCATGGGAAGGATCATGAAGGTACTTGCGGAGCATCGAGACATGGAATACGGGGTGAACATCGGGGAAGCTGGGCGGAAGAGCTAACCGATAAGCGACTGGACCAACGCGCTCTAGGATCTCAAAAGGACCCACATATCTAGGACTCATTTTCCCTTTCCGCCCAAATCTCATCACACCTTTCATCGGAGAGACCTTCAGGAAAACATGATCGCCAACAGCGAATTCGAGTCGGCGACGGCGCCTGTCAGCATAAGATTTCTGCCTGCTCTGTGCCGCTCTCATCCTGTCCCGAATCAGCTGTATCTTCTCGGTCGTCTCCTGTACGATCTGAGGCCCCAAAATACTGCTCTCCCTAAGCTCTGTCCAACATACAGGTAATCGACATCTCCTCCCATATAAATCCTCAAAAGGTGCCATCTGAATCGTCTCCTGGAAGCTATTATTGTAGGAAAACTCGATCAAAGGCAAATGACGATCCCAGCTACCACCGAAATCCAAAACACAAGCTCTGAGCATGTCCTCAAGAGTCTGAATCGTACGCTCCGACTGACCGTCAGTCTGAGGATGGAAGGTTGTGCTAAAACTCAATCGGGTGCCCAAAGCTTCCTGAAGTTTCTGCCACAATCGGCTGGTAAACTGGGTGCCACGGTCGGACACGATGCAAGTCGGAACACCATGCAGGCGCACTATCTCATCAATATAAACCTGGGCGTACTGAGAAAATCCAAAAGTGGTCTTCACTGGAAGAAAGTGAGCCGCTTTCGTCAGTCGATCCACAATCACCCAAATAGAGTCGTACCCTCGACTGGTCCTGGGTAGACCCACAACGAAGTCCATGGAGACCTGCTCCCACTTCCACTCAGGGATGGGCAAAGGCTGTAACTCGCCGGCTGGCCTCTGGTGCTCGGCCTTGACTTGCTGACAAGTCAGGCATCTGGACACAAAGTCTGTAACATCCTTCTTCATCCCGTCCCACCAGTAAACCTCTCTCAAATCACGGTACATCTTGGTGGAACCTGGGTGAACACTGTATACTGATCTATGTGCCTCCTTGAGAATATCACGCCTCAGTCCCTCTGAATCTGGCACGCACAGTCGAGTCCCAAATCGAAGTATCCCCTGATCATCAATCACGAACTCAGAAACTCTGCCCTGCCGAATCTGCTCAATAATCTCTAAGATACGGGCATCGCCGGACTATGCCTCGCGGATACGGTCAAGTAACTGTGGGCGTGCTCTGAAATGGGCCAGCTGTCCCCCCGTAGGAGTAAACTCGAATTGCACTCTGCTGTCACATAAAACCTGCCAATCCGCCGTCGAATGCATCTGTACTGTGCTCAAACAAGATAAGCTACCTCCGGGCCTCCTACTCAGAGCATCTGCCACCACATTCGCCATGCCCGGATGGTATAGAATCTCGCAGTCATAATCCTTCACCAACTCCATCCAACGGCCCTCAGGTTCAGGTCTCGCTGCTGGAAGATATACTTCAAACTCTTGTGGTCAGTGAATATCTGGCACGACTCACCGTATAGGTAATGTCTCCAGATCTTAAGTGCAAATACCACTGCAGCCATCTCTAAATCATGTGTGGGGTAGTTCTGCTCGTGTTTCCTCAGCTGCTGAGAAGCATACGCGATAACTCTGTCGTGCTGCATCAATACACATCCCAGCCCCACTCTAGAAGCATCACAATATACCACGAACCCACCTGATCCTGAAGGCAAAGCTAACACTGGTGCCGTAGTCAGATGAGTCTTCAACTGCTGGAAACTGTCCTCACATGCCTGGGTCCAATCAAAAGGATCCCCCTTCCGGGTCAACCCGGTCAACGGTGCAGCAATGCGGGAGAAATCTTAGACGAAACGTCGATAATAGCCGGCCAGACCTAGGAAACTGCGAACCTCTGTAACTGATACCGGTCTAGGCCAACGCTGAACGGTCTCGATCTTCTTCGGGTCTACACAAATACCATCTCTCGTCACCACATGACCCAAGAAATCGACACTGTCTAGCCAGAATGCGCACTTGGAGAATTTGGCGAACAGCTGATGCTCCCTCAAAGTCTGCAATATGATACGTAAATGCTGCTCATGCTCCTCCCGGCTCCGAGAATAAACCAAGATGTCGTCAATGAACACAATGATGAACTGATTGAGATACGGCCGGAATACACGGTTCATCAAATCCATAAAAGCTGCCGGGGCATTGGTGAGCCCGAACGACATCACCAAGAACTCATAATGACCATAACGAGTACGGAAAGCGGTCTTCGGAATATCCTCCTTCCGAACCCGCAACTGGTGATAACCTGATCGTAAATCAACCTTCGAGAAAAACCCTGCACCCTGGAGCTGATCAAATAAGTCATCAATGCGGGGTAGGGGATATCTGTTCCGCACAGTAACCCAGTTCAGCTGACGATAATCAATGCATAAACGCATACTTCCGTCCTTCTTCTTAACAAACAGGACGGGAGCACCCCAAGGTGACACACTCGGTCGGATAAGCCCTTTGTCCAGCAAGTCCTGTAATTGATCCTTTAGCTCTCTCAGCTCCGCCGGGGCCATCCGATAAGGCGGTATAGAGATAGGCCCCATGCCAGGGATCAAGTCAATACAGAACTCAATCTCGCGCTCTGGTGGCAGACCAGGCATCTCGTCGGGAAATACATCAGGGAACTCTCCCACAACAGGAACCTGGTCCAACGGAACCTCTGTGGAACTAGTATCACAAACATAGGCTAAGAATCCCTGACACCCTTTTCTTAAGAGCTGACCAGCGCGAAGAGATGAAATCAAGCTGGGAAGGGTAGCGCTACGATCTCCCTGAATAATAAGAACCGGCCCACCAGGAAAACTAAATCTGACTGCTTTTTCACGGCAGTCCACGGATGCATAATAGGTGGCTAGCCAGTCCATACCAAGAAGAACGTCAAAGTCTAGCATATCGAGGAGAATCAAATCTACTGAAGAATCTCTCTCCCAGATACGGACGGAACACGATCGGTACACAAAACGGGCAACAAAAGACTCGCCTACCGATGTAATAACGACAAGCGGCTGATCTAACGGAGAAGACACTCGGCCCAACCTCGGTGCAAAGTACGTGGATACATAGGAATGTGTGGAGCCTGGATCAAATAATACCCGTGCATCAAAAGAACATACTGGCAGAGTACCTGTCACGACGGCATTGGATGCCTGTGCATCCTGAGGAGTCAACGCGAACACTCGAGCCTGTCCCCCGCTAATAGCTGGCTGTCCTCTGCCTCTACCTCGGCCTCTGCCTCTGTCGCCTCATCCTCTCGGAACTGGACCGCCACGCCCACGGCTTCTAGAAGCATCTGGCTGGCGTGAAGCATCATCAGGAGTAGGAAGTAAAGCTCTCTGAGAAGGTGGTGAGGGTGGTAAAGTCACATGCGGGACTGTCGCCGCGCCCTGACGTCCCATGGTACAGTCTCTGATACGGTGGTACTGACTCCCACACCGAAAACATCCTGGAGACGACTGCTGGGTCTGTGGATATGAGCCAAATAACTGACCTCGTCTCAATCCTCTGCCTCCGCCATCTCCCAGAAATAATCTATCGCGGTGCCTGCCCATCTGCCGCTGAGCTGGCGTATCAGTACGGATCCTCTTCGGCCCAGAAACGACCGGAGTCTCGGAAATACGCTCCTCCAAAAGTAAGGCTGCATCCATCGCGGCTGCGTATGTATCAAAGTGCTGGGTGCCGATGGCAAGGAATAGCTGTGTATCAAGCCATCGCACAAACCTCTTTATTCTCTTCTCTTCCGTGTCGACTAGGTACGGAGCATATCGAGACAACTGGGTAAACTGTATATCATACTCCGACACCGTCATCCCAGGAGTCTTGCGCAAAGACTCAAAACTACGGGCTCGAGCATCTCGGACACTCTCCGGAAGAAAACGGGCAAGAAATGCAGATGTAAACTCATCCCAGGTCATAGAAGGCAGACCTGCAGCTCGGCCTCTCTCTACTGAGTCGTACCATGTCTGGACAAGACCCTCCAGACGAAAACTCGCAAACTCCACCAATCTATCATCAGAACACCTCAACGAACGGCAAATCCGAGCCATCCTATCAAGAAATGCCTGTGGGTCCTCTGTCGCATCTGTACCGGTAAAAGCTGGAGGTCTCAATCTCATGAACTCCTGTAGTGAAACAGGGATAGTCTCCGTAGTAGCAGCAGGAGTGACCATCTGTGCAGCAGGTACGATCGTGGTCTGTGCGATGGAAGGAACGTCCTCGGATCTCTATGCCCGGCTGGACTCAACTAAAGATCCCATCATCTGCCGCAACTCTTGCATGCCGGCCTCTAATCTGGCAATACGGTCAGGATAAAGCGGATCAGTATGACCCTGAAGGGTAGGTGTATCATCCCGCTCGATCCTCGCCTCAGACGGGCCCGCCCGAATCTCATCCCTAGCGGCAGCCCGCTGAGCTCTTGTAGTCTTTGGCGGCATCGAAGCTCGAATAAGAAACAGGACTGATAAGGACATTGCAATTGAATCAAGGAATGCAAGGAATCAAGAAAAGAAATACAAGCAATTATGTCCTAAGGTCACTTAGGCGGAGTACCGTATCGTAAGTATGTCGCGGATCATACCCACGCTACGCCACTCTGCTTAAGTCACCTACTCCATCTACCAAGGTCGTCCTACACTCAGAAAGGTAAAACCTACGCTCTGATACCAACTTTGTCACGACCCGAAAGTACGGAACGTGACTGGCACTTAGATTACGAGACGTCTAAAGGCGTACCGTAACCTAAGTCAGCCAAAGCCCAGAAATCTAACCCAAAATCAAAAGAGAGTGAAGGAAAACCTTAAATGAAAACGGTTTTTAAATCAATTAAGTTGCAAAGAATCCCTTTTTAAAACAACAAAAATTTCCGAAAAGTCTCCCCTGTATTTTCTATCCCCCAAAATGGGTACAACAAGATAATAAACCTGTAATCATAAAAATGGCATCCCCAAGCGGGAGCTAGCTCTTCGCCCAAGGCGGATCACAACCACATGTAATATAATAGTAATATCAAGAAAAAGAGCATAAAAGAAATGCAAAATACCAGAAAACACACGTCGGCTCAAGTGAGCTCGACCCAAAAGAAACCACAAATATACAAATCTCTCGGTCTCATCACTAGGTCGCATATACAATATAAAGTGGTAAATGGAGAATACTAGATACAATGATAAAGCAAAAGAAATAAAGTGTGCTCGCAACCCACCTACGGGTGATGTCGCGAGTCTGAGCAAAAGGAACTGAGGATAAGATAGCCCGCCGCTACAAGACTGACGGGTCCGACCTCCAAGACACTGTGGCACAACGGGGGTAAGTTGCCAGCTCGTGAGTAAATATAACATCTAATAAGGCAATCGTAAGAATGCACGCAATGCACAACAACATGCATGTCCATATGTGATATAATATCTCTAGTATGCATGCACAGGTATACAATGTCATTATTAAGTCTTTAAGTGTTTTAAATGCTAAGGGTATTGAATTCTTAACTTTAGAACATGAATATCTGTATAATAGCTAAATACCATCAAGAAATCATCTGAAAACCCATGTCAAGCATCGACACCAAATAGGAATCATATCTGTCTCAATATCGGGCTCCGTCAGTCCGGATCGACCCATATCATAAATCTCACGACAACGGTCGGTATCCTCCGGATATCCGCCGCGCCAGACATCACCGGTAGGTAGTCTTCCCCTGCCAGGCTCATCGTTTACAACTCGGTCTTCTTGCCCCGAGGTACCATACCGGGCCCACCATGTACCCGAGACGGTTCATCCACTCCTCGAATCGGGTCTCGAAATCCAACAGAAAACATGAAAACTCATGTGGACGACACATACATCACGAGAAAACCGCAACTTTGTTTTGAAAATGATAAATATAAGGTTTTGTTAAATTCTTGCGGTTTTCCCCAAAAATCCAGAAATCGCAGAAATACTGAAATCCTCAAGAAAATCATAATGTTCACATGTTATATATATAATAAATGTCTATGATATCAATGTATATGATGTGAATTTTTGCTAGAATCTATGTAAATATGATGATAATGCGAGGTATGTGCATGCTATGCAATTTCATATATCATGTATGAATGCAAATGGCGATATTAAGTTAAACAGGTTTTCTAGTGCACGTGGCATGGCAATTACCAAAGGCGTGTGTGTCACATGAATAGTGCGCGTGCCACAGATGCCAATGGTAATGGTGTTCGTGTCCTACAAAGTGATATCGCATAAGTATGGATGAATGTCCATGCAATCTAATATACTGTTCGCTATAAGGGTATGCAGTGTACATGAATGGATAAGCTAGCTAACAATATGAATCTTGCAAAAAGTAGGGTAATCCTAACTAGAGGGGGGCGCCTCGCGCCATTCAGACGGTTCCCCCATAGATGAATACATCTACTCACCTAAAATCCCCGCTAATCTGTTCCGGCCACCGCCTTGCCTTTTCGCGCCGTGTCCAAAGTTTCCCCGACCGATCCTATATTTGCACAATATCAAGCATAAGATTACAAAACCTAACACAATGCAAGTCACAACATACAATTATCCACGCTCTCAAATTAATCATAGCATGCACTCGGTGCGTGGAAAAACGCACGAAAATCGCTAACCTTTAACTAGAATCGTCATTTCGGGAAAATCGACTAAACTACAACCCGACTAGACGAAACCCCACGTTCGCGTACTCTAATAGTCCTATACGAAGCTAATTATATCGCTAATATAACTCATTTCGGTCGCATTCTAATTTCTACAATAATCTAGTAAGCGATTTTCTAGCCGATTCGATACAAACATCGCAATTTGTCGATTTAGCAAGCGTATCATTACACAATTAACCATTCTAATCAATTATATAACCAAAACCCTAACTTAATTTTTTACAACCATGTTTCAAACCCTAACTCAACATCAAAACCCATTCTTGAATTTTCAAGACAACCCATTATAATGAAATTAACACTTTAAACATCTAATTTAGCATAAACAAACTACAAATTAGCAACTAGTTTAGGATTTTACCTCACCAATTGAATCCTAGCATGATCAAGTCACCAAGAAAGCCTCCTTTCATCATGTTTTTGAACAAATTTGGGTTGGAGAGAGAATGGATTAGGGTTAGGCTTTGAATGGTTAATGAAATTTGTTGATTTTTAATGGATTTTAGCAAGAAAATGAAGAGAAAAAGAAGTGAGAAGAGGGGGTTTGCTGCAGGATTGGGGTCGGCCAGAAGCTTGAGGAGGGAGTTTGTGGATTTTTGGAGAAGTTTCTAGTTCAATACAACATCATATGTTATCATTTCATGCTTTCATGTCAACCTTTTTACAAAAAAACCCATTTTTCATCATTTTTTTCATAATTTTCCCATCCTAAAACCAAAAGTTTGCAAGACATGATATAATTTTATTAACACCATATTTTAGCTTATAAAGACTCCTAATTAAGAAATTTACCCAATTAAATTTGTATTTATCACTAATTTAATGTATTTAAAAAGGCTTAAAATAATAAAAAAATAATTAATTACGAAAAAAATTTATTTAACTAGAAAATTATAAGTGACATTTTAGTGACAAAATTATAGTAATATCTTATCTAAATTTTGTATAATTAGGTCTACAATGAAAAATACCTGACTTTTTACGGAAAAGGCCGAAAAATTAGCCGATTACCGAAAAACTGCCTAAACGATTTTCGAAGGGTTACACACATACCTAAAAATTCCGGCCAGGCCGGTTTGGTTAGGGAGTTAGGGTCTCGTGTGCAGAGGGTAGTCTTCTGGTGGTCTAATTAAGCCCCCACTATTGTTTGTTTGTCTCAGAATTTCCCCGGATCATCCCAGATTTCCCTGCACGCTCATTTTCCTCACAAACCGACATTCACAGTTTTCTGTTTTGCAGTTCCAGGTTCTATTTTGGGTTTGGTCTGGGTTTGCTATGAATTGGGGAGGTTTATGGTCACCTCTAAAGCCCAAATACACCATCTCTATTCAAATCAAACCCTAATTCCTAACTTGAGATTTCAAACTTCGCTAAACATCACCAAATCACCTTTAAACTTAAAAAGATGCTTTAGCAGAAGAAAAACTACACTAATTATGAAGGGATTACCTCATTTAGTACCCATGAATCCTCTACGGCGCCAAAACCAAATTTTTCTTGGCCCATAGTGTAGCTTGGGTACAAATTTTGTGAAGTGGGGATGAGGTTTTTGTGAGTTTTTAGTGATGAAGTGGGGGGGAAAGGGGGCGCTGCCATGGTTGAGGGAGGAGAGAAAATGACGGAATGATGAAGGAAGAAATGGCAGCCATGACCAATGGTTGACCCCCTCACCCTCTCTCTCATGCCCATACCTCATACTATTCCATTCTTTATTCATTTTCTTTTGTTTTTTTCTATTTTCCTTCTCTCCTCAATAGTAAACCCAAAACAAGGAATGAAACATTAAGATAAAGCCATGTAGGAAAATGTAACAAGTGTGAAAACGGTATGGTGCATGTTTTGCACAAAATACGCTTAAAACCCGATTAGCGAATTTTAATCGCGGTTAGCACAAAATTAGTGTATAATAAATCATAAAAACTTAAAATTTGTATAAATCATATAAAACACCCTCTTTTTAGTAATTTCTATAATTTTTCAAATTTTTTTCCCAATTTATCGGTATTTAATTACCACCTTATTAAAATATTCAATATTTTATTATTAAATTATAAAAATCCCCAAAAATAATATTTTATTTTTTTGAATGTTACAGTTAAGTAGAGCACGGTTAATGTGTTTATCGCCAATAGAAATAGAAATTGTAGGACAGCTAGGATCCTTACGTTTCCTAGGTAATTGTTGGGGAAAAGCTGTGTCTACAGTTTTTGACATGAATACCTTTTTTAGCACTTGAGTTTTCCTCTTCCTAGTGCACAAGTTCTTGAGAATTTTCGCATAAGCCGGGACTTGTTGTATAGCATCTAGGATAGGGATTTGATGTTAATATGTTTAAAGATTTCAGTGATTTTCTCCATTTGCGGACTTGGTCTGTTTTCCCTTAACCGATTCGGATAAAGAGCTTTAGCAATAAGAGCGGGGTCCAATATTGGGGAATATCGTGTGGGTAAAAGAGATCCCAGAATAGGAGTGAGGATCGTCTTTGATGGACTAGAAGAAGTGTGCTGAGGGTTCGAGCCTTAGGGAAAACGGAGAATAGTTCGGAAGAAAATGGTGGGGTAGACGAACTGGGGTCAGAAATAGAACTAGAAATGGAAGGAAAAGTCTCAGTCAGGGTATCATCGATTGATTCTTCATTATTATTATCAATCTCTTCACCGATATGGTTGTCAAGCACTCTCCCAGATTTCAACGTGGTGATAGCATTCACATGATGTGACTAACCAGGATTGGGTAAAGATTGAGCTGAAAGTTTCCCTTTCTCTCTAGCACTCAATTCGGCATTTATACGGGGCAATTTTTGCTTCCATCGATTTAATACTCTCACCTTGGGAGTCAGAGTTTTTCTGGATTTTATCGACAAAAGACTTCATCTCAGCCGAAACATGCATGAAATTTGTCAGAAGCAAATTCATGGTGAAGAGGAGTTATCAGTACCGGACACTAGCAAAGAATTGTTATACGGTGCAGATGTGTTGACCGGATTTTGAAAGTTTTGTGATTGGTAGGGGTGCTGACTTATTTTAAGTGGTTGCTATTGTGGTGGAGGACCCCTTTGGAAATTATTTTAGTTTGGAACAGTGTTTTGAGTTTGTGATTGGTTCCAAGCAAAGTTAGGGTGATTCCTCCAACCCTGATTATAAGTGGAAGAATACGGATCGTTTCTAGGTCTTTGTTGGAAAGCAGCATTGGTATGCTCTTAACCTTGAAACGGAGAATTTAAAGGACATTATTCCATAAGATGAGATGGATCAGAACAGCATCCACAGACAGTTTTGAGGAATGACATCTGATTTAGGGAGGCTGCTAAAAATTTATGTTCCATAGCTTCGAGTTTCTTTTGTATTGCTGCCATTTCAGCTCAGACTGCTATGGAAACATCAAGTTGATGAATACCACCCCTAGATGATGGCTGGTTTACACTCTCCCAGTGTAAAGTTCTTTCAGCGAAATCTTCTAAAAATCTCCAGGCTTCACCATCATCTTTATTCATGAAGGTGCCTTGACACATGGATTTAAGATTCTGTTTTGTTGTAGGATTAATGCTCTCATATATGATTCTGCACAGATCCCATCTAAGGATTCCGTGATAAGGACATTAAACTAACATATTCTTGAAGCGTTCAAAACACTTCGAAAATTGTTCCTTTGGAAGTTGGGTAAATTGATTTATTTCGCTACGGACTCGAGTTGTTTTATGATTGGGGTAGAATTTCTTTAGGAAAGCTGTTACGAATTCTCCCCAGTTAGAAATAGAATGTGCGGTTGTGTTATAAACCCACTTCTCGGCTATATCGCACAAAGTGAATGGGAGAAGACATAATCTCATAGCATCCACAGAAAGCTGTGAAGTACCTATCATAGCGCATACATTTCCAAATTTGGTAATAAAGACGTATGCATCTTCAGACTCGAGACCGTGATATTTGGGTAAAAGATTGATGTATTGTGGTTTGATTTCAAAATTGTTCCCATTGGCTGGTGGAATGGTGAGACAGGTCGAAAGAGGACCTCGCATAGGGTAACATCTCTCTTGGAGAGAGATGCAGGGCGGATTCTGCGCACCTACGGACGGTGGCAGAGTAGTGTTAAAGAAATTCGATGGAGAACCGTCCATCGAAATGGATGTGGTGGTGGGTGAAGAAAAAGTAGACGTAGAAATACCGACTTCGGAGTCGATAGGAGGAACGCGGACAAGACGGGCAGTAGAATCCCGTGTCCAGCCGAGCATGCACTAAATAGTTTAGCACAAGTTGCAGCGTTGTGATAATTAGGGGAAAAGTTTAGATTGGTGTTTGTTTTGAAAAAATTACGGATTTTGAAAAATTCACACAAACAATGCACAAGCAACCTTAAATCTAGTGGTCATCTAGGTCAAGTCTCTAGACACTTCCAGAAGACAAGTCGCAAGATAGATCCTCTATTACCTCTTTGTCCCTTCTGTGGCCAGGTAAGTGCCAAGTAAGTGGGAGGTTCTCCACTACGTAAGTAGTGGGCCTAATTAAGTAACCACTTGTCTTAAACACACTTGCCTTAGACATCACAAAAGAAACGCGGATAAGCAATAGATTATCCACGACCTCCTTCTGTCCTAAATGAGCGCGACGGTCCTTAAAGTCATGTCTAGATATTTTTTAGTTAATGAGGGTGATGCGGATGTAAGTTTGTGATTTTTGGGGCTTAGGAAAGGTAATGAACTCCCCACCAAATCTGAATTTGGTCTTTACCCCTTAATTTCCGTATTAAAAATGCAAACAACTAAGATCAAATACGCACAATTTTTCTTTAGCGGCGCTGTGAATTTTTACAAAGAAACCTGCAGAAATTGGTTAATGGACAAGAGCATGGAGGAGATAAGAAAGACAGAAATGGACCTAAAAATATTGGTGCACTGAAGCAGCTATCTCGCCGCGGTTCCGCGATCAGTTAATAAGATCCCTGCACAAAAATTTCAGAAACTGCTCCTGTTGCCTCTCTGGACTTTTTTTTTTAGATGTCCTGAAAAATTTTCCTCTCGCTCCACAGATTCCAGATCTCCTTACAACAAATCACAACAAATCATTAAGCTCTTGATGCAATTTTTGATCTAAAAATTCTGATTGAATAATAAATTTTCCAACTCAAATTACAAAAACGAACAAATTAGTACATGATCCCTAGCAACAGCGCCATTTGATTGATCATCTTCGTGTGTATGGAAAAGTTTTAATCACAACCAAAGAAATTTATACCGCAATCAATTAACGGTGTCGATGTAGCGTGTTAATGAATACGGATCGTCCACTGAGAAAGTGTGATTTGTTCGAAATTGGTTATTTGAGTTGAAAAGAAAAGATAAAAGAAAATGATTCAATATTCATGAAATTTTAGTTTCAAGAATCATAAAGAAATAGATCTAACATCAAGAATTAATAAAGATCAAGAAAATGTCCAAACCAATTGACTTATCAAGATTTGTAAAGTAGCTTGTAGGAATCGATCAAATTAATAGTGATGATGAATAATGATGATTATGAATTCTTATCTATTGAGGATATGTTGCTAGATCGATGACGATCAACAAGAACTAGGAAACTATTGAAGAAACTAGAGTTTCTCCTTCATCATCCTTTGTCCTTTCATTGATTATCATTCAAATTCTAGCCTGTAGCAAATTAAATTATCGATCGGTGATCTCTAATTTGGAGCGAAAACATTCAAGGAAGCGATCTCGCTTAAATTAGGTCTTCGATAATTCAATTTCCTAAAATTTACAAAACTCATAAGACTTAAGAATTGTTCAAGAATTTAATCATCATCATCTACCTATTCTCTCGATTCCTCCACAAGCGGAGATTTCACGCAAACATCATGAAAAAGGAAAGAATCAAGAATCGGTATCTTTTCATAATGCAAGAATATAAAGAAAAGCAAGATTTACAATATTCACCTTTATTAATCGACGATTAGGTAAAATTCACTCAACTCGAGATTATATGATTTGAGGAGGTAACTAGATCCGCCGAAATTAGCTTCGCATCGATCTTCTTGAGTCGCGAATCGTCGTGGATATCTTGCTCAGATGAAGATCGGCGTTACTTCAAAAGGCTCGTTGAAGGCTTTCTTGAGTCGGTACTCGATGAATCTTGATTTGGCTCAAATTGTGTCACCCAATTTGATTTGAATTGATTTGGATTTTGCTAGAATTTTTACCCTGATTGATGAACAACCCTTGTAATGAAGCCATAGGTGCCCTTTTATAGTTTTCCCTTTAGCTTCCCCTAAAAGCTTTGTTAATTTTCTACTAGAAGCTAGGTTGTTATGAAGCTTGTATGAGAAGCTTGGTAGGTATCAAACTTGCACAGGAAGCTTGGCTGTTAGAAAGGAACCTTCTAGAGAATTCGAGGAATGGAAGCGTCTTGAAGAAGTTTTTCCATTGAGAAGAAGCCTCGGGGAAAATTACCAACCGTCGATGAGTCGGATCGGCCGCAGATCCGCGGCCGTTTGGTGGAGTCAGTGCCTGAATTTCTCTATCTTACTTGGTGTTGATCTTTTGGGCTTTATTTTATGTCTGGAATCTCATTATGCTTTCTTAGTTGCTGCCGGATTTCAAGCCTTTGACTTGATGCGTTTATCAACACTTTTGTGATTCCGGCTCTTTAACCTGGAGAAATTTTCTGCACACAATCTCGAGACAAGTGTTGATATACAAAAGATCATACGTGTAGAAATAAACACAAAATTTTCCTCATAATGCCGGTTATAATATATAACACATGTTATTTGGTATTTTGCAGACAAATTGCTAATATGTGCTATATTTATACCAAACACCTTTAGATGATTACAAAGAATAGGGAAATTGATGTGTTTAGAATGCAATATTTTTGACTGAGCAAGCCCGGCAAGGGAGCACTACCGACCGGTGATAGTAGGTGCGGCAAATATCCGGAGGATACCGATCTTAGTCGTAAGATCAGATGATATGGGGCCGATCCGGACAGACGGAGCCCGAGATATGAGGATGATGTGTCGCTGATGGACACGGTTTTCATGATAGTTTTGAGTGTCGATACTGGGCACTCGGGTTTTATCATGATTTTTATGTGTCGTTGCTGAACACACCCATTTGAAGATTCATTTATACATGATACACATGCCTTGTAGTTACTTTGTGACACGGACACGGGTACTTGATATTACACTGTTCTCGCCAAAAATTTCTGCACAAAAGAGCCCAAGGTATCAAATAGCAGCGATACGCTTAAGAAAATACAAACCGGTATTTTTCAGGCTGTATTTTGACAAACTCCCGAATGAGAATCGGCTAAATTCTAATGGTATCGAAATCGTCTCGAAAAATCCTTCGATTTGATATATTATGGGCCTCATAATTCATCTGGAATTAACAGTTATGAGGAAATGTGCTATGCACGTGTAATCTAAGTAATGCCCTGCAACATGGGGGATACATTTTTAGTCCCCATCGGGAAAAAGAGAGATCACTTCTCTACCACTTCCCTATAAATAAAAGAGGATATCTCTTAGAAAAGGGAGGATTCAATCCTCAAAAGGAGCTTAGTTCTCCAAGTCAGGGCCTTAGCTGTCCCCCCATAATGCGCATATGCGCAAGCGCCATGTGCGCTACGTGCAATGCACGTGCGCCCACCACATGCGCACCATGTGCAATGCACGTGCACTCGCTACGTGCATACCACATGCGATAATTCAATCCTCATAGGAGCTTAGTTCTCCATAGGAGCTTAGTTCTCCAAATTATGGCCTTAGCTGCCTCACATGATGTGCAAGCGCCACATGCGATGCACGTGTGCACGCCACGTGCAAACCATGCGCAACGCACGTGCGCCCACCAAGTGCGTAACACGTGTGACGCTCATGCGCCCACGCCGTGCACAACACGTGCGCTGCACATGCGCCAGCCACGTGCGACGCACGTGCGCGAACGCAAAAATACCTTTTTTCAGCAGTTAAGAGTTTAAGCTCCAACATATTCTTCCCTCCTGATGAGTGGGACATGGTTCAAAGGGTACATCCCTCCACACCTTCGATATATGGCGATGTAATCTCTCAGTGTCGTCGGAGAGGTGGTGGGTCCCAACGACCAATGATCCTTCTTTCCAAAAAAGCAGGATCCCCCCATAAGCTTCAGAAAGAACAGAGAATTAAATTCTCGAGGAAGAAGAACTCTCTTCTTGAAAAATTAGGTAAACAAAAAATAAGATATATAAATATATCTCATTGAAGAGTTCAACCCTTCTCAAAGAACCAAGTTCATTCTCTGGATCTGAGATCCATAAGGCAAGTCTTCTATATGATGAGAATTTAACTCTCATTGGGATGAACAAGTTCTTGAGAATCAAAGATTCATTCACAAAAAAGAGATCCTACGGATCGTCAAGGAAGAAGATAAACTCAGTGCCCAACACCTCACGTGCCTCTCACGTGGGCGCTACAAAATAAATGAGTGCTTAGCACTCAGTGAGTGCCGCTCAGCGCCCAGCATTCCACGTGCCTCTCATGTGGGCGCTACAAAATAAAGGAGTACTTAGCACTCAGTGAATGGCGCCCACCGCCCCACGTTCCTCTCACGTGGGCGCTATAAAAGAAAGGGTTGCTTAGCACTCAGTAAGCTGCGCCTAGCGCCCAGCGCCTCATGTGTCTCTCACGTGGGCGCCACAGAATAAAAAGTGCTTGACACTCACCAGGCAGCGCCTGGCGCCTCACGTGCTTCACACGTGAGTGCCATAAAGAGTGCTCAGCACTCCATAAAGAGACAAAAAAGGTAAATTGTTTAACACTTATTGGGCAAATACCCCACATGATTATACGTGAGTGTCAGAACTTATATAAGTGCTCAGCACTTTTTGCACAAAAAAGGACTGAGCCTAAACAGGTGCTCTACAGAAATTTTTCAAATAAAAAGAAAACTGAGTGGACCAAGCCCAAGTTGGTTAGGTCCCTAATTCAGATCAACCGAGCCCATGTGCTCACTACTTCCCAAACTGATCTTAGTCTCAAATATGACTATTGATCTTCCAACTGACGATATCCCAAAACGATATTCGTCTCACACTCCCCTAAAGAAGTCTTAGTCTCAAAATATGACTAATGATTTTTGGGTTTACCACTAATTACTTGTTCCCTCAAATACGGGAATTGGTTCAAGGGTATATCTCTCTACACCTCTGATATATGTCGTTGTAATTGCTCAACGTCTTCAGAGAGGTGGTGGGTCCCGACAACCAACTGTTTTATGGTGCACTTCCCAAACTGACATGCACATCTTAAATCAAACCACACCCCAAACTAGGTGTATCCCATATCAACACCGCTCATCCCTTCACGTAACAAGTACACATGCACGCAAGATGAACAAAAGACCGAAACGTCCTTAAACTACAATGGACCGAGACATCCTCAAACTAAACCCTCGCCTCCAAAATGGCGACAAACTACCGTAATGTTCTTAAACTAACAACGGACCGAGACGTCCTTAAACTAAAACTTCACCTCCAAAATGGTGATAATGGACGGTAATGTGCCTAAACTAGACAACAGAGCCCAAATGCTCTCTTGTCGGATCTGAAACAAAAATGATTCTAGAACCCTGTTAAGTAGATCTTAGTCTCAAATTGGACTAACGTATCCTTAACAAAAAACCAATCGAGCCTCAACTGCTCACAAACATTTAAGTTGATCTTAATCTCAAACTAGATTAACGATCCTTAAATAAACAAACCAAATCTAAGATATACGGATTTGGACTAATCCACGCCTTACGGGCGACAACATAAATTAGTTTTCGTATACAATCCACGAGCAACCAAAAATAAAACAAAACACACACACGACACGAAGAGAACTGCCGGAGCAGGAGAAAGTGGTTATCGCGATGCGGTAACATAATTAACTGCAGGGTCTTGCGCCTGCAGGAAAGAGCGTCCCCACAATCAAAAAAACCCTCATTAAAACAAGGGGGAATCTGACAAAGTCTGCTACAACGGCCGCATCCATCCAAACCTTCGATATACGGTGCCATAAATCAACTTGGCATCTTCGGAGAGGTGGACGGATAAAACCAAACAGCATATATTCCCAGAATTCAGGCCAGGCGTCCCAACATCCCGGCCGTGTCTTCAGACAGAGAACAGATTCTGGCACGCCCGGCGGGACCATTTGTTCTTTCCACTCCACACTTCATGTGTCGTGTTCGCAAAAAAAATCATGGTTTGTTATGTTTGTCCATGGATTCAAGTTACTAAGATTTGGTGTCTTGCTTCTCTGCAGGAAATAAGTTAATGGATTCCAGCTGCACAAACTGCAACAGCAACTCCCACTCCGCCCCCACTGGAGGATTGACGTACTGACCAAATGTGGCCTGCATCTTTTCAATGCCAGTGGAGCAGGTGAATCAGGCCACCAGTGGATTGTTCTTCAGGACCATGCTCCCGCCAGCAAGCTTCAGTGCCCCAGTGCTACCACAAGAAGCTCCCAAGAAGTCAGTCTTCGATCGACTTGCAACCTGGATTACCCCTCTCAACGGGTCGTCCAAGTCTGCCACCTCAGTCTTCAACAGGTTGAGCCGAAGTTCAAATGGCCCCGCAAAGAGGCTTGAGATACCTGAGAAGGCTGTCCCAAAATGAATAGTCCTCCCAACTCCTGCTACGGGTGAAGTCGTCAAAAGTGCTTCCCCTATCAGAAAGTCGGTCTTCGACAGATTGGTCGCTGCCTCTCGACAGACGTCGGTCTTCGACAGGCTGGCACCAACAGCAATCCCTCATCAAAGCTGGGGCATGACGGAGCCTCTCCCACGACAGAGTTGGTCCCGTCTACACGACACGCTCGATGTCTCCACTGGCACCGAGTGAGAAGAGCTGGGGCAACTCCCTCTCTGGACGTACTCCACCAGCTCCAATGGTGGAAGTTGACGCTGCTGTTCCAACTGAGAATGGGTTCGATCTGCCCAGGAGGGTGCGTAAGAACTCTCCAACCATTGTACTGAAGAAGTCTCCTCCGCCTGCTGAAAGCGTGACATAGGCAAAGCTGAAGAAGCCCCCTCAGCGGCTCTTTTCCCGAATCCACAAGGTCTGGTGGAAAGTCCAAGACTCTGTAATTAACAGAGACTACTCTCTCCGGCTGAAGAAAATGAAGGCTCGGCAAGAGAAGGACCATCCCTCCGCAATACCACGGAAGGCATCGTCCACATGGGTGCCTGTTACAACGGCACCTTCAACTTCGACCTCTCAAAAAAGGAGAAGGTCGGAGAATGTCCCAATACTGGTGGCAAATTCCATAGGCGACGGACCCAAGTGCCCAAAGTCTGGGGGCATGATCGTGGACACGGTCTACATGGCATCCGGAAAAGAAGAAAGCCATGCTTCCATAGGTCATCGGCCACTCACTCGGTCGGTGACGAAAGCTCAGAAGCAACAACAAAAGCTCTAGGAGATGCTGATCAAAATGTCAGCACTCACCAGGCAGAAAGAAATCCTGGAATCAACGTCTGAGTGGCGCCAGAAACAGGAGACCGACACCGAGTTCCTGCGAAGAGTGCTCTAAAGGAAGGATAAGGAGGCCGCGGAAAAGGCCGCTAATATAAAGCAAATGGCACTTCTGTTCCAAGACATGGTAGGAATGGTGATCCAACCAGAACCTCCAGCTGAAGACCCGCCGATAATCATTGAGGGAGATAGAGGGGAAACATCAAACCCCCTTCCAGCTTTATAACAGCCAAGGAGGAAATGATCTCCAAGGCTATCCTTGATGATTACATAGCTCAACAAATACGAGCTCATCAAGCGAGTGAAGCGGCTGGCCAAGTAGTCGGAACTGGGCGACCGTATCCGGGTTAGTATGATCAAATCAAATACCCGTCAAGATATATGATCCCTAAGTTCCATGTGTATAAGGGGACAGGCAACCCACATCAGCACGTCGCTCAGTTCAGAGCTCTATGTAGCAATACTGGAGGCGACGACAAATTGCTGCTTCGTCAGTTCGTTGGCAGCCTGTCAGAGACAGCGTTTGAATGGTACTCGGAGCTCCCAAGTGACTCCGTCAAAAACATTCACGGAGATGGAATTGTTGTTCACACATCGGTTCGCCACCGCAAGCGAGCGCACCCCGATCACAGCGTTAATCAATGCCAGGGTGATGCCAGGAGAGACCTGGGTTCATACGCAATTCGGTGGCGGAACCTATGGTCAAATGCGAACAACGCATCGAAGAAGATCCTGCCGTGGGCATGTTCATAGGGACTCTCGATCCGCAGGTGACCATCTCCCAGTTCATGACGTTCTTTAAGCCAGCCACCTTTCAGGCTTTGATCAACAAGTTGGCCCAAATGGACCAAATGGGCCACGGGTCTCCCTCTTCAAAGATGGACCCTCGGAATGTAAAGGGTAAAGGGAAAGCGGCCTTCGTTTCCAACACTCAACAACAGTAGAGAGACCTGAAACTGGTTGCTCGCCAAAGCAATGTGCGCCCACACCAATCCCTCGAAGAGAAGCTATGACGTCCTTACCTGTTTCATCGTGATAAAACAAGGAGATTGTTCGAACTGGCAGTGCGCAACAGACTCATCACTCTGCCGGACCCAAAGCGTCCACCGCAGCCCAGTGACGTCAACAATCCCAACTACTGCTCCTACCACAAAATAGTGGGCCACCCAATTGAAGATTTCTACGTCTTCAAAAACTGGGTCGAGTACCAGTACCAACAAAGGGAAGTTCGTGCTATCTGAGGACTGAAGGGTGAACCAGCCACAGAGGCATGCACCTAAAAAGGTAGACACGCCGGGGGCATCATACTCGTTTATGGAAGAGGCTCCGTGGGAAGTTGTCCTTTCAGGTAAAACCAAAAGAATGCTGAAGGGTCTCTAGGCATGTCCGGTGATCAGGTGGAAAACCCCGCTGGAACCCGAGATCATTGAGGGGATGCTGAAACCACGTCTCACACCGAAAAATACTAATGATGGGAAAAACACCCAGATCAAACCTTCAAAGCCTTTGAAAGGAAAGAAAAAGACCAAGAAGCCCGTGCAGTCTGACGACAAGCGCACGGACCTGCAAAAGTATATCGATGCGCTGGAGGAGTAAAACTAGAAAGCACGGACCCCAGTCACCCTCAAAGAGTTTCTCAACCATATCCTTGAGAATGGAGATAGTGACAATGATGAGGGAAATGACTCGTCAGAAGAACCAGAGGATTATGTAGAGAGTTGCCACATGGTCTCTCATTCATCGTTAAATGACGAAGAAACTCCCTTGGCGTCGGAAAGCAACGCAGAGAAACTGGGGGCAGGACCGATATCAAGATCCCCGGAGTTGCCAGAAGACCCAATTGACAGGCTGCAAAACGAAGCTTTTCAAAAGTGCAGAGCTGACCTAGAGCGTGAAATAGCCATATACGAAAAGGCCAAGCGTCGGCTTCAGAATGAAGAAGACATGGCGAGGAAGAGTCACAAAGTACTCCAACCAGACCGAAGCACACCTACGGCAAACAAAAGCAGGTTTAAGACGGAGAAACGGTTTGCCAAAGCCATGTCAATGGGAATAAAGCTTCCACCTCTCAAGGGAAATATTCCCAGGGCCACATGCCTCAACAGAGATATTTCACATCCGAACTACTGTCAATAGGAATAAAGCTGCCACCTCTCAATGAAAAGATCAAGGCGATCATGGAAATGCCCACGCCAAGAACTCTTAAACAGCTGCGGTCTCTCCAAGGAAAGCTCGCGTATATCCAGAGATTCATAGCCAACCTCTCCAACAAATGCCACCCCTATAGCTATCTGATGAAGAAGGGGACCCCGTTCGTTTGTGATTATAAATGCCAAAGTGCACTGGATGAAATCAAGCAATACCTGCAGAACCCACCAGTACTGACCGCTCCAGTTAAGGGAAAGCACCTCATCCTGTATACAACAGCCCTTGAAGGTTCTCTAAGGGTGTTATGGACACAGGAGAATGACCAGGAGAAGGAGATAGCCCTCTACTATTTGATTCGAGTTCTCTTGGGGGCAGAAAACAACTATGCCCCATCGAAAAGCATTGCCTGGTATTGATCTTCACGATAATGAAACTCGGACACTACGCCTTGGCATATGAGGTCCATCTCATATCAAAGATGGATCCTCTCAAATATTTGATGTCAAGAGCCATACTAAGAGGAAAACTTGCCAAATGGGCCCTCCTCTTGATGGAGTTCTCGATAACATATCGACCTCTCAAGCAGTGAAAGGTCAGGCTACCGCCGGTTTTCTCGCTGAGCATCCGGTACCAGCCAACTCTCCCTTAAATTGCGAATTGCCAAATGAACACGCGTTCGACGTAATCGAAGGGGAAAAGGAAGGAAATAATGCCCGATATGAACTTTACTTCGACGGAGCATCTTCCATGAAGAAGCGGAAACATAACACCCCCATAATCAAAGCTGGGATGGGCCTTATCTTCGTGACTCCATAAGGAGGGATAATGTGTTTCACCATTTCCTTAACGGAGCCGAGAACAAACAATGAAGCGGAATATGAAGCTTTGATAGCAGGTCTTGAGATCGCTGTCGACATGGGAATCGAAAACCTCCTCATATATGGAGACTCCCAGCTGGTCGTTAGTCAAGTTAATGGCGACTATCAGACGTGCAAACCAGAGCTGATAAAATATGGCGAAAGAGTGCAGCAACTACTGACACAAATCCCCTCCTACATCCTAGAAAGTATACCGTATGCGGAAAATAGTAAGGCGGATGCATTAGCCAAGCTTGCTAAGGAATTGGCTGACAAAAACCTCGATGACGTAAGGATTATTGTGCAAAGCCACCGGATTCTCGATCCAGCAGAAATATCTCCGGAGTCGTCTTAAGGAAAGGAAGCAACCAAACAAGCAGCCTTCCAAATAGAGGACGAATAAAAGGCTAAGGATTGGAGAGAAGTCTTTATAAACTACTTCAAATCCCATCGAACACCCGAAAACGCATCTTCAAGATATCAGCTCATAAGACGAGCTCTGTCTTTTGCCTTCGTCAATGATACTCTATATAAGAGATTGTTCGACAGTTTGTGGCTAAGACGCTTGGGACCGGAAGAAGTAAAGAGAGTCGTCCAAGAAACTTACGACGGACTCTGCGGTTCTCATCAAGCCGGGCCAAAGATGAAGCTGAAGATCAAAATAATGGATTACTATTGGCCCACAATAATTCAGGACTGCCTCGAATATGCGAAGCGGTGTCACTCATGCCAGATTCATGGGGACTTCATCCACCAGCATCAAAATCTGCTACACCCAACACTGGCTAGTTGGCTGTTCAAAATGTGGGGAACCGATATAATTGGCCCTATCGAACCAGCGTCATCCAAAGGACATCGGTTTATATTGGCAACAAACGATTATTTCTCTAAGTGGGCAGAAGCAGTACTGTAAAGGAAGTGAAGACAGAGAAAATCCTCCATTTCTTCAAGACACATGTCATCTATCGGTTCAGCACTCCACGAGGATATCTCGGATAATGGGCCAGCCTACAGAAGCCATAAGATTAGCCGCTTCACACAGCAGCATAATATAGATTGGAGATACTCTTTAGTCTATAATCCCCAAGCCAACGGTCTGGCTGAAGCTTTCAACAAGACCTTGATGAAAATCATAAAGAAAATAGTGTCCAGAAACAAAAAGGACTGGCATGAGAGACTGCATGAAGCTCTCTGGGCGTATCGAACCATGGTCAAAACAGCCACGAATACAACGCCATACGCGTTGGTATTCGGCACGGAAGTGGTAATTCTCTTGGAAATAAAGCTATCATCTCTACGAGTGGCAGTTCGATACGAGCTGACGGATGAAGAAAATGCCCATCTTCGGATTGAGGAGCTCGATGCCCTCAATGAAACTCGTCTCATGGCGCAGCAAAACCTGAGGCTTACAAAGCAAGGATGACGCGTTCATACGAAAGACTAACCAGGCCAAAAACATTCCGCCAAGGCAAACTCATACTAGTTGTCAAAAGACCTATGATCCCTAACCGTGCCAAATGGGGGAAATTCGAGCCAAACTATGAGGGCCCATATATCATAGACAAGGTCTACCAAGGTGGGGCCTACTTGCTCATGGATATGCATGGCGAAAGACCCTTCCGGCCAATAAACGGCCGATTCCTCAAGAAATACTACGCTTAACGAGTCACGACTTAGGTCAATGATAGATGAGGACGCTCGTGTCCGCTCGCTATCTTCCTGAATCGAAACTCTAAGTGGTATTTGGAAAAAAAACCTAAAACATGGTAGCAATGGACCGATATGTCCCTAAACTAGCAATGGACCGATATGTCCCTAAACTAGCGTGTCGCCTTCAAAATAGCAACATTGGACCGGAACGTCCCTAAACTAGTGCATCTCCCCAGATATAGCGATGCAGTCTCTTGAGATCCGTATCACAATCAAAGTCTTGATAGCAAAGATTTCCACTCAAGCAATGAACGACAAAACTGTTCTCGAGAGTCCCGCCATAAAAAAACGGTATGTCCACAAACAAAATGGGTAAGGATGAAAACTCGAAAGGGCACCGTGAGTAAAAACAGTGAGACTACCGACGAGCTTGTGAAAACCCGGAAGGACGCAATCTCGTTAGAATAAAGACACTTGCAAGGTCCTCTCGACCTTATGAGGAGAAAATTCCTGCATAAGATCCTTACAACTCACAAGGGAGCGACATGCTTAGGAATCCTTACGATTCCTAAGGAGAAATTACACTTACTCCTCACGACTCGTAAGGAGAATTCTCCCCTATGAGACTCTCACGGCTCACGGGATTATAAAGCCTTAAGATACAGGGACCTGAACCTGTTCTTAAGCCATCACATTCCCAAATTGCCCTACAAACGATTGAATATTGACCCTTGTATACAATCCACGGGTACAAATAAACGTTCCTTCACCAAGTTCTACCACTGGTGAGAAATTTCCCCATATGATGGACAACACTTATAGGTCCTCTCGACTTGCAAGGAGAAAACACTCTTGTAAGATCCTTATGACTTACGAAAGGAAATATCACTTAGGAATCCCCACGATTCTTAGGGAAAAAACGTACATACGGTATCCTCATGACTCGTAGAGAGAAAACCATTTATGAGACCCCTACGGCTCATAAAGTCAAAAGCGTTGGTCGACAGGATCCTAACCCTGTCTACTATGCCCCTTTGTTCAAACTAGTAAAGGCAAATGATGATTCGCTCCTGGCAATATCCTGGTTGTAGCGATATTGATGCCTAAATCGGTATCAAATTCTAAGTCCTCTCAAGGCAAATGATGATTCGCACCTGGCAATATTCCAGTCACAGCGATATCGATGCCGGAATTAGTGTCGGGATCCAAGTTCCTGACTCGCAACAAAATATATGTATATGACATAGCCAAATTGATGGGGCAACTCGCAATAAAAAATCAGCGAGCAAAAAATATGCATATGAAGCAGCCGAAATAAATGGGAAACTCGCAATAAAAAAAACAGCGAGTGAAAATAAAAAAATATACATAGCCGAAATGATTGGGCACCGCGATAAAAAGCCGAAATAATTGGGCAATCGCGGATTTCGCGATATAAAAAGCTGAAATGATAGAGCATCACGGAAAGAAATAAAATGAAATGAAACTTTTGCCCTACAGGTGAGTCCACATCAACCCCTATATATAATCAATGGACATAAACAAAATGGAGCCATGGAAAAATCCCTAGTTCCAAGTCTCGACGGTTCACAAACAACCTAGAGATCACATCGACATTCGTTTCATTACAGCAGACACAATGTCAACAATAGCGTTCCTTCTCGGTCCAGCAGGATGCAGACGCAACGTCAACAAAAGACCCCAGGGTCAAAACAAAACGGAGCCATGGCAGAGTTTCTAGCTCTAAATCTCAACGGTTCACAAAAAACCTATAGACCACCTCGACATTCGTCTCGTTACAGTATACACAGTGTCAATAACGGCATTCCTTCTCACTCCAGCAGGATGCAGACGCAACATCAACAAAAGGCCCTAGAGCCAAAACAAAACAGAGCCATGGTAAAGTCCCTAGCTCCAAGTCTCGACGGTTCACAAACAACCTAAAGACCACCTCGACATTCGTCTCATTACAGCAGACACAGTATCAACAAAAGCGTTCCTTCTCAGTCCAGCAGGATGCAAACGCAACGTCAACAAAATACCCCAGGGTCAAAATAAAACGGAGCCATGGCAAAGTCCCTAACTCCAAATCTCAACGGTTCACAAACAACCTAGAGACCACCTCGATATTCTTCTCGTTACAGCAGACACGGTGTTAACAACGGCGTTCCTTCTCACTCTAGCAGGATGCAGACGCAACGTCAACAAAAGGCCCCAGGGTCAAAACAAAACGGAGCCATGGCAAAGTCCCTAGTTCCAAATCTCGACGATTCATAAACAACCTAGAGACCGCCTCGACACTTGTCTCATTACAGCATACGCAGTGTCAACAACGGCGTTTCTTCTCACTCTAACAGGATGCAGACGCAACGTCAACAAACGACCCCTGGATCGAAAAAAAACGGAGCCATGGCAAAGTCCCTAGTTCCAAGTCTCGACAGTTCACAAACAACCTAGAAACCACCTCGAACTCGTCTCATTACAGCAGACGCAGTGTCTACAATGGCGTTTCTTCTCACTTCAGCAGGATGCAGACGCAACGTCAACAAACGACCCCGGATCAAAAAAAACGGATCCATGGCAAAGTCCTAGTTACAAGTCTGGACGGTTCACAAACAACCTAAAGACCACCTTGACACTCGTCTCGTTACAGCAGACATAGTGTTAACAACGGCGTTTCTTCTCATTTCAGCAGGATGCAGACGCAACGTCAACAAAAGACCCCAGGGTCAAAACAAAATGGAGTCATGGCAAAATCCCTAGCTTCAGGTCTCGATAGTTCACAAACATCCTAAAGACCATCTCGACATTCATTTTGTTACAGCAGACATAGTGTCAACAACGGTGTTTCTTCTCACTCCAGCAGAATGCAGACACAACGTCAACAAACGACCCCAGGGTTGAAACAGAGCGGAGCCATGGCAAAGTCCCTAGTTCCAAGTCTCGACGGTTCACAAACAACCTAGAGACCACCTCGACACTCGGCTCGTTACAGCAGGCATAGTGTTTACAACGGTATTTCCTCTCACTCCAGCAGGATGCGGACGCAACGTCAATAAATGACCCCAGGATCAAAATAAAACGGAGCCATGGCAAAGTCCTTAGCTCCAGGTCTCGACAGTTCACAAACAACCTAGAGACCACCTTGACACTCGACTCATTACAGCAGACATAGTGTCAACAACGGCATTTCTTCTCACTCCAGCAAGATGCAGACGCAACATCAATGAATGACCTTAGGGTCAAAACAAAATGGAGCCATGGCAAAGTCCTTAGTTCTAAGTCTCGACAGTTCACAAAACAACCTAGAGATCATCTCGACATTCGTCACATTACAGCAGACGCAGTGTCAACAAAAGAAGCAAAGGCAAAATTCCTAGCTTCAGGGTCTTGACGGCAACTCAAATAAAACCCGAAAGACTATCAGAGATCATCCCATACCAGCGCGGAGTGATTATGAATCATCGGGGCTCCCAAACTGAGCCTAACCTCAAGTAAAAAGTGACATAGTAAAATTCCTAACACTTGCTCTTCCGATGGCCAAACTGCCTTAAGAAGATTACTTGAAAATGTCTTGTCCAGCCCCGAAGGGATCAAAGACACGACAATCGTGGGGCTACTCGAACAGCAGCGTAAAGACTGCACATCGAGGAATGCATCAGCCAACGCAACGGTACGACGGACAAAAACCTAAACCTAACGGACCTCTGTCGTAAAGAGCAGGGGTTATCCATACGTTAGGGCAAGTTTGCCTATAAACTCAAGGGAGGTAAACTAAACAAACTCCGAAATGAGTCCATAAACTAGAGATTCCGGGATGAGTGAATAAACTACAAACTCCGAAACGAGTCCATAAACTAGAGACTCCAGGATGAGTGAATAAACTACAAACTCCAAAAAGAGTCCACAAACTAGAGACTCCGGATTTAGTGAATAAACTACAAACTCCGAAACGAGCGCATAAACTAGAGACTCCGGAATGAGTGAATAAACTACAAGCTCCAAAATGAGTTCATAAACTAGAGACTCCAAAACAAATATATAAACTACTTCACACCAGATTAAGACATAAAGAAATAGAAGGGTGCAGCTCATGGGCCTCAGGGTTTGGAACTATATCCCTTAAGAGTTTAGATTTGAGTCAATGATAGATGACGACGCTTGTGTCCGCTCGCTATCTTCTCAGATCGAGATTCTAAAAGTTATATACCAGCCCAAAACCGGTCATACGCTGTGTATTACTCTGCACTACTTAACCCACATGCATACCTACGTAGGCAAAGTAGTGGGGGAATTTGTTCCCGCCAAAAATTTCTGCGCAAAAAAGCTCAAGGTATCAAATGGCAGTGATACGCTTAAGAAAATGCAAACCAGTATTTTCTGGACTGTATTTTAACAAACTCTCAAATGAGAATCAGCTAAATTCTGATGTTATCAAAAGCGTCTCGAAAAATTCTTCGATTTGATAATTATGGGGCTCATAATTCATCCTGAATCAAAAGTTATGAGCAAATGTGTTATGTACGTATAATCTGAGTAATCTTCTGCTTCATGGAGGATACATTTTTAGTCCCACATCAGGAAAAAAAGATCCCTTCTGTATCACTTCCCTATAAATAAGAAGGGATACCTCTTAGAAAAGGGAAGATCCAATCCTCAAAAGGAACTTAGTTCTCCAAATTAAGGCCTTAGCTGCCCCCTCCATAATGCGCATATGCGCAAGCGCCATGTGCGCTACGTGCAATGCACGTGCGTCCGCCACATGCGCACCATGTGCAACGTACGTGCACCCGCTACGTGTGTACCATATGCAAGGATTCAATCCTCATAAGAGCTTAGTTCTCCAAGTTAGGGCCTTAGCTGCCCCCCATGATGTGCAAGCACCACGTGTGACGCATGTGCGCTCGCCACGTGCACACCATGCACAACGCACTTGCGCCCACCAAGTGCGCAACAAGTGCGACACTCATGCGCCCACACAGTGCGCAACACGTGCGATGCACGTGCACCCGCCACATGCGACGCACGTGCACCCAATACGTGCGACTCACATGCCCGAACGCAAAAAACCCTTTTTCAGCAGTTAAGAGTTTAAGCTCCAACTTGTTCTTCCCCCCTGATAAGTGGGACATGGTTCAAATGGTATATCCCTTCACACTTTCGATATATAGCGCTGTAATCTTTCGGTGTCGTCGGAGAGGCGGTAGGTCCCAACGACCAATGATCTTTCTTTCCAAAAAAGGAGGAACCCTTCCGTAAAGCTTCAGAAAGAACAGAGAATTAAATTCTCGAGGAAGAAGAACTCTCTTCTTGAAAAATTAGGTAAACAAAAAAATAAGATATATAAATATATCTCTTTGAAAAGTTCAACCCTTCTCAAAGAACCAAGTTCTTTCTCTGGATCTGAGATCCACAAGGCAAGTCTCCTATATGATGAGAATTTAATTCTCATTGGGATGAACTTGTTCTTTAGAATCAAAGATTCATCCACAAAAAAAAAAGATCCTACGGATCGTCAAGGAAGAAGATAAACTCAACGCCCGGCGCCTCACGTGAACGCTACAAAATAAAGGAGTGCTTAGCACTCAGTGAGTGGCGCTCAGCGCCCAGCTCCCCACGTGCCTCTTATGTGGGCACTACAAAATAAAGGAGTGCTTAACACTCAGTATGTGGCACTCAACGCCCAGCGCCCCACGTGCCTCACATGCGGGTGCTACAAAAGAAAGGGTTGCTTAGCACTCAGTGAGTGGCTCTTAGTGCCCAGTGTCCAGCGCCTCCCGTGTCCCTCACGTGGGCGCCACAGAATAAAAAGTGCTTGACACTCACTAGGCAACGCCAAACGCCTAGTGCCTCACGTGCTTCGCACGTGGGCGCCATAAACAGTGCTCAGCACTCCATAAAAAGACAAAAAAGGTGAAGTGTTTAACACTTATTAGGAAAATCCCCATGACTAAAACCCCACATGATTATACATGAGTGTTAGAACTTACATAAGTGCTCGACACTTTTTGCACAAAAAAGGGACTGAGCCCAAACAAGTGCTCTGCAGAAATTTTTCAAATAAAAAGAAAACTGGGTGGACCAAGCCCAAGTTGGCTAGGTCCCTGATTCATATCAACCGAGCCTATGTGCTAACTACTTCCCAAACTGATTTTAGTCCTAAATACGGCTATCGATCTTCCAACTAACGATATCCCAAAATGATATTCGTCCCACACTCCCCTAAGGAAGTCTTAGTCTCAAAATACGACTAATGATTTTTGGGTTTACCACTGATTCCTTGTTCCCTCAAATACGGGAATTGGTTCAAAAGTACATCTCTCTACACCTCTCATACATGTCATTGTAATTCCTCAACGCCTTCAGAGAGGTGGCGGGTTCCGATAACCAACTTTTTTATGGTGCACTTCCCAAACTGACATGCACATCCTAAATCAAACCACACCCCAAACTGGGTGTATTCTATATCAACACCGCTCATCCCGTCACGTAACAAATACACGTGCACGCAAGATGAACAAAGGACCAAAACGTTCTTAAACTACAACGGACCGAGACGTCCTCAAAATAAACCCTCGCCTCCAAAATGACGACAAAGGACCGTAATGCCCTTAAACTAACAACGGACCGAGACATACTTAAAATAAAACCTCGCCTCCAAAATGGCGATAATGGACTGTAATGTCCCTAAACTAAGACAATAGAGCCCAAATGCTCTCTTGTCTGATCTGAAACAAAAATGATCCTAAAACCCTGTTAAGTAAATCTTAGTCTCAAATTGGACTAACGTATCCTTAACAAAAAACCAATCGAGCCTCAACTGCTCACAAACATTTAAGTTGATCTTAATCTCAAAGTAGATTAACGATCCTTAAATAAAACAAACATAAATCTAAGATATACGGATTTGGACTAATCCACGTCCTACGGACGACAACATAAATTAGTCTCCGTATACAATCTACGGGCAACCAAAAATAAAACAAAACATACACACGACACGAAGTGAACTGTCGGGACAGGAGAAAGTGGTCATCGCGATGCGGTAACGTAATTAACTGCAGGGGCTCGCGCTTGCAAGGAAGAGCGTCCCCACAATCAAAAAAGCCCTCATTAAAACGAGGGAGAATCTAACGAAGTCTGCTGCAACAGCCTCATCCGTCCAAACCTTCGATATACGGTGCCATAAATTAACTTGGCATCTTCGAAGAGGTGGATGGATAAAACTAAATAGCATCTGGCCCCAGAATTCAGGCCAGACGTCCCAACGTCCCGGTCGCATCTTTCAGCGGAGAACATACATATATGCTTATATTATTATCTTTGCTGCTGCTCGATGTTATCGTGTTACTATTATTATTGTATGTTAGTGTATATGCCCTAGAGGCCATTACTGTACCATACTAATTTGTATATTAGTTAATGGAAGCTTGGGATATTCACCTTGTATAAACAATCTTGCTCAATATAGTAGTATGCTACTTTGTTTGTTTCTACTTCTATGTGTACATGTGTTTATTTTAGTATATCACATATACACATTAGTGGAGCCCTTAGGATCTTTGCTTGATTACCAGCGTCGTGATGGCAGTCACACTAGTGGGGGCTGGGTAATCTATAAGCACATCCTTATACAGGTCCCTAGTCGCAGGACTATCGAGACAGGGCATCGATACTCCGGAGTAGACTAGCGTATGCGCTTCTCATCCCAGTGTGGGAGATGGTCTGTCCCACAGCCATTAGTACGTCGTACTGGAGATAGTATACGGGTGCTCGTTAGGTTACGGGTACACTGGACAGGACTCGTCGGGAATTGACTGGTTGGTATTATACCTATCGTCAGTTATCAGTTTCCAGGTGACATGAGTACAGCTTAGTCCGCTGACTTGACACTGTCACTTCGCCTCGAGTGTGTTCCCACTGTACTTTGATTACTACCCTACCACGGCTCAAAGGAGTCGTGCAAACAGGTAGTAGTTGGGTACAGTCCCGAAGCACTTAGAGGCAGTGACGGTTAGACAGGATTCATCTCTCCCGGTATTGGGGGTTGACATCGCGCTGTGTCTAGGAGAGCCACTACACGAGTAGTCCTTGGCCAGGGCAATCGAGATATACTGGTAGGCTTCCAGTGTTATCTCAGGGTGTTTTGGGCTTCACTCCGACACGACTTGTACCGCTATTAGGGGACTGACGTTTACCGCCCCCTAGGCCCGCCATGCGATGTATCAGACGAACAGACCGGACTGTACGGAGATTGTCATATTCAGGCTCAATAGGAGTTCAGATGGGTTTCACCTCGTCAGTCTTCTTGTCGGCATCTACCTGGGGACCGTTACGCACAGCTAGTGCCGCTTGCGGTCTGTGGTTAAATCCACTGCCAGCGTAGTGTCGAGTCTTTAGAGTCCTACACAGAAAGCTATTCGCCTTTGGGCAAAAGAGTAGAGGTCGCATGGTTTTGCGACAGGGTTCAGTCACATCCGTGCACTTGTGCACGTTTAGTGTCGGGACAGTTAGCACTAGCGGGCTTTGGTTTAAGCCAGATCCTAGTGTACGTTTTGGGATTGGATTTATCCAATTTTTATTCGCGTTCCTCAGAACGCGGATACGGGTGTGTATGCACAGTTGACGGAGAGACAGAGGCAGAGGTAGAGGATTCTCATTAGGGTTGTTGACTGTTGACTATTAACCTTTTGCTCAACCCTAATGAGAATATGATATATGATTAAAAATAATATTAATTAAATATTATGGTGACATGGTTATTGAGGGGTTGACTTGTTGACTTTGTTGACCGGTTGACTAGGTTTGACTAGTTGACCATCATGATGACAATGGCTATCATTTCATGGCAAAGACTTTTTACTTACTTGTTTCTCTTGTGAGAAATGAGTGCATGAAATGATATGGCTATTGTAGCTTAAACCATTTACACAATACTTGATTACTATTATTGTGATGATGGCTTTGGATTATGAGAGCCAAGAGAGAAAAGTCTTCCCTCATTCTATCATTATCATTCTCTCTCTTGTTCTTGAGCTCTCATCTCCTTCCTCTTGCTCTCCCTCTCTTGAGTCTATGGTTCACTTGTCTCATGTGTTGAGAACCAAGAACCATAGAGAAAATCCCAACACACTCTTCTCTACTCACTCTAGTTCACAAGGTTTAGCAAACCAAGTGAACTAGTTTCTTCAAAGATCGAAGAAGAAGCCAAAGGTAGAAGCTTTCGAGGTGGATCTATCTTCGGCGCAAGGAGACGGCGGAGTGAAGCCGATCCGGACAACCATCGAGGCTTGAAGACGAAGGAGTTCAAGAAAGAAAGGTATAACCCCCTAACCGAGTAGATAACAACTCCTAGTTAGGTTGTTAGTTAGATATTTAACAAAGATCCGGTTTTGAGTCCATGTTACCACCTCTAGAAAAATTATTTTTCGTCAAATTCCGCATGCCCGAAAGTACCGGGAGAGGTAGCATGGACTTACAGTGGTATCAGAGCCTAGTTAAACACTACCTAACATGTTAGCATAGTAACTAGAAATTCGATCGGAGAAAAAGTCGCGAAATACACCCGGATTTCAAACTTTCTGTCGATTTTCAAAGTGCTGCAAAAATTATTTGAGATATACCAAAAAAAGACTCAGGGTTTTTAGAAGCAACTGCAAAAATTCGACCGACTGAATCGATCAACGCGCCGCGTTTCCGCGGCGAGAGCAAGCTCCCGCCGCGGAACCGCGGCCAAGTTGACTCGGTCGTGGGGTTTTATTTTTGCAGTTTGTTCATAGGGGTATTTTGGGATTTTTGGAATATGTATTTTCTGCCCAGATTTTCCAGAACGAAAATTTTGTGTTTGGGGCATGAAAATCCGTATTTTTGATCGAACTTCTAAAAGACTTAAGCTGACGGGTTTTTCTGTGATGTGTTATTTGTATTGAACGTCTGCTAATCGCTATATGTCGATTAGTGGGGGTTATACAAATCTGTGATCTGTAATGTTATTGGAATGTGTATATGAATTCATTGGATTGTCGCGGGTGAATAGCCGGGGGTTGTGAGACGAGAGTTTTCTTTTCTTTCAATTCATGTAAATTTGTAAATTGATGTAATAATTATTTATATGGCCGCACAACCGGGTCGGGGTTGTAGCCGTCATTGTATAATTTCTTTTTACTATTTTTGCTCCTAGGATAGACCCATGGAGAGGGTGCACAAACTACCGGGTATGCCGAAGTGCCAAGTGGCCAACTCACAGAGATGAGGGAGGTTGCTTCGCTTCGGGTATTTGGCGGGTAGTTTGCCGCACCCGTAGGGGTCTTGGGTGGGGTTTTGGCTATTCACCGCGACCGTGTAATCTGCTTTTCGTTACAGGCTCGTACGAATTGCGGGTTCCTAGTATATCCAATGTGTTCATCTGTGATCTGAAATGGCTATCATTGCAATATATCTATATATGATATTATTTAGGCGTTGCTTATGTTTTACAGCCGCGCTAGCCCAACCCCCGCTCTGTCGTTAGTTAAGTAACCTAACAGGTAATGACGGGGGCCCGTGGCGAATGCGAATGGCATAAGCGTACGTCATATTTTGGTGGTTTTCTGCAATGGTAGGATTAAATGATGGGACGCATTAAAAGAACTAATGCAAGAATATCACGCATTAAAAGAACTAATGCAAGAAAATAAACCAGGTAAAAGTCATTGGAACACTTTCGAAAAACCACTCGGTTCTTTTCAAAACTAACTTTTAAATGCGGAGCTTGAGCCACTCCTTTTAAAAGCTATCTCGTTCCATCGACTATATCAAGTTCACTACGTTCACGGTTTCGCCAAAACCATTCGTAACCCTCCGTCGTTTCACATAAATAGTCAATAGTATTCAAGCTATGTATGTTGGCCAAAGTCAAGGCATAGTGATTGGTAGCTATTGGGTATTCATGTGTAGCATAGATAGATGCGTTGGTTTGAGACAGTCGTACTGCTATTTTGGCCAAAGTCAAGGGTAGGTACGGGTGGATCCAAATTAAACTGGAGAATGACGGGTAGAACTTGACATGTGACTTATGATATTTTGGCCAAAGTCAAGGTCATAAGAGCATGGGGCAAAAATCCACATCGGGAGTTTCAAAAGAACTGAAACTTTCTAGTCTTGCATACCATTTGGAGTGTGATGATTCTGGTAGGATTCCTTCAGTTTCATCACGCGATGATATTTGGATCCCGATCTACTGTGAGTATATGCTACTCCTCGGGAAATTTCTCACTTAACGATCAATGCTATAAACCTAGTAGGTGTCTAGAAAGGTGTTAGCGGGGCTACGCCCCCAGGGAAAAGAGGTTCTTGAATTAAGGAACTTCGCGAAAGCGTTGGAAAACCTCCCTCGAAGTACCGACACTGGCCTGGCTGAACGGTTAAGCAAATATTGTACGGTGAGATTGATCCTGACTAATTCTTCCTTTTTGGTTTGAGGAGGGATTCGAGAAACAGTGGGAGCCATCCTGTTTAGACAAACTAAAAACCACTCTAAACTTGCAAGAGCATCATGCTGAGTGTTTTCTTCTCTCTCCTAATTGCAGCGACCAATCGACATGACTGGACTTAAGTTACTTCTAAATAAAAACATACTGACAGGGCCAAATTATAAAGATTGGCTCAGGAATGTCAAAATGGCAATCACTTACAACAAGCTGGGGTATCTTCTTACCACCAAAGCTCCCCCTGTCCCAGGTCCCACCTCCAGCGTCACGGATAAGGAAATCCGTAAGACTTGGGAGATTGATAGCGCAAAGGCCAAGTGCCTCGTACTTGCCTCTATGAACAACGAACATCAGAGGAGGCACGAGAATATGGACCTTGAATCCATATTTATCCATACAAAAGAACTGTATGGAGAGCAATCTCGTATCGCAAGATACGAAGTGTCGAAGAAGTTATTTTCGGCAAGGTTGGCCGTCGGATCATCGGTAGCGGAACACGTGCTTAAGATGATTGGCTACATAGAAGAGCTCGCGGACCTTGGGACCACGTTGGAGAATGAGCTCTATACGGACTTGATTCTCCAGTCCCTTCCTTCCACTTACGCCCAGTTTATACTGAACTTCAACTTACTAGAAAAGGAGGTTGAACTTTCAGAACTCCTCAACATGCTGAGGAGCACGGAGGGCACCCTACAGAAAGGTAGGGAAACATCCACTTTGTTTGTAGGAGGATCTTCCTCTTCTAGGTCCAAGGCGAAAGCCAAGGGAAAGAAGAAGAAAGCCCCCGCCAAACCAAGAGGCGATGTTAGTAAAGTGGATACGAAGGGAAAGGCAAAGCAATAAAGAAAGTGGGAAAGCTTGTGGATAAGGAAGAATGCTTCTATTGTCATAAGAAGGGACACTGGAAGAATGATTGCAGGGCTTGGAAAGCCAGGACACAGGAATTGAAGCAGGTTGCGGCTTCAGCTTCAGGTGTGTATGTTATTGAAAACTGTCTTTCAATAAACTCTACTTCCTGGGTATTGGATACCGGATCAGGATCTCATATCTGTAATTCTTTGTAGGCGTTGAGAAACCGTAGGGTTTTGAAGGCAGGTGACATGACCCTCAAAGTTGCAAACGGAGCTAGCATGGATGTTAAGGCCGTGGGGGACTATCACCTGGGAATGTCAGATGGCATGTTTTGGTTTTGCGTAATTGCTTTTTTGTACCCAACGCAACTTGTAATATCATTTCAGTATTTTTGGTTTCTAAAGAAGGTTATGAATTTGCGTTTGTAAGCAATGTTGTAAACATTCACCTTAATCAAATTCTGATTGGGTCAGGTACATTGAGCAATGGTATATATGTATTAAACCAACCACAGATTTTCAATGTCCAGAATACACACAAAAGAAAGTCTCCGGAAATAAATCAGACTTTCTTATGGCATTGTAAACTAGGTCACATCAATGAGAGAAGGTTGACGAAGTTACATACAGAAGGATATTTGAATCCGTTCGAATATCAATCGTATGCCACTTGTCAATCCTGTCTCAAAGGAAAGATGACAAAAACTCCGCTCACTGGACACGGAGTAAGAGCGAGCGAGCTCTTGGGACTCGTACACAGCGACGTGTACGGTCCAATGTCTACACATGCGTGAAGCGGTTATTCTTACTTCATTACTTTTACGGATGACTTTTCAAGGTACGGTTATGTCTTCTTAATGAAACATAAGTCCGAAGCCTTTGGAAAATTCCAGGAATATAAGAATGAAGTGGAAAAACAAACCGGCAAAAGTATCAAGATTCTAAGATCGGATCGAGGTGGAGAATACTTGAGTGCCGAATTCCTGGATTATTTAAAAGAGAACGGAATTCTCTCTCAGCTTACTCCTCCATACACTCCGCAACATAACGGTGTGTCGGAGAGACGGAACCGAACCCTATTGGATATGGTACGGTCCATGATGAGTAACGCTGAGTTACCGCGATCATTCTGGGGGTATGCGCTAGAATCAGCTGCATACCTTTTGAACCGAGTTCCAACTAAGACTGTGTCTACTACACCATATGAGATGTAGTGTGGGAAGAGACCCTATCTTAATCACATTAAGACATGGGGAAGTCCAACTTTTGTCAAAAAGCAGCATGCGGACAAGCTCGAGGCACGCTCAGTACAGTGCAAGTTTGTGGGATATCCAAAGAACTCCAAGGGATATTTCTTCTACTGCGAAGAGGAACAAAAGGTTTTTGTTTCTCGTCATGCCCACTTTCTAGAACACCAGTTCTTAGAAAAGGAAAAGAGTGGGAGCGCAGTAGAACTGGAAGAAATTCCAGAACCACAGACTATTACTGAAAGCTTGGTAGAACCAGAGGGTTCAAAAGAACAGGACATTCCTACGCCGCTCCGCAGGAGTAGTAGGCAGTCCCATCCGCCCGAGAGATACTACGGTTTTCTCATAGACGGGGATAGAGAGGATTGCATCATAGATTATGATGAGCCTACTATCTTCCAACAAGCCATTCAGAGCATCGACTCGGTAAAATGGCTGGATGCAATGCGGACCGAAATGGAGTCCATGTACACCAACAAAGTATGGACGTTGGACATTGCTCCAGACGGGGTAAAACCCGTAGGATGCAAGTGGATCTTCAAAAGGAAGATTGGTGTAGATGGACAGGTTGAGACCTATAAAGCTAGACTGGTTGCAAAGGGTTTTCGTCAAAAACCTGGTTTGGACTATGACGAGACCTTTTCTCCAGTAGCTATGCTGAAATCCATTCGGATCCTTCTTGCCATTGCTGCCTTCCACGATTATGAGATCTGGCAAATGGAAGTAAAGACCGCTTTTCTAAATGGAAATTTAGAGGAGTGTGTCTATATGGACCAACCAGAGGGTTTCATTCAGAGTGGGAGCAGCGGAAAAGTGTGCAAGTTGCTTACGTCCATCTACGGACTAAAGCAGGCATCGCGGAGTTGGAACATCTGTTTTGATAAGACGGTCAAGGAATTTGGCTTTATCAAAAATCCAGATGAACCATGCATCTATAGTAGATTTGTAGCGAGAACTGTAGTATTCCTCGTTTTATACGTGGAAGACATTCTCTTAATAGGAAATGACATTCCTATGCTACAATCTGTCAAGGGGTTCTTGTCACACAGGTTCTCCATGAAAGACCTGGGTGATGCCTCATACATCCTGGGGATCCGGATCCATCGTGATAGATCCAAGAAGATATTGGACTTTCACAGTCCAGGCACATCGACACCATACTGAAAAGATTTAGTATGGAAGATTCCAAGCGCGGTAACCTACCGGCTTGTCACGGAATCACCCTCTCTAAAGAGATGTCTCCCAAGACTGATTTGGAGAGGGATCACATGTCTATTATACCCTACGCTTCTGCGGTAGGCTCTATAATGTATGCGATGTTGTATACCAGACCGGATGTAGCTTATGCACTGAGTGTGGTAAGCCGGTATCAGTCAAACCCTGGGGAGAAACACTGGATAGCGGTAACGAACATTCTCAAGTACCAAAGAAGGACTAAGGAGATGTTCTTGGTGTATGGCGGAAAAGACCTCCAGATCGAGGCCTTTGCTGACTCTAGCTTCCAGAGTGACAAGGATGATTCCAAGTCCATGTCGGGTTTTGTCTTTACCCTTAATGGAGGGGCGGTATGTTGGAAGAGTTCCAAACAGGAAACCGTTGCAGACTCGACGATGGAAGCGGAATACATCGCTGCATCTGATGCCACAAAAGAAGCTGTCTGGATGAGGAAGTTCTTGAAAGAACTTCAGGTGGTTCCGTCCATTGTTGATCCAATACCTCTGTATTGCGACAACAACGGGGTTATAGCTTTAGCGAAGGAACCCAGGTCCCATCAGAGATCCAGACACATCTTGAGGTGGTATCACCTGATCAGGGAGATCGTGGATCGCCAGAAGATCGAGGTTCGGAGGGTCGCTTTAGAAGATAACACTGCAGATCCATTCACCAAGGCCTTGCCCCAGACTCAGTTCGAGCGGCTGATCGAGATGATAGGTCTTCGATACGCCGGTACATGGCCTTAGTGCAAGTGGGAGATTGTTAGTGTATATGCCCTAGAGGCCATTACTGTATCATACTAGTTTGTATATTACTTAATGGAAGTTTGGGATATTCACCTTGTATAAACAATCTTGCTCAATATAGTAGTATGCTACTTGGTTTGTTTCTACTTCAATGTGTACATGTGTTTATTTTAGTATATCACCTATATACATTAGTGGAGCCCTTAGGATCTTTGATTGATTACCAGCGTCGTGATGGCAGTCACACTAGTGGGGGCTGGGTAATCTATAAGCACATCCTTATACAGGTCCCTAGTCGCAGGACTATCGAGACAGGGCATCGATACTCCGGAGTAGACTAGCGTATGCGCTTCTCATCCCAGTGTGGGAGATGGTCTGTCCCACAGCCATTAGTACGTCGTACTGGAGATAGTATACGGGTGCTCGTTAGGTTACGGGTACACTGGACAGGACTCGTCGGGAACTGACCGGTTGGTATTATACCTATCTTCAGTTATCAGTTCCCAGGTGACATGAGTACAGCTTAGTCCGCTGACTTGACACTGTCACTTCGCCTCGAGTGTGTTCCCACTGTACTTTGATTACTACCCTACCACGGCTCAAAGGAGTCGTGCAAACAGGTAGTAGTTGGGTACAGTCCCGAAGTACTTGGAGGCAGTGACGGTTAGACAGGATTCGCCTATCCAGGTATTGGGGGTTGACATCGCGCTGTGTCTAGGAGAGCCACTACACGAGTAGTCCCTGGCCAGGGCAATCGAGATATACTGGTAGGCTTCCAGTGTTATCTCAGGGTGTTTTAGGCTTCACTCCGACACGACTTGTACCGCTATTAGGGGACTGACGTTTACTGCCCCCCTAGGCCCGCCATGCGATGTATCAGACGAACAGACCGGACTGTACGGAGATTGTCACATTCAGGCTCAGTAGGAGTTCAGATGGGTTTCACCTCGTCAATCTTCTTGTCGGCATCTACCTGGGGACCGTTACGCACAGCTAGTGCCGCTTGCGGTCTGTGGTTAAACCCACTGCCAGCATAGTGTCGAGTCTTTAGAGTCCCACACAGAAAGCTATTCTCCTTTAGGCAAAAGAGTAGAGGTCGCATGGTTTTATGACAGGTCACATGGTTTTGCGACAGGGTTCAGTCACATCCGTGCACTTGTGCACGTTTAGTGTCTGGACAGTTAGCACTAGCGGGCTTTGGTTTAAGCCAGATCCTAGTGTACGTTTTGGGATTGGATTTATCCAATTTGTATTCGCGTTCCTCGGAACGCGGATACGGGTGTGTATGCACAGTTGACGGAGAGACAGAGGCAGAGGATTCTCATTAGGGTTGTTGACCGTTGACTGTTGACTATTGACCTTTTGCTCAACCCTAATGAGAATATAATATATGATTAACAATAATATTAATTAAGTATTATGGTGATATGGTTATTGAGGGGTTGACTTGTTGACTTTGTTGACCGGTTGACTAGGTTTGACTAGTTGACCATCATGATGACAATGGCTATCATTTCATGGCAAAGACTTTTTACTTGCTTGTTTCTCTTGTGAGAAATGAGTGCATGAAATGATATGGCTATTGTAGCTTAAACCATTTACACAATACTTGATTACTATTATTGTGATGATGGCTTTGGATTATGAGAGCCAAGAGAGAAAAGTCTTCTCTCATTCTATCATTATCATTCTCTCTCTTGTTCTTGAGCTCTCATCTCCTTCCTCTTGCTCTCCCTCTCTTGAGTCTATGGTTCACTTGTCTCATGTGTTGAGAACCAAGAACCATAGAGAAAATCCCAACACACTCTTCTCTACTCACTCTAGTTCACAAGGTTTAGCAAACCAAGTGAACTAGTTTCTTCAAAGATCGAAGAAGAAGCCAAAGGTAGAAGCTTTCGAGGTGGATCTATCTTCGGCGCAAGGAGACGACGGAGTGAAACGATCCGGACAACCATCGAGGTTTGAAGACGAAGGAGTTCAAGAAAGAAAGGTATAACCCCCTAACCGAGTAGATAACAACTCCTAGTTAGGTTGTCAGTTAGATGTTTAACAAAAATCCGGTTTTGAGTCCATGTTACCACCTCTAGAAAAATTGTTTTTCGTCAAATTCCGCATGCCCGAAAGTACCGGGAGAAGTAGCATGGACTTACATTGTATTGTACTGTATGACCTAGGAGATAATCATACATTCGGTTTCTACTCGGTGATATTTTCTACTCACGAGTTGGCAACTCACCCCTGTTGTGCCACAGTTTTCTTGCAGGTTTGACCGCATATGTTTTCGTAGCGGCTTTGCTGGCACACCGCTTCTTCTGGGTGATTGGTTTAGTAGGTGGATTCACTTGCATCATGACCACCATTGTACTTGTATATTTATTTCAGTTGGATCTAGTTAAAGCTCAATCAACCAGACTATTTATATTTCTATACTTAGAAACCACCGTTGTATGTTATTTCGGACCTTGAGTCGCGGTTGTGTATTTATTCTTTATTTTTGGTTTTCATTGATGATGCTTTGGTTTCTTTACTTTATTTCTCTATTTTGATCCTCGCTTTCGGCGTTGTATATTTATATCATTGCGTGGTTGTTTCCGCCAATTGGCGAAGAGCTAGCTCCTGCTTAGGGATGCATATTCTTATTATTGTTGTATATTGTTTTCGGGTTAAAATATACAAAGAAGGTGCTGCCAAAATTTTAAATGGCGAAACATGTTTTCAAGATTGTTATAAAACATTATTTTTCATATGATATTACTTATGTTTTAAAGAAAGAGCCTGATATCAGTAAACCATTATTTTAAAACTTCACCTCCACTATTTTTCCCTAAAAAGGTTTATATTTCTGGGCTTTTGGCTTACTTGAATTAGGTGGGATCCTTTAGACTTCACATGATTCAAGTGCCAGTCACGTGTCTTTTCCGGGTCGTGACAAAACCAATTTTTATTAAGCTTTTACGTTTAAATTCCATGAAATTACATATGATATCGTTTAATCATTTTTGATTATATTACCTTAGAAAATCTCACGAGATAATGACCTACCTCTCACATACACACATTTTGATATAGCACGATTTGGTTTTAATAATGTTTTTGGGAGAAATACAACTTTTCATCAAAATATCATAAACTATTAAAAACCGGATTTCATTAAATTATGTTATTTTAAATTCCTTGCGATTGTGCCTCTATAATCTACTTTTGGGGAATTCGATTCGATTGGTGCGGATTATCGCATATCTATCGGACTAGTAGGGCGAAATGCAGACTCCTCATGGAGCATACGATCTCGATAGAATTTTAAATACAATTTTTAAGAAAAATGTGATTTTATATTTAATAAATAAAATTTATTTTTAATAATTATATATAAATATTATCAAATCATCTATTTTCAATATATAATAAATTTCATGTTTTCTAAACAAAAGAATTACAAGTTTCATGAAAATACCATCAAAAATCTATTCAAGTCAAGTTTACACAAAAATACCTTGAACTATTCAATACACACACACACATCATTATATAAATTCACATCCATGACAATTCTAAATAACATAAATAAATACTTGAGGTCTATTTTGAAAGTATACTAAAAATATTTTTCATAAAACCCCTTCAAGTTATATTAAATTACGATAAGAACCCTAAAAATATAGGTTTAAACGGGACCAATTTTCTTGAACCTCAAAGAGCCGGAGAAAGTGGGTTCTTACCTATTTAAAGTAGAAAAATTAAAAAGGGGTTATCAAGTGGTAATTGTCTTGCAAAAAGACACAAATCTTGCCGTCCATGTGCAGCAGTTACCGATAACTCCAAAATCTAATTCAGGAATCCAATTATGTTTAAGTGTCTGAATCAATCTGAGTCTCAGTCTAATCTGAATACAATTCGAATATGAATCCAATCCAAACCTAACTCCAATACAATATGAATCCAATTTATACTTGAACATAAATACCAGAATTATACCAAACATACAACATGACTTGACTTGACCGAACCATAGATATATCTTGACTTGACTACATGACTACCGTTTACATCCTGATACCGTTTACATGAATAACATATACCATGGTCTCGGCAAGTCTGATAACTATAATTCATTACAATATATATATTACAGGGTTTAACGGGGTAGACTGGTATGAAATGTATTATAAGTGGAACGAGAAGGTAACTAAAAGACACCTACCGTACATCCGTGTCGTTGTCCCGTGGATTTTGACAGGGCCTTATACTTTCCGTTTCTCATAGTCCACGGGATAGTTGGACTTCTCTCGTAAACACTGATATATTCTATAACAAGTTGCAAAAAACTACGTTAGCATAACAAACATAATTTTATATACTTTATCTGTTTTATTCTCTGTCTATTCTTCTCTATGTTTTGGGACTTACCGAGCGCTACTTCACTGACGACATTTCTATTTTTTCTTTCTTTGGAATGTTGTCAGGAGGACCTAACTCTCAGGAGATCGAGCCCAGTCAGGACGATTTGGAGCAGTTCACTGAGGATCCAGAGTACTAGTCTACTTGTATTTACTTTACTTTTAGTTCATATGTCATTATTTAGGCATTGATTTCTTTCACTGTATTTACTTTCCAGTTGTATAAAAAAATGATTATAATAAAAAGTTGTTGTTTATTTAAATCTCTTGTCATTTCTTGTATTATTTATTTATATTGCTCAATTACGCATAACATATTTACTTCTGAGTAAATACGTTGCGGGTCTCGCCACGTCTCCTTCCCTGTATACTAGGAAGCGGGGCGTGACATTTTATGTTTGGTTGGTATTAGATTTCTAGTGTTAGATTTGTAGATCCTTATAATTATTGTTTGGTTCGAAAAATGCAATTGGGATTTGGATTTGAGAATTAAAGAAAGATATAGAGAAGGGATTTTTTAATAACTAAAGTATACGGACCCTACATGAACAGTGTCAAATTCTTTGCAATCCATAGTTCTTTTAAGGATTCATGAATCCAAAAAAATGGTGGCCGCCCAACCTCTCTGAATGAAGAGGGGACCAGACTACTACCGATCCATTTTTTGAAACTTCTTTATAGACTTGGCCCTTCATAAAAACAAGTAAATCCAAAAGCCCAAAATCCTGCAACCAAACAAGAATTAGCTAAAGGGTTGTTTGGTTGCTGGATTAGTATGGATTTCGCATTATTTTGATTCAAGAATCCAGAAAAAGAACCGTTTGGTTGCTTGATTAGTATGGACTTTGCACTATTTGGATTCAAGAATCCAAAAGAAAAAGTGAGCATTACCTAATTCTTGTTTAGTTGTAAGATTTTGGGCTTTTGGAGTTGCCTGTTTTATGTGAAAGGCCAACCATTTTTTGGATTCTTGAATCCCCAAAAAAAACAATGAATTACTATGGATTTGGCACTATTCTTGTGGAGGCTCACGTATTTTATGTTATTAAAAAATCCCCTCTCTCTATCTCTCTTTAATATTCAAATCTAAATCCTACTTACTTTTTCCAAAACAAATAAGGATTATAAGGATTTACAAATATAATACTAGGAATCCAATACCTACAAAATATAAAATTAGCCAATCCAGATTTTTTTCACTTTTACTATTAGGGAATCCAAATTTCACAATCCTGCAACCAAACAGCCTCTAATCCTCACTCTTTTTTTGGATACTTGAATTCAAACAGTGAAAAATTCTTACGAATCCTACAACCAAACTGGCCCTTGTTATATCCATGCATGATGATATATAGGCCCTCTTGTTTATTTTCTACTCATTAAAAGCAATAACCAAACAAAATGCTTTCAGCCAAACAAATGAAACCAAGGGGATGTTTAGCCCCTGGAATTAGAAAATAGGAATGGTGTTGTGAGTCTTAAAATGTTTTTTTATTGCCTTTTATAATTACCATTCCATTGTATGCTGGTTAGGAATTGTGTTATGTTTTGTTTCTTTAGTTCGGTTGCTTCATAATAAATTAGGAATTGGATTTTGGGAATTGATATAGAGTCATATCTCACACTATATGAGTTAAAAAAAATAAAAAGTAAAATATGATTAAAAGAAAGATAATCATAACCCATTTTTTAATAAAATAAATACCTAAGTATTAGGTGTCTTTGGGAATAACCAATTTTTCTTAAAATAGTTCGGAACTTGCATTACCAAAATGCTAATCTCTATTACTGAAAAGCTGATATTAATTCCCAAAAGTTAAGATTCTCATTATTTGCAAACAAATGATAAAATGGTAATTCCACCACTTCGATCTTGTAAGGTGCACGTGCTCCGCGCACGTTTGTTATTGGTTTAATTTTTTTTTGGTCCCTTATGGAATGAAAAAACAAATTCTGGTCAAAAAGGAAGAATCGCATTGGGAGGTGAGAGAGAGAGAAAGGGTATAAAGAGAGAGATGTGAAAGAGAGAGGAAGGAGAGGTGTGATGGCAACATAGGGTTGAAAGAAGAATAAGGGTATTTTGTGTTTTTTTTTGTTTTCCCCAAAAAAATGAGGAAATGACATGTGGGTTTTTGTTGCTTGAGTTTGGATTATAACAGTGGAGATTTATTGCTTACTCTATACGGACTTAGGAAATTATTCTCATAATATATTTTTGAAGATCCCAAGATAAATGAAGTTTAGCATTTAATTTTTCAAAAGTTTAGCATTTAACATCATGTCCTCCTCCTGAGTGCCATAAAGGAAATAGCTAGGGATAGATATTTTTACCCAAATTAAAAATTAGTGTTATTTATATATATTACCCCAAAAAATCCAAAAAATGATGTTTCCAAAAATCATCCCAAAAATCTGTAATTTTATATATCATCCCCGAAAGATATAGGTTGTAAAAAAAAAAACTCTCCCGGGCAGTTTTACCTGGCATCTGTTGGGATACTCCTTTATGTTAATTTGGAGCTGTTTGAATATTAGTAAAAGACCAAAATCGTCTCTAAAGGTCATGTCTTCCTTCTCTTGAATTTTATAAAGTAACTAGGGTTAGATATTTTTTCCCCAAACTAAAAATTGCGGCTTTCCATAACATGAAAAACTAGAGCTTTTAACTTAACCGAAGTATGATACTTTGATGAAAGGAAGATTTCTCATACGATACACTGTAGCAGGTACTATAGCAATTATTGCAGCACACTGTAGCAGTTGTTGTAGCAGTTATTAAACTGGAGTACCATTGCATGTTCGATCCACAGACAAACTTGGGTTATTAAATTAAAAGTTATCTACTTAAATTGGAAAAAAATTAATAATTAAGACGTAGTTATTATACGACACATCTCCCAATTTGCGTAGCACATGGATAACAAAATATCTAGTGCACAAGATATGCTCTGCACATCAGCAGTCGTTTGGTGCGTAGATAACCGTATCTTTATCGCACGTGTACACCGCGTTGGTTTAGCAATTAAGAAAAGAAATGCTACGACTACTAATGACTTTGTATTGTAAAACGGCTTTTGATACGTCAAGCCTCCAATGAGGTGGCGGGGTATTCTAAGAAATGGGGTGTCTCGTTAAAAGTTAACCACAGGTCCCTTTTGTTTTATTTATTATTTGTTATACTGGGAAGGCTAATATTTTTGGTATAGCTAGGGTTAAAATAAACGAATCTACTAGTTTTAGAGCCTCATTAATTCCAAAATATTTCCAAAAGGGACTTGCATGAAAAAGACCCCATACCCTAATTTCCTTCTTGCCAATTAAAACCACAATCAGAAACAAAGCAACGATCCGTTTCTATTTGCAGCCATCACCACTATAAATACGCCGCCACCCTCCCTCATGACACTCAACCAGAAAAAGAAAAAAAGATACTCAACCTAAAACCACAAATATGGGATCCGCTGTTCTAACAATCCCACAAATAAACTTCTCCAAAGTTGAAACCTCAAACCCTAACACCGACGAATGGGTTAAAGTCCGATCTGAAGTCGTCGAAGCTCTCAAAGGGTTTGGTTGCTTTGAAGTTACGTACGATAAGTTTACGCCAGAGGCAAGAGATGCTGTTTTCGATAAGCACATAAAGCCGGTGTTTAGTTTGCCTTTGGAGACGAAGGTGAAGAATAATGAAAACAAGGAGTCGACCACAGGGTATACGTATGGGATCCCGGGGTTAGACCTTGAAGCGCTGTCCATCCGTAATTGTTTTGATGAGGGGAGTATCGACGAGTTTATGGATCGGATGTGGGGGGAGAATGGAAACCCCGATTTTCGGTATATTAATTAATTCTGATACTATGGTAACATTACATTAAAGTACCATTAACTATTGCACTAATATGTGCGTGCAATTTATATTTTCTTTTTCTCATGGGTTCTATAATAGTACTTAAAATAAATTAACAACTGGTCAAGATTATTAGCTTTATGTATTTATTTATTTTTTGGGTGCATGACAGTGATTCAATTTACGAGTTCGCTACGATTCTGAAAGAGCTGGATGAAATTGTGAAGAGGATGATATTTGAGAGCTTAGGAATGGAGAAATACTTTGAATCTCGTATGGAGACATATACCCCCGGCATAACTTTCAGCCATTATGGGCCTCCAAAGGAAAACCAAGAGTCAAAGATTGGGCTTGGGCCGCATACAGACCCAACAACCAATACATGGGTGTGCCAACATGGGCTCAAGGGTCTAGAGATTCGATTGAAGGAAGGCTCATGGATCGCACCATCTCTCAACTCACTTACCTTTCTCATTGGAGACGAGCTATGGGTACGTGTGTGTAGGATTGCATGAATGGTTTGACAAAAATTAAGACCGACACTAATAATATAATTTCTCAAATTAACTAAATTCAATGAATATTGAATGTTTTTAGGCCTTGAGCAATGGGAGGTATGAACCAACCTGCCATCGAGTGAAAACTTGTGGAGCTCAAGATAGATACACAACTATTTATGGAACACTTACAAGAGATGAAGTCATGGTGAGAGCTCCAGAGGAGTTGGTGGACGAAGATCATCCATTGTTGTTCAAACCTTATGACAACAAGGAGTATTTTAAATTTCGCTTCTCGGCTGAGGGTAACAAACCTAATTACCCACTCAAGGTTTATTGTGGCTTAGATGCAGCCGAAGAAGAAGAAGAAAAATTAGAATAAGAATAAGAAGAGGCTGATCAGGCTTCGTATTTGTTTTCTTTTATATTTGATTGCGCGGTGGCATATTGTGTGACTTTCTTATTTATCTATGGATCAATATCTATTAGATCGTGTGGCTTTTCCTATGCATGTATCAATATCTATTAGATTGTAGCATAAGTTTACACTACTACACATATGTGCTTTGGTAATAAAGATTTGGTAACTGTTAAAACCGTTACCTAATTTATGGTAACCGTTTCAAGATTTTGGTAGCGGTTTGAACCGTTACCAAAACCTAGAAGTGGCGGGCCCCACAATGCACTGAAGATAAAATCCCAAAACACTTCCCAATTTTTCATCGACCCCTTCCCCTCCCCCTTCCTCCGAAATTTTCATTGCGAGCGCCAAAACCTTTCGTCACCCTCGTCGCCTCAGCTGCCTCTGCCTCCTTCGTGGCCGGCGTTGGACTGTCCGGCGTCCAACAAGTCATGAAATCATTTCTCGTATGGGAATCGCGACTGCCAGAATCGGCATCAGGATCAGCTCGAGCGAGGCCGAGGACATAAATGTGTCCATCTGTCGGCTCATGCACACCGTCGTTCTGGAGAGCAAGGGTGATGGTTTGCCGGACGTGACTGGCAGTTTGGACCCGAGCGATCGCGTCCACCATCGATGTCGGTCGATTGATCCGTGCCGATAAGGCTTCGACGATATTGGGATGAGTAGTGAAACCGTCCCCGGCTCCGTTGCGGAGGACGGGATGGCTCGTGCTAGGATCTTCGTTGCGATGATCGTTGGCAATCGATTCGAAGGTGGAAGATTAGCTTTTTGGATGGAAAAGCTTCTCGTTTCCATAGACGGCGCCAACTGATAGAGATCGGAATCTCCCTCAAATGCTGTCTTCCGTCGATTTTGTGGCCAGCAGTACTTAACGGTTGAGATTTTTTGTGGGAGGTTGAGCGTATGGGTCTCAATGGGTTATTGACAGTTGTTGACAACGAGATACCTGCAAAAAAAGCCCCGGGATGGGAAATCACCGTAAGACCCTCCGACGATCAAGTAAATGCCGGGGAAAAATTGGGCAGAATAGCGGCGTATTGGATTGAGTTCGAGTTACCTGAATCGTCTATAGGAAGGGTTTATATAGAGGTCGCATGGAGTGAACTGTTGCGAGATCCTCGGCACCAGTTCCGCCCGCGCATCACGTTCGCGTTAATGGTGAAATACGCTCATTAATGGTGAGATACGCTGGCGTAGGAAGCGGGACGTGGAGCGACGGAGATCTCGTCGTGGCGAGATATACGGAGCGGGATGCGGGACATGGAGCAGCGGAGATCTCGTCGTGGCGAAATACCGTTACGTGGACGCCCGTGCTCCATGCTCTCAGCCAAACAGGGACGCTGAGAAAGCTCAGCTATAGGATAGCTCGGAGACGAGCAAGGAAGCTGAGAAAGCTCGGCTCTTGTCATTGCTCGGAGACGAGCAATTGGATGGCGGTTAGGCAAAGAGGGAACGTACTCAAGGGAAGCCCCTTGGAGGTCGGGTGCTATCTCGGAGGTAAGGTGTCGAGGAATATTCCCATTGTATCATATTTATTCCAGCTTCATAACCTTCAGAAATCTAGTGGGTTTACGTGGACGACACGCCATAGTGGGTACGTGTCGTGATTTGGAGAATCTTCACTTATATGAGTATTATCAATTTCTCTCTCTCTCCATTTCATTTCATTCACATACAGATTCTATAAGATAGGTGCTAGAGCAAGAGAGAAATAATGCACTAAAGGCAGAAGACTCATCTTTCATGGAAACCTGAAAACTGTGTTTTAAAGCAAAGTGAGCAGGAGAAAACAAAGCATCCAAGGCAAAAGACCATCACTAGAAGAACAAAAAAACGGGAAGAAATGAAACACATTATATTGAAGCTTATATAGTTTTGCCAATTAGTAAAACATTTAATGGTACAACTAGAAATGGCAATGAGGTGAAATGTGCTCATAAAGGAAAACTTTTTTTTGCAAATAGTTATAAGATTTGAAATAGCATAATATAAATTTTAGTTGATTGTAGCTTGAGGTCGGAATTGAGATGATTTTGATATGTGCGATGGAGATTTAATGAATGCCCTAGTTCAAAAAAATGGCAAAATTATAGTTAAAGGCACAGGAAAGAATAGAGTTGGACTCGAACGAACATAGATAGAGTCGGTTAAGAAGAAGAATATATTAATTGTTAATTTAATTGAGAAGGCGGCACTTAACAGAGAAAAATGAAAAAAACGGATTCATATAGCCGATCCTAAAATTATGAAATATTGACTTGTTGATGTGTGTATTTTCTTTCTCATCTTGCTGCAGTGATCTTCTATTGCAATTTTATTGTATTTAAACTTTTTGCTGGAGTTAAGTAGTAAATATGTTCATCTTTGTCATGGAAAAAGTTTTTTGTGTTTATCATAATTATATTATAAAGGCTAAATTGCAGGATATATCCTCATCATTATAGCCTGAAAAATAAAAAATAAAAACCTATCATTTTTGTCTGAAAAACAAGAAACCCCCTGATGATGCTCAATATCGGTGATCTCCCAGATCATGACACGTGGCAGATGACGTGTCCCAGAGCACGCAAGAAAGAGCCTACAGTGGCCGACCAGACCACTCCCACGCTCGCCCTACAAACGAAGCTGGCTCGCCTCCGACCCCAGCACAATTGGCCTCCTCGGCCTCACAGCTCGTCTCCGGGCTATCGCAGAACCAAAATACCTCGGCTCTCCCGCTTGTCCGCGAGCTCTCCCGTCGAGGTCATCTTCCTTGGTTTCATCGACCGACCGACGACACCGCTCACAGGCGCAACCGCCATCCCGCGAATTTCATCATGCGCGAGCACTACTATAAAGAAGGGTTGCCCCTACGGATTTATCCGTAGGGGCAACCCACTGCCCCTACGGTTATATACGTAGGGGCGAAAAAATACCCCGTAGGTGCAAAGGCCGCAGGTGCAAGTTGAGGCCCTGAACTTGCCCCTACGGTTAAATTTTTGCCCCTACGGATATATGTGTAGGTCCATTTTCCCCTACGGATTAAGCCGTAGGGTATAAGATTTTATATTATTTACGGTTTATTTTAATAAATTACTTGGCCCTACGGATATAGCCGTAAGGGCATGTACTACCCTCTACGGATATATTCGTAGGTACTTTTCCGTAGGGGCACAAATTCAGGATTCCTGATATTTTGCCCCTACGGATAACGCCGTAGGGGAGAGTCAGTGGCCCCTACGGATATATCCGTAGGGGCATTCCCAACCACCTGGCACTGACATCTGGGGGAAATATCAGTTACTGCTGATATTTAGCCCCTACGGATATATCCGTAGGGGTAAAATGTGTGCCTACGGATTAATCCGTAGGTACATATTGTCTGTAATTTATTTTTAAAAATGGGCTGCTTGATTTTTTCCCGCCCTGTGCACAATAATATATACATCAATCAAATCATATATTGCAGTATTCATAATCACATCTCACGCATATATATAATATACAAAAGAAACACAAAAACTGAATATGATATAAATACAAACCAATATCAATATCGTTTCAAAATATAGTACAATGTGTATGATATAAATAAAAACATGTTTCAAAAAAAAAGAACCAAAAATCTACCCTAGCTCGGTCCAGCTCCACCTCTGAATAACGATAGAATAACGCGCGCCTGCTCCTCGGTCAATAAACTCTGCAATTCGTCGCGAGCGGGAGTCTGAGTGGGCGGTGGAGCTACAGGAGCTGTCTGCGGAACCGCAGCCGATGTAGTGGCTTGCGGAGCCGCAGCCGAAGGAGATGCGTGTGGAGGCTCGGCCGATCTACCCTGTCGCGTCTGGATATAACGTGTGTAAGAAGCGTGTAAGAACTGTTTATTATTCGAATTCGTATCATTATTAAGTTACTTCGAAACCCTGTTTGGATATCTAGTTTGGAAAAGCGTTGTTTATTTCAATTACATATGTATGTATGATTAATCAAACTTAAGTCTAAAACCAAATAAGCTCAAGCTACGTACTAATTATGGATATGTTGATATGTATATAATATGAAATGATATTTTACTATAAAGTAGTATACATACCAGCATCTCCTTCAACTCCTGAACGCTGGCCCTCAAGCTATCCAGTTCATGATGGACATGCCGGTCACTGGAGACGGAGGAAGTAACCGCCGGGGTGGAGTCCAACCTCATATGGGCCCTGCTAGGGCCCAATCCCCGGCCTCTCCCAACCTCCGTGGTGCCCTCCGTGTGCGGCGTCCATAACTGGGGTCAGCAGCCTCGGATCGTTCTGTCCGGTAAAATCGTTCCCCAGGCCTGGGCCTGCTCAACCACCCGCTCCTACACCCACATTCGAATTCTTATCATTATCGAGTTATTTCGAAACCCCATTTGGATATCTAGTTTGGAAAACTGTAGTTTATTTTAATTAGATATGTACATGTATGATTAATAAAACATAAGTCTACAACCAAATAAGCTCAGGCTATGTACTGATATTGGATATGTTGATATCTATAATATGACATTATATTTTACTATTAAGTAGGATACATACCAGCATCTCATTCAACTCCTGAACGGTGGCCTTCAAGCTCTCCTGTTCCTGCTGGATACGTCGCTCACTGGAGACGGAGGAAGTAACCACCGGGGTGGAGTCCAACCTCATATGGGCCCTGCTAGAGCCCAGTCCTCGGCCTCTCTCCCAACCTCCGTGGTGCCGTCCATGTGCGGCGTCCAGGACTGGGGTCAGCAGCCTCGAATGTTGCCTTCCCCCTAGCAACTGTCAGAACATTATATTTAGCACATACTGGTCTATAAAATTGACAAGAAATACCAAAATCAACAAATTCAAAGCCTTACCTACAGAGATAGAAGATGTGCTCCTCTGGTATCTGCATGTATCAAAATTTGAATAATATTAATTAATTTCAGTACATACATACTAACAAGGTAAACTCGCATATAGCGCTGCTTACACATATGACAGGGAGTGAACAAGCTCTTGTAGATCATCAGGCGCAAATCTAATCTCATCAAGCAGCCCATGATAATGAGTTGGACGACTAAGAGCAAAAGGAATGTGTGTATATTTATGATATAGCATTCTAAATCAATATACATGCCCTATATAATATATAAACATACCTGGAGGAACGGGAGTGGCCTCTGTCCCTGATATGGACGCATCACCAACAACTAGACAATCAAACATTGACAATATAAGTAATTTTGACATAAAGAGGCATGGATATCTATAATATTACATTCAAAATGGATATTAGAGAGCGCACCTGCAATGAGAAGTGATAAAAGTATCACCCAACAAGAGTGTAATTTACAGAATCAGTTGAGACTCTTAAAAGTCATAGAAGAACCCGACCTGCACAAATCTGATGTATGCTTTCCATTGGACACTAAGAAGTCTCTAAAGGGAAAAGCCTATGTGAAAGCCATCATTAGTTCATATCAGAAGATTGATGCTGAAACAGAGAACGAGAAATGTCATTTTTTTCTACCCACTATTAATCCATATTCTCAATATAGTCATTGAATTTGCACGCGCACATAATAAGAAGGAGAAGACAGTAATATGGCAGAAGGAGAAGACAGTAATGTGGCGGAAGAAGAAAAAAATGACATTCCTCGTTCTCTGTTTCAGCATCAATCTTCTGATATGAACTAATGATGACTTTCACATAGGCTTTTCCCTTTAGAGACTTCTTAGTGTCCAATGGAAAGCATACATCAGATTTGTGCAGTTCGGGTTCTTCTATGACTTTTAAGAGTCTCAACTGATTCTGTAAATTACACCCTAGTTGGGTGATACTTTTACCACTTCTCACTGCAGGTGCGCTCTCTAATATCCATTTTGAATATCGATAATATTACATTCAAAATGGATATTAGAGAGCGCACCTGCAGTGAGAAGTGGTAAAAGTACCACCCAACTAGAGTGTAATTTACAGAATCAGTTGAGACTCTTGAAAGTCATAGAAGAACCCGACCTGCACAAATCTGATGTATGCTTTCCATTGGACACTAAGAAGTCTCTAGAGGGAAAAGCCTATGTGAAAGCCATCATTAGTTCATATCAGAAGATTGATGCTGAAACAGAGAACGAGGAATGTCATTTTTTTCTTCTTCTGCCACATTACTGTCTTCTCCTTCTTCTTCTGCCACATTATTGTCTTCTCCTTCTTATTATGTGCGCGTGCAAATTCAATGACTATATTGAGAATATGGAGTAATAGTGGGTTGGAAAAGTATTTCTCAAATGGCTTTTGCGTCTAAAAACCATAAACTACTAAGTAATGGCATACATAATTTTTTAGTATAAAGGTTGTTATTTTAAGTGCGCGTGCAAATTCAATGAAAGTTAGATTTGAGGATACCCATGTATGAGTTGTATTCTATATATGTGTGTTTCGATTTATGATTTCGCTTAAGTGTAGGGTTGTTTTTACTTAAATTTCAAATGTATATACATGCATACTGTTTTCTCCTTCTTCTTCTGCCACATTACTATCTTCTCCTTCTTCTTCTGCCACATTACTGTCTTCTCCTTCTTATTATGTACAGTACTTCCACAAAATACGTGTTGTCATTTCTAAATGGAAGTTTCTCAGTGCCACCATAGTAGCAGAAGATGGAATTGTTTATCGCCACTAGATTATGCTAAGTCTCGGATAGATTAGGCAAACATGATCTAGAAGAATATAATTAGCAGAGGAAATATGCAAATAAACATGCATGCAAGCTGACATTAAAAGATTAATATAACAGAGATGTCTACTGATGATTTGTAAGATGTTATCGCAGGTAGGACAACTGCCAATTCTATGGCTTGTGGCCACCAGCGACTGCTTTCTCACCACAGTAAAAATAATGAGGGACTATAACATATCATGAATTCGATATGCACCGTGATTTCATAGCATATGTCTATTAACCTATAATGTATAAGTTCTCGGCGTTGATTGCAGAGGTGCATACAGTCTGAACTAGTAAATATACGTAAGAAGGAAAAAGAAGAAACGATTCATAAATATGGTTGGGCCAGAAACAGACTTAGTCACTGAATGACATATAACTGATATTCCTTGATGTAGAAATCAATACACCTTTGATAACAAACTCATTCTTTTTTGGGAGATATATGAATAACCGACTCTGACCCTCAGCATTCCATTGAACACATGGAAATCCATCGTATCTCATATCCAGCCACCTCACTTCACCGATCCTATGATTGCCCTCTTGAGGACGCACAGCCCTAGCCGCAGCCCCAGCCCAAACCCTAGCCTTAGGTGGTGGTGATGAATGTGAATCCTCATGTGATTTTGCATATTATTGCAAGAGCGTTAATGGGTTTTCAAGATTTGTACGTAGTCAAGAGCAATTGTGAGCAAGGAAAGTAAAAATAGTTTTGGAATTTTATCAAACGGTTGGTGAGCAAACTAGCAAAACGTTTTGAATGAAAATATAATGTAAAATAATTTCGAGAATCAAAAGTGATAAGCTTTGTTAATGATATGGGAGAGAAGCTTGCTTTTTCTTTTTTGTGAGAAATATTTTAGGTTTTTTTTTCCTTATTTCTGTTACATCCTGACCGAAGAACTTTCACAATTGTTAAAATTCAGCATTTTGGTCAGTCCTCTCCTTTATTGATATGCATGTGATGTGAGGGTTGGATTTAACACAGCAACCATTGTTCATCAATATATATTACCAAATAAAGCTCTTTATTGTTGGTTATGTTGGTTTCATCCTATTCTTGCCTCAATTTGGTGTAATTTGAAATGGCCCACGATTCTAGGGTTTGATATGGGATGGCAATAGAAAAGAGAATTTGTTCTCAAGTTATGATCGAATACCATAATAAATTGGGAGTTGGTTAGGATTGTGAAAGTAGTTGCATTTTTTTCAAGTATGATCTTGTGAAAATCGGATGAAATATTTAACATCATTTTGTTGTTATTTAGGATTAGCACCCTCTAAAGGATTTTAAGTTAAGATAATGGATATGGATCTTTTGTCAGGATAAAGAAGATCTGCACATGCATAAATACTAGTATAAGATAATTCAAAATTTGGGACAACGGATACATACCGCTAAAAGATATAAATCGAAAACCCAAACAATATTTTGTGATAAACTTAAGTGTTCTTGCAAACTAATACAAATCTTGTTAAAAATTTGATAAATTGACCTTCCCCTTCCCCAGCCCTAGCCCCAGCCCGCAGACCCAGCCGCACCCCCAATAAAAATTTTGATAAATTGACCCTTCCCCTTCCCCGACCCCGACCCTAACCCTACCCCGACCCCGAACCCGACCCCGCAGCCCAGCCTCTGCCCCAACCCTAACCCGACCCCGACTGCGACCGCGACCCCAGCCCAACCCCAACTCGCCCGCCATGAACCTTAAGCCCAAAATAATCCAATAAATTCTTTAATTTACCTCGAGATTTACTCACCTGAACGGCTGCTGGGGCAGCGGCGACGATCTGAACGGCGATGGCGACGACCTTAACCGCGGTGGCGACGAGAACTCCAGTGGCGACGAAACCGGCGGTGGCCTCGAGGAGAACAACCTTGGCGGCGACGGCGTGGCGCATTGGGGGTTTATTTTCGCGCTCGATCGAGAGAGAGAGGGAAATGAGCGTAGGCGATCGAGATCTGGGATTTTATTAAATTGATATTTACTTGCCCCTACGGATATATTCGTAGGTCCTTTGTTTGCGGCTCCGTAGGGGCAAACACCTAATTAAGAATTAATATTTTTATTCTTGGACGTCTTTGCCCGTAGGGGCAACCTTTTAGACCTACGGATATATCCGTAGGTCCAAGTTATTTCTGCCCCTACGAATTAAACTATCCGTAGGGGCAACCCCCTATTTTACTAGTGGAGATATCCGCTAGTCACATCCTACGTTCCACGCCATCACGATCCCCCATTAACGAGCCTGTCTCGCCATTAATGGGAGATCCCGCTCATCACGCGGGAGCGACGTCGGGAGCGTAGCGGCCGGCGTGATTCTCGTGCCTGCCCTGCCTGCTGCCACCGCTATATAAACCCGTTCATCATCGCAAGTGGTGCTGCTAACATTTATTAATTATATGGGGGGGTTTACATAGGCCCTCACACCCTCCCAAAACATTGGTATTTTGTAAAACACCCCCTTAAAATTTATATTTTTAAATACACCCCCTAAAACCTCTCAATTAACTAAAAACATCGCTTTACTTAAGTTTATTAGGATTAATAATTTGATTAGAGCTAAAATGATGAATTGTGAGATGAAATATCTTACTTAACATCAAAACCTTCATCTCTTTTTATTTTTGTGCAAAACTCATTAGTCTTACTATTTCAAACTCTCATCTTCATGTTATCATTTTAACTTTTTAACGGAGATTTATTAAGATGTTGTGGATGATAATTAAACATAAGGGGTAATTTAGTTTAGTTAAGAGTTTTAGTGGGTGTATTTAAAAATATAAAATTTTAGAGGGTGTTTTTTTCAAAACAGCGATGTTTTAAGGGGACCATACTGAAAACCCCTAATTATATATGTGGGTATATTTTAAAAAGCACCTTTTTTGATATAGCAGCATTAAAATTACCACAAAGCTCCTTGAAATGTAATTTTGTCACAAAAAAAAGGGAACGTGTTTTTGTCAACAAATGCCATATTCGGTATGCTTTTGCTTTTGAGCCTATTTAGTCGATGTATAAGATTATTTTAGGGTTATTTAAGCCATTCGTGTCTTAAGCAAGTTAACAAACAAGCTTTTACAGATAGCATGCCGATTTAGCATGGTTCATAGCATTGTTAAAGTTCAATGATATTATCGTAAAAACTCTGCAAATTTGATGGTGCTTTATAAAATTTACCCTCATTATTATTATTACTGCGGCTACGGCTACTACCTGTACTCTATATTTTATAATAATATGTCAATAATTAAATGTTATGATAAGCCTAAGGTTTGCAACAAAGCAGGGAGAGAGAAAAGTCCTCTTGCTTTGAAAAAGAAGTAATGGAGTTGATTAAATGTTATGATAAGCCAAAGGTTTGCAGCAAAGCAGGGAGAGAGAAAACTCCGCTTACTTTTATGTTACTTAGCATTACTAGAAACCCTACCGGTATCCCACATCATATAATTATTCAATCATGTATACCAATAAGCAATAATTGAGTTGGTATGGACACTTCCTCGACTTCTGAAGAGGGTGTGGGGTTCGAACCCGGAAACCCCAAGAAGAAGAAGTGGTTAACAAATTAACGTTTTCGGGGCAAATTCCTGGGTTACCAATAAGCAATAGTTGAGTTGGTATGGACACTTCCTCGACTACTAATGACTTTGTATTGTAAAACGGCTTTTGATACGTCGAGCCTCCAATGAGGTGGCGGGGTATTCTAAGAAATGGAGTGTCTCCTTAAAAGTTAACCACACATCCCATTTTATGGATGATCTGCATCGTACATCTTGTGTAAAACATGCGGCGCTTCAACTTTCTTCCTCTTGTTTTATTTATTATTTGTTATACTGGGAAGGCTAATATTTTTGGTATAGCTAGGGTTAAAATAAACGAATGTACAAGTTTTAGAGCCTCATTAATTCCAAAATATTTCCAAAAGGGACTTGCATGAAAAAGACCCCATACCCTAATTTCCTCCTTGCCAATTAAAACAAAAGGGACTTACATGAAAAAAGACCCCATCCCTTGACGTTGGACGGGTAAAAGACGCATCCAGCTATGAAAATTTGGGAAAAAACTATTGGTGTCCGCCATTACTGCACAGCAATTATTGTCCTTGACAGATGGCTATGAAAATTTGTTGTACGACGCGACAAAGACACTTATGATGTGAAAATTTGTTGTACGGACTCGACAAAGACGTTATTAGCACATCAAGGGAATATATATATACACACACACACACGTGCGCACGAGTATATATATATATGAGAATAATGGAGAAAAGAGGTCTTCCCTCCTATGACGTCGAAAAAATACAACCTCTCTAGTTTTTTCCGACGATCGGCACCCGCCATCTTCATCGTCATCATCTAAGATGTGGATACACCAAATTTCATGTGATTTCACAACCTTTTCACCGTTGATTTAGCAATGTAAAAAGTTCTATTGTCGGTAAACCGTTAATTTTGAACCCACTAAATCTACGGTGAAAAAGTTGTAGAATCACATTAAATTTGGTGTACCCACATCTTAGATGATGACGACGAAGATGGTGGATACCGATCGTCGGGAAAAACTAAAGAGGAGATATTTTTTCGACGCCATAGGAGGGAATCCCCTCCTATGGCCTCTTCCCTCCATTAATCTCTCTTTATATATATATAGAATAATGGAGAAAAGAGCCCATAGGAGGAAATTTCCTCCTATGGCGTGGAAAAAATACAACCTCCAACAATTTTTTCAACGATCGGCCCCCATCATCTTCATCGTTATCATCTAAGACGTGGGTACACCAAATTTCATGTGATTCTACAACTTTTCACCGTTGATTTAGCAATGTAAAATGTTCTATTGTCGGTAAACCGTTAATTTTGAACCCACTAAATCAACGGTGAAAAAGTTGTGGAATCACATAAAATTTGGTGTACGCACATCTTAGATGATAACGATGATGATGGCGCGTGCCGATCGTCGGAAAAAATGGTGGAGGTTGTATTTTTTTCATGTCATAGGAGGAAATCCCCTCCTATGGCCTCTTTCCTTCATTAATCTCATATATATACATATCCCCTCCCCTCCATTAATCTCATATGAGATTAATGGAGGAAAGAGGCAATAGGAGGGGATTTTCTCCTATGGCATGAAAAAAATACAACCTCCACCATTTTTTCCGACGATCGGCACCCGTCATCATCATCGTTATCATCTAAGATGTGCGCATACCAAATTTCATGTGATTCCACAACTTTTTCATCGTTGATTTAATGGGTTCAAAATTAACGGTTTACCAACAATAGAACATTTTACATTGCTAAATCAACGGTGAAAAGATTGTAGAATCACATGAAATTTGGTGTACCCACGTCTTAGATGATAACGGTGAAGATGATGGGGGCCGATCGTCGAAAAAATTGGTGGATGTTGTATTTTTTCCACGCCATAGGAGGAAATTTCCTCCTATGGCCTCTTTTCTCCATTATTCTCCTCAGATATATACATATCCCCTCCTGTGGCCTCTTTCCTTCATTAATCTCATATATATATATATATATATATATATATATATATATATATATATATAGACACACGAGGTTAACGGAGGAAAGGTGCCGTAGAAGGGGATTTACTTATATGGCGTCGGAAAAATGCACCATCCATGATTTTTTTCGACGATTGGCATACAAAGACACTGCTATGAAAACGTGTGTTTTATTAGGGCATGTTTGGTTGCAAGATTATGAAATTTGGATTCCAAAACAGCACGGTTGAAAATTTCTGGATTTGCTAATTTGTTATTTGGTTGGTTTTGGATTTCTAGTATTAGATTTGTAGATTCTTGTAATCCTTATTTGGTTGTTGAAAATAAAATGGGATTTGGATTTGAGGATTTTAGAGATAGATAGATAAAGAGAGGATTATTAAATAAATAAAGTACACGGGTCACATCTAAAAGTACAATGAATAGTGCCAAATTCTTGAAAATCCTTTAAAAAAATTAGAATTCAGGAATCCATGTTTTATGATGGGCCCTCCATAAAAAAACAAAGGAATCCTAGAAATCCAAAGAAATCCAAATCCCCCAACCAAAAACAAAATTATGGAATCTTAGAATTCCACGATCCAAAACCAAAGAAATCCTGGAGCCAAACAGGTCCTTAGTACATTGAGGGAATATATATATCTCAAAAATGAAAGTTTTTATTTTATTTTATTTTATTTTCATGTATGGTGGGCATGTATTTTTTTCATTGGTTATATGGCCAATCGATCTCTAACTTCCCTTTCTGGGAAAGAGTGTAGGGGGTTCGACTCGGGTCGAGGAGGTGGCTCCAATTTTAAGCGTTTGTGGCAAATTCATGGGTCCATTGTGTGTATGTGGTGATGTGTGCGTGGATAGGTTGTCGGTCTTGTATCCATATGTTAGGGCTTACAAGGTCTCGGGGCAGTGCCAAAAAAGAAGAAAAAAAACAAATATGAAAGTTTAGAAGACAAAAATAGTGATCAACAGATTGTTGGCTGAGACCAATGCAATCAGTTTTTTTTTACATGAATTCGTATTGTACAAAAGATACTTGCACATCTGCCCGTATTTGGTGAATAATAAATCCGGTCAAATCCCGTCCGCTGTTAAATTTGACGAGTTTTAAATAGATTAGTTTTAAATCGGGCAATTTTTAAATTATAAACTCGAACGCAACCCAACCGGCACCTGTCAACTACTCCAACCCGTCCACGTCCAACCGAATCGAACTTACATGTAATTATGGACTTGTAGAATTTTGTAGGTGGTTATGTAACTAAAATACTTTATCTTTTGCTCATTTTTCTATTCAAATTTTTAGATATAAGGATCGATTTTTCGCAACCTATTTTGATATTATTGAGTTTTAATTTGTACCATGATATTAGGGTGCAACCCAATCCTATCCATGAACACCCATATGGACTATGTTCGATAATTTGACGGTAATTTTATAACTGTAAAGTTAATTTTATTAGATGCAGAAACATATGCCATGGATTTTTCTTGAATAAACCAAGAGTTATAATTCATATTCCACAGATTGAATGATGACACTTTGAATAAAGACAACACAAGAGACAAGGACTGCTCGCATCATTTAGGGTAATGCACAACCCAACCAAAAAAAACCATCAACGAACCAACAACCATTGTTTTAAGAACCTTCTTCCTAGAACTTGATAAGGGGATGTTAAGTTGGAGGAATTTGAAACTTGGATTTTCGAAAAATAATTTTGTGTTTGGTTGGTATTAGATCTCGTAGATCCTTGTAATTCTTGTTTGGTTGGAAAAAAATAAGTAGGATTTAGCTTTTAGAATTAAAGAGAGACATAGAGAGGGGATTTTGTAATAATTAAAGTACACGGGCACCACATGAACAGTGTCATATCCTAAGTAATCCATAGATTTTTTGATGATTCAAGAATCCATAAAACAAGCAAATCCAAAAGCCCAAAATTCCTACAATAAGAAAAGAGTGAGCATTAGCTAATTTTTGTTTGGTTGTAGGATTTTTGAATTTTTGGATTTGCTTGTTTTTTATGAGTCATTTTTTTGGATTCATGAATCCTTAAAAGATCTATGGATTACTAATGATATGACATTGTTCACGTGGGGGGCGGGGGCTTATCGTACTTTATGTTATTAAAATATTCCATCTCTCTATCTCTCTCTTTAATCCTCAAATCCAAATCCCACTTAGTTTTTCCCAACCAAATAAGAATTATAAGGATCTACAAATCCAATACTATGATTCTAATTCCAACCAAACACAAAATTAACTAATCCAGATTATTTTTCAATTGTACTATATGGGAATCTAAAATTCACAATTCTGCACCCAAACAACCTCTAATCCTCACTCGTTTCCTGGAATCTTAAATCCAAACGGTCCAGAATCCCGTCGAATCCTGCAACCAATCAGTCCCTTGTTATATCCATGCATGATGGTATATAAGCCCACTTGTCTATTTTCTGCTCATTAAAAGCAACAACAAAACAAAATGCTTTAAAAAATGCAATTTGCAGCCAAACAAATGAAACCAAGGCTAAGTTTTGGCTCGAGGAATTAGAAAATAGAAATGGTGTTGTGTATCATAAAATATATTTTTATTGCCTCTTACAATTGTCATTTCATTGTTTATTTACAAGAAATTGTGTTATGTTTTGTTCCCTTAACTTTATTGCTAGTTTGGTTGCTTCAAAATAAAATAGGAATTGGATTTTTGGAGTTTAGGAATTGATATAGGGTCATATGGGTGAGCTTAAAAAATGCTCACACTATAAGAGTTAAAAAAATAAAAAGTAAAAGTAAAATGTAAAAGATGATTACAAGAAAAGTAACCATAACCCATTTTTCAATAAAATAAATATCTAAATCTTACATGTCTTTGGAAATAGCCAATTTCTCTCAAAATAGCTCGGAATTTGAATTACCAAAATGATAATCTCTATTGCCAAAAAGCTGATTTTTTTTTGTCTTTTCAGGTATTGGAAAAAGGGAGGATCACATTAAGAGATAAGGGGGGAGGGGGGGGGGGGGGGAAGAAAGGGCGGAGAGAAAGATGAGAGAGAGAGAGAGAGAAGGGGGGAGGAAAGGTGTGGTGGCAACCTCGGTTGAGAGAAGAATAAGAGAATTTTGTGTTTTCCCCCGAAATAATGAGAAAATGACATGTGGCTTTTGTCTTATTAGGCTTGAGTTTGGATAATAACAGTAAATATTTGTTGCTTTCTTTGCAGGGACTTGAGAAATTGTTCTCGTAATATATTTTTGAAGACCCAAGATAAATGAAGTTTAGCATTTAACTTTTCAGTTTGTTATCAATATATATATCGCCTGATTTGTTCTGATTTTTTGAGTTTCTTTCGTTCAACATACATACTTTTATGTTACTTAGCATTACTAAAAACCCTATTGGTAGCCCATATCATATAATTATTCAATCATGTATACCAATAAGCAATAGCTCAGTTGGTATGAACACTTTCTCAACTCCTGGAGAGAGTGCGGGATTCGAACCCCAGGAAACCCAAGAAGGAGAAGTGGTTAACAAATTAACGTTTTCGGGGCAAATTCGTGGGTCTTCTGGGCACACGTGTGTGTGTGTGTTGTGTGCTTGTGTGTGGTGTGCGTAGATGTGTTGTGTGTGTTTTGTGGTTAGGTTAGGGCTTATGTGCCAAAAAAGAAAAAAAACAATTATTCAGTCATATGTAATGCATTTATGCTTCTAAAAGTAAGCAAAATTTAATACATATGTTATAATCCTTCAAATCCTTGTACCCTTGAATGAAATTCTCTTTGAACATTTGTACAGCTCTAGGTATGGTAATAACAGTTTAGTTTCTCCCCAGTCAACAGCCATTTTAAAATAAATAATTAGAGTTTTTTTTAATATACCACCTCCCAAAAAAATGGTATTTTCAAACAACCCCCCCCCCCCCCCCCCACAAATCCGTAATTTTATATATCGCCCCAAAAGTTAAAAGTTGTCCAAAAAAACTATCTGTCACGTCCCGCTTCTCAAAATACGGAATACGAAGGGTTAATAAGGTCAGCCATGCTCTTACGGTCGAGAAAATATCCTACCGTAGTCACACTTCGGCTTCTAGTTTTACGTGGTAATCAGTAATCAATGCACAGGTAATGAGAAATCCAATCACTAAATCAAAACAAACACAAAAAACTAATCAGATTGAGATCAAGGAAGTATAACTCTGGGTCGCTGATCAAGATTTCCGCAATATTCTCGAGGTACATCAGGTCCTGATCCGAGCTAAATCCACTTCACACTCTGAGTATGCATACTCAGGTCGTCAGAGCGTCACAATAGCAATAAATATAAATGCATGTGTAACAAGTGTAATAATGATAAATATGAAACAATAAGCATGAAGTGATGATATGATTATGAAGGGGCCAGTACAGGTAAACAGTAAAGCGGATAAACAGTAAGGCAGGTGTATCAGTCAGTAATCAATGCATGTCACTAAACCTATCAGTCTCTAAGTCTTACTGTCCAGGTCGCTAAAGCTATCGTCAGTCCAAGTGTGAGAGTCAACCACTCGTGGGTATCCCCCACCTAAGGGTAGTGCCCCAGGGGCAAGGGAACACTGGCCCGAGTCGCTCGCTAATAATCAGTAATATCACCCATATAACTCCAGAATCGCTGTGTATGCCGACAATGGGACTCCCGAGATTCCGTTGAACTCACACTCAAACTACCCCACACCCCGTAGTCTACATCAAACACCAACCATAAACTCAAATACTAGTCGGTCCATGACAAGTCTACGCGAGAACTGAAGACATGATCTCCATCAAGCATGTCTCGACCGATACCCAAGATAAATGGATAGTGTTTGGTGCCTTACCTATGACACTCATATAAGTGCTTTCATAATCGTCCCATACCAATTATAGTTATACCTATACATGTCCTATAGACGTCGACAATGCAATAAATCAATAGGGTCCGCTGATTGTGTACAAGTACGTGTCACTTCGCTTATCCATTCACGCTTTAACACTGACGTACTTGCCACAATCAAAACACTAATATCTAACACTGGGTAATGTACACGACCACTAGGTTATCAATGCATATGAGCTTTACATGATATGATGAGAATGCAATAATTAAGGTATGAATAAGATATCATCAGTCATTGTCCGAACACTTGCATAATTCACAATAAATTATACATGCAAAATTAAACAAAACAATGAAAAAGGGGTAAGTATTATGTTTAATTATCTATCCATCAAAATTGTTTTCGCGTCAATCAGGTTTCAGATTTGCTAGATGCGGCCATTTCAATTTAGGTGTTCACTGCTGGAAATCCGATTTCAGAATTGGAAGTCCGTTTCGTAACACATTTTAATCTCAGTTGGGTTCGTAATCAGGTGACGCTATAGTTGAACAATGTTTAGGTTTTACAGTTAGGTTTCTACCTCAATTAGATGATCAGTGATATCCTATATAAACAGGGAGTTATGGTCATGTTATGTTCGATGTGTAAAATCTGTCACTGCTGAATTCAGCAGAACACGTTGGCATTATAAAATGTGTTAAAAATATCGTACAGTTAACGAATCCAGTGAGACTAGTGGGGTAAGGAAGCTAACTCAATTCTCTTCGTAACGATATAGGGTTCCGCACATTTCCGCATTTGAGCAAGGAAAAACAATGAATCAAAAATAAGGGTTATCTGGAATTACTTCTCTGGATTGCAGTCCAGAACCGTAATTCTCCGCAATGTTCGCTATCATAACTAGTTCAAATTTAGACATAAACTATAGGGTTCGGTAGATTATTCTGTTGGCTTCGATACAGGCCAGGGAACGCTGAAATCCGATTCATAAAAGATTTAATGTGAATTTAACGGTCTAGCCTGTTCAGGAAAATCAGGTTTCGTAATGATTATCGGGAGTAACATTTCATAGGTGAAACGACCGTGGTTTTCAACCAAATTTCTATAGCACATCGGTAAACAGTAGACGGGTCTAATAATCACAAGTTCTGTCATTTAAAGACAGGTTTTTACATATAGTTTTGTATCAAATACTTGTATTCATTGGCTCGCACGAGATGTATATATACGATATTAACATCTAAACTGATTTAAATACGAACTAATAGCATGAAGCAAATAATATACTTGCCTAACGATGTGTCGATGACGGTATGGAAGAGGCAACGGCACGATCGCGTCACGAACACGGCACGGTGACGACTAGGCTCAAGCTCGACTGCGACTGCGACGAGGAGGCGTCGATGGTGGCGGGGTTGCTCGCTGTGGTGGTGACCGGAAGAGGAGGTGACGGCAAGGAGAACGGCGGTGGCTGAGATGGTCACCGGTGAGGAGGCAGCGAAGGGAGGTGAGGATCGAAGTTTGAAGTTTGCTACTGTGGAGGGGGTGAGGCAGTGAGGGGCTCGGCGTTGAAGTGGGAGATAATGGTGGTGATGCTGAGGGAACGACGAGGTGGCCGGCGGCGAGAGGGGACGGCGGCGCGGTCGGAGGTGGTGAGTTTTTGGGTTGCAGGGCCGTCGAGCTGGGGTGTGCAGGTGAGAGTAGATCTCGGGAGTTTTGTGGAGAGAGCAGAGAGGAGAGAGGAGTGGGGATGAAGTTGATGCACGAGGAGGAGCTTGCCGGGGTGATGGGGTTGGCCGAAGGGTGGTCGAGGCAGTGCTCGGCAAAGGTGGTGGTCTGGTGCAGCATGGGGCGGTTAGCTAGGTGCTCAGGGCTCTTCGGCGCTCTGGAGGTTGCAGGGGCGGTCGTTGGGGCTCTAGGAGGTGGCCGGCGGCGGTGGCTCCTTGGGTTGTTGGGTTCTCGTCAGATGCTCGAGAGAAGGAGGGTGGTTATGGTGACGGCGAAGTGGGTTTGCAGTGGGGAAGCTCGGTGGTTGCAGGGTGCAACGAGAGATGCTCGGTGGTGTTGGGTTCGCTCGCGATCGACGTCTGCGGGATGGAGGGTCGGCGAGAGAGAGAGAGAGAGAGAGAGTGGACGAGAGTGATGAAGAAAGGGAGTGCAGAGAGAGGGAGGGCGCGAGTCATGGGAAGAGCGAGTCGTGGGGAAGTGACCGTTGGGGTGGTGGGCGCGAGGCATGGGGGAATGAGCGAGAGAAGCGGAGGCGTTAAGGAAGTGGCCGTTGCGATGGGAGAGAGGCGGGAAGAGCGGGAACAGGGGATACGAGGGGGAAGAAGGGGAAAAGCGAGTCAGGTGTGGGGGAGTTGGGCCGGGATCGGGAAAGAAAAGAAATGGTATTGGGGTTTTAGGGAGGGGCCTGGGCTTGGGCTGGGGACGAAAATAAAAATGAATTAGAAATAGGGTTAGGGTTTGGGGCTTGGGCTTGGGCTGGGGTTTGGGTTAGAGAACGAAAAAGAAAGTGGAGAAAATGATTAAATTGAATTAGGGTAAGGTAATTAATAGGAAAAATATTTGGAAATTTATTTATTAAAATACAGTGACTATTTATAGGGACTGGGTATTACATTATACCCCACTTATATAAAATTTCGTTCTCGAAATTTAAAATAAACAATAAGCTATAAAATAATATGCGAAAAGCCACAAATTAAACACTAACATATGATGATTTACTTAAGAGCAGCTAGATAAAATCCAAGGTCTATATATGTATAAGAAATAACGCAACTAAAACAATATGTCTAAGTAAGCACAAGGCGGAATCATCTATATTGATAACTATATGCATAATACCAGAAGATAAACTAACAATAACAAGCAGTAGTGAAGGATTTGCCGATAGGCCAAAATATTTTAGAATGAACATATCAATCAAACACTTTAAAATAACCTGAGAAAACCCATATGGCGAAAATAAGGAAAATTAAACGAAATAGTATGCGCGATATATGTTTGCGCTATTAAAAACATGACGACTAGTAGAGTATTCAGAATAAGTAAAACGGAAGTAGTTAATAACACGTAATTTTTTTTTGATAGACACAAAACAACGAAAACAAGATTTCAAATAGTAATGTCACTGAATGTAATTATAGTAATAAGGATTATCACTAATAATGTATAAGGGCTAGTCAGGGTAAGGATTACAATGGAGTATGGCCCATTCAAAAAGTCGGAAAGTGGTACTTCAATCTGAATGTCGAAGAGGCTGGGGTCGGGTCAGCATAGGGTGCAAAGGTGAAGAATAATGAATCTCAGAAGGGAAAGAATTTTATTGGGGAGGGAAAAACAGTCAATGCATTATGCGAATCAATACTCAAAAGATTAGCGAACTCAGAAACTTTATTATTATTATTCCAGAAAATTTCAAACAAGGCATCCTCGAAAGATAAAAGGTGGACCTAAATTATACATAAATTTATTTGGCCAGAGGAAACAAAAGATAAATCACGTCCATCGCGGTTATGGAAGTTCAGCAGGTTACGGTAAGCTCGCGCGCTAAGATAGGGGCGTCCATTTCCATAGCGCCTCGCAGGGATTGCCACTGGAGGTTCTTCAGCCACGGGGTCTTCTTCTCCTGGTCCTTCTTCCTCGGCTGGAGATTCTTCATCGTGATACACTTCCACGTGATTCACTTCTTCTGGATCTTCTTCCACGGGATTTCCTTCCACTGGATTCTCCTTAAGGTCTTCCTCTCCTGGATTTTCTTCTATCGGGTCTTCCTCGGGATCTTCCTCTATCGGTTCCTCTTCGGGGTCCTCTTCCTCCTCGTCGGAGTTATTGATCATGTCGACTTCTGGGGCTGCGATTCCCTCGTCCTCGGAATTGCTGTTGCCGAAAATAACCTGTGGGCCGTTGATCTCGTCCTCTGAACTCACCAGCATGCAGTCCAAGGAAACGCAGGACCGAGTGTCCTCATCGATAAGCGGCGCTGCTCCAGGATTGGCCATGGCCTGAAAAGAAAGAGTCATGATCAGATAGTGGAATACACTAAGAAAATAACCAAGGATATAGAGCACAAGGAAAATATACGGTAGGTAAGTACTGAAAGTCAAAATTTTGGATACAGGTGCAATAAGCAGTATAAGGAAAAATGAGTGGCAAGGGCACGATACATACATCACAACTCACAATTTTAACGCATTCAACTAAGAAGTTCAACGGATACAAGAGTTTAAACGAAAGGAAATATTTACTAAAGAGTGACAATATTTTATTGAGAGCAGAAAAGTGATAATTCTTCGTTGATATCTAGGCCGCTGTATTCTCGTCAAGCGAGTGGAACCCTGCGCTGGGTCCGTACTATCCTCGAAGTACGAAATAACTAACACTACTAAAATAGGGGGTTCCCCTACGGATAACGACATCCGTAAGGTCAATTTTAGTTTGGCCCTACAGATTAGTCCATAGGGCCAAAAGGTTGCCCCTACGGTCCTCACATATTAATTTAAAAATATTAAATCTTAAATTATTGTTTGCCCCTACGGAGCAGCAAACCAAGAACCTACGGACTTATCCGTAGGGGCAACTAAATAGAGATTTAATTAAAAAGGCACGGATCGATCCCTACGCTGAATACCTAAAAATTATTTTCTCCTGCGCGCGCGCGAACCCAAATTCCCAAACCCTCGTTCCCGCCGATCGATCGTCGTTCTCGTCGTCGCCAGCGCCGGCCGATTCGTCGTAGCCACCGCCTGCTTTCGTCGTCGCCAGCGCCGACTCATCTCCGTTTTCATCGTCGCCTTCGATCAGGTAAGGAAATCTTCAATTACTCAAATTTTTGATTGTTTTAGGGCTATGGTTCATTGTTTGGGTACCGATGAGGCATCGGTTGGGGTTAGCGTTAGGGTTGGGGCTCGGGCTCGGGCTGGGGTTCGGCAGGAGGTTGCGGTTGGGGTTGGGGTTGGGCTTAGGGTTAGGGTTGGGGTTCGGCTGGGGCTGGGGTTAGGGTTATGGTTAGGGTTGGGGTTTAGCTGGGGCTGGAGCTGTGGTTAGGGTTAGGTTGGGGCTGGGCTGGGCTGGGGCTGGGGCTGGGGCTGGTGCTGGTGCTAGGGTTAGGGTTAAGTTGGGGTTGGGGTGGGGCTGGGCTGGGCTGGGGCTGGGGAAGAATTCGTGGAGTCATGAGGAATTAATGTAGTCTTTGACGATGTTGCCCTAATTTCCTTGGAGACATGAGGAGACATGGGAAGAATTCGTGTCTTTCGTGTTGTAGATATAAAATCAAGTAGCTAGCTATAGATTGATTGCCCAAAAATTATAATTGTATGCATTCATGTGGTGGTTGTAGTTTGTGGCCAAATAAATCTTTGCATGCTGCTATTGGCAAGTCTTTGTCCAACCAAAATATGATTCAACATACTAAGCTTGTGGTACCAGACCATTCATAATGCAAAAAAAAAGACACATTTCTGATTTGAAGAAAAGGAAGGGCAAGATAGGGATTTAGTTATGGATTTTACTTGGACGCCTCCTCTTTTAATACATGTCTTATCTTTATAAGAATATCGTGTCACATATTTGGTTTTCGCATCTGTACGCAACTGCTTTGATTATCATCGTGTTATTAACATCTTGAACTTCTATTTTTTTTCTAATATGTTTCATAGTTAATATAATAATCCTTTGTCTATATTTGTTGACAGTGGTCTTTCTTTTGGATGAACATGTTTTTTGATGCATGTTTCAGTCATGTGAATTCATATGTTGCGTATAACGCTTTATGATATCAGTATCCTACATTTATAGTTTTAATTGTTGATTGTTATAGATGAATGTCATTGCAATAATAGTTTTTGGTAGATGAATTCCATTGCAATGTAGGATGATCAGTTCTATCAATCTTGATCTCAATGGTTTAAAATCATGTTACACATACAACACGAATGCACAACAAACGCATCATTAGAGAGTGATTCGAGATGTTCAAGTTAAAACCAATATATGATACTCGATGATAATATGAAACCTTCATATTCTCATCGATACTCATATATGAAACTAAAAGTGCCATTTAGTCCCCGTCTATCGGTTAACATACGTACGATGTTCGTCGTGACATAGAACTATACGAAGGTTGTTAAATATCGGACGGTTTAGATCGATACTAACAACCGTCGTATAGTCTATATATGCGACGAGAAGATTCAATCGTATGGTAACCGATAGATTTGTCCCGTGTGGACAAGTTAGGAATGTATAAAGCAAACACCTTCATTCACTTGTGTTTTCATCCATTTTGAGATATTTCGTCGGTACCTTTCCGCTGGTTCTCCGTGTACAAAGATAGATTAGATGTTCATTTCAACGTCGTTTCACAGCTTTGAAATGATTATCTATTCTATTACAGTGTACTCGGAGAACAGCGGGGAGGTGCTGCCGAAATTTACTCGAAACGATTGAAAGCACAAATGATGGGTGTTCACTCTATACATTCTTAATGGGATAGAAGCCTTACTCCCGACAGCCGGAACACACACATACAACAAGAATACACAACAAACACATAATTAGAGAGTGATTCGAGATGTTCAAGTTAAAACCAATATATGATACTCGATAATAATATGAAACCTTCATATTCTCATCGATACTCATATATGAAACTAAAAGCGCCACTCAGTCCCCGTCGATCGGTTAACATACGTGCGATGTTCGTCGTGACATAGAACTATACGAAGGTTGTTAAATATCGGACGATATAGCTCGATGCTAACAACAGTCGTATAGTCTATGCGACGAGAAAATTCAATCGTATGGTTACCGATAGATTTGTCCCGTGTGGACAAGTTAAGAATGTATAAAGCAAACACCTTCATTCACTTGTGTTTTCATCCGTTTCGAGATATTGCGTCGGTACCTTTCCGCTGGTTCTTCGTGTACAAAGATAGATTAGATGTTCATTTCAACGTTGTTTCACAGCTTTGAAATGATTATCTATTTTATTACAGTGTACTCGGAGAACAGCGGGGAGGTGCTGCCGAAATTTACTCGAAACGGTTGAAAGCACAAGTGATGGGTGTTCGCTCTATACATTCTTAATGGGATAGATGCCTTACCCCCGACAGCCGGAACACACACATACAACAAGAATACACAACAAACGAAGAATTGAATTTTGATTGCCACATGGCAGGAGAAAACTTTTCTGACACCGTGTACCCAATTTTCTCCCACACTCCCCTTCACACATGAAGGTTGGCAGAAGATGTTTTTCTGGTAACATTTTCAGCATCATCGAAACTTAATTGCATTTTAAAGGAGGATATATATTCTTTCAACTTAAATTTATATTATATTCATCTTGTTTATTGATTTCTTTTCTATGTTGCAGGTATGTATCTCAATCTCAAGTCTAATGCATCTTAATTCTTTAATGCTCAATTCTCAAAGGAGCTTAGTTCTCCATAGGAGCTTAGTTCTCCAAGATAGGAGCATGCTCCTCCCCATAATGTGCATATGCGCAAGCGCCACGTTCACTACGTGCAACGCACGTGTGCCCACCATGCGCGCACCACATGCAATGCACGTGCGCACCACATGAGAATATTTAATAATATTAAAAGGAGCTAAGTTCTCCAAGGTAGGAGCATGCTCCTCCCCATAATGCGCATACGCGCAAGCGCCATGTGCGCTACGTGCAACGCACATGTGCCCGCCATGCGCGCACCACGTGCAATGCACGTGCGCACCACATGAGAATATTCAATAATATTAAAAGGAGCTTAGTTCTCCAAGTTAGGAGTCTGCTCCTCTCCATAATGCGCATATGCGCAAGCGCCATGTGCGCTACGTGCAACGCACGTATGCCCGCTATGCGTGCACCACGTGCAATGCACGTGCGCACTACATGAGAACATTTAATAATATTAAAAGGAGATACGTTCTCCATAGGAGCTTAAGTCTAATGCATATACACGGATTTTCTCCTTTGTCAGTAACTATCTCGTTCTTATATTTCTCAATATAGTCACCATAACCTACAATTTATATGTTATACAGTCTAACATGGCCCATGAGTACGTCAGAGTTAAAGACTGGATGTATGTGGATTGGCAACAACGTATGCAACCTAAGTTTGTTGCAGGAGTCGCTGTTTTCATTGAATTTGCACGCGCACATAATAAGATCATAATAGAAAAGATTCTTTGTCCGTGCGATAGATGTGGCAATAAGTACTGGCAGTAGGTAGAATTGGTAGAGCTTCATATTGTAAAACATGGGTTTACTAGACTTTATACAACTTGGAAATATCACGGGGAAGGAGAAGAATGCAGTACTGCGGCAGAAAAAGAAGGAGAACACGATAATGCGGTAGGAGAAGAAGAAGAATTCGGAAATGCGGTAGAAGAAGATGACGGTAATTTATTTCCATCAGAAGAAATGGAGGATATGGTAGAGGCTGCTGTTTACCCCAATCAGAGCAAAGCTCTGTATTGAAAATTAAAATTAAAATAAATGAAGCAACGCTTCAGATCCCCTGCGCTGCGCACAGAGCGCCACGTGTCAAAATTAGACACACCAGCGCAGAGAGCGCAACGCCCATGGTAGCGCACTCCATCAAGAGCAAAGCTCTATTAAAAAACAAAATAGAAGCAAAGCTTCAGTTGCGCAAGCACTGCGCTGCGCGACACGTGTCAGCGCAGTCGCTTTTGCGCAAGCGCTGCGCTGCGCGACACGTGTCAGCGCAGTTGCGCAATCGCAGCAACGCTGCGCTGTGCGCTACACGGCACGTGTCAGCGCAGTTGCGCATGCGCAGCTGCGCTGCGCTACACGACACGTGTCACGCTCTGGAGCATTTGCGCCAAACAGAATTAAAATTCTAAGAAATCTTTCTGTTCTTGTTAAAACAAGAAGATTTTCTTCTGTAAAACAGAAGCCCTTGGATCAAAGATCCAACAGTGGGGAAAATTCCCCAAATCACTCAGAGAAAGATCTCTTTAAAAAATTTAACTAATTTATGGGCACTATAAAAGAGACCCTAGACCTCAATTCAAATCATCAACATTTTCTAAAAAAAAGAGAGAGAGAGAAAGAGAACTCTGAAGAACTCCTCAAGAACAAAAAAGGTAAAGATCTTTAGTAAAAGAGAAAGTTCTCTTATGAACAGATCATAGATCTTTAAAAAAAAACAAAATAAAAATAGTGCTTTGCACTTCTTATGAACCACTTGTTCTTTAAAACAGGGAAAAAAACAAAAATAAATAAAAATAGTACTTTGCACTTTTATGAACCTTTGGTTCTCGAAATAAAAAGAATAACTTGTTTTTCTTTGATCTAAATTAGATCAAGGAAACGAATAAGTGCTTTGCACTTCTTTTATGAACCATTGGTTCTTGAATCTAAAAGATTCTTAAATCATAGTACCTTGCACTTGCAAAACTGCACTGTTGCGCTCTTGGGTTGGCGCAAGCCACCAGAGAGCGCCACGTGTCAGCATCTGAACCAATTGCGCTATGCGCTTTTGAAACAGAGCCTTGCTCTCTAAAACTGGCGCAATTCACCACAGCGCGCCACGTGTCAGCAGCGCAAGCGCAGCGCACTAGAACAGCGCTGTTGCGCTTGCGCCCGCCAGAGCATGACACGTGTCATCGCCATATGAGCTTGCACTCATTACTTGGCGCAAAGCGCTAGACAAATGCACTGCATTGCTTACAAAAGGGCCAAGCCCAAATCAAAAAGGCCTAACATGCCTAATAAAATGCAATGCATTATTTTAAAAAGGGCAGAGCCCAAACCAAAACAGATACTCTGTATCATAAATAAAGGGATAAAGCCCAAATCAAAAAGGCCTAGCAGGTCAGAATAAAATGCAGTGCATTATTAAATATGGGCAAAACCCTAGCACAGGCCTAATAGGCCAAAGATCAAGAAAAATGTTGAATATGCTCAACGGGACTTAGCCCAATCATGGCCGTAAGTCCCCAAACTAAGTTGACTGAGCAAGAATGCTCTCCTAAATCAATTTACGACCGGTTCGAGGGTACATCTCTGAACTCCTCTGACACATGTCGTTGTAATCGTTCAATGACGTCAGAGAGATGACGGGTCCCGACAACCGCATATCAATATGGACTGCGGGGTCCTTAAACTCGTGGACCGAAACGTCTTTAAACTAATATTGGACCGAAACGTCCTTAAACTAATATTGGACCAAAACGTCCTTAAACTAATAACGGACCACCACGTCCTTAAACTGGAATATAGACCGCCACGTCCTTAAACTGGAACATGGACTACCACGTCCCTAAACTGGAACAATAGAGCCCCCACATGCTCTTTTACCGGATCTAAACGATCCCGTTTAAGTCGATCTTAGCCCCAAACACGACTAACGTATCCTTAAACATTCAAATGGACCACCATGTCCCTAAACTGAAATATGGACCGCAATGTCCTTAAACTACCAATGGACTGCAATGTCCCTAAACCACCTATGGACCATTACGTCCCTAAACTGGAATAATAGAGCTCCCAAATGCTCTTTTGTCGGATCTAAACGATCCCGTTTAAGTTGATCTTAGCCTCAAATATGGCTAACGTATCCTTAAACATTCAAACAGATTTTAGTCCCAAATTGGACTATAAGACCCCCAATCAACTTTGGTTCAAGGGTACATCTCCGAACTCCTCTGACACATGTCGTTGTAATCCTTCAACGTCGTCAGAGAGGTGACGGGTCCCGACGGCCATATATTAAATGGACCACCATGTCCCTAAACTGGAAATGGATCTAGACGCTCCCGTTAAGTAGATCTTAGTCTGGAAATTAGACTAACGTATCCTTAACAAACGTTTAAGTTGATCTTAGCCTCAATATGGCTAACGTATCCTTAAACCAAAACCCAAAACCCAAATCTAAGAAAATACGGATTTGGACTAATCCACGTCCTACGGGCGATGACATAAATTAGTCTCCGTATACAATCCACGGGCAACCACAAACAAAACAAACACCCACGACACGAAGTGAAATTCTGGAGAAGGAGAAAGTTGTTACCGCGATGCGGTAGCGTAATTAACTGCAGGGGCTTGCGCCTGCAGGGAAGAGCGTCCCCACAATCAAAAACCCCTCAAACGAGGGGGAATCTGACGAAGTCTGCTACATCGGCCGCATCCGTCTAAACCTCCGATACACGGTGCCATAAATCAACTTGGCATCTTCGAAGAGGTGGACGGATAAAACCAAATAGTATCTGCCCCGAATATCAGGCAAGACGTCCTAACGTCTCGGCCGCCGTTCGGAGGGGAACAGATTCTGGCACGCCCGGTGGGACCTTTTCCTCTTTCCACTCCACACTTCGTGTGTCATGTTCGCGAACTAATCGCGGTTTACTGTGGTTGCCTGTGGATTCAAGGTACTAAGATTTGGTGTCTTGCTCCGTGCAGAAAACAAAAGATCGATGGCTTCGAACTGCATCGCCTGCAGCAACAACTCTCGCTCCGTTATTACTGGAGGAGTGACTTATGGGCCCCAAGCGGCCTCCCTTTTCAAAATGCCGGTGGAGCAGGTGGCTCAATCCACCACTGGACTATTTTTTGGGACCATGCTCCCACCAATGAGCTTCAACACCCCAATGACGTTGCAAGAAGCTCCAAAGAAGTCGGTCTTCGATCGACTTACCACTGCCGCGACCCTTCTCAACAGGTCGCCCAACTCCACTGCTTCAGGTTTTAATGGATTAGGCCAGAGCTCCATCGGGCCCATGAAGAAGCCTGCCATACCAGAAGGCGTTATCCCGAAGCGGATAACCATCCCAGCTCCCATTCTCGGCGAAGTCACCAAGGTTGCTTCCCATGTTCGGAAGTTCGCTTCTGACAGGTTGGCCGTCCCCGTTCAACGGACGTCGATCTTTAAAAGGCTGGTACCAGCATATTCTGACCAACACAAGGGGCATGAGGAGGTCACCCCTATAGCTGAAACAACTCCATTAGCACGACATGCTCGACGTCGCCACTGGCGCCGAGTAAAGAAGGCTTGGGGCAACTTCCCCTCTGGATTTACTCCTCCAGCTCCAACGGTGGGGATCAATACTGATGTTCCAATCGGGAACAGCTTTGAATTGCTGAACATGGTGCGCAGAAACTCTTCTACTGCAATGTTGAAACGAACTCCTTCAGCTGCGAAGAGTACTCTAGAGAAAAAGCTAGAACAGCCCCCTCAATGGCTGTCCTCTAAAATTTACAGAGTCTGGCGACGGGTCCAGGAGTTAGTGATTGATGAAAACTATCTCCGCCAAAGGAAAAAGATGAAGGTTCGGCAAGAGAAGGATTACTCCGTCAAGCCACAAAAACCAATAGTTACCCGGGTGCCTATTACAACGGCCCCCTTAACTCCAATCACTCAGAAGAAAAGGAGGCCGCAAAAAGCCCCTGTGAACATGGCGAAGCATAAAAGCGCTGAACACAAACGCCCCAAATCTGGGGGCATGGTGGTGCACACTGTTTATATGGCTTCTGGAAAGGAGGAAAGCCGCACTTCTACGAGTCACCGACCGCTCACCCGATCCGTGACGAAAGCCCAGGAGCAACAACAAAAGCTTCAGGAAATGATGACTACAATGGCTGCACTCACTGGGCCAAAAGAAAGCTCTGAAACGTTCTCGGATGAGCGTCAAGAACAAGAAACTAACGCTGAGTTTCTTCGCCGGATATTAGAGAAAAAGGATAAAAAGGCTGCGGAACAAGCAGCCAGCATAAAGAAAATGGCCCTTCTCTTCCAAGATATGGTAGGGATGATGCCACAGCCAGACCCTCCAGCTGAAGACCCTCCAATCATTGTTGAAGATGATGGAGTGGAGACATCTAATCCTCCCCCGGCTCTTTCAGTAGCCAAAGATGAAACCATTTCCAAGGCCGCGCTAGACGATTATATAGCTCAGCAGATCCGGGTTCATCAGGCGAATGAAGCGGCTAGGCAAATTGCTAGAACCGGACGACCGTATCCGAGCTGGTACGACCAAATCAGTTACCTGCCGGGATATACGATCCCTAAATTCCACGTATATAAAGGGAAAGGGAATCCGCATCAGCATGTCGCTCAATTCAGAGCCTTATGCGGCAATACTGGAGGCGATGACAAGTTGTTGCTACGCCAATTCGTCGGCAGCTTAGCAGAAACAGCCTTTGAATGGTATTCAGAACTACCTAACGACTCTGTCAAAACATTTGCGGAGATGGAGCTGCTGTTTACATAAAGATTCGCGAGTGCTAGTGAACGCACCCCGATAACAGCACTAATAAATGCCAGAATAAGGCCTGGCGAAACGTGGGTCCAATACACAACACGATGGCGAAACCTATGGTCGAAATGCGAACAACGCATAGAAGAGGCACCTGCGGTAGGCATGTTTGTGGGCACTCTCGATCCGCAGGCGACCATCTCGCAATTCATGATGTTCTTCATGCCGACCACCTTCCAGGCCTTGATCGACAAATTAGCCCAAATGGACCAGATGGGCCATGGACCGTCTCCTCCAAGACCCGATCCCCAAAATGAGAAAGGAAAAGGGAAAGCGATCATCGTCGCCAATGCTCAGCAAAAGTCGAACAACTCAAAGCCGGTCGTTCACCAAAACAACGCGCGTCCACGCCCATCCCTCGAAGAGAGGCCAGGACGTCCTTACTCGTTTCATCAGAATAAAACGAGAAGACTGTTCGAGCTGGCAGTGCGCAACAGACTTATTAATCTGCCGAGTCCAAAGCGTCTGTCGCAGCCAGGCGATCTTAATAATCCCAATTATTGCCCTTACCACCAAACGGTAAGTCACCCGATTGAGGATTGTTTCGTCTTTAAGGGATGGATCGAGGATCAATACCTACAAGGCAAGTTCGCGCTGTCTGAAAGCTGGAAGGTGAACCCACCACAGCCGCACTCTCCAAAGAAGACGGACACGCCGGGGGCAGCTTGTTCTTTAGTCGAGGATGAAAACGATGGAGAAAACTCATCAGATGAATCTGAGGACTACGTAGCGACTTGTCATGTGATTTCTCACTCACTGGCAGACGTTGAAGAGGCTCCTTGCGCTGAGAAACCAATAGCGAATCCTGAGCCGGAGATCCTACAGCCATCAGACGAGTTGATCGATGTCTTCCTAAATGAAATTCGTCTGAAAGTAAAAGCTAATCAAGAGCATGAAATGGCCGTACTGGAAAGGGCCAAGGCATTCCCGTCAAATCAAAAGCCATACACTGCGGGTAAAAACAAATTCAAGACGAGGAAAAGGTTCGCCAAAGCTCTATCAGTAGGAATGAAGCTACCGCCCTCTGAAGAAAATACTCTCGCTGAGGTAGAGATGCACCCTAACTTCTATTTATATTATCAGAAGATCATACATCCTACCAAAGACTGCGAATCCTTTAACTGTTGGTGGCAAGGGTATGTCGCTCAAAAGCAACACTTCGACAGGACAAAGTGTGAAGCTTGTGGACATCGGAAAAATGCGATATATGAGCGCAAAGGAGCCGCCGCCGACTGTCATATAGCCGACTTCAAGGGATCGCAAATTATCACCTTTGGAAGCGACTCTGACGAAGAAGCTACCCCCAACTCTTCCCTCGGGGAATCTATTTCAAAAACAAAGGAATTGAGAAGCTGCGAGAACGTTCAACCATGCAATCGCATGCTACTCGGAAAAAATCCCGGCCCCGCAAACAACGGAGTGAACAAAAAGGATAAAGGAAAAGGAAAAACGGCTTTCGTCGCCAGCGCTCAACAACAATTAAGTGACCCTAGACCGGTTGCTCGCCAAAGCAACAAGCGGCAATCCCTCCAGGAAAAGTTGAAACGTCCTTACTCGTTTCCGCAAGATAAAACAAGGGGACTGTTCGAGCTGGCAATGTGCGACAGACTCATCAATCTGCCGAGTCCAAAACGTCCGTTGCGGCTAGGCGATGTTAATAATCCTAATTATTGCCCTTACCATCAAACGGTAGGTCATCTGATCGAGGATTGCTACGTCTTCAAGAACTGGGTTGAAAACCAATACCAACAAGGCAAGTTCGCGTTGTCGGAAAATTGGAAGGTGAACCCGCCACAACCGCATGTTCCGAGAAAGATGGATACGCCGGGGGCATCATGGTCAGTCATAGAGAAAGCCCCACAGACCGAAAAGTCAATAAACTACATATTCGCCTCAAATACGGCGACCCCGGACCGAAACGTCTTTAAACTAATGATGGACCGCAATGTCCTAAAACTTGCAAAGGACCGAAACGTCCTTAAACTAATACCGCAGCATCCTTAGGCTGACGAGGTGAATAAAAAAAATATAAATAAAGAAAAATATAATTAAAAAAAGGTATGTCCATAAGCAAAAAGGGCACGGATGAAAACCCGAAAGGGCTCCGTGAGTAAAAACAGCAGGGCTACCGGCGAGTGTTCGTGAAAACCCGAAAGGGCGCGACCTCGTTAAAAAAAAAAGAGAGAAGAAGAAAATAAAAAAAATAATAAAATAAAAAAAAGGGTATGTCCATAAGCAAAATGGGCACGGATGAAAACCCGAAAGGGCTCCGTGAGTAAAAACAGTGGGACTACCGGCGAGTGTTTGTGAAAACCCGAAATGGCGCAACCTCGTTAAAATACACTTATAAGGTCCTCTCGACCTTGTAAGGAGAAACCACCCGCGTGAGATCCTTACGACTCACAAGGGAGCAACACACTTAGGGATCCCCACGATTCCTAAGGAGAAAATACACTTGCGAGATCCTCACGATCCGTAAGGAGAACTCTCTTATGGGACCCTCACGGCTCATAAGATTTGAAAGTCTTAAGTTACAGAGACCTAAACCTGTGCTTAAGCAACCCCCACAACTTCTGAGATTGCCCTACAAGTGGTTCAATACTGACCCTTGTATACAATCCACGGGCGCGAATAAACATTTCCCTAACCAAGTCTCATCCGTGACTGGGGATATGCTCGCATGGTAAACAACCCTTATAAATCCTCTCGATTTATGAGGAGAAAACCCTCCTGTAGGATCCTTACGACTTACAGAGGAAACGAACACTTAGAAATCCTCACGATTCCTAAGGAGAAAATCCACCTACAAGATCCTCACGACTTGTAGGGAGAAATACCTTTGTGAGACCCTTAAGGCTCATGAAGTCGAAAGCCTTAGTCGACAGGACCCTAACCCTGTTCGCTAAGCCACCTTTGTTCGACATCGACAGAGGCAAATGATGATTCGCTCCTGACCATATCCCAGTTGTAGCGGTGCTGATGCCGAAATCGGTGTCTAATTTCAGGTTTACGGTGAAAAGCCAGTAGGCCGCACATGTATATGAAATAACCGAAATGATGGGGCAACTTGCAATAAAAAGCCGCAAGTAAAAATGTATGCATGTAAAATAACCGAAATGATGGGGCAACTTGCAATAAAAAGCAGCAAGTAAAAATGTATGCATGTAAAATAGCCGAAATGATGGGGCAACTCGCAATAAAAAGCAGCGAGTAAAAATAAAGTAAACAGCCGAAATGATTGGGCAATCGCGATCTTCGCGACATAAAAGCTGAAATGATAGAGCATCGCGGAAATAAAACAATAATAAAAAAACAATACTAAAAAGAAAAATATGATGAAATTTCTGCCCTACAGGTGAGATCACATCCATCCCTGTATACAATACAGGGGCACAAACAAAGAAGAAAACAGGTCTTCCCTCCCCATGCTCCGTCAGAAAACGGAGCCAAGTCTTGACGGTAACTCATATAAAACCGGAAAGACGATCGGAGATCATCTCACACCAGAGTGGAATGGTCACCACCTTGACGTTCGTTTCGATACAGCAGACGAGTTGTCACCCCAGCGTTCTTCCTCCAGCAAGGATCAGACGCGACAATCAAACAAACGGAGTCACGGCAAAATTCCAGCTCCACCTCGACGTTCGTTTCGATACAGCAGACGAGTTGTTACCCTAGAGTTCTTCCTCCAGCAAGGATCAGACGCAACAATCAAACAAACGGAGCCATGGCAAAATCCCAGCTCCACCACGACATTCGTCTCGATACAGCAGATAAGATGGCACCTCAGCTTTCTTCCTCCTACAGGATTCGGATGTGACAAAGCAAACGAAGCGAAGGCCAAATTCCTAGCTTCAAGGTCTTAACGGCGAGTCATATAAAGCCAGAAAGACAACTAGAGATCGTCTCATGTCAGCGTGAAATGGTCACCACCTCGACGTTCGTCTCGACACAGCAGACGCAACATCATCAAACAAACGGAGCCACGGCAAAATCCCAGCTCCGCCTTGACATTCGTCTCGATACAGCAGACGAGATGTCACCCCAGCGTTCTTCCTCCAGCAAGGTTCGGACATGACAATCAAACAAACGGAGCCACGGCAAAATCCCTAGTTCCAAACCTCGACGGTTCACCAGCAACCCAAAGACAACCGCGACATTCGTCTCGATACAGCAGACGCGATGCCAGCAAAACAAAGCAAAGGACAAATTCCTAGCTTCAGGGTCTTGAAAGCAACTCACATAAAACCTGAAAGACTATCGGAGATCATCCCACACCAGCGCGGAGTGGTTATGACTCATCGGGGCTCGCCGAAATGAGCCTAACCTCAAGTAAAAAGCGGCATGGTAAATTCCTAACGCTTGCTCTTCCGACGGTCAAACTGCCTAGGAAGATTGCTTGAAGACGTCTTGTCCAGCCCCCGAAGGGATCAGAGACACGGCAGTCGCAGGACTACTCGAACAGCACGATTGCCTATCGAGGACTATATCAGCTTATGCGATGGTACGATGGCCAAAACCCTAAGTACCACCGACCTTAACGGTCTTCTGTCATAAAGAGCAGAGGTTAAATGCGACGTTAAGATGTTCTTGCGAGAAACGCTCGATTCGTCTCGACTTGTGAAGAAATTGTTGAGGCGGCTCGACTCGTGAGATAAAGCCTTAGGCAGTAGGCATAAAAGAAGCCTGTTTCCTAAGCACTGGGACCCTGCAAGTTGACCCAAAACGGTCTCTTGCATACCATCCACGGGTCTCACTCTTCAAAGTCGAGTTTCGACAGGGAGGGAAACAGCCGCTTACGGGTTCTTTCGACTCGTAAGAGGGAAAAATTCTCTTATAAGATCCTTACGACTTATAAGAGAAAACCACACTTAGGAATCCTCACGATTCCTAAGGAGAAAAAACCACCTACGAGATCCTCTCGATCCGTAGGGAGAAAAGTCTCTATGAGACCCCACGGCTCATAGAGTTGAAAAGTCTTAGGCGGCAGATCTGAACCTGCGGCCTAAGCCATTATTATTGCATGGAGAAATCAAGGTGCTTACCAGCTAATTGTGACAGTATACTGATAATAAGAGAGTGACAGAAAGAACATCCGATTTACACTTGATCAAGCGTTTAAGACATACCCATTCATGCACGTGCAAACGGTTCGGGATGAGGAATAAGAAAAGATGAAATGGAAATTTTCTATTCATATCATAAAAAAGGAGGTTCTTACAATCACGGAGAAATAAATAATAATATTATTAAAATGTTTACAAAGGTATGACTTCGGATCCGGGGCACGGATTGAGGAATTCAAAAGTAAGGCCATCCAGAGTTCTCCTGGCCTTTCTGATGATTCTCGTGCGCAGCCTCTCGCGCTCCTGGGTGTTAAGGTCTTCAGCAAGGCCCCATATCCTTTGATAAGCAGCGATTATCGTCGTCTACTGGAAGACTTGATGTAGGATGTCGATGAGGCTGTCCCGCCGTTTCTTCGAGATCAGCCCTGTCAGGTACACTGAATGCACCTTGTCTTCGGCATCATCCAGCGCATTGACCGGTAGGGCCTCGTGAAACCCCGGAAGTGCTCTCCATATTGCTCCCAGCACGACCTTTAAGAGAGCTGAACGACGAGGAAGCGGCCAACCACCACTTGCGTTGAGGCGACCCATGACCTCCGCACACTGGGCGTCTGTAAACTCCTGATTCTGTTGACGACCCTGTACACAGATATCCTCATAAGTGATGAACTCGTGCAAGCTGTATAGACGCACCGCCATAATACCTGAAGAAAACAGTACAGAGAGATTAAAAATAAGAAAATACAGAAAGTTAAAAGTTAAACTCCTCGAGAGCAATGCTCTGCAGACAGGAGTGACCCCAGTCAAAATCAGTTATGAGGTGAATTTGAGGAAAATTCCCTAAGAACATTGAGAGCTCTGCTCTGGGAAAAAAATGATATAATAATAATAATAGTATCAAATGCCATGAAGAACTCTTAAGAGTTCTTCTATATGATTTGGAAGGAGCAAAACTCCATTAATTAAGAAAATCTAAGGAAAATCTTTTAGAGAACAGAGGTCTGTTAATGGAACCCTAATAGGGTTCCCTTTAGTTCTCTTTAGACCCCCTTAGAGCAAAGCTCTGCTAAGTGAAATTCTAAATGGGTCTTCTTTAGATCAGGGATCTATTGAGAGCAAAGCTCTTAAAATTAAATTAATTTAATCAAAATTAATATTTTTACCTAAAATTATCTAAAGTTGAAATTTTAAAAGTGTTTAAACAAGAGAGCAGGGCTCTGAGTTCTGAAAGTAAATTTGTAAAGATGAAAATCATCTAAAGGACCAAAGGTCCTATTTATAGGCATCAAATACCCTTTCAACTCCCAAGAGTTACCGCGATGATTGGAATTCTGCCACCGCTGCGCTCACGTTTGGAAGGCCACGTAAGCGCAACGGTGGGAGGGCATTTGTTTACCACAATCAGAGCAAAGCTCTGTTCAAATTCCAAGGCGGAAAACGAAGCAACGCTTATATTTCCCCAATCAGAGCAAAGCTCTGTATTGAAAATTAAAATTAAAATAAATGAAGCAACGCTTCAGATCCTCTGCGCTGCGCACAGAGCGCCACGTGTCAAAATCAGACACACCAGCGCAGGGAGCGCAGCGTCCAAGGTAGCGCACTCCATCAAGAGCAAAGCTCTATTAAAAAACAAAATAGAAGCAAAGCTTCAGTTGCGCAAGCGCTGCGCTGCGCGACACGTGTCAGCGCAGTCGCTTTTGCGCAAGCGCTGCGCTGCGCGACACGTGTCAGCGCAGTTGCGCATGCGTAGCTGCGCTGCGCTGTGCGCTGCGCTACACGTGTCACGCTATGGAGTATTTGCGCCAAACAGAATTAAAATTCTAAGAAATCTTTCTGTTCTTGTTAAAACAAGAAGATTTTCTTCTGTAAAACAGAAGCCCTTGGATCAAAGATCCAACGGTGGGGAAAATTCCCCAAATCACTCAGAGAAAGATCTCTTTAACAAATTTAACTAATTTATGGGCACTATAAAAGAGACCCCAGACCTCAATTCAAATCATCAACATTTTTATAAAAAAAGAGAGAGAGAGAAAGAGAACTCTGAAGAACTCCTCAAGAACAAAAAAGGTAAAGACCTTTAGAAAAAGAGAAAGTTCTCTTATGAACATATCATAGATCTTTAAAAAAAAATAGTGATTTGCACTTCTTATGAACCACTGGTTCTTTAAAACAGGAAAAAAAAAATAGTGCTTTGCACTTTTATGAACCTTTGGTTCTCGAAATAAAAAGAATAACTTGTTTTTCTTTGATCTAAATTAGATCAAGGAAACGAATAAGTGCTTTGCACTTCTTTTATGAACCATTGGTTCTTGAATCTAAAAGATTCTTAAATCATAGTGCCTTGCACTTGCAAAACTGCACTGTTGCGCTCTTGGGTTGGCGCAAGCCACCAGAGAGCGTCACGTGTCAGCATCTGAACCAATTGCGCTATGTGCTTTTGAAACAGAGCCTTGCTCTCTAAAACTGGTGCAATTCACCACAGCGCGCCACGTGTCAGCAGCGCAAGCGTAGCGCACTAGAACAGCGTTGTTGCGCTTGCGCCCGCCAGAGCATGACACGTGTCATTGCCATATGAGCTTGCACTCATTACTTGGCGCAAAGCGCTAGACAAATGCACTGCATTGCTTACAAAAGGGCCAAGCCCAAATCAAAAAGGCCTAACATGCCTAATAAAATGCAATGCATTATTTTAAAAAGGGCAGAGCCCAAACCAAAACAGATGCTCTGCATCATAAATAAAGGGATAAAGCCCAAATCAAAAAGGCCTAGGAGGCCAGAATAAAATGCAGTGTATTATTAAATATGGGCAAAGCCCTAGCACAGGCCTAATAGGCCAAAGATCAAGAAAAATGTTGAATATGCTCAACGGGACTTAGCCCAATCATGGCCGTAAGTCCCCAAACTAAATTGACTGAGCAAGAATGCTCTCCTAAATCAATTTACGACCGGTTCGAGGGTACATCTCTGAACTCCTCTGACACATGTCGTTGTAATCGTTCAACGACGTCAGAGAGGTGACGTGTCCCGACAACCCCATATCAATATGGACTGCGGGGTTCTTAAACTCGTGGACCGAAACGTCCTTAAACTAATAACGGACTACCACGTCTTTAAACTGTAATATAGACCGCCACGTCCTTAAACTGGAACATGGACCACCACGTCCCTAAACTGGAACAATAGAGCCCCCACATGCTCTTTTACCGGATCTAAACGATCCCGTTTAAGTCGATCTTAGCCCCAAACACAGCTAACGTATCCTTAAACATTCAAATGGACCACCATGTCCCTAAACTGGAATATGGACCGCAATGTCCTTAAACTACCAATGGACCGCAATGTCCCTAAACCACCTATGGACCACTACGTCCCTAAACTGGAATAATAGAGCTCCCAAATGCTCTTTTGTCGGATCTAAACGATCCCGTTTAAGTTGATCTTAGCCTCAAATATGGCTAACGTATCCTTAAACATTCAAACAGACTTTAGTCCCAAATTGGACTATAAGACCCCCAATCAACTTTGGTTCAAGGGTACATCTTCGAACTCCTCTGACACATGTTGTTGTAATCCTTCAACGTCGTCAGAGAGGTGACGGGTCCCGACGGCCATATATTAAATGGAACACCATGTCCCTAAACTGGAAATGGATCTAGACGCTCCCGTTAAGTAGATCTTAGTCTGGAAATTAGACTAACGTATCCTTAACAAACATTTAAGTTGATCTTAGCCTCAATATGGCTAACGTATCCTTAAACCAAAACCCAAAACCCAAATCTAAGAAAATACGGATTTGGACTAATCCACGTCCTACGGGCGACGACATAAATTAGTCTCCGTATACAATCCACGGGCAACCACAAACAAAACAAACACCCACGACACGAAGTGAAATTCTGGAGAAGGAGAAAGTTATTACCGCGATGCGGTAGCGTAATTAACTGCAGGGGCTTACGCCTGCAGGAAAGAGCGTCCCTACAATCAAAAACTCCTCAAAGGAGAGGGAATCTGACGAAGTCTGCTACATCGGCCGCATCCATCTAAACCTCCGATACACGGTGCCATAAATCAACTTGGCATCTTCGGAGAGGTGGACGGATAAAACCAAATAGCATCTGCCCCGAATATCAGGCAAGACGTCCTAACGTCTCGGCCGCCATTCGGAGGGGAACAGCTGCCCTGGTGAATCTGTTCATATCGAAGATGACATTCCTTCCGGTCAAAGACCGCGTGCGGATAAATATGAAAATTTCATAAATGATGCTAGAAAACCAATTTATGAGAATGCGAAGTATTCCACGCTCTCATGGTTCGTCCAACTTTTCCAGATTAAGTGACTAAATGGATGGAGCAACAAGTCATTCACAATGCTTCTTTTATTCTTGAAAGATTCTATGCCCCAGGGAAATAAAGTGCCCGACAGCTGGTACGGAGCCCAGAAGATGATGTCTGATTTGGGTCTAAAGTGCGAGAATATTCAAGTATGTCCTAAAAATTGCGTGTTGTACCGAAAAGAGAATTCAGATTTGAAAGAGTGTCCAACATGCAGAGAGGTCAGGTATAAGCCGAAAGATTATGATAAGAAGCCTGATATACCTGTCAAGATAGCACGATACTTTCCCATAACACACTGGCTACAGAGGCTATTCAGGTGCAAGAAAACAGCCGAGACAATGATTTGGCATCACCGTGCTCCTCCAGGTGAAGATGGAAAAATGAGTCATCCAAGAGATTCACCGGCATGGAAGGATTTCGATAGGAGGCACGCAATATTCAGTAGCGATCCTCGCAATGTCCGGCTCGGACTGGCTACTGATGGCTTCTGCCCATTCAACTATATAGCTGGAAGTCACAGCACATGGCCCGTTGTAATGATAATTTATAATCTGTCGTCTTGGTTGGCTATGGACCAATCATACTTTAAGATGCCTCTTATTATCGACGGACCAAACTCACCGGGGAACAATATCGACGTCTATCTCCGACCTCTGATCGAGGAGTTGAAATCTTTGTTCATTGATGGTGTAGAGACATATGATGTAAACACAAATACAACCTTCATACTGCGTGCGGCTTTAATGTGGACAATTAATGACTTTCCTGCGTATGGAATGCTATCTGGTTGGTCCGTACATGGTCACAAAGCATGTCCTCATTGCCATGAACACACAACATCGAATCTTGAATTTTAGTAGGAAGATTTGTTATTGCAGCCATCGACGTTTCCTGCCTCCAAACCATCCCTATAGGTTAGACACGGTTCACTTTGATGGTCATCATGAGCTTCTTGGACCACCATCCCCATTGTCCGAAGAGGACGTGACTGCTAAATGGGATGGTTACAATAATGTGACCTTCGGGATGGATCCGACGAAACAGGTCAAACCACCATTTTGGAACAAGTTAAGCATTTTCTTCGAGCTTCCGTACTGGTCAACAAATTTAGTGCGTCATTGTCTGGACGCCATGCATATAGAGAAGGGAGTATCAGAGCACATACTTAACTTGCTTCTTTGTAAAGACGGGAAATCGAAAGACAACCTGAATGCTCGGATGGATCTACAAGAATGGGGAATAAGAAGTGAATTGCACCCTCGACCGGTAGCGGATAAACCGGGCAAGTTTGTACTTCCCAATGTCGCTTATCATGTGTCACAACCGGAGAAGAAAAGATTCCTGTAGGTGTTGCATGATTTGAAATTTTCCACAGGTTTCTCAGGATCATTCAGCAAGAAAATAAAAATTGTGAAGGGCAAGATCGATGGGCTAAAAAGTCATGATCACCATGTTATCGTGGAGCACCTTCTTCCATTAGCCCTCAGGACTTCTCTCCTCGAATTGGTTGGTCTAGTAATCAACGACCTATGTTGTTTTTTCAGAGAGTTGTGTGTTAAAACACTGGAGGTTGTGACGCTGGATAAACTAGAAAATTCTGTTGCGTTGATACTTTGCAAATTTGAGCGTATTTTCCCACCGTCATTCTTCGATATCATAATACACTTGATGGTTCATTTTGCAACTGAGGCTAAGTTAGCCGGACCAGTACAATATCGATGGATGTATCCCGTCGAGAGATACGTGTAATTTTTCGTTTCGCGCAATTTATAAATTTATTGATGTCCTGTATGCCCGTATTTATTTATTCAACATATTTTCATTAGGTAGCTCTACACTCTTAAGAAGTATATACGCAATAAAAATCGACCAGAGGGTTCTATCATGCAAGGTTATCTTCTTGATGAAGCAACCACATTTTGTTCCCGCTATTTGGACGAGAACATTGATACAAGACTTAACCGGCCTCGAAGAATTCAAGACGGGTCATATGGTAAAGCCGAGTATAAGAGGGTAGACACTATGTTTATCAACAAGATATACCGGTTTATCTTGCTTAATTGTGCATGTCTTGAACAAACTAGAGAGTAAGTTTTTTTTGGATTAATTGTTATATCTGTGTTTGTGTGTGTATGAAATGATATAATATTAATGTCACCATTATTTGTCGAAAACAGAAATCATTTTAACGAGGTACGTGAGGGGCATCCTGATTGGAATGAAGAACAATTGGAAAAATATCTTCAGGATAATTTTTGTGATTGAGTCACAGATCATGTAAGTTATTCGAATAACATTTTATTGCTATCAGTTTTAATCTAAACTTGTATCGTTATGTATTTTTCGTAAAATTTGTTTTGTTAGATCCACGATCCGAACTTGTCTGCATCATTTGAGAGTGATTCAAGATGTTTAGCTCAATTTCCTAGTATGGAGGTTGCATATTACAAAGGATTTGGTGTCCTTGGATACAAATTCGAAGTTAAGGACATAGAAACATCTTGAACCACTTAGAATAGTGGGATTGCGATGGTAGGATCGGACGGTGTGATTTATTATGGGTACTTAAATTGTATACTCGACATCCACTATCCCGGATGATCAGAACCCTTTTATATACGCGAACCGATACGGACAAGTGGAGAAGCAATCTTGGGACTTGGAAAGATGAATATGGATTGAACAGTGTGAACACACTTCGATTTTACGGTCAGGAAGATCCGTTTATCTTTCCGAACCAAGCGTTCCAAGTATACTACTCACAGTGTTTGAAGCATCCGGGCTGGAGTGTTGTATGCCGATGGAAACCCAGAGATGTCTACGATGTCCCAGAATTCGAGGACAGCGATAAGGACGAAGAAGAGAGAAGGCTTAGAGTGCTCCGACCGTCTGTTTCGAAGGACGGGTTGTCTTCGGCCGATCATGAAGTTACGTGGGTTAGAAATGACATCGACGATGAAATCTAAGTAGATATGTATAATGCGCCCACGAAACGAAAAAGGTTATCAGTAATGTTATATTATTACTTCACATTTTACGATCTATACATATATAGTCAATACTTTTAATGATTGTCTAATGCGTCCACGAACCGTTTATCTAGATTTGATGACGATGTCGGGAGCAGCGAGGAGCGACAGGAGCTCCAGCCGCGGCAGAGGCAGAGGCAGAGCGGTTCTGCCGCCCGGAGAGCTCCGTAGGGAGCTTCAGAGGGCCGGTCTTGCACCCAGATCGGAGACCCCTTCGGATGCCTCCTTCCATGTGGATTTTGCCACACATCCAGGTATACTGCACGCATATCCATTTTGAATGTAATATTACAGATATTCATGCATGTTTATGTCAAAATTACTTATATTGTCAATGTTTGATTGTCTAGTTGTTGGTGATGCGTCCACATCTGGGACAGAGGCCATTCCCTCTCCTCCAGGTATGTTTATATATCATATAGTGCATGTATATTGATTTAGAATGCTATATCATAAATATACACACATTCCTTTTGCTCTTAGTTAGCAATTTTTATTATTGTCTAGCTGTAGGTGGTAACACCACCGCACCTGCGGGTATGTTTATATATCCTATAGTGCATGCATATTGATTTAGAAGGTTATATTATTGATCTACACATTCTTTTTGCAATTACTTATATAATCTATTTTTAATTATCTAATTATAGGTGGTGCGTCCACATCTGACGCAGGGGCCACTCCTGCCACTTCCATACCCTCCACATCGTCTGCAGGTTAGTATGAATAAATATAAAATATTTATTCATTTTACATATGCTCTATAAAATAAATATGAACTTCATGGAAATTTAGCGTCAATGTTTATTTTCTAGTTGGATGGGATGCGTCCGCATCCGGGACCCCGTCTGTTCCTCACCGGAGGAACTATCGTCCTGCTCGTGCTGCTGCCCGGGCCCAGGCTCGTGCTTTAGTCACCGGAGGTATATATCACACTTCAATTTTCGTTTAACCTTGATTTCTTAATACAACTTTGTCTTAATATTGATTGTCTTGATATTTCTTGCAGACCCAGGGCCTCTCCATCCCCGGAGGGGGACTCGAGGCCCGAATCAGTCCCATAGGCTGAGGCCTGACAGAGCTAGGGGGAAGGCAGTATTCCCCCTCTTTTTTACCCTTGACTATCGCTATACCGGTTCTCATGCCGAGAGGTTCGGCCGGTATATGGGGGACGAGAGCCGGCTCGTGAAGAACTATCCACTTCACGTTGAGTGGGGCGAGCAGCACCGGCGCTCATTCGCCCTCTTCTTTGATCAGGCTCGAGTACGTATTAATATATATTTTCATTTGATTTATCCAATATATTTATTATTAACACTTGCAATCTAATAACAATATTTTTTTTGTATTTTCAGTCGGATTACGATTTTCAGCCTGTACCCGACCCTGATCACCCTAGGAGGGTGCTCGACCTTCATGCTCTGTACAATAGCCTGATGAAGAACATGCAGACCAAGGTCCGATACAACAGGAATGAGCTGAAGGCCGACTGTTACTCCATGTGGATGGCGACCCCCGAGGCAGAGAGAGCGACCCTCCTATCTACTCCGGCGTTTGCGAGAGTCGACGTAGAGACATAGCCTATATTGTGCGAATATTTCGACTCCCAACGCAAACATGCATGTATTTTAAATGTAATTCATTATTTAAGATATAATTTATTTTTTTGTGTTCCTTAATTAGAAAACTGAATGTTAATGCGTTGTGCAGAAACAGGCCGCTCAGAATACAGAGAACAGGAAGTCGGCGAAGAGGGGTCGCCCCACTTACACAGGTGGCTCGAGGAATATTACTCGAGCCATGGAGTTATCGGTAAATTACAATAGACCGATCTTTGTGATATTCTGCAATATTAAGAGTTATTTTCTAATATATCTAATATTAAGAGTTATTTTTTAATATTGCAGACAGCTCAGACCGTGGCGCAAGGTGGTACACCGAGCGTGCTGTCCGCATATCTTGTCGTCCGCGGCACCTCGACAGATCCCACCACGGGCGAGCTTCGATGTCCCGACGTCGCTACCCAGGAGTATTGTGTAAGTGTTAATATTTATTCTACCCATATTTGAAATTTTAGTTTTGGAAGGTTTAAATTTAAATTTTATACTTATACTTTACTGCTTAATGTGGGTGTAGCGAGTGGTTGAGCAGGTCGAGGCCTCGGGGATCGATTTTACCGGACAGAGCGATTCGAGGCTGCTGACCCCAGTCCTGGACGCCGCACACGGAGGGCACCACAGAGGTTGGGAGAGAGGCCGGGGACTGTGCCCTAGCAGGACCCATATGAGGTTGGACTCCACCCCGGCGGTTACTTCCTCCGTCTCCAGTGAGCGACGTGTCCAGCAGGAACTGGAGAGCTTGAGAGCCACCGTTCAGGAGTTGGAGGAGATGCTGGTATGTATACTACTTTATAGTAAAATATCATGTCATATTATAGATATCAACATATCCATAATTAGTACGCAACCTGAGCTTATTTAGTTGTAGACTTAGGTTTGATTAATCATACATACATATCTAATTAAAATAAACTACGGTATTCCAAACTAGATATCCAAATGGGGTTTCGAAATAACTTGATAATGATACGAATTCGAATAATACACAGTTCTTACACGCTTGTTACAAACGTTAGGTCCAGACGCGACAGGGTACATTGGCCGAGCCTCCACATGCATCTCCTTCGGCTGCGGCTCCGCAAGCCACTACATCGGCTGCGGTTCCGCAGACAGCTCCTATAGCTCCACTGCCCGTTCAGACTCCTGCAGCCGCGGCTCCGTAAGCCACTACCTCGACTGCGGCAGCGCAGACCACATCGCCAGCTCCACAGCCCGCTCAGACTCCCGCACACGCCGAATTGCATGGTTTATTGACCGAAGAGCAGGCGCGCCAGAATCTAGCGTTTATCAGAGGTGGAGCTGGACCGAGCTAGGGTAGCTTTTTGATTCTTATTTTTTGAAACATGTATTTATTTATATGATACACATTGTACTACATTTTGAAACATTTTGGACGATATTGATATTGGTTTAGGTTTATATCATATTCAGTTTTTTGGTTTCTTTTGTATATTATATGCGTGAGATGTGATTATGAATACTGCGATATATGTTGTGTGATGATTAATTTTATATTTGATTGATGTATATATTATTGTGCACAGGGCGAGAAAAATCAGGCAGCCTTTTTTTAAAAAAAAACAGATAATATGTACCTACGGATTAATCCGTGGGTACACATATTACCCCTACGGATTAAACCGTAGGGGCAAAATATCATAATATCTGATATTTTTCCCCCTGATCTCAGTATCAGGGGGTTGGGAGTACCCCTACGGGTATATCCGTAGGGGCAAACAAAAGCCCCTACGGAGTTATCCGTAGGGGCAAAATATCAGGATTTCTGATATTTTGCCCTTACGGATATGTACCTACGCATGTATTCGTAGGGGATATTACTTGGCCCTACGGAGTAATCCATAGGTACAAGTAATATAATTAAAAAAACCGTAAATAAAATAATTTTTTTGCTCCTACGGCCTATTCCGTAGGGGAAATGGGACCTACACAGAACCCCGTAGGGGCAAGTTTTTGTCTGTTGGGGCAAGTTCAAGGCTTCAACTTGCACCTACGGCGTTTGCATCTACAGGGTATTTTTCAGCCTATCCGTAAGGCAACCCTTATTTGTAGTAGTGATTGTGAAGAGGATGATATTTGAGAGCTTAGGAATGGAGAAATACTTTGAATCTCATATTGTGACATATATTCACGGCATAACCTTCATGCATTATGGGCCTCCAAAGTAAAACCAAGAGTCAGCGATTGGGCTTGGGCTCCATACAGGCCCAACTACGAATACATGGGCGTGCCAACATGGGCTTAAGGGTCAAGAGATTCGATTGAAGGATGGCTCATGGACCACACCATCTCTCAACTCACTTACCTTTCTCATTGGAGACGAACTTTGGGTACGCGTGTGTAGGATTGTATGATTGGTTTGACAAAAATTAAGACCGACACTAATAATATAATTTCTCAAATTAACTAAATTCAATGAATATTGAATGTTTTAGGCCTTGAGCAATGGGAGGTATGAAGCAACCTGCCATCGAGTGAAAACGTGTGGAGCTCAAGATAGATACACAACTATTTATGGAACGCTTACAAGAGATGGAGTCATGGTGAGAGCTCCAGAGGAGTTGGTGGACGAAGAGCATCCATTGTTGTTCAAACCTTATGACAACAAGGAGTATTTTAAATTTCGCTTCTCGGCTGAGGGTAACAAGCCTAATTACCCACTCAAGGTTCATTGTGGCTTAGATGCAACCAAAGAAGCAGCAAAATTAGAATAAGAATAAGAAGAAGTTGATCAGGCTTCGTATGTGTTTTCTTTTATATTTGATTGTGCTCTGGCATATTGTGTGGCTTTCTTATTTATCTATGGATCAATATCTATTAGATTGTGTGGCTTTTCCTATGCATGTATCAATATCTAGTAGATTGTAGCATAAGTTTACACTACTACACATATGTGCTTTGGTAATAAAGATTTGGTAACCCTTAAAACCGTTACCTAATTTATGGTAACTGTTTCAAGATTTTGGTAGCGGTTTGAACCGGTACCAAATTAAATAAGTGACGGGCCCCACAATGCACTGAAAATAAAATCCCAAAACACTTCCCAATTTTTCATCGACCCCTTCCCCTCCCCCTTCCTCCGAAATTTTCATTGCGAGCGCCAAAACCTTTCGTCACCCTCGTCGCCTCAACTGCCTCTGCCTCCTTCGTGGCCGGCGTTGGACTGTCCGGCGTCCAACAAGTCATGAAATCATTTCTCGTATGGAGATCGCGACAGACAGAATCGGCATCAGGATCGGCTCGAGCGAGGCCGAGGACATAAATGTGTCCATCTGTCGGCTCATGCACACCGTCGTTCTGGAGAGCAAGGGTGATGGTTTGCCGGACGTGACTGGCAGTTTGGACCCGAGCGATCGCGTCCACCATCGATGTCGGTCGATCGATCCGTGCCGATAAGGCTTCGACGATATTGGGATGAGTAGTGAAACCGTCCCCGGCTCCGTTGCGGAGGACGGGATGGCTCGTGCTAGGATTTTCGTTGCGATGATCGTTGGCAATCGATTCGAAGGTGGAAGATTAGCTTTTTGGATGGAAAAGCTTCTTGTTTCCATAGACGGCGCCAACTGATAGAGATCGGAATCTCCCACAAATGCTATCCTCCGTCGATTTTGTGGCCAGCGGTACTTAACGGTTGAGATTTTTTGTGAGAGGTTGAGCATATGGGTCTCAATGGGTTATTGATTGTTGTTGACAACGAGATACCTGCAAAAAAAGTCCCGGGATGGGAATTCACCGTAAGACCCTTCGACGATCAAGTAAATGCCGGGGAAAAATTGGACAGAATAGCGGCGTATTGGATTGAGTTCGAGTTACCTGAATCGTCTATAGGAAGGGTTTATATAGAGGTCGCATGGAGTGAACTGTTGCGAGATCCTCGCCACCAGTTCCGCCCGCGCATCACGTTCGTGTTAATGGTGAAATACGCTCATTAATGGTGAGATGCGCTGGCGTAGGAAGCGGGACGTGGAGCGGCAGAGATCTCGTCGTGGCGAGATATACGGAGCGGGATGCGGGACATGGAGCAGCGGAGATCTCGTTGTGGCGAGATACCGTTACGTGGACGCCCGTGCTCCATGCTCTCAGCCAAACAGGGACGCTGAGAAAGCTCAGCTATAGGATAGCTCGGAGACGAGCAAGGAAGCTGAGAAAGCTCGGCTCTTGTCATTGCTCGGAGACGAGCAATTGGATAGCGGTTAGGCAAAGAGGGAACGTACTCAAGGGAAGCCCCTTGGAGGTCGGGTGCTATCTCGGAGGTAAGGTGTCGAGGAATATTCCCATTGTATCATATTTATTCCAGCTTCATAACCTTCAGAAATCTAGTGGGTTTACGTGGACGACACGTCATAGTGGGTACGTGTCGTGATGTGGAGAATCTTCACTTATATGAGTATTATCAATTTCTCTCTCTCTCTCCATTTCATTTCATTTCATTTCATTCACATACAGATTCTATAAGATAGGTGCTAGAGCAAGAGAGAAATAATGCACTAAAGGCAGAAGACTCATCTTTCATGGAAACCTGAAAACTGTGTTTTAAAGCAAAGTGAGCAGGAGAAAACAAAGCATCCAAAGCAAAAGACCATCACTAGAAGAACAAAAAAACGGGAAGAAATGAAACACATTATATTGAAGCTTATATAGTTTTGCCAATTAGTAAAACATTTAATGGTACAACTAGAAATGGCAAATGTGCTCATAAAGGAAAACTTTTTTTTGCAAATAGTTATAAGATTTGAAATAGCATAATATAAATTTTAGTTGATTGTAGCTTGAGGTCGGAATTGAGATGATTTTGATATGTGCTATGGAGATTTAATGAATGCCCTAGTTCAAAAAAATGGCAAAATTATAGTTAAAGGCACAGGAAAGAATAGAGTTGGACTCGAACGAACATAGATAGAGTCGGTTAAGAAGAAGGATATATTAATTGTTAATTTAATTGTGAAGGCGGCTCTTAACAGAGAAAAATGAAAGAAACGGATTCATATAGTCAATCCTAAAATTATGAAATATTGACTTGTTGATGTGTGTATTTTCTTTCTCATCTTGCTGCAGTGATCTTCTATTGCAATTTTATTGTATTTAAACTTTTTGCCGGAGTTAAGTAGTAAATATGTTCATCTTTGTCATGGAAAAAGTTTTTTGTGTTTATCATAATTATATTATAAAGGCTAAATTGCAGGATATATCCTCATCATTATAGCCTGAAAAATAAAAAATAAAAACCTATCATTTTTGTCTGAAAAACAAGAAACCCCCTGATGATGCTCAATATCGGTGATCTCCCAGATCATGACACGTGGCAGATGACGTGTCCCAGAGCACGCAAGAAAGAGCCTACAGTGGCCGACCAGACCACTCCCACGCCCGCCCTACAAACGAAGTTGGCTCGCCTCCGACCCCAGCACAATTGGCCTCCTCGGCCTCACAGCTCGTCTCTGGGCTATCGCAGAACCAAAATACCTCGGTTCTCCCGCTTGTCCGCGAGCTCTCCCGTCGAGGTTATCTTCCTTGGTTTCATCGACCGACCAACGACACCGCTCACAGGCGCAACCGCCATCCCGCGAATCTCGCCATGCGCGAGATATCCGCCGGTCACATCCCACGTTCCACGCCATCACGATCCCCCATTAACGAGCCTGTCTCGCCATTAATGGGAGATCCCGCTCATCACGCGGGAGCGACGTCGGGAGCGTAGCGGCCGGCGTGATTCTCGCGCCTGCCCTGCCTGCTGCCACCGCTATATAAACCCGTTCATCATCGCAAGTGGTGCTGCTAACATTTATTAATTATATGGGTTTTTTTTGACATAGGCCCTCACACCCTCCCAAAACATTGGTATTTTGTAAAACGACCTCTTAAAATTTATATTTTTAAATACACCCCCTAAAACCTCTCCATTAACTAAAAACATCGCTTTACGTAAGTTTATTGGGATTAATAATTTGATTAGAGCTAATATGATGAATTGTGAGATGAAATGTCTTACTTAACATCAAAACCTTCATCTCTTTTTATTTTTGTGCAAAACTCATTAGTCTTACTATTTCAAACTTTCATCTTCATTTATCATTTTAGCTTTTTAACGGAGATTTCTTAAGATGTTATAGATGATAATTAAACATAAGGGGTAATTTAGTTTAATTAAGAGTTTTAGTAGGTGTATTTAAAAATATGAAATTTTAGAGGGTGTTTTTTTCAAAACAGCGATGTTTTGAGGGGACCATCTGAAAAACCCCTAATTATATATGTGGGTATATTTTAAAAAGCACCTTTTTTGATATAGCAGCATTAAAATTACCACAAAGGTCCTTGAAATGTAATTTTGTCACAAAAAAAAGGGAACGTGTTTTTGTCAACAAATGCCATATTCGGTATGCTTTGAGCCTAATTAGTCGATGTATAAGATTATTTTGGGGTTATTTAAGCCATTCGTGTCTTAAGCAAGTTAACAAACAAGCTTTTTCAGTTAGCATGCCGATTTAGCATGGTTCATAGCATTGTTAAAGTTCAATGATACTATTGTAAAAACTCTGCAAATTTGATGGTGCTTTATAAAATTTACCCTCATTATTATTATTACTGCGGCTACGGCTACTGCCGGTACTCTATATTTTATAATAATATGTCAATAATTAAATGTTATGATAAGGCTTAAGGTTCGCAGCAAAGCAGGGAGAGAGAAAAGTCCTCTTGCTTTGAAAAAGAAGTAATGGAGTTAATTAAATGTTATGATAAGCCAAAGGTTTGCAGCAAAGCAGGGAGAGAGAAAACTCCTCTTACTTTTATGTTACTTAGCATTACTAAAAACCCTACTGGTATCCCACGTCATATAATTATTCAATCATGTATACCAATAAGCAATAGCTGAGTTGGTATGGACACTTCCTCGACTTCTGAAGAGAGTGCAGGGTTCGAACCCCAGAAACCCCAAGAAGGAGAAGTGGTTAACAAATTAACGTTTTCGGGGCAAATTCCTGGGTTTTCTGAGCACGTGTGTGTGTTGTGTGCTTGTGTGTGGTGTGCGTGGATGTGTTGTGTGTGTTTTGATGTTAGATCAGGGCTTATGTGCCAAAAAAGAAAAAAAAAAACAATTATTCAGCCATATGTAATGCATTTATGCTCCGAAAAGTAAGCAAAATTTAATACATATATTTTCTGAGCACGTGTGTGTTGTGTACCCTGAGGATTGTAATAATTGCTATAGTAGATACACTGCAGCAGGTACTATAGCAATTATTGCAGCACATGTTTGATCAAACTTGGGTTATTAAATTAAAAGTTATCTACTTAAATTGGAAAAAATATCTAGTTCACTTGGATAACAAAATATCTAGTGCACAAGATATGCTCCGCACATCAGCAGTCGTTTGGTGCGTAGATAACCGTATCTTTATCGCACGTGTACACCGCGTTGGTTTAGCAATTAAGAAAAGAAATCCTACGACTGCTAATGACTTTGTATTGTAAAACGGCTTTTGATACGTCGAGCCTCCAATGAGGTGGCGGGGTATTCTAAGAAATGGGGTGTCTCCTTAAAAGTTAACCACACATCCCATTTTATGGATGATCCGCATCGTACATCTTGTGTAAAACATGTGGCACTTCAACTTTCTTCCTTTTGTTTTATTTATTATTTGTTATACTGGGAAGGCTAATATTTTTGGTATAGCTAGGGTTAAAATAAAAGAATGTACTAGTTTTAGAGCCTCATTAATTCCAAAATTTTTCCAAAAGGGACTTGCATGAAAAAGACCCCATACCCTAATTTCCTCCTTGCCAATAAAAACCACAATCAGAAACATAGCAACGAACCGTTTCTATTTGCAGCCATCACCACTATAAATACGCCACCACCCTCCCTCATGACACTCAACCAGAAAAAGAAGAAAAGATACTCAACCTAAAACCACAAATATGGGATCCGCTGTTCTAACAATCCCACAAATAAACTTCTCCAAAGTTGAAGCCTCAAACCCTAACACCGACGAATGGGTTAAAGTCTGATCTGAAGTCGTCGAAGCTCTGAAAGGGTTTGGTTGCTTTGAAGTTACGTACGATAGGTTTACGCCAGAGGCAAGAGATGCTGTTTTCGATAAGCACATAAAGCCGGTGTTTAGTTTGCCTTTGGAGACGAAGGTGAAGAATAATGAAAACAAGGAGTCGACCACAGTGTATAGGTATGGGATCCCTGGGTTAGAACTTGAAGCGCTGTCCATCCGTAATTGTTTTGATGAGAGGACTATCGACGAGTTTATGGATCGGATGTGGGGGGGAGAATGGAAACCCTGATTTTCGGTATATTAATTAATTCTGATACTATGGTAACATTACATTAAAGTACCACAAACTATTGCACTGATATGTGCGTGCAATTTATATTTTCTTTTTCTCATGGGTTCTATAATAGTACTTAAAATAAATTAACAACTGGTCAAGATTATTAGCTTTTTGCATTTGTATTTATTTATTTTTTGGGTGCATGACAGTGATTCAATTTACGAGTTCACTACGATTCTGAAAGAGCTAGCTGGATGAAATTGTGAAGAGGATGATATTTGAGAGCTTAGGAATGGAGAAATACTTTGAATCTCGTATGGAGACGTATACTCCCCGCATAACTTTCAGCCATTATGGGCCTCCAAAGGACAACCAAGAGTCAGAGATTGGGCTTGGGCCGCATACAGACCCAACAACCAATACATGGGTGTGCCAACATGGGCTCAAGGGTCTAGAGGTTCGATTGAAGGAAGGCTCATGGATCGCACCATCTCTCAACTCACTGGAGACGAGCTTTGGGTACGTGTGTGTAGGATTGTATGAATGGTATGACAAAAATTAAGACCGACACTAATAATATAATTTCTCGAATTAACTAAATTCAATGAATATTGAATGTTTTAGGCCTTGAGCATTGGGAGGTATGAACCAACCTGCCATCGAGTGAAAACGTGTGGAGCTCAAGATAGATACACAACTATTTATGGAACGCTTACAAGGGATGGAGTCATGGTGAGAGCTCCAGAGGAGTTGGTGGACGAAGAGCATCCATTGTTGTTCAAACCTTATGACAACAAGGAGTATTTTAAATTTCGCTTGTCGGCTGAGGGTTACAAACATATTTACCCACTCAAGGTTTATTGTGGCTTAGATGCAGCCGAAGAAGAAGAAGAAGAAGAAAAATTAGAATAAGAACAAGAAGAAGCTGATCAGGCTTCGTATGTGTTCTCTTTTATATTTGATTGTGCTCTGGCATATTGTGTGGCTTTCTTCTATATCTATGTATCAACATCTATTAGATTGTGTGGCTTTTCCTATGCATGTATCAATATCTATTAGACTGCAGCACGTGTTTACACACTGCGGCAAGTATGTGTTTTGGGAACGGAGATTTGGTAAATGTTAGAACCATTACCTAATTTATGGTAACGGTTTCAAGGTTTTGGTAACGGTTTGAACAGTTACCAAAACCTTGAAGTGGCGGGCCCCACAATGCACTGAAGATAAAATCCCAAAACCCTTCCCAATTTTTCATCGACCTCTTCCCCCCCCCTTCCTCCAAAATTTTCATTGCGAGCGCCAAAACCTTTCGTCGCCCTTGTCGCCTCAGCTGTCGCCGCCTCCTTCGTGGCCGGCGTTGGACCGTCCGGCATCCAACAGGTCATGGAATCATTTCTCGTATGGGGGTCGCGAATGCCAGAATCGGCATCAAGATTGGCTCGAGCGAGGCCGAGGACATGAATGTGTCCATCTGTCGCCTCATGCACGCCGTCGTTCTGAAGAGCAAGGGTGACGGTTTGCCGGACGTGGCTAGCAGTTTGGACCCGAGCGATCGCGTCCACCATCGATGTCAGTCGATCGATCAATGCGGATAAGACTTCGACGATATTGGGAGAAGGAGTGAAACCGCCCTCGGTTCCGTTGCGGAGGACGGGATGGCTCGTGCTAGGATCTTCGTTGCGATGATCGTTGGCAATCGATTCGAAGGTGGAAGATTAGCTTTTTGGATGGAAAAGCTTCTCGTTTCCATAGACGGCGCCAACTGATAGAGATCGGAATCTCCCTCAAATGTTGTCCTCCGTCGATTTTATGGCCAGCAGGGCAGAACGGTTGAGGTTTTTTGTGGAAGGATGAGCGTATGGATCTCAATGGGTTGTTGATTGTTGTTGACAATGAGATACCTTCAAAAAAAGTCCCGAGATGGGTAACCACCGTAAAACCCTCCGACGATCAAGTAAATGCCGGGGAAAAATTGGGCAGAATAGCAGCGTATTGTATTGAGTTCGCGTTAGCTGAATCGTCTAAAGGAGGGGTTTATATAGAGGTCGCATGGAGTAAGCTGTTGCGAGATCCTCGCCACCAGTTCCGCCTACGCATCATGTTTGTGTTAATGGTGAAATACGCTCATTAATGATGAGATACGCTGGCGTAGGATGCGGGACATGGAGCGGCGGAGATCTCGTCGTGGCGAGATACACGAAGCGGAATACGGGACATGGAGCGGCGGAGATCTCGTCATAACGAGATACCGTTACGTGGACGCCCGTGCTCCATGCTCTCAGCCAAACAGGGACGCTGAGAAAGCTCAGCTATAGGATAGCTCGGAGACGAGCAAGGAAGCTCGGCTCTTGTCATTGCTCGGAGACGAGCAATCGGATGGCGGTTAGGCAAAGAGGGAACGTACTCAAGGGAAGCCCCTTGGAGGTCGGGTGCTACCTCGGAGGTATGGTGCCGAGGAATATTCCTATTGTATCATACTTATTCCAGCTTCATAGCCTCCAGGAATCTAGTGGGTTTACGTGGACGGCGCGTCATAGTGGGCACGTGTCGTGATGCGGAGAATCTTCACTTATATGAGTATTATCAATTTCTCTCTCTCCATATCATTTCATTCACATACAGATTCTATAAGATAGGTGCTAGAGCAAGAGAGAGACAATGCACTAAAGGAAGAAGACTTGTCTTTCATGGAAACCTGAAAACTGCGTTTTAAAGCAAAGTGAGCAGGAGAAAACAAAGCATCTATATTGAAGCTTATATAGTTTTGCCAATTAGTAAAACATTTAATGGTACAACTAGTTATAAGATTTGAAATATCATAATATAAATTTTAGTTGATTGTAGCTTGAGGTCGGAATTGAGATGATTTTGATATGTGCCATGGAGAATAGAGTTGGACTCGAACGAACATAGATAGAGTCGGTTAAGAAGAAGAATATATTAATTGTTAATTTAATTGAGAAGGCGGCTCTTAACAGAGAAAAATGAAAGAAACGGATTCATATAGTCGATCCTAAAATTATGAAATATTGACTTGTTGATGTGTGTATTTTCTTTCTCATTTTCCTGTAGCGATCTTCTATTGCAATTTTATTGTATTTAAACTTTTTGCTGGAGTTAAGTAGTAAATATGTTCATCTTTGTCATGGAAAAAGTTTTTTGTGTTTATCATAATTATATTATAAAGGTTAAATTGCAGGATATATCCTCATCATTATAGCCTGAAAAATAAGAAACCCTCTCATTTTTGTCTGAAAAACAAGAAACCCCCTGATGATGCTCAATATCGGTGATCTCCCAGATCATGACACGTGGCAGATGACGTGTCCCAGAGCACGCAAGAAAGGGCCTACAGTGGCCGACCAGACCACTCCCACGCCCGCCCTACAAATGAAGCTGGCTCGGCTCCGACCCCCAACACAATTGGCCTCCTCGGCCTCACAGCTTGTCCCCGGGCTATCGCAGAACCAAGATACCTCGGCTCTCCCGCTCGTCCGCGAGCTCTCCCGCCGAGGTCATCTTCCTCGGTCTCATCGACCGACCAACGGCACCACTCACAGGCGCAACCTCCATCCCGCGAATCTCGTCATCCGCGAGATATCCTCCGGCCACATCCCATATTCCACGCCATCACGATCCCCCATTAACGAGCATGTCTCGCCATTAATGGGAGATCCCGTTCATCACGCGGACGTGACGTCGGGAGCGTAATGGCCGGCGTGATTCTCGCGCATGCCTTCCTGCTGCCACTGCTATATAAACCCGTTCTTCAGACGGTTCAAGTAAGCCATTTTTACTCCACTAAGCCGTTACTTTGCTTGGATCTCCTCTCTAACTTGATCGTCGGAGGGTTCTCGGTGGTACAACCATCCCGGGACTTCCTTGCAGGTAGCTCGGCGACAACTAACCTCAAACCCATTGAGATCCACACGCTTCAAGAGCCCGCCTCCAAATCCAATCTCAGCCATCCATCGCCGCCATCAGCAGATCAACGGAAGGAAACATCTTGGCGCGATCCCGCTCGCGTCCGGTGGCGCCGTCTGTGGGAAGCTCTTGATTCCACAAAAACAAAAAGTCGATCTTTCGGTCTCAGTCCAATGGCGAGCGATCATCACGACGATCCTAGCGCTAGCCGCCGCCTCCCCCTCAACGGAGGCGCGGGCGAACCTCCTTCGCCGAATTTCTTCAACGCCCTTGCCGGCCGAATAGACCGACTCGCGTCCTTCGTCGAGGCGCTCGTCCACGTCCAAACGGCAGGGCAAGACACCCAGGTTGCCGCACCCCCGCCAAGGACCGAGACCCCTACCGGGAGAGAGAAGATTCCGTTCGCGTCGGCGCTGCCGACCACCGCCTCCCTACCTCCCACGGCCACAGATCTCCCGGACCAATACATTCTGAGACCCATTGGGCGCTCCACAGTTCCACGCCGAGGTCCGTCGCCAGAGCACCTCGCCCCGAAATCCTTCGTGCACCTGTCCCTCCCGAGGAGATGTCAGTCAGCTCGCCTGCTACCAGGCATGACCGACACCCCCTCCCTCGATGGGGTCGCGCAGACGGGACTCGCCACGGCGTCTCAAAGACTACCTCGCCGGGGGATCTAAAGAACATAATTGAGAGGAACCGAGGCCGCAGTTAGACGCATGCCTACAACAGTAGAGTCCAGGGATCAGAATGTGCCGCATTTTCGGGGTACCACGGTCGACTCGACGCCCTCGAAAAGAAGATCGAGGGTATGCATCGGGAAAGTCACCGCTCAAGTGACGGGGCTAAATACGCCGCCGACTCGCTCACCAAACCATTCACTGAGGATCTGCTCGCCGTACACGTCTCCTCTCGCAACAAGCCCCCGAAGGTCTACCTCTTCGACGGCAAATTTGACCCGAAAGACCACTTAGATGCATTCACCGCAGGAATGAGCTTCCAAGACAACTCCGATGCCGCCCAGTGCCGAACCTTCCCGATCACTCTCATCCGATCGGGACGAGACTGGTTCCGAGGACTCGAACCGCTCTCGATCTTGACTTTCGACGAGCTGGCCACCCAATTCATCGGCCAGCTCGTCGGGAACAAGACGGCAAAAACACACAGTTGACCATCTCTTCACTATCAATAGCGGTGTAAAATGCAAAATGCAAAATCCAGGTGAATCCTGCACCAAACAGCCCCTTATTATATCCATGCGTGATGATATATAAGCTCGCTTCTCTATTTTCTACTCATTAAAAGCAACAGCAAAACAAAATGCTTTAAAAAATGCAATTCGAAGCCAAACAAATGAAACCAAGGCAAAGTTTGGCTCCTGGAATTAGAAAATTGAAATGGTGTTGTGTATCATAAAATGTTTTTTTATTGTCTTTTATAATTGTCATTTCATTGTTTGTTTGCAAAAAATTGTGTTATGTTTTGTTCCCTTAATTTTATTGCTTAGTTGGTTGCTTCAAAATAAAGTAAGAATTGGATTTTGGGAATTGATATAGGGCCATATGAGTGAGCTTAAAATACGCTCATAAGAGTTAAAAAAATAAAAATAAAAAGTAAAGATGATTAAAAGAAGAGTAACAATATCCCATTTTTCAATAAAATAAATACCTAAATCTTACATGTCTTTGGGAATAGCCAATTTCTCTTAAAATAGCTCGGAATTTGAATTACCAAAATGCTAATCTCTATTGCCAAAAAGGTGATATCAATTCGCAAAAGTTGAGATTCTTATTCTTTGCAAACAAACGATAAAATGGTAATTCCACCACTTTTAATTTTTCTTAAACAAGTAAGATGTACATGCTTCACACGTTTGTTATTGATTTTTTTTTTTGACTTCTAAGGAATTAAAAAAACAAATTCAGGTCTTGGAAAGAGAGAGGATCACTTAGGAGATGAGAGAGAGGGAAAGAAAGAGTAGAGAGAGAGATGAGAGAGAGAGAGAGAAGGAGGGAGGAAGGGTGTGGTGGCAACCTCGGTTTGAGAGAAGAATAGGAGAATTTTGTGTTTTTTTCCCTCAAAATATGAGAAAATGACATGTGGCTTTTGTCTTATTAAGCATGAGTTTGGATGATAATAGTAAAAATTTGATGCTTTCTTTGTAGGGACTTCGGAAATTGTTCTCGTAATATATTTTTGAAGATCCCAAGATAAATGAAGTTTAGCATTTAACTTTTCAGTCTGTTATCAGTGTATATATCGACTGATTTGTTCTGAGTTTTTGAGTTTCTTTCGTTAAACATACCTACTTTTATGTTACTTAGCATTACTAAAAACCTACCGGTGTCCCACATCATATAATTATTCAATCATGTATACCAATAAGCAATAGCTCAGTTGGTATGAACACTTTCTCTACTCTCGGTTCGAACCCCAAGAACCCTAAGAAGGAGAAGTGCTTAACAAATTAACGTTTTCGGGACAAATTCGTGGGTCTTCTGGGCACGTGTGTGTGTGTTGCGTGCTTGTGTATGGTGTGCGTGGATGTGTTGTGTGTGTTTTGTGGTTAGGGTAGGGCTTATGTGCCAAAAAAGAGAAAAAACAATTATTCACCGATATGTAATGCATTTATGCACCGAAAAGTAAGCAAAATTTAATACATATTGTGATTCTAGATGCTTTTATCCTTCAAATCCCTGATGAATGAAATTCTCTTCTAACATTTGTACAGCTCTAGGTTTGGTAACAACAGTTTAGTTTCTCTCCAGTCAACAGCCATTTTAAAATAAATAATTAGAATTTTTTTTTAATGTACCCCCTCCCCCTACCCCAAAAAAAATGGTATTTTCAAAACCCATCCCCGAAAATCCGTAATTTTATATATCTCCCCAAAAGTTAAAAGTTGTCCAAAAAAACTATCCCTACCTAGTTTTACTTGGCATCTGTTGGGATACAGGTTTATGTTAGTTTGGAGCTGTTTGAATATTAGTAAAAGACCCAAACAATCCGTAAAGGTTATGTCTTCCTCCTCTTGAGTTTCATAAAGGAAGTAGGGTTAGATATTTTTATCCAAATTAAAAATTAGTGTTATTTTTATATATCACCCCAAAAATTGATGGTTCCAAAAATCACCCCAAAAATCTGTAATTTTATATATCATCCCCGAAAGATATAAGTTGTCAAAAAAACTCCCCCTGGATGGTTTTACCAAACGTCTGTTGGGATACTCCTTTATGTTAGTTTGGAGCTGTTTGAATATTAGTAAAAGACCAAAATCGTCTCTAAAGGTCATGTCTTCCTTCTCTTGAATGTTATAAAGTAACTAGGGTTAGATATTTTTCCCCAAATTAAAAATTGTTGTTTTCCATAACATGAGAAACTAGAGCTTTTAACTTAACCGAAGTATGATACTTAGATGAAGGGAAGATTTCTCATACGATACACTGCAACAGGTACTATAGCAATTATTGCAGCAGGTACTATAGTAATTATTGCAGCTCATGTTCGATCCACAGACAAACTTTGGTTATTAAATTAAAAGTTATATTCTTAAATTGGAAAAAATATCTAGTGCGTCTGGATAACAATGAGATGAAATGTGCTCATAAAGGAAAACTTTTTTTGCAAATAGTTATAAGATTTGAAATAGCATAATATAATTTTTAGTTGATTGTAGCTTGAGGTCGGAATTGAGATGATTTTGAGATGTGCCATGGAGATTTAATGAATGCCCTAGTCCAAAAAATTGGCAAAATTATAGTTAAAGGCACAGGAAAGTATCGAGTTGGACTCAAACGAACATAGATAGAGTCAGTTAAGAAGAATATATTAATTGTTAATTTAATTGAGAATGCGACTCTTAACAGAGAAAAAATAAAGTGATTGTCATGTTCTAACCGTGTTGTGTTTAAAAAGAGTCTTGAAATTACCGCAATCAAAACGGTGTCGCTTATAGCGAGCCGCGATGAATACGGGTCGTCCGCAGGGAGATGGTAATCTTTTTATAGCTTGTTTTAACGAGTTAATACCGTGTTTTGATTTGTTGGTTAACTAATTGTCGTAACACAGATATGAATAAAAAGGACTTGTTAAGGGTAGTAATAAGTTAGATTGTATGAAGGTGATGTTTGCCAATTCCTTATAGCCCTAACTTGGTATTGATACTAAAACAATAGGTAACAACGCGGATTAGGAAACTTGAAATACGGTAGTTGCGGCATGTCGTTAAATCCGTTTTCCTTATCCCTTGTCCTTCCGTTGTTATCTCTTAATTTTAGCCTTCGGCAAACCACGGGCAATCCGGTCATGATTAGGAATCATCACTATCGTGGTAGAATAGGATGCCTAATGAGTGGAGTTGCGGGTGATTTGCACGGAGTTTCAATAGGCAAGTTTTAGGTTTTAAAGTTTGGACAAAGAAAATCTTCGAATACGATCTAACATATTACACCCTTAACAAGTAAAAAGATTACTCACACATATTTACAAATTAAAAAGAAAGAAAAGAGCAGATACATAAAAACATGCAATGAATGAAAAGAGAACCGATGAGTTCAAGCGTGTTATCTCCAAGTGTTCGATCCCCGGCAACGTGTGAAATCCAAATACCAAGCTTTAAGGTTGCAAGCTCACTTAAGAGGTTGCAAGATCAAAGCAAAGCAAGAATTTCATAATTGAAATCATGTAAAATGGAACAAGACATGTAATAAAAATAAGAACTTTTATTGAAGAACATACTTGTTACAAGAGATCTTGAAGTCAAGAGCCTGAGCCTTAAGCTTGCAAGTTCTGAATGAGAAGTTGCAAGGTCAAGACAAAGGGGCAAGAGCTCAAGAATGAAAAGAAAAATTACAAGAATTCTAATATAAAACTAAAGAAAAAGCTACTCTTTCCTCTTACCTCTGGTCTGTATTTATAGGCTCAGAAAGAAATCAAATAAACAACAAAATCGAGACCAACTGGCAGAGAGAGAGAGGGTGTGTGAGAAGATGGGCCCCACTGGAGCTAATGAGGCCGGCCAGGCCTGTTTTTGGCCGGTCCAAAGAAGGTAGTTTGGTGCAGAATTTGGTGCAGTATCTTATGTTGTCCCCGGTATCTCTTCGGTCTAGTTTATTTCCTCTGTTTCGACCTGATTTGCACCCAATGTTTGGAGGGAATTTTGAATATGTAATTCAACACATGATCTTCACCATTAAATGCTCATTACTTCATTCCCACATATGGCTTGATTCATGGCTGCCCCATTATGGCTCATGCTGATTTGTTTGATTGCCTTTGATTTGAACACATGTTTTTTAGTCTTGAATGCATATTGCATATAAAATCATATCCTTGATTGCATATAAAATCATATCCACTTGTGCTTGAAAGTCTTGTGTACACACTTGTTGTGTTAGACCATTTAGATAAAAAAAAATGTGTGCACAACTTGTTGCGTAAAGGAACTCCTGAAGTATCGGTCGGTTAGCGTTTCTGGACCATTTAGATAGTGTGTACACAACTTGTTGCGTAAAGGACCATTTATATCATATGCATATAAAATCATATCCTTGATTGCATATAAAATCATATCCACATGTGCTTAAAAGTCTTGTGTACACACTTGTTGTGTTAGACCATTTAGATAATAAAAAATGTGTACACAACTTGTTGCGTAAAGGAACTCCTGAAGTATCGGTCGGTTAGCGTTTCTGGTCGCAGTGTCTTCCCTCAAGTGATATATCCGTGCTGTTGGATGCATTTCTAGTATTTTGTCATGGATACCTGTAATCTGTAATACTGAGCAGACACTGGTCAATAATACCGATAAATACAACAATTAGATAATGAATGAGCGGTATTAGAATGCAATTTTCTGATATGAACAAATACCCCCAAACTTATCTATTGCTCGTCCCGAGCAAAACCATTTATTCACAAAAGAAAATCCTAACCGCACTTTCGCAGGGATCGCGATTACACTGAGCGTGTGCAACAAGCCGTTAAACCTCTAGGTGTCCCTAGTAGGAGGAGTGTTGTCTCCTGAGGGTTTTCAGCGGATACTACCCACAAAATCCCGTCAAGCTAGTTTTGCGAAATAACTATGATTCAAACCCTAAGGTTTTGTTTTAAAGATAACAATTCTATTATCCTAAATTTAGAACTATCGAACCTTTATTTTGCACACCTCGCTTCTCATTTAACTTAAGATTTTATATGTCTTTACGTGCAGTGCAAATAGTGTCGTTAAGTTTCAAAAGGATCGATTAAAGTCGTCATGTCACAAAATAAAGCCCAGATAAAAAATTAAAAAGGATCTCATAAGTTTTATAAAGAGTTAAGTGTTTCTCAAGTTTCGTTTTCCAGTTAGATTTCAAATTCAGAATTTCAATTTTCCTTAATAGGAAACTAGGTCTTAATTTTCACTCCACCTTTTTCTTGTTTTCATTTCATACACACCTTTGTGAACGTGCAATAGTCTTTATCATAGAATAAAACTTCCATATCTCCGCTAGAAATACTTTTTATAAAAACCTGCCTTTTGTCAAGATTATTTTCACACAAAGAACCGTTAGGAATTTTAACCCGGAGAGAATACTTGCTTGACTTTGTTTTAACCTGGACTTTCTAGGCTTCTTAGCGAGCTTTGGGCCAATGCTCCCAAACCAGTTGGTTTTATGGCATTAGGTGTAGAGACACCCCAGCGGACTTAATTACTCAAGTTACCTAGGCCCAAAAACAAATGACAATGATGATTTAATGCGAACGGAGATATAACCGGTAGTTCAATTATTTTTTTGGATATAAGACGTGTTTAGTGGGTTAGGTGTGTAATCATTCCAATCAAGATTCAGATGGGTTATTCTTCAGAATTAGTTCCAATTAAGGCGTCAATAATATCCCTTCATATCCACCTCTCTTTATAAACTAGTCTTGATATTACTTATTTCAGAACAAACTTATTTGATCCTCAGAAAATAGTTTATCAAAAAAAAAATTTAGACATAATAGACTTGTCATCTAATTCTCAAAACTCACGACACGTGTAGTGTGATATAAAGACATATATCAGCTATAGTTAACTTCAAAGGAGAGTTATTTTTCAGGTTTTCAAAATCATAAAATAGGATTTAGTTGTTCATATCTTATTAAACAAAACCGTCGAAATATTGAATCTAAGTTCTTTCACTAGCTAACTTGGCGACAAAGTTTTTATGTTTTAAGAAATTTTTTTGAATTTTTATGGTTTTTTTTAAATGCAGAATATACAAATGAATGCGAGGGTTAGAAATGCATACCGAGCGTACCCCCAAACTTAAACTCGACAGTGCCCCCACTGTCATTGTATATTAAAAGGGCAAAAATATTGAAGGTTAGATATACAAATTTTTTATTTTTTTAAAATTTTTTTAACATATATATACAAAGGAAAATCGTATATACATACCCCCAAACTTATTTGAAACAGTGTCCACTATTTTGGCTGGATAACCGAAGTTTGGTGGTAGGCAGAGGAAGATTATGCAAGGTAAACCGGCTCCTGCAAGAGCATGAGCTCCTCTGATGGTTCAGCGCTAAGGTACGGTTTCAGTCTGTGTCCATTTACTTTGAAAAGCGAACCGTCCTTTGGATTTTCCAAATCCACCGCGCCGTGCGGATATACAGTCCGCACAACAAATGGTCCTTTCCAGCGAGATCTGAGCTTACCGGGATGAAAATGTAGTCGGGTGTCGTAAAGAAGCACCTGCTGTCCAGGTGTGAAAGTTTTGCGCGTAAGGTGTTTATCATGAAACACCTTCGTTCGGTTCTTTACAATAACCGCGTTGTCGTAAACTTCATCCTGAAGCTCGTTCAATTCGTTCAGCTGCAGCTTCCGATAGCTGCCCGCATCTTTGAGAGATAGATTCAACTCCTTAATTGCCCAAAATGCGCGATGCTCTATTTCGACTGGAAGGTGGCAAGCCTTTCCATAAACAAGCCGATAAGAAGACATGCCAAGATCGGTTTTATAAGCAGTTCGAAATGCCCAAAGGGCATCAGTGAGTTTCAAAGACCAATCCTTACGGTTCTTGGAAACCGTCTTTTCCAAAATCTGTTTGATTTGCTGATTAGACACTTCGGCTTGCCCACACGTTTGGGGGTGATAAGGCGTAGATAGCTTATGATTTATGGAATATTTCCGCATTAAGGCCTCGAAAGTCCTATTACAGAAATATGTTCCATTGTCACTAATGATTGCGCGGGGGTGTCCAAGCCGGGAAAAGATGTTTTCCTTAAGGAATCTAACGACAACCTTGTTGTCGTTAGTCCGGCTGGGCACGGCCTCGACCCATTTAGAGACATAATCAACAGCAAGAAGAATATACAGGTTCCTAAAGGAGCTAGGAAATGGCCCCATGTAGTCAATACCCCAAACATCGAAAATTTCAACAACCAAGATTGGTTGGAGCGGTATCTCGTTTCTTCTGGATATCCGGCCTAAGTGTTGGCACCGGGAACAAGTCTTGCAATAGTCATGAGCGTCTTTAAAGAGTTGTGGCCAGTAGAAGCCACACCGCAAGATCTTCTCAGCTGTCTTTCTTGGGCCAAAATGCCCGCCACATGCTTGATCGTGGCAAAACGACAGCACACTCTTGACTTCATTGTCAGGGACGCAGCGACGAATAATTTGGTCGGGATAGTACTTAAACAGATAGGGTTCGTCCCAGTAAAAGTGTTTCACTTGAGATAAGAATCGAAGTCTGTCCTGACTTGACCATTCATTCGGTAGTAGTCCTGTGGCCAAATAGTTCACAATATCTGCGAACCAGGGTTCGCAAGATACCGTCAAGAGTTGTTCATCCGGAAAAACATCGTTGATCGGAATTTGAAGTGACGGCGAAGAAGGAAGTCGTGAGAGATGGTCGGCGACCACGTTTTCACATCCTCTTTTGTCCTTGATGACAAGGTCAAACTCTTGAAGCAAGAGGATCTAACGTATCAGCCGAGATTTTGCATCCTTCTTCGCAAAAAGATGGCGAAGGGCTGAATGATCCGTGTAGACTATGACTGGAGAGCCGATCAAGTAAGGCCTGAACTTTTCTAAGTCAAACACAACAGCCAAGAATTCCTTCTCGGTTGTTGTGTAGTTCATTTGGGCATCGTTCAGGGTTCGGCTAGCATAATAGATTACGTATGGAATCTTATCGATGTGATGTCCAAGTACCGCACCGATGGCAAAGTCAGATGCATCACACATAATCTCAAATGGATGCGTCCAGTCAGGAGAGGAAAGAACGGGGGCAGAAGTAAGTGATCTTTTCAATGACTCGAACGCAGTTACACAGCTCGAGTTGAAGTCGAATGTCGTGTCTTTGGCCAGCAAAAGAGTCAAGGGCCTAGCAATCTTGCTAAAATCCTTGATGAACCGTCTATAGAAACCGGCATGGCCAAGGAAGGCTTGGATGTCTCTGACGCATTTGGGAGGAGGGAGATTGGAAATGACTTCAATATTCGCTTTATCTACCTCAATGCCTTTTTTCGAAATGATATGTCCTAGGACAATACCTTCGCGTACCATGAAGTGACAGTTCTCCCAGTTCAAAGTGAGGTTCTTATCCTTACACCTGGTAAGGACAGCGTCGAGATGCAACAAACACTCGTCAAAGGAGTCGCCGAAAATGGAGAAATCATCCATGAAGATCTCCAAGAATTTTTCCACCATGTTTGAGAAAATTCCCATCATACACCGCTGGAAGGTAGCGGGCGCATTGCATAACCCAAAGGGCATGCGGCGATATGCAAACGTGCCGAAAGGACAGGTAAATATGGTCTTGTCCTGGTCTTTTTCGGTGATGGGAATCTGATTATAGCCGGAATAGCCATCAAGAAAGCAGTAGTACTCGTGTCCAGCCAATCGTTCAAGCATTTGGTCAATGAAAGGTAGCGGAAAGTGGTCTTTCCGCGTTGCGGCATTGAGTTTTCTATAATCGATACATACTCGCCACCCAGTCTGGGTGTGAGTAGGGATTAACTCGTTTGCCTCATTGGTGATGACCGTTATGCCCGACTTCTTATGGACAACGTGAATGGGGATAACCCACTGGCTATCAGAGATAGGGTAAATGATACCACTATCTAGACACTTGACGATCTCCTTTTTTTACAGCCTCCTTCATGACTGGGTTTAGTCGTCTTTGTGGATCCCTGGCTGGTTTGGCATCATCCATCATATGAATATGATGTTCAACAATCAAAGGACTAATCCCCTTGATGTCTGCTATTGACCAGCCAAATGCTTGCCGATTGTTGTGCAAGACCGTAAGAAGGGCTTTCTCCTGCTCTGGAGCTAGAGAGGCCGAGATGATAACTGGGAGAGTCTCGTTCTCACCCAAGTAAGCGTACTTAAGGTGAGACGGCAATGGCTTGAGTTCGAGCGTTGGAGGTGAAACGATTGAAGGCAAGATTGGTGAAAAGGTCTCGAACTCAAAGGATTCCAGCAGAGGTTCAAAACGAGTGTAAGCGACCGAGTTGGATGGTTCGGCTCACTCATCCGGAAATTCAAAAGATTCAAACTCGGGTGGTGATTGGTAAGATCGGTCGAGAAAGTGAAACACTCATAGTCACTGTCGGGAGCAGAAGCAGCAGCAGGTTCGAAGAGGAACACACTAGTGGCGTCAAGATTGTTGTGATCGAACAAAAACTCCTCGAATTCACAGTCCTCAGAAGTGATCTCCTGGATCGAACAAACATCTAGTATATGAGCATTAGGTTCAGAGGGTTGATTCCCTAACCTGAAAATGTTGAGTTCAATTGTCATGTTTCCAAAAGATAGGTTCATCGAACCGTTTCGACAATTGATCACAGCATTTGAGGTTGCAAGGAATGGACGACCGAGTATCACCGGAATTTGATTCCGGGGGTTAGCTACAGGTTGTGTGTCTAAAACAATGAAGTCAACGGGGAATATGAAGTCCCCAACCTTTATTAACACATCCTCTAGCTCACCCCTAGGATGGATGATAGATCGGTCGGCCATTTGGAGAGTACAATGTGTGGGTTTTAGCTCTCCTACACCTAGTTGCTCATATACAGAGTAAGAAAGTAGGTTAACACTGACACCAAGATCCAAAAGTGCGCGGTTGATGTTCTTATCCCCAATGGTTATTGAAATCGTAGGACAGCCAGGGTCCTTTCGTTTTTTAGGTAAGGATTGGGTAAGAGCATCACTCACGACACTAGCTAAGAAAACTTTCTTGGGTACCTGAGACTTCCTCTTCTTAGTGCACAAGTCCTTTAAGATTTTTGCATATGATGGGACTTGTTGGACTGCGTCTAAGAGGGGAATGTTTATGTTAACCTGTTTAAACAACTCCAGAATCTTCTCCATTTATGGATTTTGTTTATTTGACCTCAACCGGTTTGGAAATGGAACGTTTTTGAAATTGGTTGAGTCCAATGCTTGTGGAGGAGATTGTGGAGTTGGAACGGATCCCAGAGCTGGAGTTTTCGTGGAGTGAAATGTGGGTCCATTCAAAGCAGAAGAAGGAGAGGAGCCTTTTGAAGAATGGAGAATAGGCTCGGAAGACGGAGAAGAAGAAGACGGGGTGTCATCAGCTATCCGCGTGCCGGTGTTGTTGTGCAGCATCCTTCCAGATCTCAATGTAGTCACGGCACTCACATTATAGTTTTGTTGTTCAAGAGCAACATGTACATTATGTGGGTGACTAGGATTTGGGAGTGGTTGAGATGGAAGTTTCCCTTTCTCTCGCTCGCTTAGAGCCGCATTCAGCTGTGCAATCTGGGCTTCGATGGTCTTGATGCTTTGCCCATGAGCAGCGGTGTGTTGCACCAGAGACTGAATAGAAGACTGGATGTTGGCAGTGGATTGAGTTGATTGTTTTACGAACGCCTCCAGAGTTCGTTCTAGCGAGGAAACCTTATCGTTGTTTGACGGAACAAAGTTGTTTTGAGGGAAAGAATTGTTGGGTGCAAAATTGTTCGTCGGATTTTGAAAAGGTTGGGGTTGGAAGGGCTGCTGAAATTGTTGTTGTGCTTGTTGTTGAGGAAGACCCTTTTGAAAGTTGTTCTGCCCTTGGAACCGATTTTGATTCTGGTTCCAAGCGAAGTCAGGGTGGTTTCTCCATCCAGGGTTGTACGTGGAAGAGTATGGATCGTTTCTTGGTCTTTGCTGAAATGCAGCATTGACCTGATCCTGTCCTTGGGAAGGTGGATTATAAGGACACTCTTCGGTTAGGTGAGATGGATCGGAACAACAAGTGCAAATGGTACGAAGGGGAAGAATGGGGGCAGGAGCGGGAGATGAAAATTTGCTCTCTGTTGCTTCAAGTTTTTTCGTTATTGCAGCCATCTCAGCTTTCATCGCAATAGAGACATCAAGTTGGTGAATGCCTGCCCTAGATTGACCAGTAGACGTAGAAGAAGAAGAAGAATTGCTTGGTCTGATGCTCTCCCATTGAAGCGTTTGTTCCGCAAGATCGTCGAAGAATTGCTATGCTTCCTCGTCAGATTTGGATAGGAAGTGGCCTTGACAAATGGTTTCCAGCAACTGTTTGGTTGCTAGATTCAGGCCCTCGTATAAAGTTTGGCAAAGTTATCATTTCTCAATACCGTGATGAGGGCACTGAACAAGAAGGTCTTTGTATCGGTCAAAGCACTTCCAAAAAGGTTCGGTAGAAAGCTGGGAAAATTGGTTGATTTCGTTTCGGATTCTAGCGGTCTTGTGGTTCGGGTAGAACTTTTTAAGAAACGCTTTAACAAACTCGTCCCAACTGGTTATGGAGTGCGATGCGGTGCTATACAGCCACTTTTCAGCAAGATCGCACAAAGTGAACGGAATAACTCGTAGCCGTATAGCATCGTCAGACAGTTGGGTTGTCTTCATCATTGCACATACGTTCTGGAATTTGTTGATGAAGATATATGCATCTTCGGGTTCCAGCCCGTGAAATTTGGGCAACATGTTGATGAAGTGGGGCTTAATTTCGAAATTATCCCTATTGGCTGGCGGAAGTGAAAGACAGGTTGGAAGTGCAGAGCGGGGAGGGTAGAAACGATCCTGGAGCGCGATTCGCTGTGGCGCTGCAACAGGTTGCGGGTTATTCGCACCCAGATTAGGTGGAATCAGTCCCTGGGCAGGTGGAGGGATGTTTGGATTAAATCCTGACATCTCAGAAGAAGAATTTGGTGATAGAGAAAGTGAAGATGTATGAACAGAATCTCGGTCAACGTCGGAGTTGACCGGCAAAGGTAAGGGTGATAACGGAATTGAGGGATTTTCGACGTTGGAGTCGATCGCGTAGTCCGTAGGGACTAACGAAACGCGGACTAAACGGGAACTAGGGTCCCTAGTCCAAGCGGACATACACTAAACGAGTTTAGTGTAGTCAAAGCGTAGAAGGTGAGGGTAAGAAAACGAAAATGGAGAAAAATTGGGTGATGGTGGTAAAAATGGCAATTTTATGTTTGTTTCAAAAGAATGGGAAAAATGAAATGACTGTTCAACAAACACAATCACAAATGCACAATCACAAATTCACAATCAATACCTAGACTAGGGTCCTCTAAGTCAACTAGACCTGCTCCTAACTATTCCAAAGCGACAAATTGTGAGATAACCCTCAGATCGTCTCTTCACAGCCAGTTGTGGCCAGGTAAGCACAAGTGAGGTATGGAGGGATCCACTCATGAATCACCATGAGACGGGCATTTTAAAGTTACCTCCTCACTTGTCTAGCCTAGGCACCACAAGAGTCATGTTTAGATAAACGATTGAATGCCCACAATCTTCCTTTGTCCTATTGAGCGCGACAAGTCCTTAGTGGGCTGAGTCTAGATATTTTTTATTAAACTTGATGTGACACTTATGCAATTAGTGATTTCCAGGGTCTTAGCAAGGGTGATGAAATCCCCACCCCCCCTTAAGTCCGTATTAAATGATGCAATGCGCAAAATTCAACCAAGTTTTGATTTCAAGCAATCAGTTATCGTTTTTTTTTACTTTTAATGCGGTGCTGCAACAAATACGGTTAGTTTTATTTTTTTGGCTTTTTGCGGCGAATTTTGCTAAGAATCCTGCAAAGACAAGAATATTGGAGCGTCGGGTTTGAGAGGGGAAGTTTAGAAAAATATGTACCAAAAAGTATCGAGTTTCAGAAACTCGTGTCGATATTGCCTCTGAGTGGTCGAATGGTTCGCTTGTGCGGGTCCAACTACCCTGATCTTTGGCACTGAGTGTTCACCCTCCTTTGCACTTGAAAATGCCCCTTTGTTCCGCACGATCGCTGCTCAAAATCCGTCAAATCTGCACATGTTGGAAAAATACGAAAATTTGAGCCAAAAAGCAATATTAATAACCATAATTCTGAACACAAATAATTAAGAAAATCAAATAATAAAAATGGAATTTATATCAAAACACTGGAAGCAACACAGAAAAATAAAAGTGAAAAGGCCACACCAAGGCCGGCGAGCTCGGTTTTTCAAGGTATGTAGCCGGTTTTTGTGTGAGGAAATTTGCTCAAATTTTGTGTGTTGTCTCAATGAAGAAATGTCATTCCAATTTTATAACTTGATTTATTTCTTTAGCATCAGAGTGTTAGCAGAATTCAAATCCAGAGAAGAAAAGAATTTTATTTGTGTTTGTGGTTGGTTTCAAAAAGAATGGTTATTTGTTTGAATGTGTTAGAAATTAGTTTTATACAGAATATGCACAAATTTAACCCGAGACTACAAGTATAAAAGCGTTACCGTCTCCCCGGCAACGGCGCCATTTGATTGTCATGTTCTAACCGTGTCGTGTTTAAAAAGAGTCTTGAAATTACCGTAATCAAAACGGTGTCGCTTGTAGCGAGCCACGATGAATACGGGTCGTCCGCAGGGAGATGGTAAGCTTTTTATAGCTTGTTTTAACGAGTTAATACCGTGTTTTGATTTGTTGGTTAACTAATTGTCGTAACACAGATATGAATAAAAAGGACTTGTTAAGGGTAGTAATAAGTTAGATTGTATGAAGGTGATGTTTGCCAATTCCTTATAGCCACAACTTGGTATTGACACTAAAACAATAGGTAACAACGCGGATTAGGAAACTTGAAATACGGTAGTTGCGGCATGTCGCTAAATCCGTTTTCCTTGTCCCTTGTCCTTCCGTTGTTATCTCTTGATTTTAGCCTTCGGCAAACCACGGGCAATCCGGTCATGATTAGGAATCATCACTATCGTGGTAGGATAGGATGCCTAGTGAGCGGAGTTGCGGGTGATTTGCACGGAGTTTCAATAGGCAAGTTTTAGGTTTTAAAGTTTGGACAAAGAAAATCTTCGAATACGATCTAACATATTACACCCTTAACAAGTGAAAAGATTACTCACACATATTTACAAATTAAAAAGAAAGAAAAGAGAAGATACATAAAAACATGCAATGAAATAAAGATGAAAAGAGAACCGATGAGTTCAAGCGTATTATCTCCAAGTGTTCGATCCCCGGCAATGTGTGAAATCCAAATACCAAGCTTTAAGGTTGCAAGCTCACTTAAGAGGTTGCAAGATCAAAGCAAAGCAAGAATTTCACAATTGAAATCATGTAAAATGGAACAAGACATGTAATAAAAATAAGAACTTTTATTGAAGAACAAACTTGTTACAAGAGATCTTGAAGTCAATAGCCTAATCCTTAAGCTTGCAAGTTCTAAATGAGAAGTTGCAAGGCCAAGGCAAAGGGGCAAGAGCTTAAGAATGAAAAGAAAAATTACAAGAATTCTAAGATAAAACTAAAGAAAAAGCTACTCTTTCCTCTTACCTCTGGTCTGTATTTATAGGCTCAGAAAGAAATCAAATAAACAACAAAATCGAGACCAACTGGCAGAGAGAGAGGCTGTGTGAGAAGATGGGCCCCACTGGAGCTAATGAGGCCGGCCAGGCCGGTTTTTGGCCGGTCTAAAGAAGGTAGTTTGGTGCAGAATTTGGTGCAGTATCTTATGTTGTCCCCGGTATCTCTTTGGTCTAGTTTATTTCCTCTGTTTCGACCTGATTTGCACCCAATGTTTGGAGGGAATTTTGAATATGTAATTCAATACATGATCTTCACCATTAAATGCTCATTACTTCATTCCCACATATGGCTTGATTCATGGCTGCCCCATTATGGCTCATGCTGATTTGTTTGATTGCTTTTGATTTGAACACATGCTTTTTAGTCTTGAATGCATATAATATCATATGCATATAAAATCATATTCTTGATTGCATATAAAATCATATCCACATGTGCTTAAAAGTCTTGTGTACACACTTGTTATGTTGGACCATTTAGATAAAAAAATGTGTACACAACTTGTTGCGTAAAGGAACTCCTGAAGTATCGGTCGGTTAGCGTTTCTGGTCGCAGTGTCTTCCCTCAAGTGATATATCCGTGCTGTTGGATGCATTTCTAGTATTTTGTCATGGATATCTGTAATCTGTAATACTGAGCAGACACTTGGTCAATAATATCGATAAATAAAACAATTAGATAATGAATGAGCGGTATTAGAATGCAATTTTCTGATATGAACAGAAAGAAACGGATTCATATAGTCGACCCTAAAATTATGAAATATTGACTTGTTGATGTGCGTATTTTCTTTCTCATCTAGCTGCAGTTATCTTCTATTGCAATTTTATTGTATTTAAACTTTTCGCTGGAGTTAAGTTGTAAATATGTTCATCTTTGTCATGGAAAAAGTTTTTTGTGTTTATCATAATTATATTATAAAGGCTAAATTGCAGGATATATCCTTCTCATTGTAGCCTGAAAAATAAGGAACCCTCTCATTTTTGTCTGAAAAACAAGAAACCCCTTAATTTGAAAACCTTCATTTTTATCTCACAAATTTAATCCTGTTAATTTTCTCAGTGGATTTTCCAAAATGCTCTACATCCTTTCCCACATTACTTTTCCTTTTTTCTTTTCTAATTTTTTTCCTCTCCAAATTTCTCTCTTCTTTCTTCTCAAAGATCTCCAATATATCTCCATGCTATATTATCATCCATGGATTCAAGAGAATATGGAGTCGAAAAAGAAAATGCGGAAAAAGACGAAGAAAAGGTAAGATAATTGGACTAGTCAATTAAGGGGTGTTTTTAGCATAGAAAGGTCTCATGAATGGAATACATTGCTAGGGTTTATAGGATAAAGTATAAGTTGATGGATTTTATGCTTTATTTAATGGTTTAAAATCTATTTTTCCTTTTTCTTTTGTCCCACATCGCCAAGGCAACAAGGTGTTGATGTTCTTATATATGTGGATGTGTCTTAGCCTCTTGAGTTTGTTCAAGGGCTAGTGGGCTTGGGCTTTCCCACACATGTGTCCGTCCGTCCCGAGCCCGGGTTAGGTACGTGTGCTTACCTTTATGCATAAAAAATGCTTTTGTTTGGACCCGTTCCTAGACCGTTGCAGCAGCCATGGGCTCGTATTAAGAGTGGACCGTTGGATGAATTTTAATGCAGGCGTTTCTGCCCGTTGGCGGACAGTGACATTGGGACTGCATTAATCTGTGTATTGATGGGCAGTAATGGGCTTAATGGCCAACAGTAATGGGGACGCCTATATAAGGAGCACCCCTTCTCTTTTGTTCAACTTACAAAAAAAAATAAAACAAAACACCCCTTCTCTCAACCGAGTTGCTCCTCTTCTCTCCACTGCTCCGGCAAGCTCCCGGCCCTCCACTCTGGCGAGCACCTTCTCCTCTCCGTTTCCCTTCATATATATTCCAAAGCCCACTGCTGTTGCTGCCTCTGTCCAGTTCGGGTTCGGGCCATTTTTCTGTTGAGCGACGAGGGTCAGCGACCGGTTCGACACTTCATCCTACTGCACTTAGGGTGGAGTCCCTGTTGGTAGGGCGGTCGTATCCTCAAGTTCCGTCATCACATACTAGTCGTATCATATCACTTCTAACTATCCTTAGTTTATATTATGGTTTCACTAACAATCTTTTAACTCTAACCCTAGTTTCTTAATCTAGGTTTTCTTAACCATATTATACAAATCGGTTTCAACAACACTTTGCGGGGGTGCTATACGCCATCCACCCGACTTCTCCCGTGGATATAGATCCACTCACCTTGCTCCTTGCTTGCCGAAGTTGATGATGCCTCACTCCGTCACCTCGGAATCCACACGAAGATACCTACAATCATACACAATCGCAATCGCTATAAAAAGCGAATCCAGAAAACCGATACGACACACGGCGCGCTCATAGGTTAGAACCTATGGCCTACGCATGCAAAAACAATCAAACAACCCTTTTTGTCGATGTGCAAACATCCAACAACCCAAAAAAAATCCAAATAGCAAAACCAAATATTTCAAAATACGGAAAATATAGCCAAAAACATACCAAAGTGCTCCTAGATTTTGACTCAGGTCAAACTAGCCAATTTTGTATATAAGGTTGCTCTAGATATCATCTAAGGGACTCACCGACCAAAATTCAACGCATTTCCTCCCGACATGGCCGCAAATTGCGGCCCATATAAATAAATCTGTAGCCAGAATGTAGGGGTAGGGGCTCAGGTTTCAGGGGGTGGTCCATGGTTGCCTGCACGACTCCCAGTATTCGCTAAATAATTTTTAGTGTCTCCGGGTTACTCCAGATTCCAAAATACCCTCAAAATTCACATAATTATACGATGTAGGGGTTTCTAAGTTAGTGTTTAGGTTCTATTTTCTGTTCTAGGTCATTAAAATACCACCCAAGTCTAGTTAACAGTCTCTACCCATCATCAATTTCCCAAACCCTTCTCTAGAATTCCAAAGTTCACAAATCCATCACTAAACGACTTCTAAACTCAAACAAAATGCTAGGAAATCAAACTACCCTAAACGAGAAGAGATATACCTCATGGTTACACCCAAACAAAACCCTAGAAGTCTCAATGTTGTCAAAATCCCACTTTGCTTGGTTCATTGCAATGAGGGTGAGGAGGTGATCGTTTTTTATGAAAGGGGTATAGGGTTTTGACATGGTTTTTGAGATGGGTCATGAGAGTAGAAGGGGGGCTAGAAGATGAAGAAGGAGATGATCAAATGGTGGGGGAAAAGAGTTGGGGCAGCACCCTCCCTCTCTCTCTCTTTCTCACTCTCATTCTCTCTCCTAGCATGGTCTCATCTCATCATTATGTCCCCCCTCTCTCTCTCCTCTCAATCATTCCTCTTTTCTTTTCTTTTCTCCCCCAAAAACCCAACCATAACATAAAACAACACAAATGAAATAATATGTAACATGTCATGGTGTACTAATCATGAAAAACTGTAGAAATACGAATTTGGCCTACTTGCGATTAGCAGTGCACTAATCGGGTTTTTATCGAAACTGCATCTAATAAATTTTTAAAATGCCAAATCCTTTAAATATATTATTAAATTAATAAATCATTTTAATTTCCAATTATTTCACAATTATTGGTATATATTTATACCCTTTTTCGAAAACCCCAATTTCGCAAATCGGGCAGTTTTCGGGAAATATATTATTTTAATATTAAATCCCAAAAATAATATTTTATATTTTCTGAAATGTTACAAGACATGATCGGCAAGTTTCATAAGATGTAAATTCGAACGGGTTCAAATATCCATCCTTATGTAACTTAGGTAGTCGTGTCGCATTGATATGACCTAGTCTACAATGCCACAAGAAGGATTCGTTCATTTCTGAACTTTTCCTCTTGTGTGTGTTCTGTACGTTAAGAACTATATTTTGATTCAGAACGTATAAACCGTTATATAACGTACCAAACCCAATCAACACTTGATTTAGAAAAATGTTCATAACATTTTTCTCTACTACAAAGTTATATCCTTCTTTATCTAATAAAAAAAATCGATATTAAATTGCATATCATAGATGGTACATAATAACAGTCGTTCAAGATCAATGTATTCCCATTTGACAATATAAGGTGATATTCACCAACTGCTTTGGTTGTAACATTTGCACCATTCCCTACTTTTAGAGAATGATCACCTTTTTCCCAGTTCTCTACCTTTCTTTAGCCCATGTAACATATTACAAATGTGGGATCCTGATCCGATATCTAATACGCAGGACATAGAATGGACTGAGTAACAGTTCTCCGTAACGAACACACCCGAAGAAGATGCATCAACATGCTCATTCCTCGTTCGGGTGGCGTGGGAATCCGGATATTCCCCTATTTCCTGCTCAGACTTATAAAAATTATAAGGTAGAGCGGAACCAATATTCTCCGGCTCAGTATAACAAGTGGGTTCGGTCAATACATCAATATTATTATCTTGATTAAGACGTGTCATGGTCGCTACCTAGAGAGAGAGAGAGAAGAAAACATTTTAGCGTATGCTCTTACAAGATTAGATTGGTTATTGTTTCCCCCAATCAGAACAAATCTCTGTTGGAAATTCAAAATTCAAATTTTGAAGCAACGCTTCAAATCCCGGGCGCAACGCGCCACGTGTCAGGCGCAGATACATCAGCGCAGCGCCCAAAGCAGCGCACCCAATCAGAGCAAAGCTCTATTTAAAGCAAAATTAAAGGAAGCAACGCTTCAGTTGCGCAAGCACCGCGCTGCGCGACACGTGTCAGTTGCGCTGCGCTAGCGCAGTTGCGCTGCGCTACACGTGTCAGCGCAGATGCGCTAGCGCAGTTGCGCTGTGCTGTGCGCTGCTTAACGCGTGTCACGCGCTGGGGCATTTGCGCCAAACAGAATCAAGATTCTAAAGAAATCTTTCTGTTCTTGTTAAAACAAGAAGATTTTCTTCTGTAAAACAGAAGCCCTTGGATCAAAGATCCAACGCTGGGAAACATTCCCCAAATCACTCAGAGAAAGATCTCTTTCACTAATTTATGGGCATTATAAAAAGGACCCTAGACCTCAATTCAAAGGCATCAACATTTTGGTGAGAAATAAAAAATTTTAATCAGAGAGAACTCTGAAGAAATTTCAAGAAGAAGAAAAAAGGTAAAAGACCTTTTAAATAGAAGAAATTTCTTCTAATAGATCATTGATCTAAGAACAAGATCAATGATCTTCACATAATAAACAGTGCTTTGCACTTTTTATGAACCTCTGGTCCGTGAAATAAAAAAAACTTGTTTTTCTTTGATCTAAATTAGATCAAGAAATCAAATAGTGCTTTGCACTTCTTTTATGAACCATTGGTTCTTGAATCTAAAAGATTCTCAAATTAATAGTGCTTTGCACTTATAAATCTGCACTGTTGCGCTTTTGGGCTGGCGCAAGCCACCAGAGAGCGCCACGTGTCAGCATCTGAACCATTTGCGCTATGCGCTTTTGAAATAGAGCTTTGCTCTCTGAAATTGGCGCAACTCACCAGAGCGCGCCACGTGTCAGCAGCGCAAGCGTAGCGCACTAGCGCAGCGCACTGCGCTTGCATGACATGTGTCATCACCACAAGCGCTTGCGCTCTTTGATTGGCGCAAAGCGCCTGAAAAATGCAATGCATTTCTTTTGTTAAAGGGCCAGGCCCAAGTCAAAAAGACCTAGCAGGCCAAAATAAATTGCAAAGCAATAAAAAGGGCAGAGCCCAAGTAAAATTGATGCTCTGCATCATTTATAAATGGGCAGAGCCTAAAACAAATTGATGCTCTGCATCCTTTATGGGCAGAGCCCAAATAAAAATAAAAAGAAATGCAATGCAAAAACAAATAAAAATGATGAGTATTCTCCAACTGGACTTAGCCCAATCATGGCTGTAAGTCCTCAAATTAAATTGACTGAGCAAGATTACTCTTCTAAATCAATTTACTTCCGGTTCGAGGGTACATCTCCAAACTCCTCTGACACCTGTCGTTGTAATCCTTCAAAAACGTCAGAGAGGTGACGGGTCCCGACGACCACATATGAATATGGACTGCGGGGTCCTTAAACTCGTGGACCGAAACGTCCTTAAACTAATATTGGACCGAAACGTCCTTAAACTAATATTAGACCGAAACGTCCTTAAACTAATGGTGGATCACCACGTCCCTAAACTGGAACATGGACCACTAAGTCCCTAAACTGGAACAATAGAGCCTCCAAATGCTCTTTTGTCGGATCTAAACGGTCCCGTTTAAGTTGATCTTAACCCCGAATACGGCTAACGTATCCTTAAACATTTAAATGGACTATAAAACTCCAAATCGACTTTGGTTTAAGGGTATATCTCTGAACTCCTCTGACACCTATCGTTGTAATCCTTCAACGACGTCAGAGAGGTGATGAGTCCTGACGGCCATATGTTAAACAGATCACCACGTTAAGTTGATCTTAGTCTCAAACAGGACTAACGTATCCTTAACGAATGTTTAAGTTGATCTTAGCCTCAATACGGCTATTGTATCCTTAAACTAAAAACACCAAACCCAAATCTAAGTAAATACGGATTTGGACTAATCCACGTCCTACGGGTGACGGCATTACTTAGTCTCCGTATACAATCCACGGGCAACCACAAACAAAACAAACACACACGACACGAAGTGAAATTCTGGAGAAGGAGAAAGTGGTTACCGCGATGCGGTAGCGTAACTAACTGCAGGGGCTTGCGCCTGCAGGGAAGAGCGTCCCCACAATAAAAAACCCCTCAAGCGAGGGGGAATCTGACGAAGTCTGCTACATCGGCCGCATCCGTCTAAACCTCCGATACACGGTGCCATAAATCAACTTGGCATCTTCGGAGAGGTAGACGGATAGCACCAATTAGCATCTGCCCCGAATCTCAGGCAAGACGAACCTACGCGGTATTCGTCTCTGTATTCGGAGGGGAACAGATTCTGGCACGCCCGGTGGGACCTTTTTCTCTTTCCACTCCACACTTCATGTGTCGTCTTCGCGAACGAATCGCGGTTTGTTAATGGTTGCCTTTGGATTTCAAGTTTACTAAGATTTGATCTCTTGCTTGGCGCAGAAAAGAAATCAAGCATCGATGGCCTCTACCTGTTCGAAGTGCTCTAACTGCAGCTGCAGCTCGCGTCCGGCCTCAACTGGGGGCATAACCTACGGGCCCCAAGCGGTCTCTTTGTTCACCATGCCCGTGGAGCAGATTACTCAAGCCACCACGGGATTGTTTTTCGGAACTATGCTTCCGCCAACAAGCTTCAGCACCCACGTGCCCATACAAGAAGCTCCTAAGAGGTCGGTCTTCGATCGACTTTCAGCTACTGCGGCCCCTCTCAACGGGTCGCCCAACACCAGTGCCTCGGTCTTCTCCAGGCTGGGCCAAAACTCCTGCGGGCCCACGATGAAGCTTGCAGTCCCGGAAAAGGTTATTCCAAAAAGAATAGCCAAACCTGCTCATGAAGTCGTCAAGGCGGCTTCTCCGGCTAAGAGATCGGTCTTTACAAGACTGACCGTCCCAAATCCCACTCCTGCTCCTGCTGCTCAAGAGATATCAGTCTTCAATAGGCTGACGCCGGCAACAGCCCCACACCTGAACAGGGGGCAAGAAGAAGTTGTTTCTGTCTCTGAACTAATACCGACGACTCTTCGCGCCCGCCGATGCCACTAGCGCTGGATAAGGAAGACCGGGGGCAACTCCCCTTCTGGGATGACTCCGCTAGCTCCAACGGTGGAAGTTAACGCTGCTGTTCCCACCGGGAACAGCTTCGAGCTACTGAATAGGGTACGTAGAAACTCGCCGACTGCGGTGCTCAAAAGATCTCCTCCACCAGTAGAGACTGCCGTGGAAGCAGAAAAGCCAGAGCAGTCTCCTCGATCGCTGTCCTCCAAGATCTATAAGGCATGGCGACGAGTCCGAGAATCTATCATTGATCCTAACCCCTCTCGCCAACAGAAGAAGTCGAAAGGTCGGCAAGAATAAAATCCCCCGGTCAAGCAACGAAAGGTGACGACCGCTTGGGTGCCCAAAGCAACGGCCCCCTCAACTTCTACGGCCCATAAAAGAAGAAGGCCGGAGAAAGTCCCTACACCTATGGCGAATATCAAAGGTGGTGAACCCAAACACCCTAAGTCAGGGGGCATTGTAGTTCATACCGTCTACGTGGCGTCTGGTAAGGAGGACAGCCGCATATCAACAGGTCATCGACTGCTTACGCGATCAGTGACCAAAGCGAAGGAGCAACAACAAATGCTTCAAGAGATGATGAACGCTATGGCCGCACTTACCGGGCCAAAAGAAAACCCTGAGACGTCCTCAGATGAATGCCAGGAGCAAGAAACCGACACCGAATTCCTTCGTCGAATATTGGAAAAGAAGGACAAAGAGGCTGCTGAACAAGCAGCCAACATAATGCGTATGGGCCTCCTGTTCCAAGACATGGTGGGGATGATGATCCAACAAGATCCTCCGGCCGAAGATCCCCCGATCGTCCTTGAAGACGATAGGGGAGAGACATCGAATCCTCCGCCAGCTCTGTCAACAGCTAAGGAAGAAACAATCTACAAGGCTGACCTGGATGAGTACATAGCCCAACAAATACGGGTTCATCATGCGGCTGAAGCAGCTGGCCAGGTCATAAAAACGAGGCGTCCATATCCAAGTTGGTACGACCAAATCAAGTACCCGCCGGGTTACACAATTCCCAAGTTCCATGTCTACAAGGGGACGAGCAATCCTCATCAGCATGTTGCCCAGTTCAGGGCACTCTGTGGCAACACCGGCGGTGATGACAAGCTCTTGCTTCGCGAGTTCGTTGGAAGTTTATCAGATACGGCGTTCGAGTGGTACTCTGAGCTCCCGAACGACTCTATCAAGACCTTCGCGGAGATGGAGCTGTTGTTTACTCAGCGTTTTGCGAGCGCCAGTGAACGCACCCCGATGACGGCACTGATTAACGCTAGGGTAAAGCCAGGAGAGACATGGGTTCAATATGCTATACGGTGGCGGAACTTATGGTCGAAGTGTGAGCAGCGCATTGAAGAAGCTCCCGCGGTGGGTATGTTTGTGGGAACCCTTGATCCGCAAGCAATCATCTCGCAATTTATGATGTTTTTCAAGCCGACTACCTTCCAGGCCTTGATTGACAAGCTAGCGCAAATGGATCAGATGGGCCATAAACCCCCCTTTCAAAGCCGGACTCCCGAAATGACAAAGGGAAGGGAAAAGCGATCGTTGTCGCTAATGCTCAACAACAACCGAGTGACTCGAAGTCGGTTGTTCGTCAAAATAATATGCGTCCGTACGTAGCCCTTGAGGAAAGGCTAGGACGTTCTTACTCTTTTCCCCGCGATAAAACGAGAAGGTTATTCGAGCTGGCGTTGCGCAACCGACTCATAAATCTGCTGGATCCAAAACGTCCGTTGCAACTAAGTGATGTCAATGAGCCCAACTACTGTCCTTATCATCGAGTACTGGGTCATCCGATCGAAGATTGCTATGTCTTCAAAAATTGGCTCGAAGACCAGTATCGACGAGGCAAGTTTGCGTTATCTGACAAATGGAAGGTGAATCCCCCGCAGCCCCACACCTCTAAGGGGATGAATACGCCGGGGGAAACATGCTCCGTCGTTGAAGAAGCTCCTTGGGAGGTTGTATTATCAGCCAAGACAAAGAGGATGTTAAACGATCTTCAGACATATCCAGCGATTAGGTGGAAGAACCCATTGGAGCCGCAGGTCATTGAAGGGATGTTGAAGCCATGTCCAACGCCAAAGACCGATGGTGGTGGCTCAAGCACTCGCAACCAGCCGTCAAAATCTTCGAAGAAGAAGAAAAAGAAATCAAAGAAGCCCGTGAAGCCTGACGACAAGCGTACGGACTTGCAAAAACAAATTGACGCGCTGGAGGAATACAACCAGAAGACACGGACTCCCATTACATTCCAAGAGTTCCTCAATCACGTCTTTCAAGAGGAAGATGAGGGAGAAAGTTCATCTGATGAATCTGAAGAATATGTGGCGAGCTGTCATGTGATTTCCTATTCGTTCATGGACGATGAGGAGACTCCTTGTACTGAAGCGTTGGGGGCAGATCCTGAATCAAAAATTCTGGGGCCATCAGATGAAGTAATTGACGCATTCCTTAATGAAGCTCGGTTGAAAAGTAAAGCTAATCGAGAACGCGAGACAGCTATATTTGAAAGGGCCAAGCGCTAGCGACTTGATAAAAGAGCTGAGACGAGAAAAATACCCCCACTACCGACAAAAGCCAATTCAAGATGAGGAAAAGGTTTGCTAGGGCCATATCAATGGACATGAAGCTACCATCCTCTGAAGGAAAAATTACTGGTGAAATAGAAATGCACCCCTCCTATTGCTTATATCACCAGAAGATTTCGCACCCTACTGAAGAGTGCAAGACCTTCAATAGATGGTGGCAAGGATATGTTGCTCATCGACAACATTTTAAGCGGGAGAAGCGTAAAACTCGTCGGGAGCAAAGAAATACGACCGAAGAGCTTAAAAGAACTACTGGCGATTGTCGCATGGTTAACACCGGCGGGTCACAAGTGCCTACATTCGGGAGTGATTTTGATGAGGAGCTGGAACTTGCCCCTCTCTTTAAAGAGTCCACTTCGGGAAAAGAAGAACAGCCGAAGGTTTGCGAAAATATTCGGCTGCGTAATCGGACGCTGCCTGAAAAGAATCTCGGACCCTTGAACAGAAAAGATAAGGGAAAAGAGAAGGTCCCTGAAGATATCGTCTTAGATGACCAAGCTGTGGAGGAGCTAAGTGCCAAGGACCCTCCGAAGAGAAATAAGGTGGATTACAACGTCTTAGCACATATGAGGAAGCTACCCTCACATCTCAGCATTCTTGACGCCCTTTTGTTATCAAAGGAGGCGAGAGATTCGTTAATCAAGGCACTACAGGATCCGGAGCAATTCCAAGCTTTCCTGGCCGAGGAAAAGATGAAAGATGAATTGGAGGAAGTGCACACGGCCGATGTCACTTTTGGTGATGAAGACCTTCTCCTTGGGACGTGCGAACATAATCGCCCCCTTTATGTCTCAGGATACTGTCACGATATAAAAATAGGCAAAATCCTGATCGACAATGGATCCTCCGTTAACCTCCTCAATGTGCGGGTGTTAAAAGAAATCTGCATGAGCGTCCAGCACCTCGCTCGGGACAAGATCACTATCTCCGGGTTCGACTCCCAGTCATCAAGAACTCTTGGGTCTGTGATACAGACGCTACGCTTCGGGCTACTCGTCACGGACATTAAGTTCCACGTCATAGACGCCAAGACATGCTACAACGCTTTGCTCGGTCGACCGTGGTTACACGAGTACAATGTCATCCCTTCTACACAACATCAGTGTATGAAATACGCTAAGGATGGTCTCGAGTATACCGTGGTGGGAGGACTGAATCTGTTTTCCGAGAATGAAGTCCGCAAATATGAAGATGCCAAGTACTTCTTACCGGATTTCGAAGACACGGAAAGGTGTCACAAGCCGAAAAACAAAGCTAACGCCACCATCCCTGTCTTCGGCAGTGATACCGAGGAGGAAGAGGAGATAGTTTATTCAGGTCCACCCCAACACAACAAGCCAAGGCCATCTACTCCTGCGTTAATCTTTGGTAGCGACTCGGAAGATGAGATCCATGCTGTATTCTCTTCTCGACCTTCAATACGAACGTTCGCTAACGAAGAACAAAGTCTACAAGTCGTCATGGTGCCGCTTAAACACTGCAAAGAACTGGATGCACTTGATATTTACAATGTAGAAGAGCTACAAACGTTCTATGTCCCTCCCAGGCGAGAAAGCAAAAAAGCAATTCTATTCTACCGCTCTGAAGAAACCAAAGTGGAGAAAGAAATCTGGCATGGCGCGGATCCTACGCTCGACAGGCTTCAGCCTATCCGTCTTCCCAGATATTATACGGAAGGCTTGAAGAGGCTGCTAAAACGCCAGGGGATATCCTTCAACCAGACCATTCGAAAAGCCAAGTTCTACGACAAAGTCTGGAACGTTCCCAGGACTCAACGCAAACTGCCTAATGGGAGAATGGAAACAATAGGGCTTGGATACATCCGGTCAAAGAAACGAGAGCTACTACACGGTTGCTACGTCGTATATGACTTCGATGAAGAAGCGGATGCTCAATGGGAGGACGCTAATCCTGAACCAGTAAAAGTTCCAGACAAAAAAGTACCCAGTCCGTCGTTCGAAGAACAAATGGACAAACTTATAAGGGAAGCTGGTCAAAAAGTTTGAGACGACCATAACCGCGAAATGGCCATCTACGAGAAAGCCAAAACGCAACGCCTCCTCCAACAAGCTGTGAAGGATGAAGATGCCGCTCCATGTCAACCTGTTGTAAAAAAGGCTCGACGCAGAGGCAGAAACAAGTCGAAACGCGAAAAAGGCGCTCAACAGCAACGAAGCGGGTCTAAGAGACCACTCAAGCGAAAATCGAGCGGTTCCGATCTATCCCTCATAAGAAAAATGGGTCGGGCGTACTCTTTTCCTCGGGAAAAGACGAAGAAAATACTTGACCTTGCTTTAAAACATCAGATACTTACACTGCCGGAGTCTAAACACCCCGAACAAGCAGGCGAAGTCTCTCACCCAGACTATTGCTCTTATCACCGAGTGATAGGGCACCCTCTCGAAGACTGCTTCACCTTCAAGAATTGGGTTGAAGATCAATATCAGCTTGGCAAGTTCGCTCTGTCTAACAAGTGGAGGGTAGCGCCGCCACAGAAGCACGAACCCAAGGCCACGAAAGAAGAACCAGTGCCTCATTGGGATTGGAAGCGAATTCGTACTTGTCACGTGATAATGATATCAAAAGAAGAGCCCGAGGACATGAATGACCTTCCCTGGTGCTTCGAAAACAGCAACGACGAGGTAATCTCAGAATTCCCACCAGCGCCAAAAGAGCTGGAAGATGGAATCCATACCACTGCAGATAACCTCAAGAAAATTGAGTTGGGGACGGCGAACGACCCGCGACCGACATTCATTAGTGAGCTGTTATCTGAAGAGAAGGTGGCTTCATTAAAAGACCTGCTTACGCAGAACAAAGATTGCTTCGCATGGAACTATTCCGAAATGCCGGGACTAGATCCAGAAATTGCTGTGCATAAATTGGCGATATCCCCGGACGTCAAGCCAGTCAAACAGGCGCCAAGAAGAATGCGGCTCGAGCTTGAGATGACCATCAACGCCGAGGTCAAGAAGCTGATCGACTCTGGATTTATTCAGGAGGTTCAATATCCGGAATGGATCGCCAACATCGTCCCGGTGATGAAGAAAAATGGGACAGTGCGCATATGCGTAGACTTCCGGGATCTCAATAAAGCCTGCCCGAAGGACGATTTTCCAGTGCCAGTCACCGAACTGATGATAGACAATACGTCCACTCATGAGGTTTTCTCCTTTATGGACGGCTCGTCAGGGTATAATCAGATAAAGATGCATCCCGAAGATCAGAAGCACACCGCCTTCAGGACTCCTTTGGGTATATTCTGCTACAAAGTGATGTTCTTCGGTTTAAAGAACGCCGGTGCCACCTACCAGAGGGCCATGACGAAGATCTTCGATGACCTCATACACGAAGTCGTCGAATGCTATATCGACGATCTCGTGGTTAAAAGCAAATCGTATGAAGAACATCTCGAGCATCTGAAGACCGTATTTCAACGCCTTCGACAGTACAACTTGAAGATGAACCCTCTCAAGTGTGCATTCAGGGTTTCCTCAGGCAAATTCCTAGGATTCATCGTCTGACACCGGGATATCAAGATAGATCCATCAAAGATCAAGGCGATCATGGAAATGCCTCCGCCGAGACCCTCAAACAGTTGCGATCTCTCCAAGGGAAGCTCGCATACATACGACGATTTATAGCCAACCTTTCAAGCAAGTACCGTCCTTACAGCCACCTGATGAAGAAGGGAACTCCATTCGTCTGGGATCAAAAATGCCAAGGCGCGCTGGATGAAATTAAACAGTACCTGCAGAACCCGCCAGTGTTGGCTGCTCCGGTTAAGGGAAAACCTCTCATTCTTTATACAACCGCCCTTGAAGGTTCCTTAGGCGCATTATGGGCACAAGAGAATGATCAAGGGAAAGAAAGAGCACTCTACTACTTAAGTCGAGTTCTACTGGGAGCAGAAAGCAACTACTCCCCCATTGAAAAACATTGCCTGGCGTTGATCTTCACGATAACAAAGCTCAGGCACTATGCGTTGGCGCATGAGGTCCGTCTCATTTCAAAGGTAGACCCTCTTAAATATTTAATGTCAAAGGCCATATTGATGGGGCGACTCGCTAAATGGGCCCTGCTCTTGATGGAGTTCTCGATAACGTATCAACCTCTCAAGGCAGTGAAAGGCCAGGCCATCGCTGACTTCCTCGCTGAGCATCCGATACCCGCCGATTCTCCTTTAAATTGCGATCTTCCAGACGAACATGCGTTTGACGCGATCGACGATGGTGATACCCAATGGGAACTTTATTTCGATGGAGCATCTTCCATGAAAAAGCGCAAACAAAGTACCCCTATAATCAAATCGGGGCTAGGCCTCATCTTCGTGACTCCACAAAGAGGGATAATGCGCTTCACTTTCTCCTTAACAGAGCTGAGGATAAATAACGAAGCCGAATACGAAGCTTTGATAGCAGGCCTCGAGATCACCATTGACATGGGAATTGAAAACCTCCTCATATACGGAGATTCTCAACTGGTCGTTAGTCAAGTAAACGGCGACTACTAAACATGCAAACCGGAGTTGGTGAAGTACGGTGAAAAGGTGCAACAACTGTTGACCCAAATTCCCTCCTATACTTTGGAAAGCATACCGCGCGCGAAAAACAGCAAAGCAGACGCGTTGGCCAAACTTGCTAAAGAACTGGCTGACGAGAACCTCGATGATGTTAGAATCGTGGTACAAAGCCGTCGGGTGCTTGCCCCAGCGGAAATACCTCCGGAATCATCCGAGGAAAAGGGAGCGACCGAGCAGACGTCCTTACAAATAAAAGAATGAGAAAAGGCTGAGGACTGGAGGGAAGTCTTCATAGACCACTTTAAGTCCCATCGAATGCCCGAAGATGCGTCCACAAGACACCAGCTTATGAAACGAGCTCTGTCTTTCGCCTTCGTCAATGATACTCTATACAAGAGTTCGTTTGATTCTCTGTGGATGAGATGCCTAGAGCCTGACGAAGCGGAAAGGGTCGTTCAGGAAGTTCATGACGGACTCTGTGGTTCTCACCAAGCGGGCCCGAAGATGAAGTTGAAGATCAAACGGATGGGATACTACTGGCCCACGATGATTCAGGATTGCCTCGAATATGCGAAGCAATGCCACTCATGCCAAATCCATGGGGACTTCATCCACCAGCATCCAAATCCACTACACCCAACGGTGGCTAGCTGGCCATTTGAGATGTGGGGAACTGACATAATCGGCCCCATCGAACCAGCATCGTCCAGGGGACATCGTTTCATCCTGGCGACGACCGATTACTTCTCCAAATGGGCAGAAGCAGTACCGTTGAGGGAAGTGAAGACGGAAAATATCCTCCATTTCTTCAAGACGTACGTCATATATCGGTTTGGAATGACAAGACGGATCATCTCCGATAACGGGCCAGTCTACAGGAGCCACAAAATTAGTCGCTTCGCACAACAGCATAATATAGACTGGAGATATTCTTCAGTTTACAATCCGCGAGCTAATGGTCTAGCTGAAGCCTTCAACAAGACCCTGGCGAAAATCATGAAAAAGACGGTGTCCCGAAATAAGAGAGACTGGCACGAGAGACTGCAAGAGGCTCTTTGGGCGTATCGAACTACGTTCAAAACGGCCACGAGCACAACGTCGTACGCATTGGTATTTGGGATGGAAGCAGTATTCCCCCTCGAGATAGAGTTACCCTCTCTGCGAGTGGCAGTGTACTACGAGTTGACGAACGAAGAAAATGCTAACCTTCGGCTTGAGAAGCTTGATGCCCTTGAAGAGACACGACTCATAGCGCAACAAAATCTGGAAGCTTATAAAGCAAAGATGACGCGCTCATACGAAAGATTGACCCGACCGAGGACATTTCGCCAAGGCGAACTCGTGCTAGTGGTCAAAAGGCCTATGATCCCCAATCGCGCCAAGTGGGGAAAATTCGAGCCAAACTATGAAGGCCCGTACATCATAGATAAAGTTTACCAGGGTGGGGCCTATCTACTCATGGACATGCACGGTGAAAGGCCTTTCAGGCCAATAAACGGCCGCTTCCTAAAGAAATACTACGCTTAATGAGCCGAAGCCTAGGTCAACGATAGATGACGACGACTATGTCCGCTCGCTATCTGCCTAAGCTCAAGCTTTACAAGCAGTAGCCAGCCTTCCTAATAACGGACCGAAACATCCTTAAACTACTACCGCAACATCCTTAGGTTGACGAGATAAGAAAAAAGAGAAAAAGAAAATAATAATAAAAAAATGATGATAAAACGGTATGTCCGTAAGAAGAAAGGGCACGGATGAAAACCTGAAAGGGCTCCGTGCGTAAAAATAGCAGGGCTACCGGCGAGTGTTCGTGAAAACCCGAAAGGGCGCGACCGCGTAAAAAAAAAGAGGAAAAATATAATAAATAAAAATGGTATGTCCATAAGCAAAATGGGCACGGATGAAAACCCGAAAGGGCTCCGTGAGTAAAAACAGCAGGACTACCCGTGAGTGTTTGTGAAAACCCGAAAGGGCGCAACCTCGTTAAAAGACACTTATAGGGTCCTCTCGACCTTGTAAGGAGAAACCACCCGCGTGAGATCCTTACGACTCACAAGGGAGCAACACACTTAGGGATCCCTATGATTCCTAAGGAGAAAATACACTTGCGAGATCCTCACGACTCGTAAGAAGAACTCTCTTATGGGACCCTCACGGCTCATAAGATATGAAAGTCTTAAGTTACAGAGACCTAAACCTGTGCTTAAGCAACCCCCACAACTTTCGTAAAAGATGAAATGATAGAGCATCGCGGAAATAAAACAAAAAAAAGAAATGATAAAACTTTTGCCCTACAGTTAAGATCACATCGATCCCTGTATACAATCCAAGGGCGCAAATAAAAAGGGAACCATACTTTCCCAATAGGCTTCGCCAGAAAACAAAGTCAAATCTCAACAGTTCATCCTAACTCCGAAGAAACCAGGGAAACAAATAATCCTTGGCAAATACCTCAACTCAGAGAAATAAACAATCCTTGATGAGAGCCTCCTGATCCGCGTCGACTCGCAGAGCAACCAGTGTCTCCGTGGGAAATTCTCGACCCGTTTCAACACCAGGGAAACAAATAATCCTTGGCACCAGGGAAACAAATCATCCTTGGCAAATACCTCAACTCAGGGAAACAAACAGTCCTTGATGAGAGCCTCCTGATTCGCGTCGACTCGCAGAGAAACCAGTATCTCCGTGGGAAATTCTCGATCCGTTTCAACACTAGGGAAACAAATAATCCTTGGCAAATACCTCAACTCACGGAAACAAACAATCCTTGATGAGAGCCTCCTGATTCGCATCGACTCGCAGAGAAACCAGTATCTCCGTAGAAAATTCTCGATCCGTTTCAACACCAGGAAAACAAATAATCCTTGGCAAATACCTCAACTCAGGGAAACAAACATCCTTGACGAGAGCCTCCTGATTCGCATCGACTCGCAGAGCAACCAGTGTCTCCGTGGGAAATTCTCGATTCGTCTCAACACCAGGGAAACAAATAATCTCTGGCAAATACCTCAACTCAGGGAAACCAGTGTCCTTGACGAGAGCCTTCTGATTCGCGTCGGCTCGCAGAGAAACCAGTGTCTCCGCGGGAAATTCCCAATTCGTCTCAACTTGCAAGATGAAGCCTCAGGCAGCAGAGATTAAAAAACCTGCTTCCTGAATAATAGGACCCTGCAAGTCGGTCTAAACTGGTCTCTTGCAGACTATTCACGGGTCTCACTCTCCAAAGTCGAATTTCGACAAGGAGGGAATTAACCGCTTACAGGTCCTCTCGACTCGTAAGAGGGAAAAATTCTCTTATAGGATCCTTACGACTTATAAGAGAAAACACACTTAGGAATCCTCACGATTCCTAAGGAGAAAACCCACCTACGAGATCCTCTCGATCCGTAGGGAGAAAAGTCTCTATAAGACCCTCACGGTTCATAGAGTTGAAAAGTTTTAGGCGGCAGATCTGAACCTGCGGCCTAAGCCATCGCTATCTCGTGAAGAAATCAATGTGCTTACTCTATTATCTGCTAATTGTGACAGCATGCTGATAATAAGAAAGGAAAAGGCAAAGAAATAGTACAAGACACTGCAAAGAAAATTTTGTATCTTTATTGAATGCAATCGAGTACAAGATGAAGCGTACAAAATATTGAAGAATGGTGTAATACCCAGCCCTTTTTGTAAGTCTATATCCGTATTTCCTTTTTCATCTATAAAAATTTATTCACAACTATTTATTTTTTTAAAACTACCCAACCTGTTCAATTGCCTCAGCCCATCTTTTAAAAATAAACTAAATTCATTTCTTTTAAACCCATTTCCCTTCGAAAATTTTCCCCACTGGCCCGACCTCGAGCCCATCCACTCTTTTTCTCTTCAATTTTTCCCTATATTGTTCTCAGGCCCAACTCGTTTTCCGGCCCGCCTCCTTTTCCCATTTAAATCGTTTTCCCTGCGCTGGCCCGCGCCCGCTTCATCCAACAACCCGGCCCGGCCCATACATTCAAACCCCTTCTTCTTCCTCAAAAAGCTATCTCCCTTTTTCTCGCGCACTGTTCCCGCGATCCACTCCCCTCGCCGCAGCCCGCGCCTACGCATACGTTGTGCGACGTTACCCCTCTCTAACCCTCGTCAATTCCTATCTCCCTCACACCCTCACTCCTCTCTCATTTTCTAAATTCCTCACCTCTCTCCATCCACAGAAAACCCACCGAGCACCCAACTCTCCTCGCCCCACCGCCGCCGACGACGACTGCAACCCCACCATTTTTCTCTCGCTCACTTCTCTCCACCATCAAGAGCTCCCTACACTACCCCCTCCGCCTACAGCCGTGCACACCCGACTCCTCTGCACACCCGACCCATTACTCCCGAGCTCGACCACCGCCCGCTGTTGACGTCGGTGAGCTTCTCGCCTCATCGTCGGCGCCCCTGAACTCCGTCATCATCATCATCACCATCGCCATCATCTCTCTTTGTATCCCTCTCTCAATCTCAGATCTCTCTCTCTCCCTGTTTCTCTTTCTCTCTCTATCCGATCTCTTCCTGTGCTCTCTCTCTCTCTACCTAACCTCTCTCTGTTTCTCTCCCCCTCACCCGACCTCCTCTCTCAATCTCTCTATCTCTCTCTACCCCCTTAATCTCTCTGTTCTCTCTTCTCTCTTTCTCACTCTAACTCAAAGTCTCTCTCTCTCTCTAAACCTCTCTCTATCTCACTGTCTCTCTCTAAACCTCTCTTCCTCGGCAACATCTCACTCTCTCCCTCACTGTAACATCTCCCTCTCTCAACTCCTCTTCACAAGAACCCTAGACCAAACCTAACCAAATCTCACGGTCGAGCCCCGACATTTCGTCAAACACTTGCATCGATCGCTGCTACAGCTATTCTGGTCACCGACGTCATCGTCAAACTGTGGAACCGATCCTCTGAGGCCGTCATCGACATCAACACGCCATCCATCGCAACGTCAGCACACGCCCGTCGCACCGACCGAGCCATCGAATCCAGGAGCTTAAGCCCGAGCCGAGGCCGCGAACCCTAGCCGCACCGTTCGCCGCGTGCTCGTGCCATTGCCACTGCCGTGCATCGCCAAAACACCTCCAGGCAAGTTCTCTACTTGCTTCATGCTATTCTATTTATGTTACAAACCCAAATCACATAAATTGCTATGTTACCATTCCTGAAAACGTACACTAGTTACCTGTTCGACGTGTGTTCCCAATGAGAATCCTTTCCTAATTTGGCGGAACTAAATGGTATTGTTTGGCCCGTATGGCTGTGAACCTAGTACATGAATTTCGTTGGATAATTTGATCGTTAATGACCAAAACAACTACCCCTCAAGTTTAACCGTAAAACTGGAATTTCTTGTACCTGAAAACTAATAAAATCGCCATAAATCATATACATACTGGAATAGTGCGTTCGAGGGCTCAAATCGAAGCCGACTCGACTAACTTTAACCCTATACTGGTTTTATGGTATTCCTGTACTTAAATTGTGATGATAATTGGATCGGAGTGCGACTCTGGACTGCAGTCCAGAGCGACTCCAGTTGTTGCTCGCTGTTCCGTAATGGGTACTACAAGATTCTCCTTAACTCGTAGATTGCAGAACTCCACTGCTTATTATAGGTAAATCTGTTAGCTATACAACACAATTAGTTTCATTCTGTTTTGTTACCGTTTGATATTTAATCTGCAATTTAAAAGATCGGGACGCATAACAGTCCCAACAGAATCAGAACTGACATATTAGTGTTAAACAGTGTATAACTCATGACGTGCAGATGCGATTGATGATCCATCTATTGCGTTGAAAACCTTACTGAAAACCCTAGAATTCATCAAGCTGTAGCGTCGCTAAAATCTGATCCCAACTGGGATTAAAATGCGTTGCGAAACGGACTTCTGATTCTGAAACCAGATTTCCAGTCGTGAACGCTTAAAATGAAATAGCCATAAATTATGATCCTGAAAACCGATTAGATTGAAACTAAATTCGATGGATGGACAACTGAACATACTAAGTATTACCTGTTTATCGTTTCACTAAATTATATACGTACGTTTCATGATAAATCGTGCAAGTGATAGAATACTGTTTTTATGACACCTTAATCGTGCTTTATATACTGTTTATGTATCATATCATACTCATATCATTGCAGTGATAACCTAGTGATATCGTGCATTTATCCAGTGTTAGATTTTAGTGATGATTGTGGCAAGTACGTCAGCGTTCGTGTATCCGTGAATAAGTGAAAGTGATACGTACTTGTACACAATCAGTGACCCTATTATTCTATTGCATTGTCGACGTCTGTGGGATGCGTGTACGTGTGACTATAAGTGGTATGGGACACTTATGGAAGCGCTTGCACGGGTGTCGCAGATAAGGCACCAGACACTGTCATTTATCTTAGGTATTAGTCAGGATGTGCTTGATGGAGGTCCTGCCCCCAGCTCTTGCGCAGACTTGTCACAGATCGATTGGTATTTAGGGTTATGGTTGGCGTTTGATGTAGACCACGGGGTGTGGGGTAGTTTAAGTATGAGTTCAACAGAATCTCAGGAGTCCCATGCCGGCTTATATATTTAGGAAGATATATGGAGATTTACAGCGTATGTGATATTCACCGTGATATACATGTTACATGTTGGGCCCGTGGTCCCTTGCCCTTGGGTTCTACCCTTGGGTGGAGGACACTCGCGAGTGGTTGACTCTCACACTTCGACTGACGATAGGCTTAGTGACCTGTACAGTGAGACTTAGAGACTGATAGGGATACGGGCATTTATATACCTTATATACCGTGTTGACATACGTGACATATCGTTCTACTGCTTTACTGCTCCGCTGCATTGATTACTGCACATTCATATTCATGCTGTCATTAATTTACTGTTTCACATATCTGTTACCACTGTTAGAATTGTCACATGATTTTATATATATTATATTGCTATTGTGTCGCTCTGACGACCTGAGTATGCATGCTCAGTGTGAGGAGAAGATTTAGCCTGGACCAGAACTAGACGTGCATCACAGACTTCTTGACTTGCCATTCCGAGTTACATTCGTTTGTTCCACTTCAGGTCAGTCTTTACATTGTTTCTTTCAGTTACTGCATTTCTCATTACCTGCGCATCATTTACTGTTTACCATGAAAAACTAGAAGCCGAAGTATGACTACGGCAGGACATTTCCTTGACCGTAGGAGCATGGCTGGCCTTGTCTACCCCTCGTATTCCGTATTTTGGGAAGCGGGGCGTGACATGGTTTAGTTGGTATCAGAGCCAGGTTTTGCATCGATTGGGATTGCAGTTTTCCGTGTATAGTTTGGCAATCTAAGACATCCCTCGGTCTAGGTTGTAAACTTGTCACTCTTGATCCATATTCACATCGTGTGTTCAGCTATCCATTCGCTAGGGTTTCGGGTCACTTGACAAGGTTACGTGGTTGCAATTGCTCTGCCGTACCCTGTTTAAGTGACTTAAAGTCATACGGTTGATTCTCCACTTGTAATAAATTCATCATCTCTGATATTCTTGAATCTTTGTCTTATCCATATTATATTTTGATTAGTTTGGCTTGTGACTTATATCATTCTCAAAATTGTTGTCTCAGGATCATGTCTTTCAACGACTCTTCGTCTATATCCGCTCCCCAGAATCAGACCATTGAGATTCTGGGTGTACTGCAAGGTCTAAAGGAAGCCCAGGAGAGAACAAACGACTTGTTGGCTGAAGGACTGAGAAGACAGGTGAATCAGGCACCAGCGGGAGCCTCAAATCATAAAGGGATCCCCGTTAGACGCGGAAAAGAGAGGAAGATGAAGCGCCAATTTGTTTCTCCGCGGCAGAAGCAGCAGAAGATCCCATGTTGTGGGTACTGTAAGGGACCAGGACATCTTCAGAGGCATTGTCGCCGCGCCCAAGGGAAATGTCTGATTTGTGGATCCAGCGAACATCTCATCAACGGTTGCCCAGAATGGAAAGAACTACAAGGAGGAAATTCGTCCACACTCCCCACTTCTGCCAAGTGACGATTATTGCGTAGTTCGCGCTTCGAGGATAAAGCAGACCCAACACAGGATTCAACTCGCGTAACGATGATGCAGCGGTCTAACAATCAAAAAAGAATTTTTATGTTTTCCAATTTCAGTATTATGTTGTCATCCTCTTATAAACATTTCTTTCCGTTTGAACCTTTGTATCCGTCGAACTTTTAATTGAATGAAATAAAACTTGAATCGTAATATATGTATCATTCTTTTGCTTTCTCCTTATTTATACTATTCGTTATCACAGTATCTTAATCCTGATTTTTCAATTCCTGCCACCGCATATCTTTCTATACTTCGTACACTTAACTATTTTCTTGATGTGTTCCGTTGTTTAATCATGACACTTTCTTTTCAGGCCATGGCCCACCCTAGAGCAGCACCGCACCTAGATGAGGATGCACAGTCATGCGTTTCCTTAGACCGCACGCTGATGAGTTCTGACGATGAGATCAACGGTCCCCAAGTCAATTTCGGAAACCACGATCCAGAGGGCGAAGGAGCAGCCGTCCCAGAGTTTGACATGATAGCTGATTCCGACGAAGAAGAAGGAGATCCTGAAGAGAACCCTATAGAGGAAGATCCCGTTGAAGACCCGATAGAAGAAAATCCAGTTGAGGAAAATCCCGTGGAAGAAAATCCAGAAGAAGAGAATCACATGGAATCGGACCTCGATGAAGAAGCTCTATCCGATGAAGAAGGACCCGATGGACAGGAGCTTGCTGTAGAAGAACTCCCAATGGCGGCCCCCGTGAGGCGCTATGGAAATGGGCGCACCTACCTGAGCGCGCGAGCCTACCGCAACCTGCTGAACCTCCGCAACCGCGACTGACGGGATTTCTTTTAGATGTTGTCTTATCTGGCCAATTAAATATGTGTATAGATTAGGGCCACCTTTTATCTTTGAGAATGCTTTGTTTATAATTTTCTAGAATGGGATAAATTATTGAGTTCGCAAATCCTTCGATCTTCTTAGTTCCCTTGTTACTTGATTATTTCTCCTATACAATTATTTCTTCTACTGAGATCTGTCCACCTCTACTCCTTACTTTTTCTTAACCCTCACTAAGATTAACTAGTACCACACTCGATCTTTTGAGGTCCACCCTCCATCCTTCGCCTGTGCCTCGTTTGTAATCCTTCTGGGAGGAGAAAATTTTGGAGAAACTTCCGAGTTCGCTAACTCTTCAAATCTTGATTCATATGCTGAACCGACCGCTATCCTTCCGATACTTTTTTTCCCTTGTAGTCCCTTTGTGGCTCACCCATACTTCCTGTGTTGACCCGATTCCTGTGTTGACCCGATTCCAATCTCTTTGACCTTCAGTCTAAAGCCGCCACACTCCGACCTTCTGATTGAGCCACACCTCCTTGTAATCACTACCCTAGCTAGCCCTTTTCATATTGGTGATTTCTCTATTACCCAAATATATTTAGGGACATTATTATTCAAAATTTAGTTTTTCACTATTTTAAATTTATCAAAGAGTGTGTGTTATTGATTACTCTGTTTTATATATTTTAAGTACACTATTAGTATTCTCATTTTCAGTAGCGCAACCTTAAACCGCGCATATTTTGTTCCATGTTTCTTATTTTCACGATATGAGTATTCTAAGTTATTTTAAAAATATTTGATTGATACATCGTCCTAAAATATTTTTACCTACCGACGAATCTTTCACTACCTTATTGTCGCTACTTTACTTCGGGTATTGTGTCCACGTTTACTATTATAAATGATTGTGCCTTATACTTATTTTTCCTGCCGTATTACTTTTGTTATACTTATACGTGTACATATTTGAGTTTCGATTTTATCGAGTACGTCTCGAATAATATTGTTCGTATTGTTGTTATTTATATTTCCGTATATATGTAGCTACCCTTATAGTTGTTCCTATTTTATACCTATTTAAATCTATATTTTTGTATGTTATTCTTACGTATTTTATATCTTCAAATTTCTTCATCCACACATTTCTAGTAAATCATTATGTGTTAATTTGCAAAATAATAGCTTTCGCCAATGGTTGTATTACTTATCGTTTATTTTAAATTTCGAGGACGAAATTTTTGTAAGGATGGTATGATGTAATACCCAGCCCTTTTTGTATGTCTATATCCGTATTTCCTTTTTCATCTATAAAAATTTATTCACAACTATTTATTATTTTAAAACTACCCAACCTGTTCAATTGCCTCAGCCCATCTTTTAAAACTAAACTAAATTCATTTCTTTTAAACCCATTTCCCTTCCAAAATTTTCCCCACTGGCCTGACCTCGAGCCCATCCACTCTTTTTCTCCTCAATTTTTCCCTATATTGTTCTCAGGCCCAACTCGTTTTCCGGCCCGCCTCCTTTTCCCATTTAAATCGTTTTCCCTGCGCTGGCCCGCGCCCGCTTCATCCAACAACCCGACCCGGCCCATACATTCAAACCCCTTCTTCTTCCTCAAACGGCTATCTCCCTTTTTCTCGCGCACTGTTCCCGCGATCCACTCGCCTCGCCGCAGCCCGCGCCCACGCGTACGTTGTGCGACGTTACCCTTCTCTAACCCTCGTCAATTCCTATCTCCCTCACACCCTCACTCCTCTCTCATTTTCTAAATTCCTCACCTCTCTCCATCCACAGAAAACCCACCGAGCACCCAACTCTCCTCGCCCCACCGTCGCCGACGGCGACTGCAACCCCACCATTTTTCTCTCTCTCACTTCTCTCCACCATCAAGAGCTCCCTACACTACCCCCTCCGCCTACAGTCGTGCACACCCGACTCCTCTGCACACCCGATCCATTACTCCCGAGCTCGACCACCGCCCGCTGTCAACGTCGGTGAGCTTCTCGCCTCATCATCGGCGCCCCTGAACTCCGTCGTCATCATCATCACCATCGCCATAATCTCTCTTTGTCTCCCTCTCTCAATCTCAGATCTCTCTCTCCCCCTGTTTCTCTTTCTCTCTCTATCCGATCTCTTCCTGTGCTCTCTCTCTCTACCTAACCTCTCTCTGTTTCTCTCCCCCTCACCCGACCTCCTCTCTCAATCTCTCTATCTCTCTCTACCCCCTTAATCTCTCTGTTCTCTCTTCTCTCTCTCTCTCACTCTAACTCAAAGTCTCTCTCTCTCTAAACCTCTCTCTATCTCACTGTCTCTCTCTAAACCTCTCTCCCTCTCTTCCTCGGCAATATCTCACTCTCTCCCTTAATGTAACATCTCCCTCTCTCAACTCCTCTTCACAAGAACCCTAGACCAAACCTAACCAAATCTCACGGTCGAGCCCCGACATTTCGTCAAACACTTGCATCGATCGCTGCTACAGCTATTCTGGTCACCGACGTCATCGTCAAACTGTGTAACCGATCCCCTGAGGCCGTCATCGACATCACCGTGATATACATGTTACATGTTGGGCCCGTGGTCCCTTGCCCTTGGGTTCTACCCTTGGGTGGAGGACACTCGCGAGTGGTTGACTCTCACACTTGGACTGACGATAGGCTTAGTGACCTGTACAGTAAGACTTAGAGACTGATAGGGATACGGGCATTTATATACCATATATACTGTGTTGACATACGTGACATATCGTTCTACTGCTTTACTGCTCCGCTGCATTGATTATTGCACATTCATATTCATACTGTCATTAATTTACTGTTTCACATATCTGTTACCACTGTTAGAATTGTCACATGATTTTATATATATTATATTGCTATTGTGTCGCTCTGACGACCTGAGTATGCATGCTCAGTGTGAGGAGAAGATTTAGCCTGGACCAGAACTAGACGTGCATCACAGACTTCTTGACTTTCCATTCCGAGTTACATTCGTTTGTTCCACTTTAGGTCAGTCTTTACATTGTTTCTTTCAGTTACTGCATTTCTCATTACCTGCGCATCATTTACTGTTTACCATGAAAAACTAGAAGCCGAAGTGTGACTACGGCAGGACATTTCCTTGACCGTAGGAGCATGGCTGGCCTTGTCTACCCCTCGTATTCCGTATTTTGGGAAGCAGGGCGTGACAAATGGCTACATTAAAAAAAAAGGTACAAGTATCTAGATACAAGGAGAATTACTGGGAAGAAAACGTCTTGCATAGCTCTAGCAATTGTTCGCGCACTTCCTTCCCCACTTTCTCCTGATCGGCCACCACTGCCAGCTCCGCCTCCACTCGGGCCCGTTGCTGCAAGACAGATGCAAGCCGCTCCCTGACGGCCTGATGAACAGGTTCGCGGCCTGGGGTATCACACTCGGCTACATCAAGCTTTCGCTTCAAGTTTAGCCCATGGGAGATGCGCTCTAGGAGACCCTCAAAGATAGCCTTCACTTGGGCAGCATTCGCCTCAACCTCCGCACGCAAACGGGCCGTCTCGTTCGAGGTCTCTTGGCATTCCCTTAGCTTTAAAGCTGCTTCTTGTTCCAAGTGGTGGACGTAAGAAGCGCTTTCCGTGATCCATGCTGCTCTTTCATTATTCGCGGCTAAAGTCTCGGGGGAGAGACTCATCGACTCCAACTGATGCAGGCGAGCCTCGATCTCCATACAATGGTTAACCCAAGATGCGATGATGCCTTCGTCATGAAAATTCACGAGTATCACCAGCATCGGGTTAACCGTCGTAGCGAAATACGCAGCAGGCGGAGGGGTCTCGACGTCGAGCTCCTCAACGTAGTCGCTCAACATACGCAAACTGTTCGCGGTGCCTTTCGAAGATGGACGTCTCAGGTAAGGACCTGCCGGCATTGTGATGTGAGATTCAAATGGCGCCGAGACCGGAACAACAGCTGAAAAAAAACAAGATAAGTTCAGATAACAGTTAAAAAAAATGGAGGAGTTATCAATGTGATAGTCGCTGTACCAGCTGAGGCGGGTGGAATGGCCGGAAGGGTCGGTGGTGCAGCCGATCTTTCATCCCCTCCTTCGATTTGTAGCACTGCGGTCGGGACAAAAAAAAGGTTAGAAGTAATTCCATCAATGAAAAAGAAAGATATCAATGGAAACCATACTTACCAGCGCCACCGGAGGAAGAAGCGAGTTCAGATGGGTAGGAGAAGTGTGGGAGTAACACTTGATATAGATGATCAAAGAGCACTCCTGAAAAGACATAACAAATACGACATTAGTACACAAATTATACGTATGAAAGATAAGATTAATAAATTGCAAACCCATACCTTCCAACATCTTCGATGGTATGAGAGAGGGTTGAGAGGTGACCACCGCCAAGGCAGTCATTGAAGGCGCTCCCTTGAGAAGTGGGGCATCGGCGCTGGCTGCACCTGCGTTACGAAAAGGTGAACTTGTCAGAAAAGATTGTAAGGTAAAGAAAGACAGCAACTTGGGATTTACCTGATGAGCTGCCGGCTGAAACGGAGGCGACTCCCTCCTCCATCGACATGAGGCCACCGCCCGTAGCCTCATCTCCCGACTCGATGGGGACCGTCGTCGTGCTCACGCGGCCAGGAGACGGTGGAAGATCGTAGGCGGGGAGGGCAATGATTGGAGCGTTGCCGTACTCTTGGGAGAGAGCGGCTGACTCTTCCCCAAAAGTCGTACCCATCTTACCCGCTACGTCTTCGGGCTCCGCGGTCTCCATCGACTCACCCACCGTCACCACGAGGTCTCCAGCCTCAAGAGCCTTGTCCGCCACTACCCTGGACTCGGTTATGACGATCATTTCATCTGCCGCCACTTCAGGCTCAGCATCAATGACCTTCTCGGCTGCAGACCCCTCAACCTCCATCTCAGGCTCCGAAGCCTCAGCGACGTTGCCCACCGTCGGCTTGGGTTCGGCAGGTGCCGCCTCCTCTGTTTCCTTGGGTTCAACGGTCTCCGCCTCCTCCTCGGTCGGACTTGGCCCTGTAAGATAAAATATATAAGAACCGATGGCATTATAATTCTTACAACAAAATTCTGAGAGAAATATTACCTGAAGTGGATTTATCATTTACGCTCCGAACTGCGCGCGCCACTTGTCTGCGAGCAGTGGATAGGGCGACAGGGGCCTCTTCGGAGGGAGTATCAGCAAGAGGGACGGTGCTGGGGCCCGCTCCCGTAGCCAAAGCAGCTCGGCGTGCCTTCGCTTCGCGCCTTGACCGTTTCCTCTCCTCCCGAGCTGTCGCGATGGATCTCTTCGACGCTTCCTTCAAGGCGTCATCGTCCTCGTTCAGAGATGCCTCCAGAGCCTTTAAGGCATCTCTTATTGGCTCTTCAAGACGGACCTCCCACGGTAGCCCCGAGGAAGCAGGAACATCGGCAGATGGCAGAATGTCCGCGTCGCTTGGCGGGAACGGCATTGAGGTTCCTGCGATAAAAAGGGAGAGGTTAGATCGACCATAACACAAGGAAAACGAAAACTTGATGAATTAAAACTTACTAAGGCCTAAAGACGCTCTGAGACGTTCCTCCTCTTGGAAAGTCTCGAGGGAAGCGGCAATGGCTTCTTCATCAGTGATGCCTGTTAGAAGAAAAGAAAAAAAAAGTTAGTCAAAGGCAATGAGGAGGATATGATACAATAAAGAAAATGTGACTAGTAGTTACCTGATCTCGCAAGCTTAGCTAGCCACGCGTCACGCTTTGCCAACCACGCTGAAGTTTCGAGAGCGGCCTCCAAGTCTGTATCATCCGGCGGCGGCATGACTAATCCCTCATTAGTCCCATATTCACTCAGGCCCTCGGCATAGGGAGCATGGGGTTCCTGACTAAACGCGACATCTGCAGCGAAGAGCGGCTTCTTTTTCTTCTGCCCTCCGACCCTAGGTGCACGTGGGATTGACTTACGCTTAGCAGCCACCTTGGGATGGCGGGTCCCGATGTCTGCACCCACGCCAGACTCCGGCGAGGCTACAACCACTGTCTCCACTGGAGCACAGGGCGCTGGAGCTGCATCTGTAATATCAGGGAGCGGCAATCCGTGCGGAGGACTTTGCGCACGCGATGGCCCAGTTCTAACCTCTTTTAGAGGGGCAACTACCGGAGTTCTAGGAACCAAAGGAGCGTTGCGGTCACTGCCTGGAGGCGCACCCTTACGGTCGACCAGCAGTCGCCTTTCCTCTTTTATAACGGCTCCTATTGAATGATTGTACCCGTCTTTGTATACGTTGAGGAGTCGTGGAGCGCAAACCGGCGCACTGATAAAAAAATGAGAACCCGTATTCAGGCGCATGAAATGATGCAGCGCGTTTTCCATCCCTTCTTCAGTGGCAGCGGGTTCCAGCAGGAAAGCTTCCAAGGGGACCCCTTGATCGTAGCCCAGCTGTTGGGCAAAACGATGCGGGTTATATCTCATGAAAATCGCCGCACCATTCTGCCTGAAGACTAGGAAGCCCGGTCTAATAGAATATAAGTGAAGGGTCTCCCGGGCCGTCAAAACTGAGGCTCCATCCTTAAAGGAGTCTTGTAATGGTCGCACCGCAGTGGTGGACGCCTTTCTAATAGTCAACACCTTGTCAATAAAGGACATCCCGGATCCAACGGTGTGAGAGCGAAAGAGTAAACCCCTGGCGTTCCGTGGTGATGGGGTCACAATTGATGCGCCGATCAGCTGTATAATGCGAGGGAAACCGCACTTGTCGAAGAACGAGGGCCTTTTGTGCATGCCGAAGACACCCGCCGTGTGTAGCTCGAGCCACGATACAAAGTAGTGCATCGGGAAGACCACGTGCAGTACCCCGGGCTCATTAGCATCCGCTGCTCGACTGAGGCCATGATATAGGTGTGCCAAGCCAGCGATCCCAACAGTCACCTTTACCCCGATGGTCATCCGGTGGGCTGGGTAAAAGGCAGAGGGCCGCATACGGTGAGAGTGCATTGGGATCGCAAACCAACTCAGCCACAACCCGAGAAATCCTAAGAAAAAGGCCTCCTCGTCCATCCCGGGGGCCGCAATTTCTGCAAAAGACATAGTCGGGAAGTCCGGAAGGAAAAAGCCCTTTTGGTCTATCTCCTTCTCCGGCAGGTTGTCCACACCTAGACCGAAAGGGTCATCCAGGGTAGCGAACTTGGTAGCTTCTGATGAGAGGACGCTTGGGCGAAGGAACCGAGTGATGAAATCCTCAAAGTTAACTCCTCGACTCCCATGTTCGATGAAAAGGGACTCATAGATGTTCAACACTTTAATCAAGCTTGGGAATTGGTGTTGAACAGCATTCTCCGGCATGAGCCCCCTTACCACCGGCTTAGCACCGAAGACGTACTCGTCTGTCGGGAACAACTCCTCATAGTGTTCCCCTATGATCGGCAAACCGGATACCTCCGTGAACTCCTCCAAAGAAATTGACACTTCCCGATCCATGGCAAGGAAAGTGTGGGTAGGAATGTTCTACTGTTCCAAGAAAGCCTTGAACCACCAGGTGGGGAGCGTGGGATATTGGAACAGAGAGACGTAGACCGCGGTATACAATCCTAAGCTTATCAACTGTGACTTCTTCGTCGACAGGATATACCGGGCCCACGGCAGATAACCGATCGGGTGGCGGGGGATCAGACCAATGTTATATGATTGCCCCCAAAGTCGCGCCTCGCCCTGACAGATATGGCGTCCTAGGATATCCAAAACCATAGGACGCTGGACCGGAATCGCATCCATAGCAGAATGAAGAAAGCCCTTTGAGGTCCAATCAACCATCTCCACGGCATACTGCACCGAGGGTGGGGTAGCATAGTGAATCGCCGTAATGGGCTGCGACGGCACTGCGCAGGTGAAGCTCCGTCGACCCATGATAATCTGATTATACCACGATCCCCAAAGGTGGAGACTCTTGCATTCCGGGTCGTGGTCCTTAATCATGGCTAGAACTTCACGGTCCAAGGGCGCTTCAGGAAACCCTTCCTCCGAGTGGGCGAACGGGAACGAGGTATCGGGAGACATGGTCACTGCAAAGGAACAAGAAACGGCCGTTAGTGCTGCAATTCCAACGCTTGGCGTTTAAAAATTTTCAATTAACTGAATTTAAAAATTAATTAAATTAAAATTAATCACACCACACCGCAGTGCAGTGGGTAGGGGACCAAATGTGAACCCACAAAATCTGGATGAAAGTGCCTCATTTAATAAGACAGCATCATCATTGGGTGAGACTGTCAGTTAAAGAAAAGATCCCCAAGAGAATATTCTCATCAGTGGAGAATCCCTAGAGACAAGGAGAAAATCTCCTCTTTCAGAGCAAAGCTCTGTCACAGAATGACACTTGTCAAATTTTGGTCTCAAAGGAATAAAATTCCTTAAAAGAGCATAGCTCTGTGGTAATAATGGAAAGATCCATCAAAAATTTTAACACTCAAAAGAATTAAAATTCTGAAAAATCCATGAAAACTTATAATAAGTTCTTCATTTTTCAGATCTAAAAGATCTACATTTGATCCAAGAGCAAAACTTTGTTCATGGGTTAGAACCCATGAACAAGATCTCTGTAGATCTATAAGTTTTTTAGAGCAAAGCTCTGTTTATGAAACCCCAAAGAGATTTTTTAGATCAAAAGATCTAAGAGAGCAAAACTCTTTTGGTTAAGATTGATTTAAATTAATTTTTACCTAAAGTTTCTAACTTTGGAAATGAGCAAAGCTTTGAAGTTCTTAAGCAAGAGCAAAGCTCTGTTGAAATCAAAAATCTTGAAAAAGGGTGAAGATTTTTTAAGGGCCAGAGGTCCTATTTATAAGGCGCTTGCGCCCCTTCAGCTTACCCCTTGATCCAACGGTCAGGAGCTTGCCACCGCTGCACTCACGTGCGCGCCATGTGAGCGCAACGGAGGGGGGGCATTTGTTTCCCCCAATCAGAGCAAAGCTCTGTTGGAAATTCAAAATTCAAATTTTGAAGCAACACTTCAAATCCCGGGCGCAATGCACCACGTGTCAGGCGCAGATACATCAGCGCAGCGCCCAAAGTAGCGCACCCAATCAGAGCAAAGCTCTATTTAAAACAAAACTAAAGGAAGCAACGCTTCAGTTGCGCAAGCACTGCGCTGCGCGACACGTGTCAGCGCAGATGCGCTAGCGCAGTTGTGCTGCGCGACACGTGTCACGCGCTGGGACATTTGCGCCAAACAGAATCAAGATTCTAAAGAAATCTTTCTGTTCTTGTTAAAATAAGAAGATTTTCTTCTGTAAAACAGAAGCCCTTGGATCAAAAATCCAACGCTGGGAAAAATTCCCCAAATCACTCAGAGAAAGATCTCTTTAACTAATTTATGGGCACTATAAAAAGGACCCTAGACCTCAATTCAAAGGCATCAACATTTTGGTGAGAAATCAAAAATTTTAAGCAGAGAGAACTCTGAAGAAATTTCAAGAAGAAGAAAAAAGGTAAAAGACCTTTTAAATAGAAGAAATTTCTTCTAATAGATCATTGATCTAAGAACAAGATCAATGATCTTCACATAATAAATAGTGCTTTGCACTTTTTATGAACCTCTGATTCCTGAAATCAAAAAAAACTTGTTTTTCTTTTATCTAAATTAGATCAAGAAATCAAATAGTGCTTTGCACTTCTTTTATGAACCATTGGTTCTTGAATCTAAAAGATTCTCAAATTAATAGTGCTTTGCACTTATAAATCTGCACTGTTGCGCTCTTGGGCTGGCGCAAGCCACTAGAGAGCGCCACGTGTCAGCATCTGAACCATTTGCGCTATGCGCTTTTGAAATAGAGTTTTGCTCTCTGAAATTGGCGCAACTCACCAGAGCGCGCCACGTGTCAGCAGCGCAAGCGCAGCGCACTAGCGCAGCGCACTGCGCTTGCATGACATGTGTCATCACCACAAGCGCTTGCGCTCTTTGATTGGCCCAAAGCGCCTGAAAAATGCAATGATTTCTTTTGTTAAAGGGCCAGGCCCAAGTCAAAAAGACCTAGCAGGCCAAAATAAATTGCAAAGCAATAAGAAGGGCAGAGCCCAAGTAAAATTGATGCTCTGCATCATTTATAAATGGGCAGAGCCCAAAAGAAAATTGATGCTCTGCATCCTTTATGGGCAGAGCCCAAATAAAAATAAAGAGAAATGCAATGCAAAAACAAATAAAAATGATGAGTATTCTCCAACTGGACTTAGCCCAATCATGGCTGTAAGTTCTCAAATTAAATTGACTGAGCAAGATTGCTCTCCTAAATCAATTTACCTCCGGTTCGAGAGTATATCTCCGAACTCCTCTGACACCTGTCGTTGTAATCCTTCAACGACGTCAGAGAGGTGACGGGTCCCGACGACCACATACGAATATGGACTGCGAGGTCCTTAAACTCATGGACCGAAACGTCCTTAAACTAATATTGGACCGAAACGTCCTTAAACTAAAGATGAACCGAAACGTCCTTAAACTAATGGTGGACCACCATGTCCCTAAACTGGAACATGGACCACTACGTCCCTAAACTGGAATAATAGAGCCTCCAAATGCTCTTTTGCCGGATCTAAACGGTCCTGTTTAAGTTGATCTTAGCCCCAAATACGGCTAACGTATCCTTAAACATTTAAATGGACTATAAAACTCCTAATCGACTTTGGTTCAAGGGTACATCTCTGAACTCCTCTGACACCTATCGTTGTAATCCTTCAACGACGTCAGAGAGGTGATGAGTCCCGACGGCCATATATTAAATGGATCACCACGTTAAGTTGATCTTAGTCTCAAACAGGACTAACGTATCCTTAACGAATGTTTAAGTTGATCTTAGCCTCAATACGGCTAATGTATCCTTAAACTAAAAACACCAAACCCAAATCTAAGTAAATACGGATTTGGACTAATCCACGTCCTACGGGCGACGGCATTACTCAGTCTCCGTATACAATCCACGGGCAACCACAAACAAAACAAACACACACGACACGAAGTGAAATTCTGGAGAAGGAGAAAGTGGTTACCGCGATGCGGTAGCGTAATTAACTGCAGGGGCTTGCGCCTGCAGGGAAGAGCGTCCCCACAATCAAAAACCCCTCAAGCGAGGGGGAATTTGACGAAGTCTGCTACATCGGCCGCATCCGTCTAAACCTCCGATACACTGTGCCATAAATCAACTTGGCATCTTCGGAGAGGTAGACGGATAGCACCAATTAGCATCTGCCCCGAATCTCAGGCAAGACGAACCTACGCGATATTCGTCTCTGTATTCAGAAGGGAACAGTTATTATCTTATCTAATCAGGATGGCTCTCACTGTTTTTATCAAATCTTCCTTCAAACCCTAAAAGGTAAGACTAGCCAGGATTAATTACACCCTACAAGTTTGCTAACCGGTCAGCCAGGCCAGTATCGGTACTTTAAGGGAGGTTCCCCGTGCTTTCGAACAGACCTAATTAAAATAAACATCATTTTTTCATAGGCATAACCCCGTTGACACATTTCTATACACCTACTGGATTAGCTAATTGTAAAGTGCAAAACTCTTTCAAGAGTAACTCTTACTCGCAGTGGGTATCGGGATCCAACTATCTCATAGAAGGTATGCAATCTCATTGCAAATTTCAACACTTGAAATTCCCAATATCTTTTGGCCCTAACGTCCTATGATCTTGACGAAGGCCAACAAACCATAGGGCGCTAGTCAAGTTCAACTCGTACATTTCGTGATTGAATTAAACACATCCGCACGACTCCTGACGAAGGCCAACAAAGTCATACGACTACCCTAATCCAAACGCATCATATGCAGCAGATAAGCACTAATCAACTACCGCACACTATACCTTGACGAAGGCCAACAAACGTAACACGAATACTAAATAGCACTTATCTAAAATGACGGAGGGCTACGATAGGTTTTTAAGAAAACCTTTTGCGTAATGAACTTGATATCGTTGTAGAATCGAATGATTTGAAAAGGAGTGGTTTAAGCTCTGCTTTTAAAATCGAGTTTTTCAAAATAAACCGAGTGGGTGTAGCATTTGCTAGCTTCTGCTAAAATGGTCACTCCCGGTGAAGGGATCTTGGCTCTTTCCTCATCGAATGAGGTGCTGGATATTCATCAAGGAATACCGCTATGCAAAGCAAGAACTAGAGCTATCTTTTTGAAAATTTGATTCCACAACATCATTAGGTTTCTTTCCTTTTCATTAATCTCATTAATGAAGTCCCATCATTTATGCTTCCTAAGCACCACAGATAAAGAAACAAAAATACAACGTACGCTTATGCCATCCGTATTCGCCACGGGGTCTCGCACCGTTAGGTTAGTTAACTAACACCAGAGCGAACGCAAGACTAGCACGGATGCAAAAAATAAGCAACGTTTAATATATATCATATATATAATATAAAGCATTCGTCTCACGCAGTTATATGATCTCATCATAGAATATTGCAGCAGAAGTCAACATATGAAATATAGGATATACTAGGAGGTCCGTGTTTATTACTTACAAATTTTTACATGAATGAAAATGAAAAACTCTCATCTCACGCAAAAAACCCCGGCTATTCAAACACAACGATCCAATATAACATATCACAGCAACGCATAACATCACATGTCATCAACGTAAGTAAATATGCGTATCCCAATTATCGTTGACGTATAGCAACGAAACCGGCGATACACCACCTATTAAATTTACGGTCGCAGAAAAGAAAATGAAAACTACAATAATTGGAATCCGCAACATCCCTAGACATCATAAATCTGAAATATCACATATTTAGTATTTCATGCCTAACCAAATAAATTCCTTAGACATCATAAACCCGGAATATCACATATTCCGAATTTCATGCCTAACATTATAAACCCGGCATTTTGGTCTCAAATTGAAAACACTTTTCAATAACCAGTTGCGCAATTCAACAAGATTCCCGACAGTTGATCGAATGCTCGTCGAAAAAATTAGTAGACGGACGCACCCCCGATGCCGTCAACGAAGTGCACTTAGGCGGAACACCGCGGCCGCGGGCTCCCGAACGGATTCTTTTGGCTACGGGGTACTCCTATAGTCATTTGGTCGGGGCTATGGGGCGTGGCTATCGAGTAGTGTTATCCGGCGAGTGTTCGCGTACTATACGAGATTGCGACGGAGTTTTGATTCGAATCAAAACCCCGTGGCAACCGATCAAAAGAGACTAGATTGCTAGATTTACAAAACACTGATTAGTATTCACAAAACTAATTATTGTGGATTCCAAATATTGTATCACATTCAGAAAAACTAGGTGATGTTAAACATTTCGATCGATTCATCAAACATCCATAATTCTCAGAGAACTCAACACTTGAGTCAAATTTAAAAATACCCAGAGAGTGCCACTAGTACATACGGACCACCACAAGAAGGACGGTCCTTACCTCACCAACAGCGTCGTGGAACCGCCGCTAAAAGCATGTTTTGGCCGCGTTTCCGCGATCGTTTAGTCGAGTTAGGCGCTCATTTTTCTTGGGGGTCCATAGAATACTCTGCACTATTTTCTGCATATTTTTAAACCCAAAAATTCCAACTTTTGAAAATTTTCCAGAGACCATGTAAAGAGATGGTTTCGATGTTCGATCGAACACTTTAACGTTGTCTAGGTCACACCTAATACTCTAGCTTGGCATTGATATCACTGCTGGGTTCTCTTAGCACCCTCACTAGGTTTTGGCAAGCATCAAGTATGCAATTTTAAAAACTCTAGAATGCTAAGCAACCCGAACCAAGGATCTAAGTAGAGAATTAGGGTTTTTAAAGCATGTAAACAACTTTATACTAAGTGAACAAGGAATACAACCTTTGTAGACCGGTCCTTCACTTCTAAATCTCTGTGTAGTAGTCCCTTAGCTGCAAGTAGCGTTCCCTCGAACTCTTCTTAGGCTTCACTAGGCGAAAGGAACAAACTTGCTTAAGGATCTTCGAGGCCGAAAATGATCTACGTCGAAGAATCTCTAACTCAAGCTATCTCTTCACTAATTGATGGATTAGTGAAGCAAACAACCTATACTAAATAGCTAGTTTGGTATAGATTGATAAAGTAGGAATTTTGCTCACTTTAGAATTATTTTTCTCTTTTTCTTTTTCATCTCACTAGAAATCAAGAGAAGAAAAATGAGATGAAGAAGAAGCTCAAGTTATGAACCATGGTGTGAAAAATATCTCATATATCACTTGTAGAGACTTACAATGGCTAAAGATAATGGTTAGGTTAATAAATATCTAGAGTAAAAAAAATTAGTGGACTTATGTCAAGGCTTCTGCATGGTTCCACAAGCATCTTAGCCATACTAATTTCCACCTAATTTTTCCCTTAATAATTAATAACGCAAATTATCTTTAGTTAGGTATGAGTCTCATACACCCAAGTCCAATGATCATCTAGCATGACACAAAAATAAATACATTAATATATATTTATATGTATTTGTACAAAAGAAATTCTTAAGTGAGCTAATATTAGTTAATATATATTAATATATTAAATATATAATTATATATTAAATTATTAAATCAACACTTGATTTAATAATCCGGCTATATCACATACAACCGACTAAAATCATTTATATGTATATCAAATACACACATAGCATATTATTGAATCAACACTTGATTCAATAATCCGGTTATATCACATATAACTTATATCGTGAGATTAGAATACTGTATCACATACATGTATCAATCTCGGTCCCGCACATATCACATATGTGCCCTATTTCATTTCGCTTGAGCCGGAAAACCTCTGTGTAGGACTCTAAAGACTCGTCAATACGCCAGCAGTAGGTAATGATCATATCAGTTACCACAAGCCGTCAGCGGTACTAGCTGGACGTAACAGCTACCCAGATATTGAGTGATCAGAAGATCAACAAGCAAGCTTGTCCATACTCCCGTGAATCCAGTAAGTAACATTACAGTACAGTCCGGTCTCTTCATCTGATATGTCGCATATCGAGTCTGGGGGTGGTAAACGTCAGACCCCAATAACTTGATAAGTCATGCCGATGTGAGGCTCATAACGGGTTGAGAAACTACTGATAACACTTACCAGTAAATCTCATCATCAGCCCTGGCCAGGGACTTCCTGTTATAGCCAATCGAGCATAGCGCAACATCAACCCCCTATATCGGGAGAGACGAAACCCCTCCTATCTCTCGTTGCGTCCATGTGACTCGGGACTGTACCCAAAATCCACCTGTTTCCATGCTCTCTTGAGCGTGGTAGGGAGGAAATCAAAGCACAGTGGGAATCACACAAGTCTCTATGATGATCTCAGGTCTGCAGGCTAACCTGTACCAGTGTCACCAGAGAACTTCTATCTGACGATAGGTATAATACCATCTAGGAGTTCTCGGCGAGTCATGTTCGGTGTACCCATTCTCCAATGAGCACCAGTGTACAATCTTTGATGTTAAACACCAATGGATGTGGGATCATCCATCGCCCCATACAGGGTCAAGAAACGAACACACTAGTCTACTATGGAATATCGATACCCTGTCTCGATACTCCCACGACTAGGAATAATTAAAGGATGAACTTGTGGACTACACTAGCCCCACTAGTGTGATCTGCATCATAGTTCCGGTAGTCAAGTACACATCCTAAGGGCTTTATCAACATGTGAGAGAAAGACAGTATCACAATAACAGTCTACAGTTAAGATAAAGAGCAATCAGATAGCATACTATCATGTCGAGCAAGAATGTCATCTCTATATATGTCCAAGCATCCATTATAATATACAATCATGTACAATAATGGCCTCTAAGGCATGCATACAACTAACACACACACACACAAACTGATATTATGCTCACTTGATATTTTCCATCTCTTTATTTATATTATTTGTATGTGATATAAATAATATATATATTAATTTGTCGTGGTTGATTATATACAATAGTTGTGTATGTGAGAATAACATTGGATAGAAGATAAGAAGATAATGACATCTTATTTGAATTTAAAAGAAGAAAGAATGAGTCATTAGTTGAGAACATACTAGCAACCCTGACTCATTTCCTTTTTCTTTATAATTCATGTAAGTTTGTTCATTTTTTATCTTATCCTCATTCCAAGCTCATTCTCATCTCCATCTTCATCTTCATCTCTTCTCTTGAAACACTATTGATTCAAGAGAAAAGAAAAGGAAAAGAATTTTAAGTGAGCTAAAACCCTACTTCATCAACCTAAACTAAACTAGCAAATTAGTTTAGGTTGTTCTCTTCACTAATAGTTTGATTAGTGAAGTGTGAGCTTGAGTTAGAATAGCCTCAAGGTGGATCATTTTCGACGAAGAAGACATCAAGAAAGCTAGCACATTTCTTCAAGTGGAGCTCAAAATAGAGTTCATGCGACTACTACAAGGAGTTTTAGAAGTGAAGGACTTGGCTACAAAGGTTGTAGCTTATATTCACTTAGTTTAAAACTCTAGTTTGCTTTCTTTTGAAACCCTAAAGCTTTAGTTCGATTTTTTTTTTGTAGATTTATCCCTCTAGAAAATTTTAAATTGCTACTTGCTCTTATTAAAACCCTAGTAGAGATGCAAGAATCTACTTTCAATAATGTGTTGGATTTATGCTCTAATTTAAATTCTTGTTATGTTTTACATATTGCTTACTATATACTTAGCGTATTTATTTCATGAAGGATCACTTCTTAGTATAAATACGTCGCAGAGTTCATCACGTGCATGCTGCCATCTTTTGGGAAGCGGGGTGTGGCATCCGCCGAATGATAGAAAGATTGTAAAGTGGGGACCCGTGACAACCGACTCTTTATACAAGGCTATAAACCTATCAATGGGATGATGACCAACTTCTTATCATGGACCACGAGATCCACATGGAAGGCCGGCTGATTCCACCCTTGAACCATCAACGACAAAAAGTTTGATTTAAAAGTCCTAGCTTTATCAATAAACTCCTTGCTTAAACAACCTGATGCCATGGGAAAAGAAAAGGGAAGAGAAGAAAAACCACTTACCAAGATCGTAGACGGAAGGGAAACAAATTGTCCAAAAAGTCGCCTATGATCATAGGGCTCAAGAAGAAAGAGAGATCGATTTGAGAAAAATAAAACCATTTAACTCCTCATAAAGATACCCCTAATCAACTAACAAAAAGAAGGAACTAGTCTCAGCCTTCTATCGAAAACCATCAAGCAACGATAAATTCTCACCAATGCCCCCACTACGGAGACGTTAGAGGCTACGATTTCAGGGCCAAGATCCCAGTAAAGGAAATCTAACATGATGTTAAAGACATGAAGAATGTGCTCATAATGCTTTAATCTCTCATGAGAAGAGTTCAAAACAGACTGGATTGACATAACACAAATAACTCAAACCGTGAGCTATCAAATGGCCGAACTGAGGAGACCCTCTAATCCAAGAGGGGTATAGGCCCACACCCATTATAGCCCATCTAAAAGGCCAAATCTTACGAACATGAATCCGTACCCGAATCATCCCTCTTATAAATAGTAAGAAATCTAATAAGTGGTCGGGACCCGAAATCTTCCCAAAACTTAAAGTTACGCAGAAGATCATCTCAAATCTTCCAAGACAATCAGGAACCTTCCAAAGTCATGTCTGTATATGCCCGCCAATTCTTTAATTCACAGTACGTACTCTTTCTGTCCTTAAATCCTTGACTTCACATTCGGATACTAACTTAGGCATCGGATGAGGTCCTTGGAGAATCATCTCTGGACGCCTTTTGTTATGCAGGTTTACGGAAGCCTTTTGTTATGTAGGTTCACGGAATCGAAGATCTACTGCCTTTATCACAACCCACGAATACAAATCATACTTGTGCTCCGGTACACCATATTCGATGCATCATCATCATCATCATCGCAAGTGGTCACTACTACAAATAAGGGTTGCACCTACGGATTTACCCGTAGGGGCAAACCACTGCCCCTACGGAGATATATCCGTAGGGACAATAAAATACCCTGTAGGTACAAACGCCGTAGGTGCAAGTTGAAGCGCTGAACTTGCCCCTACGGACAAAAACTTGCCCCTACGGAGTTCTGTGTAGGTCCCATTTCCCCTACGGAGTAGGCCGTAGGGGAAAAATTTTTATTTTATTTACGGTTTTTTAAAACATATTACTTGTACCTACGGATGAATCCGTAGGGCCAAGTGATATCCCCTACGGATATATGCGTAGGTACATATCCGTAGGGGCAAAATATCATAAATCCTGATATTTTGCCCCTACGGATAACTCCGTAGGGGCTTTTGTTTGCCCCTACGGATATATCCGTAGGGGCACTCCTAACCCCCTGATACTGAGATCGGGGGAGGGGGGGGGGAAATATCAGTTATTCTGATATTTTGCCCCTACGGTTTAATCCGTAGGGGCAACATGTGTACCTACGGATTAATCCGTAGGTACATATTATCTTTTTTTTTAAAAAAAAAGGGCTGCCTGATTTTCTCGTCCCGTGCATAATAATATATACATCAATCAAATATAAAATTAATCATCACACAACATATATCGCAGTATTCATAATCACATCTCACGCATATAATATACAAAAGAAACCAAAAAACTGAATATGATATAAATATAAACCAATATCAATATCGTCCAAAATGTTTCAAAATGTAGTACAATATGTATCATATAAATAAATACATGTTTCAAAAAATAAGAATCAAAAAGCTACCCTAGCTCGGTCCAGCTCCACCTCTGATAAACGCTAGAATCTGGCGCGCCTGCTCCTCGGTCAATAAACCATGCAATTCGGCGCGTGCGGGAGTCTGAGCGGGCTGTGGAGCTGGCGATGTGGTCTGCGCAGCCGCCGTCGAGGTAGTGGCTTGCGGAGCCGCGGCTGCGGGAGTCTGAGCGGGTGGTGGAGCTATAGGAGCTGTCTGCGGAACCGCAGCCGATGTAGTGGCTTGCGGAGCCGCAGCCGAAGAAGATGCATGTGGAGGCTCGGCCGATGTACCATGTCGCGTCTGGACCTAACGTGTGTAATAAGCGTGTAAGAACTGTGTATTATTCGAATTCGTATCATTATCAAGTTATTTCGAAACCCCATTTGGATATCTAGTTTGGAAAACCGTAGTTTAATTTAATTAGATGTGTATGTATGATTAATCAAACCTAAGTCTACAACCAAATAAGCTCAGGCTACGTACTAATTATGGATATGTTGATATCTATAATATGACATGATATTTTATTATAAAGTAGTATACATACCAGCATCTCCTTCAACTCCTGAACGGTGGCCCTCAAGCTCTCCAGTTCCTGCTGGACACGTCGCTCACTGGAGACGGAGGAAGTAACCGCCGGGGTAGAGTCCAACCTCATATGGGCCCTGCTAGGGCCCAGTCCCCGACCTCTCTCCCAACCTCCGTGGTGCCCTCCATGTGCGGCGTCCAGGACTGGGATCAGCAGCCTCGGATCGCTCTGTCCGGTAAAATCGATCCCCGAGGTCTCGGCCTGCTCAACCACCCGCTCCTGCACCCACATTAAGCAGTAAAGTATAAGTATAAAATTTAAATTTTAACCTTCCAAAACTAAAATTTCAAATATGGGTAGAATAAATATTAACACTTACGCAATACTCCTGGGTAGCGACGTCGGGACATCGAAGCTCGCCCGTGGCGGGATCTGTCGAGGTGCCGTGGACGGCAAGATATGCGGACAGCACGCTCGATGTACCACGTTGCGCCAGGGTCTGAGCTATCTGCAATATTAGAAAGTAACTCTTAATATTAGATATATTAGAAAATAACTCTTAATATTGCAGAATATCACAAAGGTCGGTCTATTGTAATTTACCGATAACTCCATGGCTCGAGTAATATTCCTCGAGCCACCTGTGTAAGTGGGGCGACCCCTCTTCACCGACTTCCTATTCGCTGTATCTTGAGCGGCATGTTTCTGCACAACGCATTAACATTTAGTTTTCTAATTAAGGAACACAAAAAAATAAATTATATCCTAAACAATGAATTACATTTAAAATACATACATGTTTGCGTTGGGAGTCGAAATATTCGCACAATAGAGACCATGTCTCTACGTCGACTCTCGCAAACGCCGGAGTAGATAGGAGGACCGCTCTCTCTGCCTCGGGAGTCGCCATCCACAGGGAGTAGCAGTCGGCCTTCAGCTCATTCCTGTTGTATCGGACCTTGGTCTGCATGTTCTTCATCAGGTTATTGTACAGAGCATGAAGGTCGAGCACCCTCCCATGGTGATCAGGGTCGGGTACAGGCTGAAAATCGTAATCCGACTGAAAATACAAAAAAAAACATTGTTATTAGATTGCAAGTGTTAATAAGAACATATATTGGATAAATCAAATGAAAATATATATTAATATGTACCCGAGCTTGATCAAAGAAGAGGGCGAATGAGCGCCGGTGCTGCTCGCCCCACTCAACGTGAAGTGGATAGTTCTTCACGAGACGGCTCTCGTCCCCCATATACCGGCTGAACCTCTCGGCATGAGGACCGGTATAGCGATAGTCAAGGGTAAAAAAGAGAGGGAATGCTGCCTCCCCGAGCTCTGTCAGGCCTCAGCCTATGGGACTGATTCGGGCCTCGAGTCCCCCTCTGGGGATGGAGAGGCCATGCGTCTGCAAGAAATATCAAGACAATCAATATTAAGACAAAGTTGTATTAAGAAATCAAGGTTAAACGAAAATTGAAGTGTGATATATACCTCCGGTGACTAAAGCAAGAGCCTGGGCCCGGGCAGCAGCACGAGCGGGACGATAGTTCCTCCGGTGAGGAACAGCCAGGGTCTCGGATGCGGACGCATCCCCTCCAACTAGAAAATAAACATTGACGCTAAATTTCCATGAAGTTCATATTTATTCTATAGAGCATATGTAAAATGAATAAATATTTTATATTTATTCATACTAACCTGCAGACGATGCGGAGGGTATGGAAGTGGCAGGAGTGGCCCGTGCGTCAGATGTGGACGCACCACCTATAATTAGACAATTAAAAATAGATTATATAAGTAATTGCAAAAAGAATGTGTAGATCAATAATATAACGTTCTAAATCAATATGCATGCACTATAGGATATATAAACATACCCGCAGGTGCGGTGGTGTCACCACCTACAGCTAGACAATAATAAAAATTGCTAAGTAAGAGCAAAAGGAATGTGTGTATATTTATGATATAGCATTCTAAATCAATATACATGCACTATATGATATATAAACATACCTGGAGGAGCGAGAGTGGCCTCTGTCCCAGATGTGGACGCATCACCAACAACTAGACAATCAAACATTGACAATATAAGTAATTTTGACATAAACAGACATGAATATCTGTAATATTACATTCAAAATGGATATGCGTGCAGTATATCTGGAGGTGTGGCAAAATCCATACGGAAGGAGGCATCCGAAGGGGTCTCCGATCTGGGTGCAAGACCGGCCCTCTGAAGCTCCCTACGGAGCTCTCCGGGCGGCAGAACCGCTCTGCCTCTGCCTCTGCCGCGGCTGGAGTTCCTGCCGCCCCTCGCTGCTCCCGACATCATCATCAAATCTAGATAAACGGTTCGTTGACGCATTGGACAATCATTAAAAGTATTGACTATATATGTATAGATCGTAAAATGTGAAGTAATAATATAACAACACCGATAACCTTTTTCGTTTCGTGGGCGCATTATACATATCTACTTGGATTTCATCGTCGATGTCATTTCTAACCCACGTAACTTCATGATCGGCCGAAGACATCCCGTCCTTCGAAACAGACGGCCGGAGCACTCTAAGCCTTCTCTCTTCTTCGACCTCATCGCTGTCCTCGAATTCTGGGACATCGTAGACATCTCTGAGTTTCCATCGGCATACAACACTCCATCCCGGATGCTTCAAACACTGTGAGTAGTATACTTGGAACGCTTGGTTCGGAAAGATAAACGGATCTTCCTGACCGTAAAATCGAAGTGTGTTCACACTGGTCAATCCATATTCATCTTTCCAAGTCCCAAGATTGCTTCTCCACTTGTTCGTAACGGTTCGCGTATCGTACCAAGTACACTGGAATATATAAAAGGGTTCTGATCGTCCGGAATAGTGGATGCCGAGTATACAATTTAAGTACCCATAATAAATCACACCGTCCGATCCTACCATCGCAATCCCACTATTCTGAGTGGTTCTAGATGTTTCTATGTTCTTAACTTCGAATTTGTATCCAAGGACACCAAATCCTTTGTAATATGCAACCTCCATACTAGGAAATTGAGCTAAACATCTTGAATCACTCTCAAATGATGCAGACAAGTTCGGATCATGGATCTAACAAAACAAATTTTACGAAAAATACATAACGATACGAGTTTAGATTAAAACTGATAGCAATAAAATGTTATTCGAATAACTTACATGATCTGTGACCCAATCACAAAAATTATCGTGATGATATTTTTCCAATTGTTCTTCGTTCCAATCAGGATGCCCCTCACGTACCTCGTTAAAATGAATTCTGTTTTCGACAAATAATGGTGACATTAATATTATATCATTTCATACACACACAAACACAGATATAACAATTAATCCAAAAAAAACTTACTCTCTAATTTGTTCAAGACATGCACAATTAAGCAAGATAAACCGGTATATCTTGTTGATAAACATAGTGTCTGCCCTCTTATACTCGGCTTTACCATATGGCCCGTCTTGAATTCTTCGAGGCCGGTTAAGTCTTGTCTCAATGTTCTCGTCCAGATAGCGGGAACAAAATGTGGTTGCTTCATCAAGAAGATAACCTTGCATGATAGAACCCTCTGGTCGATTTTTATTGCGTATATACTTCTTAAGAGTGTAGAGGTACCTAATGAAAATATGTTGAATAAATAAATACGGGCATACATGACAACAATAAATTTATAAATTGCGCGAAATGAAAAATTACACGTACCTCTCGACGGGATACATCCATCGATATTGTACCGGTCCGGCTAACTTAGCCTCAGTTGCAAGATGAACCGTCAAGTGTATTATGATATCGAAGAATGACGGTGGGAAAATACGCTCAAACTTGCAAAGTATCAACGCATTTTCTAGTTTATCCAGCGTCACAACCTCCAGTGTTTTAGCACACAACTCTCTGAAAAAACAACATAGGTCGTTGATTACTAGACCAACCGATTCGGCGAGAGAAGTCCTGAGGGCTAATCGAAGAAGGTGCTCCACGATAACATGGTGATCATGACTTTTCAGCCCATCGATCTTGCCCTTCACAATTTTTATTTTCTTGCTGAATGATCCTGAGAAACCTGTGGGAACTTTCAAATCATGCAACATCTGCAGGAATCTTTTCTTCTCCGGTTGTGACATATGATAAGCGGCATTGGGAAGTACAAACTTGCCCGGTTTACCCGCTACCGGTCTAGGGTGCAATTCACTTCTTATTCCCTACTCTTGTAGATCCATCCGAGCATTCAGGTTGTCTTTCGATTTCCCGTCTTTACAAAGAAGCAAGTTAAGTATGTGCTCTGATACTCCCTTCTCTATATGCATGACGTCCAGACAATGACGCACTAAATTTGTTGACCAGTACGGAAGCTCGAAGAAAATGCTTAACTTGTTCCAAAATGGTGGTTTGACCTGTTTTGTCGGATCCATCCCGAAGGTCACATTATTGTAACCATCCCATTTAGCAGTAACGTCCTCTCTGGACAATGGGGACGGAGGTCCAAGAAGCTCCTGATGACCATTAAAGTGAACCGTGTCTAACCTATAGGGGTGGTCTGGAGGCAGGAAATGTCGATGGCCGCAATAACAAACATTCCTGCTAAAATTCAAGAATTTCGATGTTGTGTGTTCATGGCAATGAGGACATGCTTTGTGACCATGTACGGACCAACCTGATAGCATTCTATACGCAGGAAAGTCATTAATTGTCCATATTAAAGCCGCACGCAGTATGAAGGTTGTATTTGTGTTTGCATCATATGTCTCTACACCATCAATGAACAAAGATTTCAACTTCTCGATCATAGGTCGGAGATAGACGTCGATATTGTTCCCCGGTGAGTTTGGTTCGTCGATAAGAAGAGGCATCATAAAGTATGATTGGTCCATAGCCAACCAAGACGACAGATTATAAATTATCGTTACAACGGGCCATGTGCTGTGACTTCCAGCCATATAGTTGAATGGGCAGAAGCCATCAGTAGTCAGTCCAAGTCGGACATTGCGAGGATCGCTACTGAATATTGCGTGCCTCCTATCGAAATCCTTCCATGCCGGTGAATCTCTTGGATGGCTCATTTTTCCATCTTCACTTGGAGGAGCACGGTGATGCCAAATCATTGCCTCGGCTGTTTTCTTGCACCTGAATAACCTCTGTAGCCTCTGTGTTATGGGAAAGTATCGTGCTATCTTGACAGGTATATCAGGCTTCTTATCAGAATCTTTCGTCTTATACCTGGTATCTTCGCATGTTGGACACTCTTTCAAATCTGAATTCTCTTTCCGGTACAACACGCAATTTTTAGGTCATGCTTGAATCTTCTCGCACTTTAGACCCAAATCAGACATCATCTTCTGGGCTCCGTACCAGCTGTCGGGCACGTTATTTCCCTGGGGCATAGAATCTTTCAAGAACGAAAGAAGTATTGTGAATGACTTGTTGCTCCATCCATTTAAACACTTAATCTGGAAAAGTTGGACGAACCATGAGAGCGTGGAATAGTTCGCATTCTCATAAATTGGTTTTCTAGCATCATTCATGAAATTTTCATATTTATCCGCACGCGGTCCTTGACCGGAAGGAATGTTATCTTCGGTACGAATAGATTCACCTAGGGCAGCCTCTACCATATCCTCCATTTCTTCTGATGGAAATAAATTACCTTCTTCTCCTTCTGCCGCATTACCGAATTCTTCTTCTTCTCCTGCCGCATTATCGTGTTCTCCTTCTTCTTCTGCCGCAGTACTGCATTCTTCTTCTTCCCCGTGATATTTCCAAATTGTATAAAGTCTAGTAAACCCATATTTTACAATATGAAGCTCTGCCAATTCTACCTTCTGCCAGTACTTATTGCCACATCTATCGCACGGACAGAGAATCTTCTCTATTATGATCTTATTATGTGCGCATGCAAATTCAATGAAAGCAGCAACTTCTGAGACAAACTTAGGTTGCATACGTTGTTGCCAATCCACATACATCCAGTCCTTAACTCTGACGTACTCATGGGCCATGTTAGATTGTATAACATATAAATTGTAGGCTATGGTGACTATATTGAGAAATATAAGAACGGGATAGTTACTGACAAAGGAGAAAATCCGTGTATATGCTTTGTGTGTGCGTTTGTCGTTGAAAAGAATAAATTATCGAACGTATGTTAACCGATAGACGGGGACTAAGTGGCGCTTTTAGTTTCATATATGAGTATCGATGAGAATATGAAGGTTTCATATTATCATCGAGTATCATATATTGGTTTTAACTTGAACATCTCGAATCACTCTCTAATTATGCGTTTGTTGTGTATTCTTGTTGTATGTGTGTGTTCCGGCTGTCGAGGGTAGGCTTCTTTCCCATTTAGAATGTATAGAGCGAACACCCATCACTTGTGCTTTCAACCGTTTCGAGTAAATTTCGGCAACACCTCCCCGCTGTTCTCCGAGTACACTGTAATAGAATAGATAATCATTTCAAAGCTGTGAAACAATGTTGAAATGAACATCTAATCTATCCTTGTACACGGAGAACCAGCGGAAAGGTACCGAGGAAATATTTCAAAACGGATGAAAACACAAGTGAATGAAGGCGTTTGCTTTATACATTCTTAACTTGTCCACACAGAACAAATCTATCGGTTACCATACGATTGAATTTTCTCATCGCGTAGACTATATGACGGTTGTTAGTATCGAGCTATACCGTCCGATATTTAACAACCTTCGTATAGTTCTATGTCACGATGAACATCACACGTATGTTAACCGATAGACGGGGACTAAGTGGCGCTTTTAGTTTCATATATGAGTATCGATGAGAATATGAAGGTTTAATATTATCATTGAGTATCATATATTGGTTTTAACTTGAACATCTCGAATCACTCTCTAATTATGCGTTTGTTTGTATTCTTGTTGTATGTGTGTGTTCCGGCTGTCGGGTGTAGGCTTCTATCCCATTAAGAATGTATAGAGCGAACACCCATCACTTGTGCTTTCAACCGTTTCGAGTAAATTTCGGCAGCACCTCCCCGCTGTTCTCCGAGTACACTGTAATAGAATAGATAATCATTTCAAAGCTGTGAAACAACGTTGAAATGAACATCTAATCTATCTTTGTACATGGAGAACCAGCGGAAAAGTACCGACGAAAAATCTCGAAACGGATGAAAACACAAGTGAATGAAGGCGTTTGCTTTATACATTCTTAACTTGTCCATACAGGACAAATTTATGGGTTACCATACGATTGAATTTTCACGTCGCGTAGACTATACGACGGTTGTTAGTATCGAGCTATACTGTCCGATATTTAACAACCTTCGTATAGTTCTATGTCACGACGAACATCGCACGTATGTTAACCGATAGACGGGGACTAAGTGGCGCTTTTAGTTTCATATATGAGTATCGATGAGAATATGAAGATTTCATATTATCATCGAGCATCATATATTGGTTTTAACTTGAACATCTTGAATCATTCTCTAATTATACGTTTGTTGTGCATTCGTGTTGTATGTGTAACATGATTTTAAACCATTGAGATCAAGATTTGAGAAATTTTATAAGTGGTCGTTAACATGATAACAATCATCTCTTCTTATCAATCCATATCTGAATTCTAAAGGGCAGTATATTTGCTATTAAAAGATCATGTTCAACTCTAAAGTACGGGAAAAACAAAGGAATAAAGATCTATTAAAGTCAAGCCATAAAGCTAATCACATATTTACAAAATTGCAGATACATTAACGCAAAACATAGTTATGATGCTTCAAAAGAATCAATTATCAAGGATCTAGGAGTGGAGATGAACATACAGCTTCCCGTCAATAAGATCAACAGGACAGAGACAGATAAAATATAAGATTAGAATGATGAACAAGATAATATGCTTGAAAGATGCTATATTTGCTGATTGAATATAAATGAATCCACCAATAAAATTATATACATGATAATATATGTAGAGGAATTCAGGCCATGAATACAAACCACCAATTATTTCATATGCTGGCTGAAAGAAACGGGCGAAAAAATTCATAGTTTTCCATAAACTACAAGCAGATTCTGCCATTACTAAGTACAAAACAAAATGGATAATAATTTAAAGGAGAAAGAAGAGCTTGAAGCAAAATCAGATCAAATTATATTGTTCTACATGGGTTGCTCGCCCAGACATTCGATAGCATACACGTCACCAGAAAAATAACAGAAAAACAATTTCTTAAGCTTAAATACCCTCTAAATATGCCAAACAGCTTGCTTACAGTTCTACTGATACATTATTAAACATAAAGTCCCTGCAGACGCCAAATCTGGAACAACTATCATCTTATCATAGAATGTTACGTCCACAAAAGTGAAAGTAACAGAATAAATGCACCAGTACAAACTCGACCTCGAATTAGCCTAAAGCTTTGCCGGGATGGAACTAAATCAACAGGCATAGTATATTTACACTACAAGCTTACACCTACTGCAAGGGATAAATAGGGCACTCTACAGTTCACATCTCACAGCCCAACCGAACCCTAGCCCCAGTCCCAGCCCCAGCCGCAACCCCAACCCCAACCCCAACCCCAACCGAACCCCATAACCCAACCCTAACCCTAACCCTAACCGAATCCGATGCCGACGCCGATGCCCTCACCCCTACCCGAATCTGGCCTGAACCCTAGACTACAACGTCAAAATTAAAAATTATTTGAGATTTACTAACAAACCGTGCGCGCGATGGATGAGACGGTAGAAATTGGTGGTCGACGACGATCGGCGAAGGTGGCGAGACGCGGGAAGTCGACGAAGGTGTGGGGAAGACCGACGAAGCTGGCGACGAGGCGCGAGCGCGGTGGCGACGAAGAGCGGGAACAGGCGACGAGAGGCGCGGGAGTGAGAGAGAGAAATTTTGGGAACGATGAATATAATTTTTCTGTGTTTTTTTTTAATAATAACCTATTTAGATGCCCCTACGGACATAACCGTAGGTCCACAGTTTGCAGCTCCGTAGGGCCAAACAAAAAATTAGAACGTAAGGCACCGTAGGGACAACGATTTGGCCCTACGGATAACTCCGTAGGGGCAAGAAATATTTGCCCCTACAGATTTCTGAGTCCGTAGGGGCAACTCCATATTGTAGTAGTGGGTGCTGCTAACATTTATTAATTATATGGGGTTTTTTGACATAGGCCCTCACACCCTCCCAAAACATTGGTATTTTGTAAAACACCCTCTTAAATTTTATATTTTTAAATACACCCCCTAAAACCTCTCCATTAACTAAAAACATTGCTTTACTTAAGTTTATTAGGATTAATAATTTGATTAGAGCTAATATGATGAATTGTGAGATGAAATGTCTTACTTAACATCAAAACCTTCAGCTCTTTTTATTTTTGTGCAAAACTCATTAGTCTTACTATTTCAAACTCTCATCTTCATGTTATCATTTTAGCTTTTTAACGGAGATTTCTTAAGATGTTATAGATGATAATTAAACATAAGGGGTAATTTAGTTTAGTTAAGAGTTTTAGTGGGTGTATTTAAAAATATGAAATTTTAGAGGGTGTTTTTTTCAAAACAGCGATGTTTTAAGGGGACCATACTGAAAAACCCCTAATTATATATGTGGGTATATTTTAAAAAGCACCTTTCTTGATATAGCAGCATTAAAATTACCACAAAGCTCCTTGAAATGTAATTTTGTCACAAAAAAAAGGGAATGTGTTTTTGTCAACAAATGCCATATTCGGTATGCTTTGAGCCTATTTAGTGGATGTATAAGATTATTTTGGGGTTATTTAAGCCATTCGTGTCTTAAGCAAGTTAACAAACAAGCTTTCTCAGATAGCATGCCGATTTAGCATGGTTCATAGCATTGTTAAAATTCAATGATACTATCGTAAAAACTCTGCAAATTTGATGGTGCTTTATAAAATTTACCCTCATTATTATTATTACTGCGGCTACGGCTACTACCGGTACTCTATGTTTTATAATAATATGTCAATAATTAAATGTTATGATAAGCCTAAGGTTTGCAGCAAAGCAGGGAGAGAGAAAAGTCCTCTTGCTTTGAAAAAGAAGTAATGGAGTTAATTAAATGTTATGATAAGCCAAAGGTTTGCAGCAAAGCAGGGAGAGAGAAAACTCCTCTTACTCTTTTATGTTACTTAGCATTAATAAAAACCCTGCTGGTATCCTACCTCATATAATTATTCAATCATGTATACCAATAAGCAATAGCTGAGTTGGTATGGATACTTTCTCGACTTCTGAAGAGAGTGCGTGATTCGAACCCCAGAAACCCCAAGAAGGAGAAGTGGTTAACAAATTAACGTTTTCGGGGCAAATTCCTGGGTTTTCTGAGCACGTGTGTGTGTTGTGTGCTTGTGTGTGGTGTGCGTGGATGTGTTGTGTGTGTTTTGTGGTTAGGTCAGGGCTTATGTGCCAAAAAAGAAAAAAAAACAATTATTCGGCCATATGTAATGCATTTATGCTCCGAAAAGTAAGCAAAATTTAATACATATATATTGTGATTCTAGATGCTTTTGTGTTATAATCTTTCATATCCTTGTACCCTGAGGAATGAAATTCTCTTCGAACATTTGTACAGCTCTAGGTATGGTAACAACAGTTTAGTTTCTCCCCAGTCAACAGCCATTTTAAAATAAATAATTAGAGTTTTTTTAATGTAACCCCCCCTCCCCCCAACCCCCAACCCACGCCCAAAAATGGTATTTTCAAAAAACACCCCCAAAAATCCGTAATTTTATATATTGCCCCAAAAGTTAAAAGTTGTCCAAAAAAAACTATCCCTACATTAGGAGATGAGAGAGAGAGGAAAAGAAAGGATGGAGAGAGACAGATGAGAGAGAGAGAGAAGGGGGAGGAAGGGTGTGGTGGCAACCTCTGGTTGAGAGAAGAATAAGAGAATTTTGTGTTTTTTTGTTTTTCCCCCAAAAAATGAGAAAATGACATATGACTTTTGTCTTATTAGACATGAGTTTGGATAATAATAGTAAAGATTTGCTGCTTTCTTTGTAGGGACTTCGGAAATTGCTCTCGTAATATATTTTTGAAGATCCCAAGATAAATGAAGTTTAGCATTTAACTTTTCAGTTTGTTATCAGTGTATATATCGACTGATTTGTTCTGATTTTTTGAGTTTCTTTCGTTCAACATACCTACTTTTATGTTACTTAGCATTACTAAAAACCTATTGGTATCCCACATCATATAATTATTCAATCATGTATACCAATAAGCAATAGCTCAGTTGGTATGAACACTTCCTCGACTCTTGGAGAGAGAGTTCGAACTTCAGGAACCCTAAGAAGGAGAAGTGGTTAACAAATTAACGTTTTCGGGGAAAATTCGTGGGTCTTCTGGGCACGTGTTTGTGTTGTGTAGTGTGCGTGGATGTGTTGTATGTGTTTTGTGGTTAGGTTAGGGCTTATGTGCCAAAAAAGAAAAAAAAACAATTATTCACCGATATGTAATGCATTTATGCTCCGAAAAGTAAGCAAAATTTAATACATATTGCGATTCTAGATGCTTTTGTGTTATAATTCTTCAAATTCTTATACCCTGATGAATGAAATTCTCTTCCAACATTTGTACAGCTTTAGGTATGGCAACAACAGTTTTTTCTCCCCAGTCAACAGCCATTTTAAAATAAATAATTAGAGTTTTTTTTAATGCAACCGCCCCCCCCCCCCCCCCCCCCCCCGCCCCGCCCCCCCAAAAAAAACACCGCCAGTTCAAAAAAACTATCCCTACCAGGTTTTACTTGCCATCTGCTGGGATACACGTTTATGTTTGATTGGAGCTGTTTGAATATTAGTAAAAGACCAAAATGATCTCTAAAGATCATGTCTTCCTCCTCTTGAGTGTCATAAAGGAAGTAGGGTAAGATATTTTTACCCAAATTAAAAATTAGTGTTATTTTTATGCATCACCCCAAAAAATGATGTTTCCAAAAATCATCCAAAAAATCCGTAATTTTATATATCATCCCCGAAAGATATAAGTTGTAAAAGAAAAAACTCCTCCGGGCAGTTTTACCTGGCATCTGTTGGGATACTCCTTTATGTTAGTTTGGAGCTGTTTGAATATTAGTAAAAGACCAAAATCGTCTCTAAAGGTCATGTCTTCCTTCTCTTGAATGTTATAAAGTAACTAGGGTTAGATATTTTCCCCCAAATTAAAAATTGCGGCTTTCCATAACATGAAAAACTAGAGCTTTTAACTTAACCGAATTATGATACTTTGATGAAGGGAAGATTTCTCATACGATACACTGCAGCAGGTACTATAGCAATTATTGCAGCAGGTACTATAGTAATTATTGCAGCACATGTTTGATCCACAGACAAACTTGGGTTATTAAATTAAAAGTTATCTACTTAAATTGGAAAAAATATCTAGTGCACTTGGATAACAAAATATCTAGTGCACAAGATATGCTCTGCACATCAGCAGTCGTTTGGTGCGTAGATAACCGTATCTTTATCGCACGTGTACACCGCGTTGGTTTAGCAATTAAGAAAAGAAATGCTACGACTACTAATGACTTTGTATTGTAAAACGGCTTTTGATACGTCAAGCCTCCAATGAGGTGGCGGGGTATTCTAAGAAATGGGATGTCTCGTTAAAAGTTAACCACACGTCCCATTTTATGGATGATTTGTACATCTTGTGTAAAACATGTGGCTGTTCAACTTTCTTCCTTTTGTTTTATTTATTATTTGTTATACTGGGAAGGCTAATATTTTTGGTATAGGTAGGGTTAAAATAAAAGAATGTACTAGTTTTAGAGGCTCGTTAATTCCAAAATATTTCCAAAAGGGACTTGCATGAAAAAGACCCCATACCCTAATTTCCTCCTTGCCAATAAAAACCACAATCAGAAACAAAGCAACGAACCGTTTCTATTTGCAGCCATCACCACTATAAATACGCCAGCACCCTCCCTCATGACACTCAACCAGAAAAAGAAAAAAAGATACTCAACCTAAAACCATAAATATGGGATCCCCTGTTCTAACAATCCTACAAATAAACTTCTCCAAAGTTGAAGCCTCAAACCCTAACACCGACGAATGGGTTAAAGTCCGATCTGAAGTCGTCGAAGCTCTCAAAGGGTTTGGTTGCTTTGAAGTTACGTACGATAAGTTTACGCCAGAGGCAAGAGATGCTGTTTTCGATAAGCACATAAAGCCGGTGTTTAGTTTGCCTTTGGAGACGAAGGTGAAGAATAATGAAAACAAGGAGTCGACCACAGGGTATAGGTATGGGATCCCTGGGTTAGACCTTGAAGCGCTGTCCATCCGTAATTGTTTTGATGATCGGATGTGGGGGGAGAATGGAAACCCCGATTTTCGGTATATTAATTAATTCTGATACTATGGTAACATTACATTAAAGTACCACAAACTATTGCACTGATATGTGCGTGCAATTTATATTTTCTTTTTCTCATGGGTTCTATAATAGTACTTAAAATAAATTAACAACTGGTCAAGATTATTAGCTTTTTGCATTTGTATTTATTTATTTTTTGGGTGCATGACAGTGATTCAATTTACGAGTTCACTACGATTCTGAAAGAGCTAGCTGGATGAAATTGTGAAGAGGATGATATTTGAGAGCTTAGGAATGGAGAAATACTTTGAATCTCGTATGGAGACGTATACTCCCCGCATAACTTTCAGCCATTATGGGCCTCCAAAGGACAACCAAGAGTCAGAGATTGGGCTTGGGCCGCATACAGACCCAACAACCAATACATGGGTGTGCCAACATGGGCTCAAGGGTCTAGAGGTTCGATTGAAGGAAGGCTCATGGATCGCACCATCTCTCAACTCACTGGAGACGAGCTTTGGGTACGTGTGTGTAGGATTGTATGAATGGTATGACAAAAATTAAGACCGACACTAATAATATAATTTCTCGAATTAACTAAATTCAATGAATATTGAATGTTTTAGGCCTTGAGCAATGGGAGGTATGAACCAACCTGCCATCGAGTGAAAACGTGTGGAGCTCAAGATAGATACACAACTATTTATGGAACGCTTACAAGGGATGGAGTCATGGTGAGAGCTCCAGAGGAGTTGGTGGACGAAGAGCATCCATTGTTGTTCAAACCTTATGACAACAAGGAGTATTTTAAATTTCGCTTGTCGGCTGAGGGTTACAAACATATTTACCCACTCAAGGTTTATTGTGGCTTAGATGCAGCCGAAGAAGAAGAAGAAGAAGAAAAATTAGAATAAGAATAAGAAGAAGCTGATCAGGCTTCGTATGTGTTCTCTTTTATATTTGATTGTGCTCTGGCATATTGTGTGGCTTTCTTCTATATCTATGTATCAACATCTATTAGATTGTGTGGCTTTTCCTATGCATGTATCAATATCTATTAGACTGCAGCACGTGTTTACACACTGCGGCAAGTATGTGTTTTGGGAACGAGATTTGGTAAATGTTAGAACCATTACCTAATTTATGGTAACGGTTTTGGTAACGGTTTGAACAGTTACCAAAACCTTGAAGTGGCGGGCCCCACAATGCACTGAAGATAAAATCCCAAAACCCTTCCCAATTTTTCATCGACCTCTTCCCCTCCCCCTTCCTCCAAAATTTTCATTGCGAGCGCCAAAACCTTTCGTCGCCCTTGTCGCCTCAGCTGTCGCCGCCTCCTTCGTGGCCGGCGTTGGACCGTCCGGCATCCAACAGGTCATGGAATCATTTCTCGTATGGGGGTCGCGAATGCCAGAATCGGCATCAAGATTGGCTCGAGCGAGGCCGAGGACATGAATGTGTCCATCTGTCGCCTCATGCACGCCGTCGTTCTGAAGAGCAAGGGTGACGGTTTGCCGGACGTGGCTAGCAGTTTGGACCCGAGCGATCGCGTCCACCATCGATGTCAGTCGATCGATCAATGCGGATAAGACTTCGACGATATTGGGAGAAGGAGTGAAACCGCCCTCGGTTCCGTTGCGGAGGACGGGATGGCTCGTGCTAGGATCTTCGTTGCGATGATCGTTGGCAATCGATTCGAAGGTGGAAGATTAGCTTTTTGGATGGAAAAGCTTCTCGTTTCCATAGACGGCGCCAACTGATAGAGATCGGAATCTCCCTCAAATGTTGTCCTCCGTCGATTTTATGGCCAGCAGGGCAGAACGGTTGAGGTTTTTTGTGGAAGGATGAGCGTATGGATCTCAATGGGTTGTTGATTGTTGTTGACAATGAGATACCTTCAAAAAAAGTCCCGGGATGGGTAACCACCGTAAAACCCTCCGACGATCAAGTAAATGCCGGGAAAAAATTGGGCAGAATAGCAGCGTATTGTATTGAGTTCGCGTTAGCTGAATCGTCTAAAGGAGGGGTTTATATAGAGGTCGCATGGAGTAAGCTGTTGCGAGATCCTCGCCACCAGTTCCGCCTACGCATCATGTTTGTGTTAATGGTGAAATACGCTCATTAATGATGAGATACGCTGGCGTAGGATGCGGGACATGGAGCGGCGGAGATCTCGTCGTGTCGAGATACATGAAGCGGAATACGGGACATGGAGCGGCGGAGATCTCGTCATAACGAGATACCGTTACGTGGACGCCCGTGCTCCATGCTCTCAGCCAAACAGGGACGCTGAGAAAGCTCAGCTATAGGATAGCTCGGAGACGAGCAAGGAAGCTCGGCTCTTGTCATTGCTCGGAGACGAGCAATCGGATGGCGGTTAGGCAAAGAGGGAACGTACTCAAGGGAAGCCCCTTGGAGGTCGGGTGCTACCTCGGAGGTATGGTGCCGAGGAATATTCCTATTGTATCATACTTATTCCAGCTTCATAGCCTCCAGGAATCTAGTGGGTTTACGTGGACGGCGCGTCATAGTGGGCACGTGTCGTGATGCGGAGAATCTTCACTTATATGAGTATTATCAATTTCTCTCTCTCCATATCATTTCATTCACATACAGATTCTATAAGATAGGTGCTAGAGCAAGAGAGAGACAATGCACTAAAGGAAGAAGACTTGTCTTTCATGGAAACCTGAAAACTGCGTTTTAAAGCAAAGTGAGCAGGAGAAAACAAAGCATCTATATTGAAGCTTATATAGTTTTGCCAATGAGTAAAACATTTAATGGTACAACTAGAAATGGCAATGAGGTGAAATGTGCTCATAAAGGAAAACTTTTTTTTGCAAATAGTTATAAGATTTGAAATAGCATAATATAAATTTTAGTTGATTGTAGCTTGAGGTCGGAATTGAGATGATTTTGATATGTGCTATGGAGATTTAATGAATGCCCTAGTTCAAAAAAATGGCAAAATTATAGTTAAAGGCACAGGAAAGAATAGAGTTGGACTCGAACGAACATAGATAGAGTCGGTTAAAAAGAAGAATATATTAATTGTTAATTTAATTGAGAAGGCGGCACTTAACAGAGAAAAATAAAAGAAACGGATTCATATAGTCAATCCTAAAATTATGAAATATTGACTTGTATGTGTGTATTTTCTTTCTCTTCTTGCTGCAGTGATCTTCTATTGCAATTTTATTGTATTTAAACTTTTCGCTGGAGTTAAGTAGTAAATATGTTCATCTTTGTCATGGAAAAAGCTTTTTGTGTTTATCATAATTATATTATAAAGGCTAAATTGCAGGATATATCCTCCTCATTGCGAAACCCTCTCATTTTTGTCTGAAAAACAACCCCCTTAGTTTGAAAAACCTCATTTTCATCCAACAAATTTAATCATGTTAATTTTCTCAGTGGATTTTCCAAAATGCACTACCATCCTTTCCCACATTTCTTTTCCATTTTTCTTTTCTAAATTTTTTCCTCTCCAAATTTCTCTCTTCTTTCTTCTCAAAGATCTCCAATATGTCTCCATGCTGTATTATCATCCATGGATTCAAGAGAATATGGAGTCGAAAAAGAAAAGGCGGAAAAAGAAGAAGAAAAGGTAAGATAATTGGACTAGTCAATTAAGGGGTATTTTTGGCATAGAAAGGTCTCATGAATGGAATACATTGCTAGGGTTTACAGGGTAAAGTATAAGTTTGTAAAATCAATAAGAGTTTCCTGCTTCTTTGAGCAAAAATGACTGGAATTTCTTGCAAATTAGCCTATCACAAACCCATGGCTTTATTGAGAATGAAATTTTGATATCTTTTTGGTGCTAATAAAATTTTAATATTCAATTTCGAATTGGTACTTGACTGTGATGTATTTCCTCATTCATTCTTATTTTCCATCAATTAATTATGCACCCTCATGCCAACTGATTCAAAAATAAGAAATAAAAAAAATTGGTACACTGTTTAATTTATATGTATATTCTATATTTTAAAAAACTAAATATTTTTGGTATATATTTTCTATGAACTTACTACTTTTCCTAACAAATGAACCTGACTAGTTCAAGCTCATGAATCAATGGCTGCGTTGATTTATTGAAGCAAATAAATTATAAATCTCATCTTTTCCTTTGTGTGCAGAGTGAATTGACCCAGCATAAAGCCATAAGAAATTGCAGTAGCTGCAGATGACTGATATAGTTACTTCAAATGAACTGACACTATATTAATTAATTTACTTGTTACTTATATGCAGCAAGCGTGACTTATTAATAAAAATGTGTTTCCAGTAATTTCAATGCTAACCTGCATGCATGATGCAAGTCTTTTTTGAAAAAAGATTGCACATGAAGGGAGACCTTTACATCAAAATGAAATTATTTTTTGGGTGAAAAATGCTTTTAGTTGTTTAGCATGAATCAATCGCTATATCCAAGAGTCAAACAAAATTATTTTGGCTTTGCCGGTTTATGAAGGTTTTGCCGACATTGACTAACCTAAAAAAAAGTGTTATTATTGGTTAACTGTTAATTGCCACTCTCCTAATTGCAAGTCTTTTCCTTAAACATGCTTCTACGGTTGAATAATTGCCCCTACGGCTTAATGAGTAGATCCATATGTCCCTACGGTGTAATCCGTAAGGACAAAATATTTATTTAATTTACCGGTTTATAAAATAAAATAGTTGCCCCTACGTATTACGCCGTAGGGACAAATACATGTCCCTACGGAGTAATACGTAGGGCCAGATTTATACATCCGTAGGTCCATCCTTATGCCCCTACGAATTAATCCGTAGGGGCAAGTCTAACACCTTTCACTGAGTTAATAGGGGCAAAATATCAGATATCATGATATTTTGTCCCTACGGATAAATATGTAGGGGCAAAGTTTGTCCCTACGGATTAATCTGTAGGTGTAACTGTTGGCCCTACGGATTAATCCGTAGGGACAAATTATCAGTTTTTTTAAAATGGGCTGTCTGTTTTTTTCTCGTCCTGTGCACAATAATACATACATCATATCACCAACAAACAGAATACGATATCAATCTAAATCTCATGCATCTATATAAAAGAAATCAACAAACAGAATACGATATCAATCTAAATCTCACGCATAATATATAAAATAAATCAACAAAAAGAATATGATATCAATCTAAATCATCGTGAACACGCAAACACCACCAATATCGTCCAAAATATATACAATATGTATCATATAAGTATATACATGCTTAAAATATAAAAATAAAAAAGCTACCCTAGCTCGGTCCAGCTCCACCTCTACTAATCGCCGTAATCTGACGCATCTACTTCTCGGATAAACCCTGAGTCAACAACTCAATCAATGCGGACTGTGCGGGAGTCTGAGCGGGTTGTGGAGCTGAGGAGTGGTCTGCGCAACCGTAGCCGAGATAGTGGCTTGCGGAGCCGCAGCCGAAGGAGATGCATGTGGAGTCTCAGCCGAAGTACCCTGTCGCGTCTGTTCAGTTTTGTATGTAATAAACGAGTAAGAACTATGTATTAGTCGAATTCGTATCATTATCAGGTTATTGCGAAACCCCAATCTATGAATAGTTAGGGACTTAGGCCTCGTTTGGATATCTAGTTTGGAAAACTGTAGTTTATTTTAATTAGACAGTTTTTATGTATGTATGATTAATCAAAGATAAGTCTACAATCAAATAAGCTCAGGCTACATACTAATATTGGATATATTGCTATCTTTAATATGATGTAATATTTTACTATTAAGTAGTATACATACCATCATCTCCTTCAACTTCTGCACGGTGGCCTTCAAGGTGGCAATATCTTGCTCTAGATGTCGCACACGGGAGATAGAGGAAGTAACCGCCGGAGTGGAGTTCAACCTCATATGAGCCCTGTTAGGACCCAATCCCCGGCCTGTCTCCCAACCTCCGTGGTGCCCTCCGTGTGCGGCGTTTAGGACTGGGGTCAGCAGCATTGGATTGTTCTGTCCAGTAAAATCGATCCCCGATGCCTCCGCCTGCTCAACCACCCGCTCCTACACCAACATTAACCAGTAAAATATAAGTATATCATTTAAATTTGAACTTTTCAAAACAAAAATTTCAAATAGGGGTTGAATAAATATTAACACTTACGCAATACTCCTGGGTAGCGGTGTCGGGGTATCGAAGCTCGCCCGTGGCGGGATCTGTCGAGGTGCCGTGGACGGCAAAATACGCGGTTAGCACCCTCGGTGTACCACCCTGCGCCAGGGTCTGAGATCTCTGCAATTCGCAAAAAATTTACATATATTATAAAATAACTCTTAATATTACATTATATCACAGTAGATCTATTGTAATTCACCGATACCTCCATGACACGAGTAATATTTCTCGAGCCACCTGTATAAGTGGGGCGACCCCTCTTCACCGACTTGCTATTCTCTTTATTTTGATCCGCCTGTTTCTGCACAACACATTCAGATTTAGTTTTCTAATTAACCAACACAAAAAATAAATTATATACTAAACAATGAATTACATTTAAAATACAAACCTATTTGCGCCGAGAGTCGAAATATTGGCACAAGAGATGCCATGTATCTACGTCGACTCTCGCAAAGGCCGGAGTATGTAGGAGAGCTGCTCTCTCTGCCTCAGGGGTCGCCATCCACAGGGAATAGCAGTCGATCTTCATCTCGTTCCTATTGTATCGGACCTTTGATTGCATGTTCTTCATCAGGCCATGGTACAGAGCGTGAAGATCGAGCACCCTCTCAGGATGATCAGGGTCGGGTAGAGACTGAAAATCGTAATCCAACTGCAAATACAAAAAAAACAACGTTATTAAATTGCAAGTGTTAATAATAAATATATTGGATAAATCAAATAAAAATATATATTAATACCCGAGCCTGATCCCAGAAGAGAGCGAATGAGCGTCGGTGCTGGTCGCCCCACTCAACGTGAAGTGGATACTTCTTCATGAGGCGGCTCTCATCCCCCATATACCGGCCGAACCTCTCAGCATAACCGCCGGTATAGCGATAATCAGGGGTAAAGAAGAGGGGGAATGCTGCCTCCCCCTTGCTCTGTCGGGCCTCAGCCTATGGGACTTATTCGGGTCTTGAGTCCCCCTCTCAGGATGGGGATGCCCTGCATCTACAAGAAATATCAAGACAATCAATATTAAGACAAAGTGGTATTAAGAAATCAAGGTTTAACGAAAATTGAAGTGTGATATATACCTCCGGCGACAGAAGCACGAGCTTGGGCCCGGGCAGCAGCACGAGCGGGACGATAGTTCCTCCGGTGAGGAACAGCCGGTGACCCGGACGTGGACGCATCTCCAACAAGAAAATAAATATCGATAAAATTACATGAAGTTCATGTTTATTCCTAAAGGATATATAAAATGAATAAATATTTTATATTTATTCATACAAACCTGCAGACTGAACGGAGGGTATGGAAGTGGCGGGAGTGACCCCTGCACCAGACATGGACGCACCACCTATAATTAGACAATCAAACATTGACTATATAAGTAATTGCAAAAAGAATGTGTATATCAATAATATAATATTCTAAGTCAACATGTACACACTATAGGATATATAAACATACCCGCAGGTGCGGTGATGGGCTCTGCCGGAGATATGGAGGCACCACCTACAGCTCGAGATGTAAGTACGTAAGAGCAAAAAGAATGTATGTATATTTATGATATAGAATTCTAAATAAATATACATGCACTATATGATATATAAACATACCTGGAGATACGGGAGTGGCCTCTGTCCCTGATGTGGACGCATCACTAACAACTAGACAATCAAACATTGACAATGTAAGTAATTTTGACATGAATATGCATGTATATCTATAATATTACATTTAAAATGAATATGCGTGCAATATACCTGGAGGTGTGGCAAAGTCCACACAGAAGGAGGCATCCGAAGGGGTCTCCGATCGGGGTGCAAGACCGGCCTTTTGAAACTCCCTACGCAGCTTTCCGGGCGGTAGAACCACTCTGCCTCTGCCGGTGCCGCGGCTGGAGCTCCTGCCGCCCCTCGCTGCTCCCGTCATCGTCATCAAATCTAGATAAAACGGTTCGTGGATGCATTAGACAATCATTACATATGCATGCTATATATGTATAGATCGTAAAATGTGAAGTAATAATATAACATTACTGATAACCTTTTTCGTTTCGTAGACGCATTAGACATATATACTTGGATTTCATCATCGATATCATTTCTAACCCACGTAACTTCATGATCAGCTGAAGACAACCCGTCTTTCGAAACAGACGGTCGGACCGCTCTAAGTCTTCTCTCTTCTTCATCCTCATCGCTGTCCTCGAATTCTGGGACATTGTAAACATCCCTGGGTTTCCAACGGCATACGACACTCCATCCCGGATGTTTCAAACACTGTGAGTAGTATACTTGGAACGCTTGGTTCGGAAAGATAAACGGATCTTCCTGACCGTAAAATCGAAGTGCGTCACACTGGTCAATCCATATTCATCTTTCCAAGTCCCGAGATTGCTTCTCCACTTATCCGTATCGGTTCGTGTATCGTATCAAGTACACCGAAATATATAAAACGGTTCTGATCGTCCGGGATATTGGATGCCAAGTATACAATTTAAGTATCCATAATAAATCACACCATCCGATCCTACCGTTGCAATCCTACTATTATGAGTGGTTCTAGATATTTCTATGTCCTTAACTTCAAATTTGTATCCAAGGACACCGAATCCTTTATAATATGCAACCTACATACTAGGAAACTGAGCTAAATATCTTGAATCACTCTCTAATGATGCAGACAAGTTCGGATCGTGGATCTAACAAAACAAATTTTACGACAAATACATAACGATATAAGTTTAGATTAAAACTGATAGCAATAACATGTTATTCGAATAACTTACATGATCTGCAACCCAATCGAAAAAAATATCCTGATGATATTTTTCCAATCGTTCATCGTTCCAATCAGGATGCCCCTCACGTACCTCGTTAAAATGAATTATGTTCTTGACAATAAATTATGACATTAATATTATATCATTTCATACACACAAAAACACAAATATAACAATTAATCCAAAAAAACCTACTCTCTAATTTTTTCAAGACATGCGCTATTGAGGAGGATAAACCGGTATATCTTGTTGATAAATATAGTGTCTACCCTCTTATAATCGGTTTTACCATATGGCCCGTCCTGAATTCTTCGAGGCCGGTTAAGTTTCGTCTCAATGTTCTCGTCCAGATAGCGGGAACAAAATGTGGTTGCTTCATCTAGAAGATAACCTTGCATTATAGAACCCTCTGGTCGATTTCTATTGCGTATATACTTTTTAAGAGTGTAGAGCTACCAAAAGAAAAATATGTTAAATAAATAAATACGGGCATACAAGACAACAATAATTTTACAAATTGCGCGAAATGAAAAATTCCACGTACCTCTCTGCGGGATACGTCCATCGATATTGTACCGGTTCCGCTAACTTAGCCTCAGTTGCAAGATGAACCGTCAGGTGTATAATGATATCGAAGAATGACGGTGGGAAAATACTCTCAAACTTGCAAAGTATCAACGAAATATTACTTTCTAGTTTCTCCAGCGTCATAACATCCAGTGTTTTAGCGTATAATTCTCTGAAAAAACAACATAGGTCATTGATTACTAGACCAACCGATTCGGGAAGAGATGTCCTGAGGGCTAATGGGAGAAGGTGCTCCATAATAACATAGTGATCATGAATTTTTATCCCATCGATTTTGCCTTTCACAATTTTTATCTTCTTGCTGAATGATCCTGAGAAACCTGTGGGAACTTTCAAATCATGCAACACCTGCAGGAATCTTTTCTTCTTCGGTTGTGACATATGACACGCGGCATTGGGAAGTAAAAACTTGCCTGGTTTACCCGCTACCGGTTTAGGATGCAATTTACTTCTAATTTCCCAGTCCTGTAGATCCATCCGAGTATTGATGTTGTCTTTCGATTTCCCATTTTTACAAGTTGAGTATGAGCTCGGATACTCCCTTCTCTATGTACATGACGTCCAGACAATGACACACTAAATTTGTTGACCAGTACGGAAGCTCGAAGAAAATGGTTAACTTGTTCCAGAATGGTGGTTTGACCTGTTTTGTCGGATTCATCCCGAAGGTCACATTATTGTAACCATCCCACTGAGCAGTCACGTCCTATCCGGACAATGGGGCTGGAGGTCCAAGAAGCTCCTGATGACCATCAAAGTGAACATCGTCTAACCTGTAGGGGTGGTCTAGAGGCAGGAAACGTCGATGGCCGCAATAACAAACCTTTCTGCTAAAATTCAAGAATTTCGATGTTGTATGTTGATGGCAATAAGGACATACTTTGTGACCATGTACGGACCAACCTGATAGCATTCCATACACAGGAAAGTCATTAATTGTCCACATTAAAGCCGCATGCAGAATGAAGGTTGTATTTGTGTTTGCATCGTAAGTCTCTACACCATCAATGAATAAAGATTTTAACTTCTCGATCAGAGGTCGGAGATAGACGTCGATATTGTTTCCCGGTGAGTTTGGTCCGTCGATAAGAAGAGGCATCATATAGTATGATTGGTCCATAGCCAACCAAGGCGACAGATTATAAATTATCATTACAACAGGCCATGTGCTGTGGCTACCAGCCATATAGTTGAATGGGCAGAAGCTATCACTAGCAAGTCTGAGCCTGACATTGCGAGAATCGCTACTGAATATTTCGTGCCTCCTATCGAAATCCTTCCATGCCGATGAATTTCTTGGATGACTCATTTTTCTATCTTCACTTGGAGGAGCACGGTGATGCCAAATCATTGCCTCGGCTGTTTTCTTGCACCTGAATAGCCTCTGCAGCCTCTGTGTTATGGAAAAGTATCGTGCTATCTTGACAGGTATATCGGGCTTCTTATCAGAATCTTTCGGCTTATACCTGGACTCTCCGCATGTTGGACACTCTTTCAAATCTGAATTCTCTTTTCGGTACAATACGCAATTTTTAGGACATGTTTGAATCTTCTCACACTTCAGACCCAAATCAGACATCATCTTCTGGGCCCCGTACCAGCTGTCGGGCACGTTATTTCCTGGGGGGCATAGAATCTTTCAAGAATGAAAGAAGCATTGTGAATGATTTGTTGCTCCATCCATTTAAGAACTTAATCTGGAAAAGTAGGACGAACCATGAGAGGGTGGAATACTTTTGTAACACCTTAGAATGTGTTTTATAGCTAATTATAATTTTAATATATTGTTTTTAATAAAAAGTTTACCAAATTAAGTTTTAAATATTTTATCCTAATTATGGAGTATTTTATTGGAATTTTATTAGGCACACACACACTTGTGCATGTTAACTAGGCTTGTTTTTGGTGTTTAACCATGATTAGCAACCATGGTTAACTAACCATTTCTTCAACTTAGGGTTAGGCGGGGTTTAAGTGTCATGGATGTTTTTAGTAGTGATAGTTTTAAATGAAAATGAATTTAAAGAAAAAGGATTTCTTTGTGTGGTTGACTTGAGAGAGAGAGAGAGAGCATGGGCATTATGGCCTTGCCCATGCTTCATTTAATGAAGAGAGAGAGGGTGAGAAGGGGGGGGGGGTTCTTGTGTGTGCTCACTCTCCATCTCATTCTTTTCTTCTCTGATTATCCCACTCTCACACACACACACACTCACCTAGAGAGAGAGAGAGAGCAGCAGAAGCAGCAGCTGCCCCAGCAACATCAAACAACAACAGCAACAACAGCAATAACAAAGACAATAGCAACAACAAGAACAACAGCAGAAGCAGAAGCAGCAACAGGAGCAGAGGCAGCAGCAGAGCAGCATCAGGAGCCCCAGCAGCAGTAGCAGCTCCTCTCCACTTCTCCTCCTGCTTCTTGGGATCCAATAGGGTATATTTTCAGAACCCTATTGCTTGTTGTGTAGCTTGTGTGCTAATTAGCTTGTTTAGTGCTAAATTAACTAGTTTAGCACTAGTTTTGGTGATTTGTGAGGTATTGTGGTAATTTGTTGGTTGTGTTGGATACCCTAGTTTACTTAAGTGCTATTAGGGACATTTCAACTGAGAAACCCCCTGATTTCACTAAAATACCATAAGGTTTGTTAATTGTGCAAAATTGGTGTTTTAAAGTGAGAATTGTGACATTTGTGATCTGCTATAGACCCGGACCTTGCAGGGTGAAATTGAGGAAACTGGAGCATGTACACTAGGGATAGATGACACCCCCAGAATACGAGACCCCCATTACCAACTGTGGCCGCCAATTCCTGCATTCTGGCCGCAATTTGCGGCCAGGAAGGTGAGTTGGGTGTTGGGGTTTGGTGTGGGGCTCTCTGCTGTGTAGTGTAGTGTTTTGGCATGTCTAGTTTTGTAATATCTTGCCTGTAGGAAAATCTGGGACTATATGTCGCTTTTGTGTTTAGTTGTGTTTGCGCGATACGCGCGATACGTGAGTGGGTTCTGTGATCCAGCGTATCGCGGCGTGTCGCGATGGTTTCTAGACGCGTACACACACGATTCAGCGTATCGTGCACACGCGCGTTTAGTTCGCGACGCGAGTTTCCCGTTTCGTTTCGATATCGCGTTTCGAGAGATATTGGGCTTATATGTGATTTCTATGTCTTATTTGCAGGTTTGCAGACAGGGACTACAGACACCACTACTGGGGGAGCAGATGATAGGATTCACCCCGCGTGGAGTCTAGGTGAGTAGATATAACATCTACAGGGGAATCGCCCGCATGGCGTTATGCGTCTGGGATAGGATTCAAATTCCTGTCGCACATTCTGCGTCATTGTAGAATTGCGCCTTACTGCATTTCCTAGATATAGCTATATATTGTGACTAGCAGCCGTAGGACACTGCACACATTATTGACGGTTCATGTTGCACGAGCACGGATTGCATGCTACACACACACCGTCAATAATTGCCATGTCACACACTACCCCTTATAGCTACCATTGCTTACCACACTTGACATCTAGTTTCTCGGTATACCTATAGTGTATCATACCTTTAGTGATAGGTATATTTTCACTTGCGATACAGCTACAGGTATACCTCCTACATATTTTACTTATACCAGGAGGGATTTCCTGCATATGTTACTTATACCCAGGGGGGTATACGACATCAGTTCCTATAGGTAGATACCTATATTTTGCTACACCTGTATGTTAGATACATATTCAGTTGTTGTCGCATATTCACATTTACTGATGTTACTTAGCTGTACCTTATCATGATTTCGCATACATCTGGTTCAGCTATATACTTGTGTTTACCTGCTCGCATTCAGATATATCGCATACATTTATTCCTGTATTCATGCATTGTTTATCTGGATTTTATATGATGTTTTCGGGATTTGGGAACCGTGGGAGTTCATGAAATTATGCATACATGAACAACCCGGTTTCCTTGATATGATATTTCGAGCGTCCCCCATGAGTTTTATCGGTGCTGATTCTATGCTCCATACGATGTATGGTTGCCGTATGAGAGTACATGGTGGGGCCCGGTATGGTTCCCCTCGGCAAGAAGATCGATGGGTTTGCCGATTGAGCCTGGAGGCGGGCGAGTACCTACCGGTGATTGTTTGGACCTGGCAGTTGTCTGGAGGCTACTGGCCAGAGTAGAGAGATGGATGCGGGATGACCTGTACTGTCGAGGCCGAGGGCCGACACTGCAGACGGACCCCGTGGGCTGATCCGGACTGACGGAGCCCCATATATGAGGATTTATGTGTCGATGCTTGGCACACGGTTTCATGATATTTCTTTAACCCCTTTTTGTATATATAACAGGGGACTTAGCCGTTGTTATATATACCCTTACACCAATATTAGTGGAATGGGACGCTAATATATGTGTATTGCCCCCATCATATTTATTTCTGTACATATATTTACCTTTAGGATGCTAGAAACTTACTTGAGATTGGACTTGGGATACTAGGTGATTCATTGGGACTTGGACATTGGATATACCTATGTGATTGGTGACTTGTACATTCGGGATATAGGAGATTACTCGACATTGTACATTGAGGAGATGTGAGACTTATTTGATGTGAGTGCCCAATGTGGGGCCTGGTTTGAGGATTTGGGATTGGAGTATCTTGGTGGATTGTGATCCTGCCACGACGTCAGGTTTCCGTGGAAAATGACATATTCCACCCTACACCTCACCATTACCTATCTTATGCACAGATTCATATATTGGTAGTACTTGTAGTGTACCCTTATGATAGTTGCATATTTGCTTTCTCATATCTCTATTGCATAGACATTGCATACTACTATCATGCCATCATTGCTTCACATATTGATTGTACCTGCTAGTGTACTCTCCCTATTTCAGCATTGCATGATATATTATTATTGTAATCGCATATCTTAGATTCATGCTGTACGTACATTCCTGCGATTACCTGCATATGTTTTATACTATTCACGAGTTGGCAACTCACCCCCGTTGTGCCACAGGTGTTTCAGGTTTCTCCCCAGAGTAGTCGAGGCAGGCTATTCCTCTATTCAGCTATCCAGCTATTATCTTTTGCTACAGATACCGCATCAGCTCACAGTACCTTTTTGCATAGGTGGGTTAGACGGTTATCTGTATTATATATTGTACCTTCGTTGTATTGTACTCTCCATCTACTATTGTATTATTGACATAGAAACTTGGTGAGGACGTTAGATGTATTATTGTGGATTTGAGGTCTTATGTATATACAGCTTCTATCTCTACTGTTATTATTTTCTGTTGTATTCATTGTGGCTAGTTTCTACAAATGGGTGTTGCTAAAATTTTGAAGAAAGAAAGTAAGACTTTTAAAGAATTTGGGTTGCGATTTTCAAATGTTTCAAAACTTATATTATCTTTTCCGTATTTTTATGGTTTAGATTTCTGGGTTTTGGCTTTCTTTTACCACGTTGCGTCTTTAGGCGTTGCGTAGTATTAGGGCCGTCACGGGCCATTCTTGGGTCGTGACAAAGTTGGTATCAGAGCGTTAGGTTTTACCTTTCGGAGTGTAGGATGACCTTAGTATGATGGAGTAGGTAGCTTAAGCAGAGTAACGTAGTGTGTGTATGTCTGCAGCATACCCACAGCGCGGTACCTTGCATTAAGTGACCTAAGTACAAATTGCTTGACATTCCTTCCTTGATGATTCATATCTTTGAGATTCGATTTCCTCATTCTTATCGAATCTCATCTTATATCTATTTATAGCCTTGCCGCCGATGACTATGGGGACTCAGAGCGATGCAGCGAGGGCCGAGGTCAGAGTTAGCTCGGGTGAGACGAGTACTGACCAGGATGGCACTCTAGTTGCACAGGTGCAGACGGATCGGCCTACGACCTATACTATGGATAGACCGTTGGTAGAGATGCAGGAGTTCCGCCAGACGATGAGTTCTTTAGTTGACGTCGTTCGGGAGCTACGACAGGAGGTTGTCACCCCTGTTACTCAGCTGTCCCTTACGATCAGCATGCAGCAGTCCGTCACCTACATAGCACCAGTGGTTACAGCTCCAGTTGACGAGGCACACATTCCAGAGGCTCAGAGAGTTCCAGGACAGTGGAGGACTCGTACCAGCGTGCCAGCCTAGAGACAGAGGTTCGGTCGTCGAGACAGATTTAGTGGCCGTCGCGGGAGTAGCAGAGGCTTGGGACGAGGACAGTCGTTCAGCTCTCATCCCCAGGATGGTCAGCAGTCAGCACGAGGATGTTTTCGATGCGGGAGCCTTCAGCACTTCGTCAGGGATTGTTCCTTAGCACCTCGTCATGATCGTTTCCAGAGGGGCCGTGGACATGGGAGATTCGCTCAGAGGGCTCAGGCTACTAGAGGAGTTCATCCAGCTGCGAGTAGAGGGCAGACACAGGAGTTTGCTTCTACTCATCTGGACGCGCAGACGTCCAATGTGGAGTTTTCAGGTACCCTTGAGTTATATTTTATTTTCTCTTGGTGTATTTGTTGTTTCTTGTTTGTACTGTGGTTGGGTAGATTAGTCGTAGTTGTGCTAACTTCTGTCAGCGATCCTTTTGCTGCGCGACACGTATTTCAGTTTCGTGCCAATCGGATAGGAGGTAGAGATTCGTCCGTCGTTTTGATCCTTCTAGAGATGTTGGATTTGACGTTCTCCTGGGCACGGACTGGTCAGCTACGTGTTAGGCGTCTGTGGACTACCGTGCGGAAGCAAGATAGGTTTTGTTTTCCCCGGCAAGTCAATTCTTGTTGTACATGTGGATAGTTGTGCCGCCTCTTACAGCTTGAATTCAGCCCGCTTAGCTAGTCGGCTATTGAGGAGATGTCGTGGATTCTTGACGTTCATTCGTGATACCGGAGCCACCGTAGGATTGTTGGACCGGGTTCTTTTCGTGCGAGAGTTTTCCGACGTTGTTCCAGATGAGCCGGCGAAGCTGAGGGAGCTTAAGGGTCAGCTGCAGAGTTTTGGTTTGGGGAGTTTTGTGCGTCTGAGCGTTTCGCTTTTGGAAACCCCTATTTCTGTTCGTCGAGGGGGAAAGACGGCAGTTTAGGGTTGTGTATCGACGGATCGTCAATTGAACCGGCTTACGGTGCGGATAGGTATCCTTCACCTCGCCGTGACGATTTCTTCGATTAGCTCCAAGTGCGAGACTTTTTCTTAGTGTGTTTGGGATCAGGACATCATTATTGAGGATTCGGAATGACGGCATTCCGAAGACTGCCCTGTGCGTGCTACGGGCTTTGTGTGTTTTTGTGGGTCGTTGGATTCACTGTCGCCCTAGCAGCATTCGTAGATATGATGAACCAGATTTCTTCAGGCCGTTCCTCGACCAGTTTCTGTTGTATTAGTTACGACACTCTGGTCTATTTAATGTGTCTTGAGGGACAGGAGTAGCACTTGAGGAATTGTTATGCAGATGCTGGGAGGGCACCAGCAGTTTGCTAAATTCTCAGAGTGTTTCTTCAGGCTTGTTTGTGTTGACTCCTAGGTCTTGTAGTCACGGGAGACGGTTCCGTATGGTTCCGAGGGAGATCGTGGCCGTACAGCTTAGGCCCAGACTTGTGTGCAGGACGGAGATCCACGGAAAGTTGGGCTTAGCAAGGTTTTTACCGCCGTTCATGCAGGATTGCCAGAGTAGTGCTGCACCGTTGACTGAATTGGCCAGAAAGGAGGTTTCTTTTCTTTGAACTGAGGCATGTGTACGGAGTCTTCAGCAGTTGAAGATTCAGTTAACAGCTGCATCAGTTCTTCCTTTGCTTTTGGTTCGGGCGACTTTGTTGTTTAACTGTAATGTTTCTTGAGTGGGCTCGAGGGTGTACTGATGTGACACTATAGAGATATCGCTTTTGCTTTCCCTACATTTGGAGGAAGTACGAGGAGGATATTCCATTCATGATCTGGAGATGGCCGCGGTGGTTTTGCGTTGGAAGTTTGGAGACACTTCTTGCTTGAGAGTCGTGTCAGATTTTCCGCGGACCACCAGAGCTTAATGCACATCTTCCTGCAGCAGATTTGGATTGTTGTGATGGTCTTCTGCAGATTTACAGTTTTGTGTGATCGTTGAGTATAGCTTAGTTCGTCTCTACGGAGGGGACAGCTTGCTCATGTCCGCGCCCGACCACTTTCCTTAAATCGTTTTCGCGAGACACTGCCCGTCGAAGCTCGTACGTCAGAGATACTTGAGCATATTCGGCTGGGTAATGATTCGGAGACCTTGATTGTGACAATGATGTGCTAAATTAGGGACGCATTTGTGTACCTGGTTTCATCGGGTAGAGACGTGAAATCCTAGAGCATGCACATCTGTCAACTCCCTCTGTGCATTCAAGCTCCACCAGCTTTGGCGTGACTTGTGAGATAGTTACAAGTGGACAGGAATGTAAGGAGAAGTTTCAGGTTTCGTTTCAAGTGTCTGTCTTGTTGTGTGCTTTGGGTCGAGCATCTGAGGCCGGCTGGAGAATTGCAATCTTTTTACCGTTCCGAAGCAGGAATGGGAGCAGATCTCCACGAATTTCGTTATGGTTTCCCCCTGATTTTGGTTAGGGTGTGACTCCATTCGGATTCTTGTCATCCGGTTTTACTCAGTTTGCTCAGTTGTTTTGTTTAAGTTGTGTGTTTGTTGTTTTGTTTGGTCGTCAGCAGCTTGGGATCGTCACTCGCCATCGTTAGGGTTCTCCTTCGATAGCTATTATCAGGAGACACTCCAATTGGCCACCCTTAGGCTTAGGGGTTAGGTCGTGTCGATCACCAGTCTGTTGTTCTTCTGACTCTGCGTAAGTAGGACTTTGGACCCCAGCTAGTCTAGAGACTTCGGAGATAGTCCAGTGGTGTTAGGTCAGGATGGGGATTGTCCATTTCGAACTGAGGTCTTATGACGACTGTGTTAGTCATAGACTCGAGTTCGCAGAGACAGATCATGTATTCCTATGGACTTTCCGATGAATGACGTGTTGGGTGTTGGGAAGCTTATCCCAGGATTTAGGTCCTTCCGAGATCCTATAAGCGAGTCAGTTTTGCTGCCTTTAAATTTGGCACTTTCACCCAGATTATTGGATTTTCACCCCGTATTCCTTGTGATAATACTTTACAACTACCTTCTTGACCTTTCTCACATGTTTTGGCACCAGACCATTTAGCTGGACGCGATCTTTCGTTCACCCGCAGCCATGTGTGTTAATGGCTCGACAGGTGGAGAAACGTCGGTCAAAGGTCTTACCATCTGTGAAGGGTTTTCTTGGACGTAGCCGCATAGTGAGTTAGTCACTTGGGAGGCTGCGAACGAGATTTGAGGATTTTAATCTTCTCTTGAAGGTATGCGTATCGGATTATTTTTTTTTTAAATTCGGGGACGAATTTCTTTTAGGGGGGGAGATTGTAACACCTTAGAATGTGTTTTATAGCTAATTATAATTTTAATATATTGTTTTTAATAAAAAGTTTACCAAATTAAGTTTTAAATATTTTATCCTAATTATGGAGTATTTTATTGGAATTTTATTAGGCACACACACACTTGTGCATGTTAACTAGGCTTGTTTTTGGTGTTTAACCATGATTAGCAACCATGGTTAACTAACCATTTCTTCAACTTAGGGTTAGGTGGGGTTTAAGTGTCATGGATGTTTTTAGTAGTGATAGTTTTAAATGAAAATGAATTTAAAGAAAAAGGATTTCTTTGTGTGGTTGACTTGAGAGAGAGAGAGAGAGCATGGGCATTATGGCCTTGCCCATGCTTCATTTAATGAAGAGAGAGAGGGTGAGAAGGGGGGGGGTTCTTGTGTGTGCTCACTCTCCATCTCATTCTTTTCTTCTCTGATTATCTCACTCTCACACACACACACACACTCACCTAGAGAGAGAGAGAGAGCAGCAGAAGCAGCAGCTGCCCCAGCAACATCAAACAACAACAGCAACAACAGCAATAACAAAGACAATAGCAACAACAAGAACAACAGCAGAAGCAGAAGCAGCAACAGGAGCAGAGGCAGCAGCAGAGCAGCATCAGGAGCCCCAGCAGCAGTAGCAGCTCCTCTCCACTTCTCCTCCTGCTTCTTGGGATCCAATAGGGTATATTTTCAGAACCCTATTGCTTGTTGTGTAGCTTGTGTGCTAATTAGCTTGTTTAGTGCTAAATTAACTAGTTTAGCGCTAGTTTTGGTGATTTGTGAGGTATTGTGGTAATTTGTTGGTTGTGTTGGATACCCTAGTTTACTTAAGTGCTATTAGGGACATTTCAACTGAGAAACCCCCTGATTTCACTAAAATACCATAAGGTTTGTTAATTGTGCAAAATTGGTGTTTTAAAGTGAGAATTGTGACATTTGTGATCTGCTATAGTCTCGGACCTTGCAGGGTGAAATTGAGGAAACTGGAGCATGTACACTAGGGATAGATGACACCCCCAGAATACGAGACCCCCATTCCCTACTGTGGCCGCCAATTCCTGCATTCTGGCCGCAATTTGCGGCCAGGAAGGTGAGTTGGGTGTTGGGGTTTGGTGTGGGGCTCTCTGCTGTGTAGTGTAGTGTTTTGGCATGTCTAGTTTTGTAATATCTTGCCTGTAGGAAAATCTGGGACTATATGTCGCTTTTGTGTTTAGTTGTGTTTGCGCGATACGCGCGATACGTGAGTGGGTTCTGTGATCCAGCGTATCGCGGCGTGTCGCGATGGTTTCTAGACGCGTACACACACGATTCAGCGTATCGTGCACACGCGCGTTTAGTTCGCGACGCGAGTTTCCCGTTTCGTTTCGATATCGCGTTTCGAGAGATATTGGGCTTATATGTGATTTCCATGTCTTATTTGCAGGTTTGCAGACAGGGACTACAGACACCACTACTGGGGGAGCAGATGATAGGATTCACCCCGCGTGGAGTCTAGGTGAGTAGATATAACATCTACAGGGGAATCGCCCGCATGGCGTTATGCGTCTGGGATAGGATTCAAATTCCTGTCGCACATTCTGCGTCATTGTAGAATTGCGCCTTACTGCATTTCCTAGATATAGCTATATATTGTGACTAGCAGCCGTAGGACACTGCACACATTATTGACGGTTCATGTTGCACGAGCACGGATTGCATGCTATACACACACCGTCAATAATTGCCATGTCACACACTACCCCTTATAGCTACCATTGCTTACCACACTTGACATCTAGTTTCTCGGTATACCTATAGTATATCATACCTTTAGTGATAGGTATATTTTCACTTGCGATACAGCTACAGGTATACCTCCTACATATTTTATTTATACCGGGAGGGATTTCCTGCATATGTTACTTATACCCAGGGGGGGTATACGACATCAGTTCCTATAGGTAGATACCTATATTTTGCTACACCTGTATGTTAGATACATATTCAGTTGTTGTCGCATATTCACATTTACTGATGTTACTTAGCTGTACCTTATCATGATTTCGCATACATCTGGTTCAGCTATATACTTGTGTTTACCTGCTCGCATTCAGATATATCACATACATTTATTCCTGTATTTATGCATTGTTTATCTGTATTTTATATGATGTTTTCGGGATTTGGGAACCGTGGGAGTTCATGAAATTATGCATACATGAACAACCCGGTTTCCTTGATATGATATTTCGAGCGTCCCCCATGAGTTTTATCGGTGCTGATTCTATGCTCCATACGATGTGTGGTTGCCGTATGAGAGTACATGGTGGGGCCCGGTATGGTTCCCCTCGGCAAGAAGATCGATGGGTTTGCCGATTGAGCCTGGAGGCGGGCGAGTACCTACCGGTGATTGTTTGGACCTGGCAGTTGTCTGGAGGCTACTGGCCAGAGTAGAGAGATGGATGCGGGATGACCTGTACTGTCGAGGCCGAGGGCCGACACTGCAGACGGACCCCGTGGGCTGATCCGGACTGACGGAGCCCCATATATGAGGATTTCTGTGTCGATGCTTGGCACACGGTTTCATGATCTTTCTTTAACCCCTTTTTGTATATATAACAGGGGACTTAGCCGTTGTTATATATACCCTTACACCAATATTAGTGGAATGGGACGCTAATATATGTGTATTGCCCCCATCATATTTATTTCTGTACATATATTTACCTTTAGGATGCTAGAAACTTACTTGAGATTGGACTTGGGATACTAGGTGATTCATTGGGACTTGGACATTGAATATACCTATGTGATTGGTGACTTGTACATTCGGGATATAGGAGATTACTCGACATTGTACATTGAGGAGATGTGAGACTTATTTGATGTGAGTGCCCAATGTGGGGCCTGGTTTGAGGATTTGGGATTGGAGTATCTTGGTGGATTGTGATCCTGCCACGACGTCAGGTTTCCGTGGAAAATGACATATTCCACCCTACACCTCACCATTACCTATCTTATGCACAGATTCATATATTGGTAGTACTTGTAGTGTACCCTTATGATAGTTGCATATTTGCTTTCTCATATCTCTATTGCATAGACATTGCATACTACTATCATGCCATCATTGCTTCACATATTGATTGTACCTGCTAGTGTACTCTCCCTATTTCAGCATTGCATGATATATTATTATTGTAATCGCATATCTTAGATTCATGCTGTACGTACATTCCTGCGATTACCTGCATGTGTTTTATACTATTCACGAGTTGGCAACTCACCCCCGTTGTGCCACAGGTGTTTCAGGTTTCTCCCCAGAGTAGTCGAGGCAGGCTATTCCTCTATTCAGCTATCCAGCTATTATCTTTTGCTACAGATACCGCATCAGCTCACAGTACCTTTTTGCATAGGTGGGTTAGACGGTTATCTGTATTATATATTGTACCTTCGTTGTATTGTACTCTCCATCTACTATTGTATTATTGACATAGAAACTTGGTGAGGACGTTAGATGTATTATTGTGGATTTGAGGTCTTATGTATATACAGCTTCTATCTCTACTGTTATTATTTTCTGTTGTATTCATTGTGGCTAGTTTCTACAAATGGGTGTTGCTAAAATTTTGAAGAAAGAAAGTAAGACTTTTAAAGAATTTGGGTTGCGATTTTCAAATGTTTCAAAACTTATATTATCTTTTCCGTATTTTTATGGTTTAGATTTCTGGGTTTTGGCTTTCTTTTACCACGTTGCGTCTTTAGGCGTTGCGTAGTATTAGGGCCGTCACGGGCCATTCTTGGGTCGTGACAACTTTGCATTCTCATAAATTGGTTTTCTAGCATCATTCATGAAATTTTCATATTTATCCGCACGCGGTCCTTGACCGGAAGGAATGTCATCTTCGGTTTGAATAATTTCACCTAGGGCAGACTCTACCATATCCTCCATTTCTTCTTCAAATAAGAAATTATCGTTTTCTTCTTCTGCCGCATTACCGTCTTCTCCTTCTTCTGCCGCATTACCGTCTTCTTCTTCTTCTGCCGCATTACTGTCTTCTTCTACTTCCCCGTGATATATCCAAGTTGTATAAAATCTAGTAAAACCATGTTTAACGATATGAAGCTCTGCAAATTCTACCTTTTGCCAGTATTTATTCCCACATCTATCGCACGGGCAGAGAATCTTCTCTAACACGATCTTATTATGTGCCCGTGCAAATTCAATAAAAGCAGCAACTCCTGCGACAAACTTAGGTTGCATACGTTGTTTCCAATCCACATACATCCAGTCCTTAACTCTGATGTACTCATTGGTCATGTTAGACTGTATAACATATAAATTATAGGTTATGATGACTATATTGAGAAATCTAAGAACGGGATGGTTACCGACAAAGGAGAAAATCCGTGTATATGCTTTGTGTGTGCGTTTGTCGTTGAAAAGAATAAATTATCGATAATCAAAGTTAGATTTGAGGATACCCATGTATGAGTTGTATTCTATATATGTGTGTTTCAATTTATGATTTCGCTTAAGTGTAGGGTTGTTAGTGTGTATGTGCTGTGTGTGTGTTTGTTGTGTATTCGTGTTGTATGTGTGTGCTTCGGCTGTCGGGGGTAAGGCTTCTATCCCATTAAGAATGTATAGAGCCGACATCCATTCGCTTGTGCTTTCAACCGTTTCGAGTAAATTTTAGCAGTACCTCCCCGCTGTTCTCCGAATACATTGTAATAGAATAGATAATCATTTCAAAGCTTTGAAACAACATTGAAATGAATATCTAATCTATCTTTGTATACGGAGAACCAGCGGAAAAGTACCGACGAAATAACTCGAAACGGATGAAAACACAAGTGAATGCAGGTGTTTACTTTATACATTCCTAACTTGTCCACACTGGACAAATCTATCGGTTATCATACGATTGAATCTTCTCGTCACATAGACTATACGACGGTTGTTAGTACCGAACTAAACCGTCCGATATTTAACAACCTTCGTATTGTTCTATATCACGATGAATATCGAATGTATGTTAACCGATAGACGGGGACTAAGTCGTGCTTTGATTTTCATATATCATTATCGATAAGAATATGGAAGTTTTATATTATCATCGAGTATCATATATTGGTTTTAACTTGAACATTTAACTTGAATAGGTTTTACGTTTACGTTTCGTTATTAAGGGTTCGAAGTTTTTAGTTTAGGGTAAATTTTTCTTGCGTTTACGGTAAAGTTGTACGTTTACGTTATCATCGAGTATCCTACTGAATGAACTAGTGCGCCCTAAACCCTAACCCTAAATCACCTAAATTAACCTAATTAACCATAATTAACCATAATCGTTAACCTAACACAAATTATCCCTAATTAACCCAAACTTAACCTAATTTACCCAAATTAACCAGTTCATGTTTTATTTCCATTCATAATATATCACATGTCACCTTACATATTCATTTATATATTTTCACATCCCACATTTTTGGGGACTTACCGAGTGCAAGTTCGTTGACGGGCATTCCATCCATCTTTCTTTCTATCTTGGAATGTTCGTCAGGTGGCGTTGAGACAGAGCAGATTGAAGCGGTCGAAGAGGAGTACAACCGGTTCGCATCACAACCGGACGTCTAGTTTTATTTCAGCTTATTTATGTTTTTTTTGTTACGGCTTATCATGTTATTGTATCTTGTATTCAGATATTTTGTCAATTGTAAATCTTGAATGTAATAAATCAAAGTTGGATTTCATTCTTTTGTTTATTCTTGTTAATTTATGTTGCTTATTGACGCTTAGCGTATTTATTTCGAGAAATGACATCGGAATAAATACGTCGCGGGCTTGCCACGTCACCGTTTCCATCTACTGGGAAGCGGGGCGTGACAGGTTTTGTTGGTGGCCCATGCAGATCTGTTCTGCATGAACATCGTAAGCAATATAATACAAGAATTATGAAATCCAATTATTACATTCGATTTTTCTTTTGAATCCTATCCTATTCCTTGAGTCCATCTTGAACTCCACCTTCGGCTTTCTTGAAGTCCATGTCTCGACTTCTGAATTCTTAACTCTTATTCACCTTTTCTATTTGTATCTCGTTGGCCTATTAGCTCAATTGGTTAGAGTATCGAACGACGGAGCTCGAAGACGACGCCATTCTTAACTTTCCAGCACCTTGTTGCAATATCCTTCATGAGTAATTTCGAGGACGAAATTATTTTTAAGGAGGGTAGAATGTAACGACCCCAATATTAATATACCTCAGTATTTTCTTTCTTTAGTAAAATATTGTATTTATTTATTCTTAGTATTTTCTGTATATTTTGTTTTTTTATAAATATATTATTTTATTATTCCATCTATTTTTCCCAATCACATTTCTTTAAAACTAAATTTTAACCTTTTTTTTCAAATTAAACATAAGTCCTAACCCAGCCCATAACTTAAATCTAATTTCATTTTCATATTCTTTAATAAAACTATGAGCCCAAAAGCCCACTTTCTTTTTAAGCAGCATCATATATTTAATTCTTATTAAATATGTGTATGAACAACTTTGTAGCTCATTGGTTAAGTCTTTGTATTGTCATTCCATATATCACATGTTCAAATCCCTATTCTTGCAATTATTCTTTATCAATTTTTATTCTTCTCATAACTTATAAATGGGACATTTCATTTCCAAAATGAATGGTGACCTTTCATTTCTCTTTTAATTCCCATGTTGAATGCATATATTATTATAGATAATTCACTATTACACCATCTTTATTTGTCGTCCTATTTCTTTTTCTTTCTCACATTTTTCTATCTTTCCCTTCTCCCTCTTCACCTAGAGTCCTAGAAGAAGAACACAAAGAAGTTTTCAAGAAAATCTCGCTAGTAACGCGAGATTATCGGTGGATAGACAAACCCGGTGACAATACCGGTTTGTGTATGTAAGTCTCTTCTCTCTTTCCTTCCCTCCATCTCTTTCTCTTTCTCTTTATCTTTTTTATATTGTCATGAAAAACTTCCCTTGTCATATCATATTACCTAAATAATTAATTAAATGGATACATATATAAATAATGAACACACACAAATATACACATATATATAATTTGTAAAGTCTTTTTTCATTACTCTCAATCCATATGTTAAGATTTCATAGTAACCATTTAGGACTGCATCTTTTGTTGTTGTATTTTAAATTATTTTATTTAAATTTTGTAAAATAAAATGAAGTTACGAATAAATACCATGATTTCCTCATTCTTACATATAGCACAGCAATACTTTACCATTAAAATATTTTTTAGAAATTAATTTTTAATTCTGGAAATTTCAAGAAAATTACCTTTGATAGAATATATTTTTTGTATACGCTGTAAAAAAATTTAGATCTAACCGCATAACGGTTTAGATGCTATGTAGTTTTTTTATTCACTGTTTTTAAAACCAGAAAACTGCCAATAAGGGTCTTCTTCGAGAGACCGTAACTCTGTAATAATTAATACAAATTAAGTGTTTTCAGATGGTTTGAATATCTACATCGAAATATCAAATTTTCTTAGTTTTAAATTTTTACTGAAAATCGACGTAAAATATAGACAATTGTGTTACAATATTAAGCGACTAATCTGGACAGAATCTGTCCTGATTCGCACACTGTTTTAAATTAGACATAACTCAAACTCCCGATGTCCGTTCGTGACAAATTTTAGATGTGTAGATGCACAATTGATAGAACTATAATTTTCTGTATACTAGATTACTTAAAAATGCATGGAACAACCCGATATGGGCTTTGAAATATAACATATAGTTGCTGTCCATAAATCTGAATTTCGGTTTTAAACGCTGATATTAAAATGATCATAACTAGAGCTTCGAAAATCCAAATAGCCCGAATCTTGGTGTTTTGGATAATTACGTCGAAAGACCTACAATTTTCTAATAATTTTTGTAATCTGAAACACGATAGAAATTAACTCAAACTGCGTTTTAAAAATGTGTAACGGTGCTGAACAGATTCTGATCTGTTTTGCGCGACGATACGAAAAAATGTATATCTCCCAAACCGATAGTCGTATTTAGGCGAGACTAGAACTCACGTGTGTATAACACTTAAGGCTATGTTTTCTTTTATATTCTTATTTCAAATGACTAGATTAACTAGTTGAACATATCACATATTTACAACATTGTTTTGGACGTTACTTGTATACTTATCTTATATCATGTTCTGTAATTACTTATTTATTTTTATTTATATGACTTGTGATTAAATCATTACATAATAGAATTGACTTGATCTTGACACGACTCAATCATGAATACTTGAACCCAGTATGTACACTTGAACCAACTTGACATCGAACCATGAATACAATTGGCAAGGCTTGCACTTGAAATGACTACATGAACTCAATCTTGAAAACTTGATATCATACATCACCTTTTGTATTCATGGATTCGATCAAGACTCATAACATTAATCATAGACTTATATACACGGGGTGTTGGGGTAGTTCATGCGTGAATCCAACGAAATCTCAAGAGTCAACACAAGCAAGCTATCATGAGGGCCCGTGTTTCCTTACTCCTGGATTACAGCCTGTTGAGTTTGGAATACTTCACTAGGTTGAAGTCCCGTTACTAACATTTGATTTGGGCCCGTGGTTCGCTGCCCATGTATTACAGCCTGTTGGGTTCGAGAACACTCTTGAGTTTGGTTGACATTCACACTTAAACTCACGTTAGTTACTTTTACACTTTTAGAGACCTTTTAGGACACTTACATTCAGTTCATGTTCACTATTCCTATACTCCATGACCATATTATACTTGTTTGTCATACTGATATAGTTGACATACACATTATCATGAATACCACCATACTTATTTATATGTTCATAATTTATATTCATATTATACTTGTTTACTATGCTCATGTTATATTGCCATGCTTACATAGTTGTCATTAATATCACCATATTATACTTGTTCATATTTTATTTCCATTCATACTATATCACATGTCACCTTACATATTCATTTATATACTTTCACATCCCACATTTTTGGGGACTTACCGAGCGCAAGTTCGTTTGTCACGACCCGAAATGGCACGTGACTGGCACTTGAATCATATGAAGTCTATAGGACCCCATCTAATTCAAGTAAGCCAAAAGCCCAAAAATCTAAACCATTTAAAAGAGAATGAAGGAAAAGTTCATTTAAAAGTTAACATATAAATTTACTTGAAAGTCGTAGTAATCTTTTCCGAAAATTTCGGCAGAGTTTCCTTTGTAAATACTGGCCCCAAACAGGTACAACATGCATAATATAAAGGCATTCCCAAACGGGAGCTAGTTCTTTGCCAATTGGCGGTCACAACCACGCAACCAATATAATATACAACGCCGAAGGGCGAGGATCAAAACTCATCAAGAAAAGCAATATCCACCAGAAAACCATAATAATACAAACGCGACTCTAAGGTTGAAAGAATAAACATACCGGTCTTCTAAGTCTAACAAATATACAAGTCTGGTTGATAGAGTTTAATAGATACAACTGGAAATAAATACAGATACTATGGTGGTCACGTACAAGTGAACTCACCTACCAAAGCAATCACCCAGAAGGAAGTAGTGTGCCAGCAAGACGCAATGAAACATGTACGGCAGAACCTGTAAGAAACTGTGGCACAATGGGGGTGAGTTGCCAACTCGTGAGTAGAAAATATCACCGAGCAGAAATCGCATGTATGACTCTATCCTAGGTCATACAATAAAATCTATAAAATATATAACCTGGAGCATCTGAAAAAGGCCAGGGTAAACATCTAACAGAAGTGTAATACCAAGTGCTCCTGTCAGTGCCTCAGGTAACAACATATCATATCTATGATGTATGAATGTATGAAAACAGAATACATCTAAATGAGAAAACTGTTTTCTTATCTCAGTGAGATTTCTGTATAAAAACCGAAGTATCATCAATGAAATCATAAAGAATCCGTGTCAAGCATCGACACAAAATATATATCCAAATATCTCAATATCTCGGGCTCCGGCAATCCGGACTGGCCCATATCATAATGTCTCAATGTCTCAGTATCTCGGGCTCCGGCAATCCGGTCAGGCCCCTGGGCTCCGGCAATCCGGGCTGGCCCAAATCATAAATCTCACGACAACGTCGGTATCCTCCGGATATCCACCGCATCACAAATAACCGGTCGGTAGTGCTCCCCTGCCAGATTCAACGCCATCATCTGCGACCATCTTGCCCCGGGTACCACACCGGATCCACCATGCACCCATAGACGGTTCATCATCCTTCTCGAATCGGGTGTATGATATCGCTCAAGAGCCGAGAAAACTCATGGTGGACATATCTCATATCATATCATGAGAAAACCGCAGATATCTACTTTTAGAAATGATAATCAGTTTATAAAATCCTTGTGGTTTCTCCAAATCCATAAATCTCATGGAAATCCGAAATCTCAAAATCACAATGTCAATAAACAATGAATACTGGCATAAAGCCCCATAATATTGCATAACAAATGAATATACACATGCATGAAATATCACAGTAATAAATGCAATATTTAAACTAGCATATGAAAGCAAGCGCACTAGTACTATGTCGAAACTATCAGCTAGCAATTTATACCAATGAAGTAGTGTTTTCTAATGTGTACGTGACATGAAAATTACCGATGATGATGTGTGTGAGCGGCAAGCAGGTTTACGTGGAGCATACGCATCATCGGTAATGGTGCTGGTGTCCTGACAGCATGGGTTCATAGTAACTAAAGAAAACACATTTATAAGCATGCGATGCGATGAGAACATGAAAGTAACGGAAAATGAATAGTAACCCAACATTGGAGAATATACATTTCTAAGTACGAGTCATACAATTTTGGTTATTGAAATAGCGCGAATAGTGGTTTTTAGAAAATAGGGCATGTCTTTAAAATACCCACGATTCGTCAGTTTTGAAAATAGGTATGACTCGAGCCCAGTCTAACATCTACCTGATAAACTACAGGACTAATCGAAAGGGTAAGGAATCCACCTAAGTCTGAGTTGATATATATATCTAGTAGTCGGTGATCCCGCCTTAATAGCGTCACATACGCTAAAATATATAATACGACATCCTCGAGTCAAGAGTGCGGATCAATCATCATATTTATACATCGTACGGAAAAATCCATCGTACGGCATCCCAAATCGGGGTACGGGTCAATATCACATATAACTCATAATTTATCTGGTATCAATATCATCATATCCTGAATAGGGGTACTGATATAAAGTCTAGTACATTCCGATACAATCATACATATATCCGCGTGTGAATGAAACACATCGCCTATCGATCCACTATACTATTATGTAGTATAACATAACATGACCCAAATCACATCACTGATCTAACGACATCATGCCCAATCATATCGACTCATCTCCAAGTATCATATACTATCCTCATCATCCGTATATATATATATATATATATATGTATATATATATGTATATATGTATATATATATATATATATATGTATATATATATATATATATACAGAATCACATACATACATACATACATACAGAATCACATACATACATACATACACACACACACACACACACATATATATATATATATATATATATATATATATAGAGAGAGAGAGAGAGAGAATAATGGAGAAAAGAGGCCATAGGAGGGGATTCCCTCCCATGGCGTCGAAAAAATAAAACCTCTCTAGATTTTTCCGACGTTCGGCACCCACCATCTTCATCGTCATCATCTAAGATGTGGGTACACCAAATTTCATGTGATTCCACAACCTTTTCACCGTTGATTTAGCAATGTAAAAAGTTCTATTGTCGGTAAACCGTTAATTTTGAACCTACTAAATCAACGGTGAAAAAGTTGTAGAATCACATGAAATTTGGTGTACCCACATCTTAGATGATGACGATGAAGATGGTGGATGCCGATCGTCGGGAAAAACTAGAGAGGGGGTATTTTTTCGACGCCATAGGAGGGAATCCCCTCCTATGGCCTCTTCCCTCCATTAATCTCATATATATATATATCCCCATATATGCATAAGAAACTCAAATGTATGCGTGTGTGCGAATCTTTACTCTAGGGTTTCGCGACTAAGAAACTAAACTAAGTTACTATCTTCCGAATACGCTAACACTAACCCAAAGTCACCTAAAACATTACTTGCTAAGTATACACAACTCATAAAACACATAAGTGTGTGTGTGTGTGTGTATCATAACGCATTCGCGTGCTACGATACGAAACTGCGGGGGTGCTATACGCCATCCACCCGACTTCCCCTGTAGATATATATCTAATCACCTCGATCCTTGCTTGCCGAAGTCGATGACGCCACGCTCATCCTTGTTGTTCAAAGTCCACTTGAGGGCACCTATATATATAAATACATAGTATTGCAAACAGAAATCACGCACGGAAATCAAAACGGCACACGAATCACGCATAGGTTAAAACCTATGGTCTACGCACGCAAGAATAATCGAACAACTCCTGATATCGACGTACGAACGTCAGCCTACCGAGTCAAAACCCAAATACCAAAATTCAAGTTAAAACGAAGCAGCAAATCAAGAAAACACCTCCAGATTTTACCCTAGGTGAAATTAGCCAATTCTGCATATGCGGCAGGTCTAATTAGAGGGTATAAGAGCTATGGACCAAGCACGAGACAATTTTCCCATGCCCAGGACGCAATTTGCGGCCAAAGGGGTTAAATTTGCGGCCCTAAGGTGGAATTGGGGTCCTGGGTTTCAGTTGTAGCTTCTAGGATGCCTTCTTGTGTCACTGTGTTTGCAAAATATTTTTCAGGGTTCGCGAGTTGAAGCAGATCCCAAAATAACCTCACAAAATCCACAAAAATCCGATATCGACAATTCTAAGGTTCAAGTCTTGGGGTTTGTCTCTGGTTTAGTCCAATATACTATCACTAAAAGAGGTTTTATGGTCTCTACTAACCTCAATTGCACCATAACAATCCAAATCAAGCCCTAACCTCAACATGGAATTTTTAAACCTCACTAAACCTCACTTAATCACATCTAAACTAATATAGATGCTAAAGTAAACCAAATACTACACTAATAGTTAAAGAATTACCTCATTTGGCAACTCAAGAATTTTCTTGAGTTGCCCCAAGTGCTCAAAATCCAAACTTTCTTGGTTCCCCATGCTTGTAGTGAGCTTGTGCACTTTTTTTGTGAAAAGGATGCAAGGTTTTGATGTGGGATTGAGGTTGTGGTGAGGAGGTAAAGGAGGGGGAGTGAGAGGGCAGCCATAGAGATGAGGAGAAGGGAAAATGATGAAGAGAAATGAAGTGGGGAAAAAGCCATGGTCAACACAAGACCCCTCACCCTCTCTTCTCTCCCTTGCCCATACCTCATTGTTTAACCTTTTTCATTTTTCATTTTTTTTCTAAAATAATAGAAAACCAAATGAAACCATGCACAAATTTAGGATTTAAGCCAAGTTTTCAAAAATATAACAAGTGTTAGCAATATGATATGGTGCATGTCACATGCACAAAACACCATCAATGTGATTAGTGAACACTAATCAAGTTTAGGATAAACTTGTATATATTTAATTATAAAAAAATATATAATTTGCCTAAATCACATAAATCCCTCCAAAAATCACTATTCAATTTAATTGTCCTACATTTTCCAAACTATCGGTATATAATTATACCACATCATTAAAATATTCATAATATTTATTATTTTAATTATATAAATTTCCAAAAATAATATTTTATTTTTCTGAAATGTTACAGTCTTCCCCCTTTAAATAAATTCGGTCCCCAAATTTAAATTTAAACCCGTCAAATACTATAACATTTCGGTAAAATGATCAAGTCGCCGGGGCTCCGAAATCATACATACATAAAACATATCATAGCGCAATGCATGCGCATGAAAAACGAGTATATAACTCAAAATCAAAACTCCGTCAAGCATCCCGCAATCATCGGAGTTATGGGGAAGATACTAATGTCAAAATCCAACACGAAAACCATCATGATATACTCAAAGCTATAACATGTACACAGTACGCATCGTTGTAAACTCGTCAAAACATCTGAAAGAAATGCATGCCCAATTCTTTTTCAAATCGCTGTGCGATGCACGTATCACAGCACAAGTAGCGGACGTTTAGTGTAAGAAAATAACTATATATATATATATATATATATATATATATATATATCCTTGTTTAACACACACGTCCCGCCGTTTTGAAAATAATTTAGAAGGGTTTCCTTTGTAAAATGTTTCGTGTCATCTCGGACATGTAGGTAAATACTAAGACTATAGCCCCCTTTTGGAAATCCCTTCGGTAACTATCGATGCATGCAAAAACATATTTAGGTACTGTTCTCTGACTAGTCCTGCTTAGTCACTATACCAAATGGTAAATATCATAAAACATACTGCTCCAAAGAAACCAATCTCAAATGTGTATAAGCATGCCACGTGCGTCTGGTGTGCATAGAAATAGAAATCCATGAATGTGCCATACATGTGCACAGAAACCAAAACTAAGTGCAATGGGTGTGCACAAAAACACCGGTCAAGGGCAATGAGTGTGCCTGACAACAATATCAGGTGCATATGATATGCACGAAGAATCCCGATTTAGTGCATCTGGTGTGCACCAAAATCGCATCAAGCATGCCAAGTATGCGCAAGAATCCAAATCAAGTGCACAAGGTGCACGAAAACAATATTAAGTATCATAATCGAAATCGACGGTATACAACACATCTCAATCCAAATCAGGTATACCGTGGTATATAATCTCACAACCATGTGCATCAGCGTCCACAAAATCGAATCAAAGTACTAAAAGTGCATGAAAACTATGCCGAAAGCACAAGTCAAATCACATGCATACCATAGGCATGAAATCAAAATCAACCATCTCAAATGATACCAAATCGAAGTCGAGTGCAACCGTGATGCAAAAAATCTCAATCATGCAAATAAATCGCCCAAAATACCGAAATCCAAAATGACGGATACGTGATATTCGAATCACCAAATCCCAAATCGTAAACACTGTCGTCGATATATCCTTCCTTCAAAGTCAAGAAGGTGTCGGTGCATCTAAAGCTAGCAGAGCAAGGTATCTACTTGCCTCCTGTTCATGGCCTGGCACCTTGTGCCCTTAGGCTCTTGTCTCTCACTGTGAGTTGCCAGTTACATAACTCATCGGCTCAGCGGCCCAATATGGAATGATGACGGAAATAGTCCCGCTCTGGCACATCCTCTAAAGATCTCTAACCAACTATCATGGTCACTCATAACATGTCTCGTCGATGCTGCCGAACTCTGTCCTACTGGGTGTGCGTAATACGAATGGTCCTGGGTCCAAGTCTTCTCATTTAGTATTTCCAGAAAGATCTTGTCGGGGTCTCTCCCAAATCTCGTTCCTGCTGAACTGCCCGGAAGTTATCACCCTTTACTAAATCTATTTCTTGTTCCGGAACGGCTGCATACTCATCACGACTCCTTCTGGAAGATATATTCATATTCAACGCCTCTGCATGCGTATCACATCTCTGATGTCAATGGAGTGGAACGTCATTTCGTCGAAATCTCGTGCGAATCTCTTACTCCACTTTTCTCTAATGTCGACTGATTCAGACTCGTCTCTTCGTAGTTCTATGGACTTTGCTACAACGGCTATACTCATATCTAGAGTCTCCCAAGTAATATATCTCATCACATGATATCCGGACGACGTCAAACTTTTCGATCGATCCATCAAAGTCCCATAATTTCCCGAGAGCTCAACACTCGTGCACAGTTTAATAATATCCAATATATGCCACAGTACCCATGGACCAGCCGTAGAAGGGTAAACCCAAGCCTCATTAATGGCACCGTGGAACTGCCGCAAACCCTAAGGTTCAAAAGCATTTCCATGGTCATTATGTCGAGTTAGGGTTTCATTCTTCTAGAGGGTCCACAGAATTACTTGCATGTTTTTCCGAATACCTTAAACTTGGAAAAATGGGTTTCTGACATTCGATCGTTTTCTATCGACTCTCAACGTACCTGAGTGAAGTCTTCTCAAGTTAGAATCAATCAATCTGATGACCTCGCATCGGGGTATGCAACGAACCACATGTCCTAGTCGTTCCTCCTTGAGTGACTAGCGATCTTCTATCATATCTCTAAGTATAAACTCGTGCTGCAATAGCTTCAAATATCTGGGGCGATATCTCATCATTCGCAGCAGCAACTGGCTCATTTGTCCGCACGCTAAACAGTGCCTCAGTCATCAAGAATAGACGATACATTAACGGTCATCACATTCTAACTGATCTCTAGCAGTGGCCCAATCCTCTAGTGCTGATCTGCATGTTCGAGAAATTTTAGTAAAAGCAATCAATCAAACGCTCATAGCGTGAAAAACACAATAAAACGACACATCTATGCCATCGTGTGTCACTGGAATACGTCCTGGTCAGTCCTCGTCCAAGACGAGCTCGTGCTGACCGCAACTCTAGCCGCAGCTTTCTTTGCTCGTGCAATCGTGGTAACACAAACCACAAACCTATATCGATGAGGATAGATCATAGGAATGAATATAATACTGTGCAAAGAAATGTACATCCTAAGACTTCTTAAGCGGAGTAGCGTATCGTAAGTATGCCGCGGAACATACACACGGTACGTCACTCTACTTAAGTCACCTACTCCATCAACCAAGGTCAACCTATGCTACGAAAGTTCGGGTCTAATACCCCCTTGACCAAGTCTAAGTTCTGTAAGGTCAAGCCTAGGTTCCGAATATAAATATATTCCTTAGAATCCGCATAGTCAAATATAGACTCGAACCAAGGTTAAACCTAGTGCTCTGATGCCAACTTTGTCATGACTCGAAATGGCACGTGACTGGCACTTGAATCATATGAAGTCTATAGGACCCCATCTAATTCAAGTAAGCCAAAAACCCAGAAATCTAAACCATTTAAAAGAGAGTGAAGGAAAAGTTCATTTAAAAGTTAACATATAAATTTACTTGAAAGTCGTAGTAAGTATTTTTAAAACGTCAAATCTTTTCCGAAAATTTCGGCAGAGTTTCCTTTGTAAATATTGGCCCCAAATGGGTACAACATGCATAATATAAAGGCATCCCCAAGCGGGAGCTAGCTCTTCGCCAATTGGCGGTCACAACCACGCAACCAATATAATATACAACGCCGAAGGGCGAGGATCAAAACCCATCAAGAAAAGCAATATCCACCAGAAAACCATAATAATACAAGCGCGACTCTAAGGTCGAAAGAATAAATATACTGGTTTTCTAAGTCTAACAAATATACAAGTCTGGTTGATGGAGTTTACTAGATACAACTGGAAATAAATACAGATACTATGGTGGTCACGATACAAGTGAATCCATCTACCAAAGCAATCACCCGGAAGGAAGTAGTGTGCCAGTAAGCCGCAATGAAACCTATACGGCAGAACCTGCAAGAAACTGTGGCACAACGGGGGGGAGTTGCCAACTCGTGAGTAGAAAACATCACCGAGCAGAAATCGCATGTATGACTCTATCCTAGGTCATACAATAAAATCTATAAAATATATAACCTGGAGCATCTGAAAAAGGCCAGGGTAAACATCTAACAGAAGTGTAATACCAAGCGCTCGTGTCAGTGCCTCAGGTAACAACATATCATATCTATGATGTATGAATGCATGAAAACAGAATACATCTAAATGAGAAAACTGTTTTCTTATCCCAGTGAGATTTCTGCATAAAAACTGAAGTATCATCAATGAAATCATAAAGAATCCGTGTCAAGCATGGACACAAAATATATATCCAAATATCTCAATATCTCGGGCTCCGGCAATCCAGACTGGCACATATCATAATGTCTCAATGTCTCAGTATCTCGGGCTCCGGCAATCCGGACTGGCCCGTGGGCTCCGCCAATCCGGACTGGCCTAAATCATAAATCTCACGACAACGTCGGTATCCTCCGGATATCCGCCGCGTCACAAATAACCGGTCGGTAGTGCTCTCCTGTCAGGCTCAACGCCATCATCCGCGACTATCTTGCCCCGGGGTACTGCACCGGGTCCACCATGCACCCACAGACGGTTCCTCCTCCTCCTCGAATCGGGTGTATGATATCGCTCAAGAGCCAAGAAAATTCATGGTGGACATATCTCATATCATATCATGAGAAAACCGCAAATTTCTATTTTTAGAAATAATAATCAGTTTATAAAATCCTTGCGGTTTCTCCAAATCCAGAAATCTCATGGAAATCCGAAATCTCAAAATCGCGATGTCAATAAATAATGAATACTGGCATAAAGCCCCATAATATTGCATAACAAATGAATATACACATGCATGAAATATCACAGTAATAAATGCAATGTCTTAACTAGCATATGAAAGCAAGCGCACTAGTACTATGTCGAAACTATCAGCTAGCAATTTATACCAATGAAATAGTGTTTTCTAATGTGTACGTGATATGAAAATTACCGATGATGATGTGTGTGAGCCGGCAAGCAGGTGTACGTGAGCATACGCATCATCGGTAATGGTGCTGATGTCCTGACAGCATGGGTTCATAGTAACTAAAGAAAACACATTTATAAGCATGCGATGCGATGAGAACATGAAAGTAACGGAAAATGAATAGTAAACCCAACATTGGAGAATATACATTTCTATATACGAGTCATACAATTTTGGTTATTGAAATAGCGTAAATCGTGGTTTTTAGAAAATAGGGCCTGTCTATAAAATACCCACGATTCGTCAGTTTTGAAAATAGGTATGACTCGAGCCCAGTCTAACATCTATCTGATAAACTACAGGACTAATCGAAAGGGTAAGAAAATCCACCTAAGTCTGAGTCGATATATATATCTAGTAGTCGGTGATCCCGCCTCAATAGCGTCACATACGCTATAATATGACATCCTCGAGTCAAGAGCGCAGATCAATCATCATATTTATATATCGTACGGAAAAATCCATCGTACGACATCCCAAATAGGGGTACGGGTCAATAGCACAAATAACTCATAATTTATCTGGTATCAATATCATCATATCCTGAATAGGGGTACTGATCTAAAGTCTAGTACATTCTGATACCATCATACATATATCCGCGTGTGAATAAAACACATCGCCTATCGATCCACTAGACTATCATGTAGTATAACATAACATGACCCAAATCACATCACCGATCTCACGGCATCATGCCCAATCGCATTGACTCATCTCCAAGTATCATATACTATCCTCATCATCCGTGTATATGTATACACACACACACACACATATATACTCACACACACACACACACCCACACACACACACACACACATATATATATATATATACGCATAAGAAAGTCAAATGTATGCGTGCGTGTGTGCGTGTGTGCCAATCTTTACTTTAGGGTTTCGCGACTAAGAAACTAAACTAAGTTACTATCTTCCGAATATGCTAACACTAACCCAAAGTCACCTAAAACATTATTTGCTAAGTATACACATCTCATAAAACACATAAGTATATATATATATATTCGCGTGCTACGATAAAAAACTGTGGGGGTGCTATACGCCATCCACCCGACTTCCCCCGTAGATATATATCTACTCACCTCGATCCTTACTTACCGAAGTCGATGACGCCACGCTCATCCTTGATGTTCAAAGTCCACTTGAGGGTACCTACATATATAAACACATAGTATCGTAAACAGAAATCGCGCACGGAAATCAAAACGGCACACGAATCACGCATAGGTTAAAACCTATGGTCTACGCACGCAAGAATAATCGAACAACTCCCGATATCGATGTACGAACGTTAGCCTACCGAGTCAAAACCCAAATACCAAAATTCAAGTTAAAGAGAAGTCGCAAAACGAAACAACAACTCAAGAAAACATCTCCAGATTTTACCCTAGGTGAAATTAGCTAATTCTGCATATGGGGTAGGTCTAATTAGAGGGTATAGGAGCTATGGACCAAGCACGAGACAATTTTCCCATGCCTAGGCCGCAATTTGCGGCCAAAGGGGTTAAATTTACGGCTCTAAGGTGGAATTGGGGTCCTGGGTTTCAGTTGTAGCTTCTATGATTCCTTCTTGTGTCACTATGTTTGCAAAATATTTTTCAGGGTTCACGAGTTGAAGCAGATCCCAAAATATCTTCACAGAATCCACAAAAATCCGATATCGACAATTCTAAGGTTCAAGTCTTGGGGTTTGTCTCTGCTTTAGTCCAATATACTATCACTAAAAGGGGTTTTATGGCCTTTACTAACCTCAAATGCACCATAACAATCCAAATCAATCCCTAACCTCAACTTGGAATTTTAAAACCTCACTAAACCTCACTTAATCACATCTAAACTAATATAGATGCTAAAATAAACCAAATACTACACTAATGGTTAAAGAATTACCTCATTTGGCAACTCAAGAATTTTCTTGAGTTGCCCTAAGTGCTCAAAATCCAAACTTTCTTGGTTGGTTCCCTATACTTGGAGTGAGCTTGTGCACATTTTTTGTGAAGATGATGCAAGGTTTTGATGTGGGATTGAGATTGTGGTGAGGAGGTAGAGGCGGGGGAGTGAGAGGGCTGCCATGGAGATGAAAAGGAGGGAAAATGATGAAGAGAAATGAAGTGGGGAAAAAGCCATGGTCAACACAAGACCCCTCACCCTCTCTTCTCTCTCTTGCCCATACCTCATTGTTTAACCTTTTTCCTTTTTCTTCTCTTTTCTTTTTTTCTAAAATAATATAAAACCAAATGAAACCATGCACAAATTTAGGATTTAAGCCAAGTTTTCAAAAATGTAACAAGTGTTCGCAATATGATATGGTGCATGTCACATGCACAAAACACCATCAATGTGATTAGTGAACACTAATCAAGTTTAGAATAAACTTGTATATATTTAATTATAAAAAAATATATAATTTGCCTAAATCACATAAATCCCTCCGAAAATTACCATTCAATTTAATTCTCCAATATTTTTCAAACTATCGATATATAATTATGCCACATCATTAAAATATTCATAATATTTATTATTTTAATTATATAAATTCCCAAAAATAATATTTTATTTTTCTGAAATGTTACAGTTGATGGGCATTCCATCCATCTTTCTTTCTATCTTAGAATGTTCGTTAGGTGGCATTGTGACAGAGCAGATTGAAGAGGTCGAAGAGGAGTACAACTAGTTCGCATCACAACCGGATGTCTAGTTTCATTTCAGCTTATTTATGTTTTTTTTGTTACGGCTTATCTTGTTATTGTATCTTGTATTCTGATATTTTGTCAATTGTGAATCTTGAATGTAAAAAATCAAAGTTGGATTTCATATTTTTGTTTATTCTTGTTAATTTATGTTGCTTATAGACGCTTAGCGTATTTATTTCGAGAAATGACCTCGGAATAAATACGTCGCGGGCTTGCCACGTCACCGTTTCCATCTACTGGGAAGCGGGGCGTGACAGTGCTACAAGGTTGTTCATGCACAAATTTAACAAGCATTATATATATGTCGTTGCTTGAAAAGAAAGTGGGCTTTTGGGCTCATAGTTTTATAAAAGAAAATAAAAATGAAATTGGATTTGAGTTATTAGCTGGGTTAGGTCTTGTGTTTAATTTGAAAAAAGGTTAAATTTTAGTTTTAAAGAAATGTGTTTGGGAAAAATAGATAGAATAATAAAATAATATATTTAATAGAAAAAAAAATACACAGAAAATACTAAGAATAAATAGATAAAATATTTTACTAAAGAAATAAAATACGAAGTTATAGTAATATCGGGGTCGTTACATCCTACCCTCCTTAAAATAATTTCGTTCTCGAAATTACTCTACAAGGATATTGCAACAGAGTAAGAAAATAAGATCAGGATGATGTCGTTGCGTTTCATCATTGCGCTCCGTCAGTTGATACTCTAAGTAATCGCGAGAAGACAACCAGGAAGACGAGAAAATGCTGTTAAGATAATTCTAGAGTAGTTTACAAGCAAGCTGTAACCAAGTACTCGAATAGAAGAAAAGTAATTAGAGATTGAATTCAAGAATGGTACAAAGATAAGGATGAAAATCGAATTTAAAAATCAAGGAAGTATATAAGTTAACAAAAAGATAGGATTCGATAATCAAGAATAAGGATACACAGTAGAACATAGGTCAATCAAGAGAAAAAAGAATCAAATGCAGAACTCTAAGCCACTCAAGTAGAGTACCGTATTGTAACTATGCTGTAGTTCATAATTACAATCACATAACTCTATTTAAGTCACTCAAATTCTACTATCAGAGTCAATGAAAGAAAACAATAAGAACTAAACAAAATTATCAAAATAAGATCAATTGGAGATGAATGGTCTGCAGTTTTGTTTCCTTTACGTCGAGACATGATTATCGGGGAAAATAAGAAAAGAATTCAAAGAAATAAAATTATGGTGCAGTCTTTACAGTCCACCCTCCTTAAAAGAATTTCTTCCTCGAAATTCCCTTAAGAAGTACATCGCAATAAGGTACTGGAAAGCTAAAAATGATGTCATCTTCGAGCTCCGTCGATCGATGCCGTAATCAATTGAGCTAATAGGCCTACGAGATACAAGTAGAAAGGGTGAACAAGAGTTAAGGATTCAAAAGTCGGGAGATGGACCTCAAGGAAGCCGAAGGTGGAATTTAAGATGAATTCAAGGAATAGGGAAGGATTTAAAAGAAAAACCGAATGTAATAATTGGATTTCATAATTTTTGTATTATATTGCTTACGATGTTCATGCAGAACTGACCTGCATGGGCCACCAATAAAACCTGTCACGCCCCACTTCCCAGTAGACGGAAACGGTGACGTGGTAAGCTTGCAACGTATTTACTATAAGAAGACGTTAAGCGTCTATAAGAAACATAAACTAACAAGAAAAAACAAAAGTATGAAATCCAACTTTGATTTATTACAGTCAAGATTCATAATTGACAAAATATTTGAATACAAGATATGATAACATAATAAGCCTTAACAAGGAGATATAAATAAGCTGAAATGAAATGAAAAACTGAATGAAACTAGACGTCCGGTAGTGATGCGAACTGGTTGTACTCCTATTCGACCGCTTCAATCTGCTCTGCCTCAATGCCACCTGACGAACATTCCAAGAAAGAAAGAAATATGGGTGGAATGCCCGTCAGCGAACTAACGCTCGGTAAGTCCCCAAAAGGATGGTGTGATGTATATAAATGAAATGTAAGGTGTAATGTGATATATGATGTAGTATGGATATAAATCATGAACATGTAAACAGGTATAGTATCATGCATGGTAATGTATATGTCAACTATATCAGCATGTCAAACAAGTATAATATGGCTGTAGAGTGTAGGTATAGTGAACATGAAGTGAATGTAAGTGTCCTAAAAGGTCTCTAAAAGGTAATATATCCTAACGTCAGTTCAAGTGTGAATATCAACCAATCTCAAGAGTATTCTTGAATCCAAGGCTATCGTCCAGGGGCACGGAATCACGGGCCCAAAATAGCGGGACTTCAGTTGTTATTTAAGTATCCAAACCCAACAGGCTGTCATCTAGGGGATTAGAAACATGGGCCCTCATTCGTGAATTCGTGATGTACCGTTTCAGCCCGGTAACACAGCAACATTATTTATACTGTTTCAGCTCGGTACCACAGCAATGTTATTTTAGTAATGGGACTCCTGAGATTCCGTTGGATTCATACTCAAACAACCCCAACACCCCGTGTATATTAGTTTGTGATTAAAGCTATAAGTCTTGCCCAAATCCATGAATACATAAGAGAGTGCAATTCAAGTATCGAGTCAAGTTCATGTATTCAAGTCAATGGTTTATGTATTCATGTTAAGTTATTACGTATTCATGGTTCGGGTCAAGTCGAGTCAAGTATGCAATAGATTTATGTCAAACATATAATATCTAATTATGTATTCATGTACATGCGACAATTAAGAGATCAGGAAAAACAAGGCATACATGTTCGAAAAGTATGAAATGAGGCAAGTATATTATTCGAGCAACTACCATAAATAATGCTGTAAATAAATATTATATACGACCAATTAATCAAGTCAAATGAATGCGGAATATAAACAAAAATATGGCTCTAAGTGTTTTGCATGCGTGAGTTCCAGTTTCTTCTAAATATGACTACCAGTTTGGGAGATATATTTGTTTTCGTATCGTCGCGCGAAACAGATCAGAATCTTTTCAGCACCGTCACATATATTTAAAATATAGTTTCGGTCAATTTCCATCGGGTTTCAGGTTATGAAGATTATTAGAAAATTGTAGGTCTTTCGATATAATTATCCAAAACAGTAAAATTCTAGCGATTTGCATTTCTGAAGCTCTAGTTATGATCATTTTAATATCGGCGTTTAAAACAGAAATTCAGATTTCTTGACAGAAACTATATATTATATTGTAAAGCCTATATCGGGATGTTTCATACATTTCTAAGTAATATAGTATACTGAAAATTATAGTTCTATCAATTTTGCATCTACACATCTAAAGTTTGTCACGAACGGATATCGGGAGTTCGAGTTATGCCTTATTTAAAAATATTGTGCGAATCAGGATAGATCCTGTCCAGATTCATCACTAAATATTGTAATGCGGTTTTCTATATTGTACGTCGGTTTTTAGTAAAAACTTAAAACTAATAAAATCTAGATCATTCGATGTAGATAATCAAAACATCAGAAAACACTTAATTTGGATCAACGATTATAGAGCTATGGTCTCTCGAAAAAAAACCCTTATTGGTAGTTTTATGGTTTTAAAAACAGTGAATAAAAAAATCTACGTAACACTTAAACCGTTATTCGGTTTGATATGAAATTTTTTACCGTAGACCTGAAATTCTATCTAGTATATAATCTAATTTTTCTAGAATGTCTAGAAATCAAGTTTGTTTTTCTAAAAATTATTTTGAAGGTAAAGGTATTTCTTCAAGGTGGTATTTGAGATTGACATGGTCAGGATATTTATTTGAAACCTTGTTGTAACATTTCAAGAAATAAAATATTATTTTAGAACTTAAATAATTTAAATAATAAATTTCAGGAATATTAGTTTTGAGGGTATTTATGTGACAAGGATTGGTTTTAACGAAAGGGTATAGCTATATACCGATAATTTGGAAAATATTTTGAAAACTAATAAGAATTATTAGTTTTGAGGGTATTTATGTGATATGGATATTTGGTGAGCTATTATACAATTAATTGTGTATGGGTTATTACTAAACATGATTAGTGTTACAAATATTTCATTAAGTATGATATGTGCATGACATGCAACATGATATGTTGCATAATACTTGTTACATTTCTTTTATTTTTTGAAAACCATGCTCCATTTCATTTGTTATTTGTTTTTTTGGAGTTTTAAAAAGAAAAGAAAAAGGAAAAAGGATAAAGAATAGAGGTATGGGCAAAAGAGAGAAGAGAGAGAGAGAAGGTGAGGGGTTTCCTTTGACCATAGCCATTGTTCTTCACTTTATTTTTCACCATTCTTTTTCTCCTTCTCCTCTCCCAGGCTGCCATCTTCCCTCCACCACCTCTACTTCCTCACAACACCACAAAAAACACCTCAAAACACCTTGTTTCCTTCACAAATATTGTGCACAAGCCCCTTACATAGATCATGGTGGGATCAAGACAAGATTTTATGCATTTGGGGCAACTCAAAAAAATTCTTGGGTTACCAAATGAGGTATTTCTTTCACCATTAGTATAGTTATTCCTTTAGCATCTATATTAGTTTAGAAGTGATTAAGTGAGGTTTAGTGATGTCGGAAAATTCCAAGTTGAGGGTTAGAATTTGATTTGAATTGAGATGGTGCAATTGAGCTTTAGTGGTGACCTTAACCCCCCATAGTGTTAAAAACCTAGATCAAACAGAGCCTTGAACTGGAAACCCAAATTAAATACTTTCCGTGTCGGTTTTGTGTTATTTTAGAGGTCTACAGGGAATCTGGAGCAACCCGGGAACTTTATAAAATAATTAAAAATATACATTAACCTAGTTAGACCAATAGGAGACCACCATGAGAAAACGAGACCAAACAAAAATATTTTGGCCGGCGGGGGCGGTTACTGTAGCTATCAGGCCGGCTAAAATTTGTCTGTTGATGTTGAGTTTTGTCCTGTAGCTCACACTCCTCATTACTTAGCCACTGTATTTTTCTTTTTGTCTCAGATTACCTGAGTCAAAATCTGGAGCTAGTTTCTTAAGTTGCTGTTTTGAGTTTTGCGGATTTTAATAACTCGAGTTTTGATATTGTGTTTTATCTTGATCGATTGGCGTTTGTACGTCAACGACGAGGGTTGATTGTTTTTGCATTCGTAGGCTATAGGTTCTAACCCATGAGCACTTCACGTGTCGTGTCGGTTTTTGAGTAGGATTGTGATGCGATGCGATATATTTTGTGATATGTAGGTATTTCGCGTGGACTTCAGGATGATAAGGGAAAACGAGCGTCATCGACTTCGGCAAGCAACGATCAAGGTGGGTAGATGTATATCTACGGGGGAAGTCGGGTGGATGGCGTATAGCACCCCTGCAATTTCGTAGGATATGATGCGTTTTGATATATATACATATATGTTATTGTGAGACGTGTATACTTAGCAAGAAAGGTTTTAGGAGACCACGGGTTGGATTTAGGGTAATTGGAGGAAAGTGTTTTTGGTTTAGTTTCTTAGTCGTGAAACCCTAGAGTAAAGGTCGACATACACACATGCACACACGTGATATGATATTGGGTGTATATGTTATATGTGTGTATATATATATATATATCTATGTAGATGAGTTGGTATATATATATATAAATATATATATATACATTCATATACATATATGTATACATGAATGGTGAGTCCAGTATATGATATTTGGAGGTGAGCCGATATGATCGGGCATGATGCCGTGAGATCGTGATATGTGATTGGGTCGTGATATGATACGACATGATATTATAGCGGATCGTTGGGCGATGTGTTTTCATACATGCGAGGATATATGTTTGATGATATTGGGTTGTACTAGATTTTAGAACGGTACCCCTAATTCATGATTTTACGATATTGATACATTTGAATTTTGAGGTATATGTGATATTTGACCTGTACCCCGATTTTGGGATGCCGTACGATGGATTTTACCGTACGAGATATAGATATAATGATTGATCCGCACTCTTGACTCGAGAATGCCGTACTATGTATTTTACCGTACGTGACGATATTGAGGCGGGATCGCCGACTACTAGATATATCGACTTGGATTTTAGGTGGATTTTCCTTACCCTTTCGACTGGGCTCGAGTCATACCTATTTTCAAAACTAACGAATCGTGATTATTTTAAAGACAGGCCGAGGGATACTACGGATTTTTTCAAAAGACGTATCTTTTCTCAAAAGACCCCGTAGCCCCTATTTTTTTTTCTAAAACCACGATTTGTGTTATTTCAAACACCAAAAACTGTATGACTCATATATGGATAGGTATGTTCTTAAATGTTGCGGTTACTACATTATTTTCCGTATATTCATGCTGTTCTCATCGCATTGCATGCTTAAATGTGTTCTTCAGTTATTATGAACCCCTGTTGTCAGGACACCAGCACCATTACCGATGATGCGTATGCTCCACGTACACTTGCTTGCCGGCTCACACACATCATCATCGGTAATTTCCATGTCACGTACACATTAGATAACATTATTTCATTGGTATAAATTGCTGGCTAGTAGTTTCAACATAGTACTAGTACGCTTGCTTTCGTATGCTAGTTAGATATGGCATTTATTACTGAGATACTTCATGTATTCATACGTTCATTCTGTTATGCAATATCATGGGGCTTTATGCCGATATTCACTGTTCACTGACTCGTGATATTGAGATTTCGGATCTTTCATGAGATTTCTGGATTTGGGAAACCGCATGTGAATGTTTATAAACTTATGATAATTTTAAAAGAGAAAGATGCGGTTTTCCTTGATATGATGAGTAGCGTCCACCATGATGATTTCTCGGTTCTGAGTTGGTTTTCGAGACCCGATTCGAGGAGGATCACTACTTATTAAAAATGCGCATATTTTCATAACTACTAGAACATGAAACAAGATAATCACTACTTGTTAAAAATGCATCTTATTCAAAAAGGTAAATAAGTTTACAAAATAATTAACTATTAGATTATCTATTTATTTTATGTGTGTTTTCTAAACAAGAAGTTTATAGACGAAGTGAGCAAGTATGGAAATCAGTGAAGACATGACAAGATGAGAATGATTCAACAAGAGGAGTAGAAACGAAGGGAACTTACAGGTTGTGTGAGTCGGTATAATAACCGGCTCACCGTTTTGATAAAATCTTCAACCGTTGAATCTTGATAGAACCGGTGCTTCTCCAAGCTCGAGGGAAATGATATTTTTTTAATTATTATTTTTAGAATTGATCAAAAGAAAATGACTAAGGTGGGATGAAAAAGTGATAGGGAGATATTTGTATTAAAAGAAAATTGAAACTTTTCATAATAATTTTTCTTAAATATAATTTATAACCATCCTAATTATGTTGGGAGTTAAAAAGAAGATGAAATGAATGATCTCATTTGTAGGTTATGAGAAGGATACAAATTGAAGAAAAAAATAATTCCAAGAATAGAGATTTGAATATGCGACCTATGAAGTAACATTGCAAGAATTTAACCAATGTGCTACACGGTTGTTCATGCAAAAATTTAACAAGCATTATATATATGTCGTTGCTTGAAAAGAAAGTGGGCTTTTGGGCTCATAGTTTTATAAAAGAAAATAAAAATAAAACTGGATTTGAGTTATGGGCTGGGTTAGGTCTTGTGTTTAATTTGAAAAAAAGGTTAAATTTTAGTTTTAAAGAAACGTGTTTGGGAAAAATAGATAGAATAATAAAATAATATATTTAATAGAAAATAAAATACACAGAAAATACTAAGAATAAATAGATAAAATATTTTACTAAAGAAAGAAAATACGGAGGTATAGTAATATTGGGGTCGTTACATCCTACCCTCCTTAAAATAATTTCGTTCTCGAAATTACTCAAGAAGGATGTTGTAACAAAGTAAGGAAATAAGATTAGGATGATGTCGTTGCATTTCGTCGTTACGCTCCGTCAGTCGATACTCTAAGCAATCACGATAAGACAACCAGGAAGACGAGAAAATGCTATTAAGATAATTCAAGAGTAGTTTACAAAAAAGTCGCAAGCAAGTACTCAAATAGAAGAAAAGTAATTAGAGATTGAATTCAAAAATGGTACAAACATAATAATGAAAATCGAATTTAAAAATCAAGGAAGGATATAAGTTAACAAAAAGATATGATTCGATAATCAAGAATAAGGATACACAGTAGAACATAGCTCAATCAAGAGAAATGAGAATCAAAGGCAGAACTCTAAGCCACTCAAGTAGTGTACTGTATTGTAACTATGCTGCAGTTCATAATTACAATCACATAACTCTATTTAAGTCACTCAAATCCTACTATCAGAGTCAATGAAAGAAAACAATAAGAAATTAACAAAATTAACAAAATAAGATCAACCGGAGATGAATGGTTCGCAGTTTTGTTTCCTTTACATCGAGACATGATTATCGGGAAAAATAAGAAAAGAATTCAAAGAAATAAAATTATGGTGCTGTCGTTACAGTCTACCCTTCTTAAAATAATTTCGTCCTCGAAATTCTCTTAAGAAGTACGTCGCAATAAGGTACTGGAAAGCTAAAAATGATGTCATCTTCAAGCTCCGTCGATCGATGCTCTAACCAATTGAGCTAATAGGCCTACGAGATACAAGTAGAAAAAGGGTTAAGGATTCAAAAGTCGAGAGATGGACCTCAAGGAAGCCGAAGGTGGAATTCAAGATGAATTCAAGGAATAGGGACGGATTTAAAAGAAAAGCCGAATGTAATAATTGGATTTCATAATTCTTATATTATATTGCTTATGATGTTCATGCAGAACTGACCTGCATGGGCCACCAATAAAACCTGTCACGCCTCGCTTCCCAGTAGAAGGAAACGGTGACGTGGTAAGCCCGCAACGTATTTATTATAAGAAGACGTTAAGCGTCTATAAGCAATATAAACTATCAAAGAATAAACAAAAGTATGAAATCCAACTTTGATTCATTACATTCAAGATTCATAATTGACAAAATATCTGAATACAAGATACGATAACATAATAAGCCTTAACAAGGAGACATAAATAAGCTGAAATGAAATGAAAAGCTGAATGAAACTAGACGTCCAGTTGTGATGCGAACTGATTGTAATCCTCTTTGATCGTTTCAATCTGCTATGTCTCAATGCCACCTGACGAACATTCCAAGAAAGAAAGAATGATGGGTGGAATGTCCGTCAGCGAACTAACGCTCGGTAAGTCCCCAAAAAGATGGTGTGATGTATATAAATGAAATGTAAGGTGTAATATGATATATGGTATAGCATGGATATAAATCATGAATATGTAAACAAGTATAGTATCGTGCATTGTAATGTATATGTCAACTATATCAGCATGTCAAACAAGTATAACATGGCCGTGGAGTGTAGTTATAGTGAACATGAAGTGAATGTAAGTGTCTTAAAAGATCTCTAAAAGATAATATATCCTAACGTCCGTTCAAGTATGAATATCAACCAATCTCAAGAGTATTCTCGAACCCAAGGTTATCGTTCAGGGGCACGGAATCACGGGCCCATAATAGCAGGACTTCAATTGTTATTGAAGTATTCGAAACCTAACAGGCTGTCATCCAGGGACTTAGAAACACGGGCCCTCATTCGTGAATTCGTGATGTACCGTTTCAGCCCGGTACCACAGTAACGTTATTTGTACCGTTTCAGGCCGGTACCACAGCATCGTTATTTTAGTAATGGAACTCCTGAGATTCCGTTGGATTCATACTCAAACTACCCCAACACCCCGTGTATATTAGTATGTGATTAATGCTACAAGCCTTGCCCAAATCTATGAATACATAAGAGAGTGCAATTCAAGTATCGAGTCGAGTTCAAATATTCAAGTCAATGGTTCATGTATTCATGTCAAGTCATTACGTATTCATGGTTCGGGTCAAGTCGAGTCATGAATGCAATAGGTTTATGTCAAACATATAATATCTAATTATGTATTCACGTACATACGACAATTAAGAGATCAGGAAAAACAAGGCATACATGTTCGAAAAGTATGAAATGAGGCAAGTACATTATTCGAGTAACTACCATAAACAATGCTGTAAAGAAATATTATGTACGACTAATTAATTAAGTCAAACGAATGCAAAATATAAAAAAAATATGGCTCTAAGTGTTTTTCATGCGTGAGTTCCATTTTCACCTAAATACAACAACCGGTTTGGAAGATATATCTTTTTTCGTATCGTCACGCAAAACAGATCAGAATCTGTTCAGCACCGTCACATATTTTTAAAATATAGTTTCGGTCAATTTCCATTGGGTTTCAGGTTATGAAAATTATTAGAAAATTGTAGGTCTTTCAATCTACTTATCCAAAATAGTAAGATTCGCGCAATTTGGATTTCTGAAGCTCTAGTTATGATCATTTTAATATCGGCGTTTAAAACAGAAATTCAGATTTTTGGACAGTAACTATATATTGTATTGCAAAGCCTATATCGGGTTGTTTCATGCATTTCTAATGAATCTAGCATACAGAAAATTATATTTCTATCAATTTTGCATCTACACATCTAAAGTTTGTTACGAACGGACATCGGGAGTTCGAGTTATATCCTATTTAAAAATAGTACGCGAATTAGGACTGATTTTGTCCAGATTCGTCACTAAATATTGTAACGCGATTTTCTATATTTTATGTTGGTTTTCAGTAAAATCTTAAAACTAATAAAATCTTAACCATTCGATGTAGATGTTCAAAACATCTAAAAAACAATTAATTTGGATCAACGATTACACAGCTATGGTCTCTTGAAGAAGACCCTTATTAACAATTTTCTGGTTTTAAAAACAGTGAATAAAAAAAACCATGTAACACTTAAATTGTTATTCAGTTTGATATAAATTTTTTTACCATAGACCTGAAATTCTATCTAGTATATAATCTAATTTTTCTAGAATGTCTAGAAGTCAAGATTGATTTTTTAAAAATTATTTTGAAGGTAAAGTTATTTCTTCAAGGTGATATTTGAGATTGACAAGGTCAAGGTATTTATTTGAAACCTCATTTTCTTTTAAAACTAAATATAAATAAAATAAAATAAAAATAATGAGCAATAAATTATGAAAGGTATACGTACAATCATACGAATCGGTCATGATATATATACTAAAATCGATATAAAAGATTAATAAAGATTCTACACAAAAATTATTAAACACTTTTCTTTTGTTTTAAATAAACGATCGTGTTATGTGATGGTATTCAATATAGGATCATACGATTCACATATTTTCATAACTACTAAAATGTGAAACAAGATAATCACTACTAGTTAAAAATGCATCCTATTCAAAAAGGTAAATAAGTTTACAAAACAATTAACTATTAGGTTATCTATTTATTTTATATGTGTTTTCTAAATAAGGAGTTTACAGATGAAGCGAGCAAGTATGGAAATTAGTGGAGACATGACAAGATGATGATGATTCAACAAGAGGAGTAGAAATGAAGGAAACTTACAGGTTGTGTGGGTTGGTATAACAACTGGCTCACCGTTTTGATAAAATTTTCAACCGAGACTTTGTACCTTGATGGAACCAGTGCTTCTCCAAGCTCAAGGGAAATGATATTTTTTTAATTATTATTTTTAGAATTGATCAAAAGAAAATGGCTAAGGTGGGATGAAAAAATGATGGGGAGATATTTGTATTAAAAGAAAATTGAAACTTTTCATAATAATTTTATTTAAATTTAATTTATAATCATCCTAATTATGTTGGGAGTTAAAAGGAAGATGAAATGAAAGGTCTCATTTGTAGATTATGAGAAGGATAAAAATTGGAAAAAAAAATAATTGTAAGAATAGAGATTTGAATATGTGACCTATGAAATAATAATGAAAGGACTTAACCAATGTGTTACAAGGTTGTTAATGCACAAATTTAACAAGCATTAAATATATGTCGTTACTTGACAAGAAAGTGGGCTTTTGGACTCATAGTTTAATAAAAGTAAAATGAAAATGAAAAAGAAATTGGATTTGAGTTATGGGCTAGGTCAAGTCTTACGTTTAATTTGAAAAAAAATTAAAATTTAGTTTTAAAGAAACGTGTTTGGGAAAAATAGATAGAATAATAAAATAATATATTTAATAGAAAACAAAATATACAGAAAATACTAAGAATAAATAGATAAAATATTTTACTAAAGAAAGAAAATACGAATGTATAGTAATATTGGGGTCGTTACATCCTACCCTCCTTAAAATAATTTCGTTCTCGAAATTACTCAAGAATGATGTTGCAACATAAACAGAAACAAGATTAGGATGATGTCGTTTCGTTTCGTCGTTGCGCTCCGTCAGTCGATACTCTAAGTAATCGCGATAAGGCAATCGGGAAGACGAGAAAATGCTGTTGGGATAATTCAAGAGTAGTTTACAAGAAAGCCACAAGCAAGTACTCGAATAGAAGAAAAGTAATTAGAAATTGAATTCAAGAATGGTACAAAGATAAGCATGAAAATCGAATTTAAAAATCAAGGAAGGATATTAGTTAACAAAAAGATAGGATTCGATAATCAAGAATAAGGATACACAGTATAACATAGCTCAATCAAGAGAAAATAGAATCAAAGGCAGAACTCTAAACCACTCAAGTAGAGTACCGTATTGTAACTATACTGCAGTTCATAATTACAATCACATAACTCTATTTAAGTCACTCAAATTCTACTATTAGAGTCAATGAAAGAAAACAATAAGAAATTAAGAAAATTAACAAAATAAGATCAACCGGAGATGAATGGTTCGCAGTTTTGTTTCCTTTACGTCGAGACATGATTATCGGGGAAAATAAGAAAAGAATTCAAAGAAATAAAATCATGGTGCAGTCGTTACAGGCTAAGATTGGATTTCTATAACACCCAGCAGTGCTAAGCACTTAGTTGCATATAACGCTCACGTGTATATCACGTGAGGCGCTGAGCGTCTGGCGCTCACATGCGTTTCACGTGAGGCGATCTGCTTTGGTTTCTTTTGAACGCTGACGTGTATTTCACATGAGGCGCTAAGTTTTGGGCGCTCACGTATGTTTCGCATAAGGCGCTAAGCTTCTGTTTCGGACGCTCACGTGTGAAGCACGTAAGATGCTGAGCTTCTCTTTTATGAGTGCTCACGTGTGTTTCACGTGAGGCACTGGTTCCGTTAGAGATTTAATCTCTTTTTATAGAAGTTTAACTTCTGTTTCATGACGTTTTGGCCATTAATGATCACCAAGATCTCTGTTTTGAAGATCTGGGATTGATTCTATTTAAGAACTAAGTTCTACTGTTTTTTATAAGAACTAAGTTTTTTATATTGGGTTAATATAGAGTTAAACCCTATTATTATTTTTTTTGAAGAACTTAAGTTCCTTGAAACTGTATCTTTTCACTCTTTTATTTTTATTTAGTTTTCCCCCCTAGATTTTAAGTCTGAAGAACATAACCTCCCGATGAGAATTAAATTCTCAACTTATCGAGAGGTTTGTCTTACGGATCCCAGATCCAGAGGAAAAAACTAAGTTTTTTTTGAAGGGTTAAACCCTTATTTTTGTTTTATGCTTATGCTAAGCAAAGGAGATATGTTTATCTCTGCTTTTCTTTACCTAGGATTTGAGAGTGTGAGGATCTACTTCTTTTTTCAGGAGAATTAAATTCTCAGTCCTTGTGGAAAACTTATGGGGTCGATTCTCGATATGAGACTTGAAATCTCAAATCCTTTATATAGGAGAGGCAAATTGTTAATTAGTTTGAGAAAATCTCTAATTTGAGAGATACCAATTGATTTAATTGGTCTCAAAATTTATTCAGGAAATTTTATCTACCATTGGATTTTTGATCCAGTGAATTTCTGTTTTACAGAATATATATTCTTGTTTTTAACAAGATTAGGGATGCTTTTAGAAAAGAGAAGAAAAAGAAAAGAAAAGAAAAATGAAAAATGAGAAGGAGACATGAGGTGACTTGTAATTATGAGAGAGAGTGAGAAAGAGAAAGAGAGAGATTGTATGGTTGCTCCAACCATTCTTTCCCTTTCAATATTCTTTATCTCATGCTTCATCTCCTTCTTCCTTCACCTCCTCCTCCACTACCACCTTGAACCACCCCCAAAACTTCTTCAAAACCTCACAAGCCCTTTACAAAAATTATTGCTAAGCTCACTACAAGCATCATGGTGGGATCAAGTTGGAGTTTTGAGCACTTTGGACCATCTAGGAATTTTCTTGATGTACTCTCTTAAGGTAAAACACTCACCCTTGTTCAAGTATTCAGTTTCTTAACCTCAACCTTTAGTTTAGAGTTAAAAATGGTTAAGTTTTATGATCTTGGAAAATTCTAGGATGAGGGTTAGTGGATGAAACTTGTGGTAGTGCGTAGTAGAGGGTGTAGTGAGTGTCTTTTGGCCTGGTAGTGATGGTAGCCTTGTTAAAATGAGCTTTGATGTCCCGAACACGAACTTAGAATTTTCCGATATCGGTTTTTGTTGAAATTGTGGTGATCAATTAGAATTTGGAATGACTCGAGAACTCTGAAAAATAAATTGCAGATACAGTAGGATGTGCAGGCAATTAGGAAGCTACCCCTGAAACCCGAGCCCCTATCTCCCTATCATGGCCGCCAAAATATTCGTATTGGCCGCAATTTGCTGCCACTCAGAGGAGTTAGGGTTTGGTTTTTGGTCCATAGCTTTATCTTTTGATAACTAGACCTACCCTATGTGCAGAATGTTCTATTTTCATCTTAGGTAGAATCTAGGAGTGATTTACTAAGTTTCAGATTTCGTTTTGCGGCTTTTGAAAACTAGGTTTTGATATTTGAGTTTTGACTCGATCGTTTGACGTTTGTACGTCAACGCCGGGGGTTATTTGGTTGTTCTTGGATGCGTGGACCATAGATTCTAACCTATATGCGCTTCGCGTGCCGTATCGGTTTTCGGATTTGATTTTGATTTCGATACGATATGCATTGATTTGTAGGTACATTCGCGTGGACTTCCGGGGCAACGAAGGAGAGCAAGGTGTTCATCGACTTCGGCTAGAACGGAGATAGTAGGTGAGTAGATGTATATCTACGAGGGAAGTCGGGTGGATGGCATATAGCACCCTCGCAACCGTAGTACTAGGATACTAGATATATAGTTAGAATTATATAAATACTAGATATGTTTACCTAGCTAATAGGGATCTAGGATACTAAGTAACCGTAAGTATACTTGTGGAGAGAAATATCCTTAGTTCTAATTTTTCTTATGCCTTTAGCCATATATAATTGTATTTCTACACATACACACATACATATATACATACATACATATGTGTGTGTACATCTGTGTGTATGTATAGGTAAGTTTGAGGAAAAGTTTGATACAACATCATGAGATGAGAATATGAGATACTATGATGACGAGTCGATATAATATATATGAAGATTAGGCGATATATAATGATGCGATACGAGATGATATGACATGTGACGATATGTGACTGGATGAGATGATATGATGTACGTGACCATAAATCCGTACTTTTGATTTGATGATACCGTACGATGGATTATACCGTACGTGATATGATGTACAGGACGATGGATCCGTACTTTTGATTTGATGATATCGTACGATGGATTATACCGTACGTGATATTATGAGGATGGATCGCCGACTTATGAATATATCAACTCGGAAACATATTGTTTTAAATCACTTAAGTATATATTAGGATATATTTAGAACCATACCTATTTTCAAAGCTAACGAATCGTTATACGCTTTTAAATGAAAATCTCAAGGGACGCTACGGATTTTCAAATGGTATCTTTTTCTCAAACTCGTAGCCCCCATTTTCAAAAACAACAATTCACACTATTTTAAATTATAACTGTATGGTTCATATGTAGTTACGTATTTATTATTGTTCATATTTACGCTTTCCCATATTCTGTTTACATTGTATTATTTCCTTTTGCGACATACCTACCACGTTCCCTGTCCTTATCTTGTATGACATCGTCTGCTAGGACACACGCACCATTACCGATGATACGCATGTTGCACGTACACATACTCGCCAGCTCATACACTCATCGTCGGTAATTGCCATACCACGTACACATTAGAAACTATATCGCTGTATTATTCCTTAAATTGTAGAATTATAGTTATTGTTTAGTACTTATTACCGCACATGCTAGTTTAGATATTGCGCTTCTTTACCTAGTTGCACGACATACTTATATGAAAACATCGGTTAAACCTTGCAGTACTGTTCTGTGCTTGTACTTACTGTTCCATCGTGGTTACATGCATATGAGATTCTATTTTCATGAGATTTCTGGATTTGAGAACCGCAAATATATTTTTAAATTCTTATGACTGTTTTAAAAACGTGGTTTCTTTTGATATAATATTTTGACGTCCACCATGAGTTTTCTCGGTGCTGAGCTATGATGATTACCCGATTCGAGGAGAGAGGAGTCATCGTCTGCTGGTATATGGTGAACCTGGTACGGTATCCTGGGGCAAGAAGATTGTATAAAAAGACGTTGAGCCTGGCAGGGGAACACTACCTACTGGTGATAGTATTGGACTCGGCAGATATCCGTAGAATACCGATCGGAGCGATTGAGACAGATGGATATGAGGGCCGATCCGATAAGACGACGCCTGAGATATGAGGATTTACGTGTCGATACTGGACATGGGTTTTATGATGTTTTCGAGTGTCGATGCTGAGCACTCAGGTTTTTATGATGATTTGAAGTGTCGTTGATGGACACACATTGAATGATACACATATATACATATATATGATACAGATGACATGGTACCATATTATGACACGGGCGTGATAATTTTATTATTATTATACTTTTGTATACACGATTACCCTTGTTACCACCCGGTATTATATTAATATATTACTGTATGATCTAGGAGATCGTCATACATTCGATTTCTACCTGATGATGTGTTTTAATCACGAGTTGGCAACTCAACCCCGTTGTGCCATAGTTTTCTTGCAGGGTCGACCGCTCGGATCAGTAGCAGCTTGCTGGCACACAACTTTCCTCTGGGTGATTTGCATTGGTAGGTGGGGTACACTTTGGATCGTGACTACTATTTGTATATATTTATTTAGTTGTATCTAGTTAAAGGCTCCGTCAATCAGATTATGTATATTTTGTAGACTTAGAAACCATAGACTTGTATATTTTTTCAGACTTAGAGCGAGACATGTGTATTATTCTTTATTCTGGGTTTGATATTGTTTTGGTTTCTTTACTTTCTTTTCTGTGTTTGATCTTCGCCATAGGCGTCGTATATTCTTATTTGTGTGGTTGTTTCCGCTAATTGGTGAAGAGCTAGCTCCCGCTTGGGGATGCCTATATTATTATTGTTATGTATTGGTTTTGGATCAAAATTTACAAAGGAGGCGCTGCCCAAATTTCAAATGATGAAAATGTTTTCAAAAATAGTATACAACTCACTTGTATTTTCAAATAACATTACTTATATTTTTCAAGAAAGAATTTGAATCCATTATACCTTTATTTCAAAACCGCACCTCCATTATTTTCCTATAAAGTTTTAAATTTCTGGGTTTTTGGCTTACTTGGATTACGGTGGGGTCCTATAGACTTCACGTAATTCAAGTGCCGATCACGTTCCAATTCCAGGTCGTGACAAAATTGGTATCAGAGCACTAGGTTTAACCTTGGTTCGAGTCTAGGTTTGACTATGCGGAGACTACGGCGTATATATATTTCGGAACCTAGGCTTGATCTTACGGAACTTAGACTTGACTGAGGGGGTTTTAGACCCGAATTTTCTTTACGTAGGTTGACCTTGGTTGATGGAGTAGGTAACTTAAGTATAGTGACGTACCGTGTGTATGTTCCACTACATACTTACGATACGCTGCTCCGCTTAAGTGACCTTAGGATGTACATTTCTTGAGATCCGTTATTCTATTCCTTCCTATGATCTATCCTCATCGATATTGTTTACCATTCCTATCACCGTGGCTATGCGAGCTGAGAGGACTACGGTTAGAGATGCAGTCAGAGCGAGCTCATCAGGGACGAGGACTGACCAGGACGTTATTGCAGTGAATTAGGAACGTAATGATTTATCGTGTATGCTAGGAATTCTTGTTTGAGACGAGCGTTCGGGATCTGCACTGGATGATCGGGCCATCGCTTGAGACCATCCAGATTGTGAGGACTGTGGATATACAGCCTACTCTAGAAATCGATGTGTTGTCTACCGTGCAGACAGATGAACCAGTTCTTGCTGAGATTGACGGGATGTCGCCTCCAGAGTTTATAAAGCTAAAGCCATATGAGTTTACAGGCAATAATGTGATAGAAGATCGCTAGTCATTCTTGGATAAAGTGACTAAGATAATTCATCTATTTGGATGCCCCGACACAGGATCAGTTAAGTCGAATGATTCCAGTTTGAAGGATCTTGATTAGACCTAGTGTAAGTCGATCAAGAGAGGATGAGCAAAGCGTATTCCTCTGATGACTTGGACGAGTTCCAGAGGACGTAATTGTCCAGCTGTCTTCCACGGAGTGTTGAAGATACCGAATTCGTAGCTTCGAGTCCTTGCGAGAGACTCCAGATTGACTATAACCAAGGTTGAATTGCAGCACGCAGGCATCAAGATATGATTCCGACTAGGATGATAATGAAGAAGAGTGGAGTAAGAGATTCGTGTGAGCTCTAAATGAGTCATTCTTCTCTGTTGATACCAGAGGCTTGATACGTACGCAGGGACGTTGGATACGGCCACAATTCTAGAAGAAAGTTATGATGAGATCGCAGTTGTCCCGGAACAGAAGCGGATTTAGTAAAGAGTCCCAACTTTCGTATTGTTCAGCAGATGTGAGATCGGAAGAGACCATAGCAGGTTCTTTCTAGGACACGTACACGATAAAGATTTGGACCCAAGATCGATTGTATAGCATGTATTCAAAGGGCCAGATGCCTCCATCATTAACATGCTACATTATGAGTGACCATGTAAATTGGTTAGGAGATGATCGGAGAGACGTCAGAGCGGGACGGTTTCCGTCGCTACTCCTAACCAGGCTATCGAGCCGAGAGATTGTGGGATTGGTGATCTACAGAGAGAAACAAGTACCCAGAGACAGAGGACGCCAGACCGTGGATAGGAGGCAAGTAGATATTCTTGCTCTACTAACCTTGGGTGCACCGGCACCTTTCGATATTGAAAGAGGTGTATCTCAATGTCATTTATTTTTATGTTGTTTAGTGATCCGAGTATCACGCTTATTTCGTTTTATACTTTTGAGTTCTGACGATTTAGTTTCATGATTGATATTCGTGCACCGTAGTTGCACTTGATTTATGTTTATTACATCTATTACATTTGATTTATGTTTTGTACATACGCATTGCGCTTGATATTGATTTTGTTCAGTTGTTGCACATATTTGTGATTTTATGTATCCTGATACAGCCGATTTTGATTTCGTGCATGTTGTATGTACTTGATTTTGACTTATGCACTCGGTGTAGTTCACATGCGCTTCCAGTGCATTGATATGGGTTTTGTGCACGCAGTTGCACATGTTTATGATTTCATACACCTCGGTATACTTGATTTTGATTTCGTGCATGTTGTATACCGTTGATCTTGATTCATATACTTGATATTTGTTTTCTTTGTCACGCTGCGCTTCCCGATGTACGGTAAGGGGATGCGACTGGGTCCGCTACGTATTTACTCCGAAGTAAACACGTTGAGCATATCTAAGCAATATAAAGTAAAAATGTACACAAGAGACAGGAGTATAAATGAACAGCAACTTTTATTTATTAAACATTCTTTTACAGGTACAATTGGAAATGTAAATACTGTTGGATATAGTGCCCTCAAAGTCAATTATTGGATCGCAGGCACGTGATTGCAATGATTGAGAGAGGACCTATGCCGGTAGGACAGTCTTACTCAAGATGATAGCATACTATCTGGTTTATCTTTATCATCGTGTACATGCTTTATGTGATGTTACAGATCACTATTGCATGTTGATAGAGCCCTTAGGATTCTTGCTTGACTACCAGCTGTATGATGGTGATCATATACGTGAGAGTTGGGTAGTCTATAAGCACATCCTTAAAGTGGTCCCTAGTCGTGGGAGTTTCGAGACTGGGCATCGATACTCCATTAGTAGACTAGTGTATACAGTCGAGATCCCGACGATGGGCGGTGGCCGGTCTCACAAGCCATTGGTGTCAGTTGGTTCACCTAAGATGTATACAGGCGCTCATTGGGTTATGAGTACACCGAACAGGACTCGCCGGGAATATGCTAGTTGGTATTATACCTGATGTCAGATAGCAGTACCCTGGTGACATGTGTACAGGTTAGTTCATCGACCTGAGATCGTCATTTGTCTCGTGTGAGTTCCCACTGTGCTTTGATTACTACCCTACCACGGCTCAAAGGAGCCGTGCAAACAGGTTTTAATTGGGTACAGTCCCGAGCCACATGGAGGCAGTGAGCGGATCGGCAGGGGTTTCATCTCTCCCGGTATTGGGGGTGAGATCGCGCTGTGTCTAGGAGAGCCATTACACGAAGTCCTTGGCCAAGGCAGGAGATTTACTGGTAGGTATTCCAGTAGTATCTCAGGGTGTTCTGGGCTACACTCCGACATGACTTGTACCGCTTTTGGGGGATCTGACTTTTACCAACCCCCTAGGCCCGAAATGCGATACTCATAGACGAACGGACCGGACTGTACGGATATTGTCACTGATAGGCTCAGTAGGGTGTCAGGATGAGTTCGCTCATCGACCTCCCTTTTGGTCAATACTTGGTAGCCCATTACGTACAGCTAGTACCACTGACGTGCTAGTGGTTAAATCCACAGCCAAAGAATTGACGAGTCTTTAGATTCCCCCACAGACAGTTTCTCAAGTTTCGGGCGAAACATTATAGAGGCCGTATGATATTATGGCAGGGTTCGATCATATACGTGTAGTAGTGCACGGATCATGATCAGACAGATCATACTAGTGAGCTTTGGTTTAAGCCGGATCCTAGTATTAGATTTGTTGGATTACTTTCATCTCATCGCATTCGTATTCAGTCGGAATGCGGATGCAGGTATGTATATACAGGTGAGAGGTACTCTTGTGATCCGTCACGAGTTTACTTTAGTAGATGCTGTTCTCTTTTTATTGTTGTAAACATTTGGATTAATATTTGCAAATGGAAATTGTGAGCTCAAGGTCATGATGGAGTGCATTTAATGTGACGTGTGCAAGGGTAGTGACTCATGGTTTCTTTATTTGTGCATATGTCACATTATTGTTTGATTTATGTGATGAAATGATAAGAGGAGAGAGGGAGGGCAGCCAAAGGTGAAGGGGTTAGCTCTTGTATGATAATTCTCACTCTCATTATCATTCCAACACATTTAGAAAAGAAAAGCCTCTTCTCTTTTCCTTCTTCTTCTTGCTCACAACATCCACCATGGCATCACCTTCTACTTCCACTCTAACCATCTCATGTGTTGAGAATCCTAGAGTGTCAAGAGACAAAATTATCACACACATTCTCTACTTTACCTTGGACACATCGGCTAGAAAATTTCGTGTTCGAGTTGCTTCGGATCTAAGCGGGAGCCCGTAAAAGGATTCATAGATGTGGTGCCCTTTCCGACGAGGAGATTGGAGATCGAGCGAGATCGGAGATGCCGCAAAGAAGCTAGAGACGATGGCTAAAGACCGAAGGACACAGATCGATCGGTATAGCCTTTCCTAACTTCTTCTAGATTGCTAGTTTAATGTTAATGGTTCGATCCGGGATTAAAGTCTGCGTTAGCACCAGTTTCAAGTTTATGAAAAGTTTTTGTTTCCGCGTTTTGGCCTCGGATCGACGGCCGGGGCGCTACCGTAGACTTACATGGTATCAGAGCCACACCATTAACAGTTTACTAGCTTATTTAAACAATGTTAATGTATCGAAACCAAAACTAAACCCGGACAATCCCACTACAGTCCAAGTCTCTGTTAATTTTTAAAGTGTTCAGAAAAATATTTAAACAAGTGCAGAAGATCACCCTTGAGACCACATGACCACTTCCCAAAAACGAGCCCTACCCCACCTGAAAAAACCGGCCACCAAGCCTAAAATTCCGGCTAGGCCGGCCCATTTGATGTGTTTGGGCTTCGTATTTGGGCTTTGGTCTGGTCTCTGGGAAGTTGGTGCAGTGGTATTGTTTGTTCGGCCCAATTTGGATATGGTTTTATCAGTTTTTCTGGGCTATTCGGGGGGTTATTTCGGATTCGATATTTTATAATATTGTTTAAGTTTACAGTGCATTATATTATATCTGTGACCGTGAATATCATTTGATTGGTAAATCTTGTCTAATCGCTATAGCCCTTTTAGACGAATTTGCGAACGTGACATTCACGTTGATGTTCTGTGTTGTGTTGTGATGTTGCGGATTTGTCGTGGTGGATAGCCTAGAGCAATGGTAGTACAGTTTGGTTATATTTGTACATTTGATATTGCGGGGTGAGCGTCCGACATATGGACTGTCGTCACTGCCTGTTTGTATATTATTCTTTTGGGGCACGACCGGGTTGAGGTCGATGTACCCGTTGTACATATTTTATTTTCTGTACTAGGATTACCCCGCGGTGGGGTGCACGGATAGCCGGGTTCTAGAGGGCAACGGGCCCGCATCTCATGGCTTTGAGACAGAGGGGGCTTTACTCTAGAATTGGCGGGCTATTCGCCGCACTCGTAGGGGGTATAGGTTGACCCAAGGAAGGGTGCTCAAGTTACCGGATTCCATGAAGTGCTGGGTGGTCCATTCACTTTGTTGAAGGGGGCTGCCTCGCTTCAGGTTTTGGCGGGTAACTTGCCGCACCCGTAGGGGTCTAGGTTTTCATTGCACAGGTTATCCACACGACCAGGAGAACGTCGGGTTTCAGTTGCGGCTCAAAGGAAACCCGGGGATCCCAGATTATCTGTATTGTTTTGTGATGCTTATTACTTTCTGTGATGTTGCATTTTTTATCACGCCATGAGCGATTATTATATATTGATATATATATATATATATATATATATATATATATATATATACTAGTCGATGTTGTATATGTTTTATACCCGCGCTAGTCCAGTCCCCGCTCTGTCGTTAGTTAAGTAACCTAACGGGTGATGGCGGGACCCAGTGGCGAATGCGGATGGCATATATGTACATCATATTTTCGTTCTTTTTGCTGTGATCAATTGATGGGACTGCGTTGATTCGGATCAACGCAAGCTAAACAAACCTGTTTGATGTTGTTGGAACAATTTTCAAAAAGCTGTTATTACAAGGATGTTCTCCTTTGTTTTGCACAGTGGTATTCGGTTATGAATATCCAGCACCTCAGTCGACGAGGCAAGGGCCGAGATCCCTTCACCGGGAGTGACCCCTTGGACAGAGTTTTGCGTCAGGGTAATAACTTCACTATAGTCGATTACTTTTTTCTTTGCATCGCGGTATTCAGTTGGAATATCCTGCACTTCATTCTACGGGGAAAGAGCCGAGATCCCTTCACCGGGAGTGACCTCTTTAGCAAAGGTTTTCGCTACTATATTTATAAAAAGCTATCCGGTTCCTTCAACGATATCAAGTTCATTACGTTAAAGGTTTTTCGCCAAAAACCATTCGTAGCCCTCCGTCATTTCAGAAAGGTAGCACTTAGTATTCATGCTATGTATGTTGGCCTTCGTCAAGGCATAGTATATGATAGCTATTTGTTACTTTTCTGTTAGTGTTAGTTTGGGACAGTCGTACTACTATATTGGCCTTCGTCAAGGGTATGTACTGGTGGGTTCAAATTAATCTGGATAATGACGGGTAGAACTTGACATGTGACTTATGATATGTTGGGCTTCGTCAAGGTCATAAGAGCATGGGGTAAAAATCACATCGGGAGTTTCTAAAGAAACTGAAACTTGCCAGGCATGCGCATACCATCTGGAGTGTGATAACGTGAGTGGATTCCATCACATTATCATGCGATGATAGTTGGATCCCGATTCCCACTGATGAGTTGGTTTACTCCTCGGGTGATCCTGACTAATTCTTCTTTCAGGTTTGGAGAAGAATTTGAGGATACAGTGGGAGGTTTCCTGATTAGATAAAGTGATAACCATTCTGATCTAGGTTAGAGTGCACGCAGAATGTTTCTTTTCTCTCTTTCTTTGGCAGCGACCATGGCCCGACCCTAGATTATGACTCAGTGACCAAGTTAACCGAACCTTCTTAAAACACTGGCTTTTGGATTGTCTGAGTTGCATACCTCATTGCCACTCCTACCTTTACCCTTTTTCTCCGGAACATTTCGTATTACTATGAACATCCACTTTTATTGGATAAAACCATCGTATGGTTATATACGAACTCGAAGGAACTTGTTCTAGATTCGAGGATGGTTCCGGTTCTGGAGAAAATGAATAGGACTATTCAGTTGTCTTTTCCTTTTACCTTCTCTCAGGTTGCGAGTGCTCCTTGGATTAGGACGGTACACCTATTACGCTAATTGGATAGTCTTCTTCCAAACCATAGGCAGGTGCCGAATGGTGGGGAATGAAGAAAACCAATTAGCTTAACGATGGTGTTCCCCTCCGAACGGCGGCCGAGACATGAGGACGTCTCGCCTGAGGTTCGGGGCAGATGCTAATTGGTTTTATCCGTCTACCTCTCCGAAAATGCCAACTTGATTTATGGCACCGTGTATCGGAGGTTTAGACAGATGCGGCCGATGTAGCAGACTTCGTCAGATTCCCCCTCGCTTGAGGGTTTTTTGATTGTGGGGACGCTCTTCCCTGCAGGCGCAAGCCCCTGCAGTTAATTACGCTACCGCATCGCGGCAACAACTTTCTCCTTCTCCAGAATTTCACTTCGTGTCGTGTGTGTTTGTTTTGTTTGTGGTTGCCCGTGGATTGTATATGGAGACTATTTATTTCGTCGCCCGTAGGACGTGAATTAGTCCAAATCCGTATTTTCTTAGATTTGGGTTTGGGGTTTTGGTTTAAGGATACGTTAGCCATTTTTGAGGCTAAGATCGACTTAAACGTTTGTTAAGGATACGTTAGTCTAGTTTGAGACTAAGATCAACTTAACGGGATCGTTTAGATCTGACAAAAGAGCGTTTGGGCTCTATTGTTCCAGTTTAGGAGATTCATAGTCCAATTTGGGACTAAAGTCTGTTTGAAGGATACGTTAGCCATTTTTGAGGCTAAGATCGACTCAAACGTTTGTTAAGGATACGTTAGTCCAGTTTGAGACTAAGATCAACTTAACGGGATCGTTTAGATCCGACAAAAGAGCAATTGGCTCTATTGTTCCAGTTTAGGGACATAGTGGTCCACCGTTAGTTTAAGAACGTTTCGGTCCGATATTAGTTTAAGGACGTTTCGGTCCACGAGTTTAAGGACCCCGCAGTCCATATTGACGTATGTGGTCGTCGGGACCCGTCACCTCTCCGACGCCGTTGAAGAATTACAACGATAAGTGTCAGAGGAGCTCGGAGATGTACCCTCGAACCGGATATAAATTAATTTAAAAGAGCAGTCATGCTCAGTCAATTTAATTTAAGGACTTACGGCCCAAAATTGGGCTAAGTCCAATTGAAAATGTTCAACATTTTATTTGCTTTTGCATTGCATTTCTTTTTTTTTTCTTTTTATTTAGGCTTTGCCCAGAAAGGATGCAGAGCATCAATTTGTTTTGGGCTCTGTTCTTTTAGGAATGATGCAAGGCATCAATTTTATTTGGGCTCTGCCCTTGTATAAAGGATGCAAAGCATCAATTTATTTGGGCTCTGCCCATTTATTGCCTTGCAATTTATTTTGGCCTGTTAGGTCAATTTGACTTGGGCCTGGCCCTTTTAACAGAGAAAATGCATTGCATTTTCAGGCGCTTTGCGCCAATCAAAGAGCGCAACAGTGCAGATTTATAAGTGCAAAGAACTATTAATTTGAGAATCTTTTAGATTCAAGAACCAATGGTTCATAAAAGAAGTGCAAAGCACTATTTGATTTAGATCTAAGAAAAAACAAGTTTTTTTTTAATCTCAGAGAACCAAAGGTTCATAAAAGTGCAAAGCACTATTAATTTAAGAACCTTTTAGATTCAAGAACCGATGGTTCATAAAAGAAGTGCAAAGCACTATTTGATTTAGATCTAAGAAAAAACAAGTTTTTTCTTATCTCAGAGAACCAAAGGTTCATAAAAGTGCAAAGCACTATTTTTTATTTTTTTTATTTTTTTTTCCTGTTTTAAAGAACCAGTGGTTCATAAGAAGTGCAAAGCACTATTTATTGTGTGAAGATCATTGATCTTGTTTTTAGATAAATGATCTATTAGAAGAAATTTCTTCTCTCTTATGAAGGTTTTTACCTTTTTCTTGAAATTTTTCTCAGAGTTCTTTCTGTTTGAAGCTCTTGATTTTTCAAGAAATGTTGATGCCTTTGAATTGAGGTATAAGGTCCTTTTTATAGTGCCCATAAATTAGTTAAAGTTTGTTAAAGAGATCATTCTCTGGTTTACAGAAGAAAATCTTCTTGTTTTAACAAGAACAGAAAAGATTTCTCAGAATTTTAATTCTGCTTGGCGCAAATGCTCCAGAGCGTGACACGTGTCGCGCTGCGCTAATATGTGTCGCGCAGTTTTTTTTTTTGGCACTACGCATAGTTGCGCTGCGCGGACACGTGTCGCGCAGCGCATAGTTGCGCTGCGCTGACACGTGTCGCGCAGCGCAACAGTGCCTTTTTTTTTGTGCTGCGCACAGTTACACTGCGCGGACACGTGCCGCGCAGCGCAGCAGTTGCGCTGCGCTGACACGTGTCGCGCAGCGCAGCAGCGCATGCGCCTTTTTTTTCTTTTCTTTTTATTTATATATATATTAGAGCTTTACTCTTATGGAGTACGCTACTTCATTTATTTTAACTTTAATTTTCTCTTTAATTTTCAAGACAGAGCTTTGCTCTGATTGGAGAAAAACAGAAGCATTGCTTCTTTTCCCATCTTGGAATTTAAACAGAGATTTGCTCTGATTGAGGTAAATAAATGCCCCCCCACCGTTGCGCTTACGTGGCCTCCTAACGTGAGCGCAGCGGTGGCAGACTCCGAACCTTCGCGCCATCCCTTGGTAGCTGAAAGGGCACTTGATGCCTATAAATAGGACCTTTGGTCTCTTAGATGATTCTCATCTCTAAATTTTTACTTTCAGAACTCAGAGCCCCGCTCTTTATTTTCAAGAACTTTAAGAGTTAAACTCTTAAAACTTTTAGGTGAAAATTTTAATTTGGATTAAATTAAATTAAATTAATTTTCATTGATAGAGCCTCGCTCTCAATAGATCCCTGATCTAAACGAAACCTATCTAGGGTTTCACTTAGCAAAGTTTTGCTCTACAGGTCTTAAAAGGATCTAAAGAGAACTAAAGGGGACCCTACTAGGGTTTCATAGAGCTCTGCTCTTTGAAAGATTTTCCTTGGATTTTCTTAATTCATTAATGGAGCTTTGCTCCTCCCAAATCATATAGAAGAACTCTTAAGAATTCTTCATGGATCTTGGAACTTAAAGATGGCATTTTATTCCTCAGTGCATTATATCGTTTTGCTTAATCAGTCTTTCTGATAATTCTGTTGATCCTCTTTCACAGGAACAATGAACGCCCACATGTATGCTCTTAACGAGCTCATCTCTCATGAGGACATCCGCCGACTTGGCCGCTCTCAAAATTGGGAGTTCACAAACGAGGAGTGTGCTGAAATAATGAGTCGCTTCGACGCATACAATGGTCCACTGCTTCCCCGACGTTCCTCTCTTCTTAAACTTATCGTGGGAGCTATCTGGGAAGCGCTTCCCCTATTCTGTTCTGGCATGCCGCTTAGGGCGTTGGATGCCGCTGAGGACAAGGTGCACTCTGTGTACCTATTGAACTTTATCTCGAAGAGACGGCGAGACAGTCTTATTGACCTCTAACACGAGATCTTTCAACAGTCTGCCATACTCGCTGCTTATCGGAGGGTGGAAGACATCGGGAGGGACCCTGACGCTTGTGCTCGCGAAAGGAAGCACACTAGGATGGTCCGCGAGGCTTGGAAAGTCATAGATATGGTCGCTTTTGAATTCCTCAATCCATGCCCTGGATCTGAGGTTATTCCATTGTAACTTTCGTTTATTGTTTTTATGACTGTAAGAACTTCGGGCAATATTAATAGAAATTTTTTTATATCTCAGCTTGTCTTTATTATATATCTTTTGTCCTGAGTCTTTTTGCCCATGCATGAATGAATGTGTCTTGAACGCTTGATCAAATGTAAATCGGATGCTCTTTCTGTTGCTTTTCCTCTTTCTCAGCATGTCGTCACAATTAGCAGGTAATAGAGTAAGCTTCTTGATCTCTTCACGAGATAGCGAGGGCTTAGGCCGCAGGTTCAGATCTGCTGCCTAAGACTTTTCAACTCTATGAGCCGTGAGGGTCTCATAGAGACTTTTCTCCCTACGGATCGAGAGGATCTCGTAGGTGGGTTTTTCTCCTTAGGAATCGTGAGGATTCCTAAGTGTGGTTTTCTCTTGTAAGTCGTAAGGATCCTACAAGAGAATTTTTCCCTCTTACGAGTCGAGAGGACTTGTAAGCGGTTGTTTCCCTCCTTGTCGAAGTTCGATGTTGGAGAGTGAGACCCGTGGATGGTATGCAAGAGACCGTTTTGGGCCAACTTGCAGGGTCCCAGTGCTTAGGAAACAGGCTTCTTTTATGCCCACTGCCTAAGGCTTTATCTCACGAGTCGAGCTGCCTCAACAATTTTTTCTACAATTCGAGACGAATCGAGCGTTTCTCGCAAGAACATCTTAACGTCGCATTTAACCTCTGCTCTTTACGACAGAAGCCCGTTAAGGTTGGTGGTACTTAGGGTTTTGGCCATCGTACCGTCGCATAAGCTGATATAGTCCTCGATAGGCAATCGTGCTGTTCGAGTAGCCCTGCGACTGCCGTGTCTCTGATCCCTTCGGGGGCTGGACAAGACGTCTTCAAGCAATCCTCCTTGGCAGTTTGACCGTCGGAAGAGTAAGCGTTAGGAATTTGCCATGTCGCTTTTTACTTGAGGTTAGGCTTATTTTGGTGAGCCCCGATGAGTCATAACCACTCCGCGCTGGTGTGGGGATGATCTCTGATAGTCTTTCGGGCTTTATGTGAGTTGCCGTCAAGACCCTGAAGCTAGGAATTTGGCCTTTGCTTCGTTTGCTGGCATTGCGTCTGCTGTATCAAGACGAATGTTGCGGTGGGGATGATCTCTGATAGTCTTTCGGGCTTTATGTGGATTGTCTTTCTGGTTTTATGTAAGTTACCGTCAAGACATTGAAGCTAGGAATGTGGCCTTCGCTTCGTTTGCTTTGTCACGTCCGAATCCCTGTTGGAGGAAGAATGATGGGGTTGACATTTCGTCTGCTGTATCGAGACGAACGTCAAGGTGGTGACCACTCTGTGCTGGTGCGAGATGATCTCCGATTGTCTTTCCGGTTTTATGTGAGTTACCGTAAAGACGTTGAAGCTAGGAATGTGGCCTTCGCTTCGTTTGCTTTGTCACGTCTGAATCCCTGTTGGAGGAAGAATGATGGGGTTGACATTTCGTCTGCTGTATCGAGACGAACGTCGAGGTGGTGACCACTCTGTGCTGGTGCGAGATGATCTCCGATTGTCTTTCTGGTTTTATGTGAGTTACCGTAAAGACGTTGAAGCTAGGAATGTGGCCTTCGTTTCGTTTGCTTTGTCACGTCCGAATCCCTGTTGGAGGAAGAATGATGGGGTTGACATTTCGTCTGCTGTATCGAGATGAACGTCAAGGTGGAGCTGGGATTTTGCCGCAGCTCTGCTTTGTTTTGACCGTGAGGTCTTTTGTCGGCGTTGTATCCGTATCCTGCTGGACTGTGGAGGAACGCCTTCGTTGACATTGCGTCTGCTGTATCGAGACGAATGCTGAGGTGGAGTTGGGATTTTACCGTCACTCCGCTTTGTTTTGACGTTGCGTCTGCATCCTGCTGGATTGCGAAAGAACGCCGTTGTTGACATTGCATCTGTTGTAACGAGACGAATGCTGAGGTGGAGTTGGGATTTTGCCGTCACTCCACTTTGTTTTGACCGTGAGGTCTTTTGTTGATGTTGCATCTGCCTCCAGCTGGACTGCGGAGGAACGCTGTTGTTGACATTGCGTCTACTGTATCGAGGCGAATGCTGAGGTGAAGCTGGGATTTTTCCATCGCTCCGCTTGATGGTGTAACATCTGTGTCTTGCTGGAATGAGGAGGCACACCGTTGTTGGTCTCCAGGCTGCAGATGTGGCCATTGAGATTTGGAACTAGAGACTTTGCCATGGTTCCGTTTCGTTGCGACTCTGAGGTCAGTTGTTGACGTCATATCTGCATCAGGTTGGAGGGACAAAGCATGCCGGTGTTGATCTCTAAGTTGTCGATGTTGACGTCGAGACCCTGAAGCTAGGGATCTTCCTTTGCTTCATTTGCTGATATTGTGTCTGCAATATTGCGACAAATGTCGAGGTTGTCTCTATGTTGTCTATGAACCGTCGAGATTTGGCTTCGCTTTCTGATGGAGCCTGTTGGGAAGGTATGGTTCCCTCTTTGTTTGTGCCCCTGGATTGTATACAGGGATTGATGTGATCTCACCTGTAGGGCAAAAAGTTTCATTCTTTCATTTTTTTTATTCTTTCCGCGATGCTCTATCATTTCAGCTTTTTATATCGCGAAAATCGTGATTGCCCAATCATTTCGGCTATTTTTCGTGGTGCCCAATCATTTCGGCTATTTTTCTTTTTACTCGCTGCTTTTTATTGCGAGTTGCCCAATCATTTCGGCTATTTCGCATGCATATATTTTACTTGCTGCTTTTTATTGCAAGTTGCCCCATCATTTCGGCTATTTCGTATGCATGTGCGGCTTACTGGCTTTTCGCCATAAACCTGAAATTAGACATCGATTTCGGCATCAGCACCGTTACAACTGGGATATGGCCAGGAGCGAATCATCACCTGCCTTTGTCGATGTCAAACAAAGGTGGCTCAGCGACCAGGGTTAAGGTCTTGTCGGCTAAGGCTTTTGACTTCATGAGCCGTAAGGGTCTCACAAAGGTTTTTCTCCCTACAAGTCGTGAGGATCTTGTAGGTGTATTTTCTCCTTAGGAATCATGAGGGTTCCTAAGTATTTTGTTCCTCTGTAAGTCGTAAGGATCCTACAGGAGGGTTTTCTCCTTGTAAGTCGAGAGGATTTACAAGGGTTCACCATGCAAACATATCCCTAGTCTCGGATGGGACTTGGTTAGGGAAATGTTTATTCGCGCCCGTGGATTGTATACAAGGGCCAATATAAGACCACTTGTAGGGCAATGTCGAAAATTGTGGGGGTTGCTTAAGCACAGGTTTAGGTCTCTGTAACTTAAGACTTTCAAATCTTACGAGCCGTGAAGGTCCCATAAGAGCCTTCTCCTCACGAGTCGTGAGGATCTCGCAAGTGTATATTCTCCTTAGGAATCGTGGGGATTCCTAAGTGTGTTGTTCCCTTATGAGTCATAAGGATCTCACACGAGTGGTTTCTCCTTATAGGGTCGAGAGGCCCCTATAAGTGTTTCTTAACGAGGTTGCGCCTTTTCGGGTTTTCACAAACACTCGCCGGTAGTCCTGCTGTTTTTATCACGGAGCCCTCTCGGGTTTTCATCCGTGCCCGTTTTGCTTATGGACATACCGTTTTTTTTCTTTTATTCTTTTTATTTTCTTCTTCTTTTTTTTTTTACGAGGTCGCGCCTTTTCGGGTTTTCACGAACACTCGCCGGTAGTCGTGCTGTTTTTACTCACGGAGCCCTTTCGGGTTTTCATCCGTGCCCTTTTTGCTTATGGACATACCGTTTTTTTTTATTTTATATTTTTTTTTATTTTTATTTTTTTTATCTCGTCAGCCTAAGGATGCTGCGGTATTAGTTTAAAGACGTTTCGGTCCTCTATTAGTTTAAGGACGTCTCGGTCCGCTATTAGTTTAAGGACATTTTGGTCCATTGTCGCCGTATTTGAGGCGAATATCTGGTTTATTGACTTTTCGGTTTATGAGTCCTTCTCCATGAATGAACATGATGCCTCCGGCGTATCCATCTTCTTCGGAGCGTGCGGTTGTGGCGGACTCACCTTCCAGTTCTCAGACAGCGCAAACTTGCCCTGTTGGTATTGGTCTTCAACCCAGTTTTTGAAAACGTAGCAGTCCTCGATCAGGCGACCTACTGTTTGGTGGTAAGGGCAATAATTAGGATTATTAATATCGCCTGGCCGCAACGGACGTTTTGGACCCGGCAGATTGATGAGTCTGTCGCACACTGCCAGCTCGAACAGTCCCCTTATTTTATCTTGCAGAAACGAGTAAGGACGTTTCAACTTTTCCTGGAGGGGTTGCCGCTTGTTGCTTTGGCAAACAACCGGTCTAGGGCCACTTGATTGCTGTTGAGCATTGGCGACGAAAGACGTTTTTCCTTTTCCTTTATCCTTTTTGTTCGCTCCGTTGTTTGCGGGGCCGGGATTTTTTTTTGAGTAGCATGCGATTGCATGTCTGAACATTCTCGCAGCTTTTCAGTTCCTTTGTTTTTGAAATAGATTCCCCGGGGGAAGAGTTGGGGGTAGCTTCTTCGTCAGAGTCGCTTCCAAAGGTGATAATTTGCGATCCCTTGAAGTCGGCTATATGACAGTCGGCGGCGGCTCCTTTGCGCTCATATATCGCATTTTTCCGATGTCCACAAGCTTCACACTTTGTCCTGTCGAAGTGTTTCTTTCGAGCGACATACCCTTGCCACCAACAGTTAAAGGATTCGCAGTCTTCGGTAGGATGTAAAATCTTCTGATGATATAAACAGAAGTTAGGGTGCATTTCTACCTCAGAGAAGGTATTTTCTTCAGAGTGCGGTAACTTCATTCCTACTGATAGAGCTTTGGCGAACCTTTTCCTCGTCTTGAATTTGCTTTTACCCGCAGTGTATGGCTTTTGATTTGACGGGAATGCTTTGGCTCTTTCCAATATGGCTATTTCACGCTCTTGATTGGCTTTTGCTTTCAGACGAATTTCATTTAGGAAGACATCGATCAACTCGTCTGATGGCTGTAGAATTTCCGGTTCGGGGTTCGCCATTGGTTTCTCGGCGCAAGAAGCTTCTTTATTATCTGTCAGTGAGTGAGAAATCACATGACAAGTCGCTACGTAGTCTTCGGATTCATCTGATGAGTTTTCTCCATCGTTTTCATCCTTGACTAAAGAACAAACTACCCCCGGCGTATCCGTCTTCTTTGGAGAGTGCGGTTGTGGTGGGTTTACCTTCCAGTTTTCAGACAGCGCGAACTTGCCTTGTAGGTATTGATCCTCGATCCATCCCTTAAAGACGAAACAATCCTAAATCGGGTGACTTACCGTTTGGTGGTAAGGGCAATAATTCGGATTATTAAGATCGCCTGGCTGCGACAGACGCTTTGGACTCGGCAGATTAATAAGTCTGTTGCGCACTGCCAGCTCAAACAGTCTTCTCGTTTTATTCTGCGGAAACGAGTAAGGACGTTCCAGCCTCTCTTCGAGGGGTGGGCGTGGGCGCACGTTGTTTTGGCGAACGACCGGCTTTGAGTTGTTCGACCGTTGTTGAGTATTGGCAACGAAGGTTGCCTTCCCTTTGCCCTTTTCATTCCAAGGCTCTGTCTTTGAAGAAGAAGGCCTATGGCCCATCTGGTCCATTTGGGCCAGCTTGTCAATCAAGGCCTGGAATGTGGTCGGCTTGAAAAACATCATGAACTGGGAGATGGCCGCTTGCGGATCGAGAGTGCCTACAAACATGCCTACCGCAGGTGCCTCTTCTATGCGCTGCTCGCACTTTGACTATAGGTTTCGCCATCGTGTTGCGTATTGGACCCACGTTTCGCCTGGCCTTATTCTGGCATTTATTAGTGCTGTTATCGGGGTGCGTTCACTAGCACTCGCGAATCTTTGTGTGAACAGTAGCTCCATCTCCGCAAATATTTTGACAGAGTCGTTAGGTAGCTCCGAATACCATTCAAAGGCTGTTTCTGCTAAGCTGCTGACGAATTGACGTAGCAACAATTTGTCATCGCCTCTAGTATTGCCGCATAAGGCCCTGAATTGAGCGACATGCTGATGCGGATTCCCTGTCCCTTTATATACGTGGAATTTAGGGATCGTATATCCTGGCGGGTAACTGATTTGGTCATACCAGCTCGGATACGGTCGTCCGGTTCTAACAATTTGCCCAGCCGCTTCATTCGCCTGATGAACCCGGATCTGCTGAGCTATATATTCGTCTAGGTCAACTTTGGAGATTGCCTCCTCCTTGGCTGTTGACAGAGCCGGCGGAGGATTTGACGTTTCTCCCCTGTCGTCTTCAAGGACGATCGGAGGATCTTCAGCAGGAGGGTCCGGTTGTAACATCATCCCTACCATATCTTGGAAGAGGAGCGCCATCTGTTTTATGTTAGCCGCTTGCTCTGCAGCTTCTTTGTCCCTCTTTTCGAGGACTCTGCGTAAAAAGTCAGCGTCGGTTTCTTGTTCTTGACGCTCATCCGAAGACGTTTCAGAGCTTTCTTTTGGCTCGGTGAGTGCAGCCATTGTAGTCATCATTTCCTGAAGCTTTTGTTGTTGCTCCTGGGCTTTCGTCACGGATCGGGTGAGCGGTCGGTGGCCCGTAGAAGTGCGGCTTTCCTCCTTTCCAGAAGCCATATAAACAGTGTGCACCACCATGCCCCCAGACTTGGGGCGTTTGTGTTCGGTGTCTTTGCGATTTGCCGAAGACACAGGGGCTTTTTGCGACCTCCTTTTTTGAGTGATTGGAGTTAAGGGAGCCATTGTAGTGGGCACCCAAGTAGCTTTTGCTTTTTGTGGTTTGACAGAGTAATCCTTCCCCCGCCGAACCTTCATCTTTTTCTGTCGTCGGAGGCAGTCTTGATCGATCACCGACTCTCGGACCTATCGCCAGACTTTGTAAATTTTAGAGGACAGCCGTTGAGGGGGCTGCTCTAGCTTCTTCTCTGGAGTATTCTCCACAGGTGAAGGAGTTCGTTTCAACATCACAGTAGGAGAGTTTCTGCGCACCTTGTTGAGCAGTTCAAAGCTGTTCTTGGTTGGAACAGCAGCATCGATCCTCACCATCGGAGCTGACGGAGTTATCCCAGAGGGGAAGTTGCCCCCAGCCTTCCTTACTCGACGCCAGTGGCGACGTCGAGCGTGTCTTGCGGATGGAGTTGTTTCAGCTACAAGGGTGACTTCATCGTGCCCCCTGCTTTGAGGAGAGACTGTTATTGGTGCTAGCCTATCGAATGCTGACACCCGTTGAGAAGTAATGTCTAATCTGTCAAAGACAGACCTTTGGGCAGGGGAAGCAGCTTTGAGGATCTCGCCTGGAGCAGCAACTGGAATGGCCAGCCTTGTAAAAACTGACTTCTTGGAAGGAGGAGCCTTTCCAATGATTTCGTCCGCTTGAGCCGGGATGGCTATCCGCTTTGGGATGGCAACTTCGGGTATCGCGGGCTTTTGCATGGGCCCGTTGGAGTTCTGACCTAGCCTATTAAAAACCGAGGCAGTGGAGTTGGGCGACCCGTTGAGAGGGGTCGCAGTAGTAGCAAGCCGATTGAATGCCGACTTCTTGGGAGCTTCTTGCGATGTCATTGGGGCATTGAAGCTCATCGGTGGGATCATGGTCCCAAAGAACAACCCAATGGTAGCCTGAGTTACCTGTTCCACCGGCATAGCGAAGATGGAGGCCGCCTGAGGCCCATAAGTCACTCCTCCGGACGGGATGGAGCGAGAGTTGCAGTTGCAGGTAGTGCAGTTTGAATCCATTGATCTTCTGTTTTCTGCACGGAGCAAGACACCAAATCTTAGTACCTCGAATCCATAGGCAACCACAGCAAACCGCGATTCGTTCGCGAACGACATACGAAGTGTGGAGTGGAAAGAGGAAAAGGTCCCACCGGGCGTGCCAGAATCTGTTCCCCTCCGAACGGCGGCCGAGACATGAGGACGTCTCGCCTGAGGTTCAGGGCAGATGCTAATTGGTTTTATCCGTCCACCTCTCCGAAAATGCCAACTTGATTTATGGCACCGTGTATCGGAGGTTTAGACAGATGCGGCCGATGTAGCAGACTTCGTCAGATTCCCCCTCGCTTGAGGGGTTTTTGATTGTGGGGACGCTCTTCCCTGCAGGCGCAAGCCCCTGCAGTTAATTACGCTACCACATCGCGGCAACAACTTTCTCCTTCTCCAGAATTTCACTTCGTGTCGTGTGTGTTTGTTTTGTTTGTGGTTGCCCGTGGATTGTATACGGAGACTATTTATTTCGTCGCCCGTAGGACGTGAATTAGTCCAAATCCGTATTTTCTTAGATTTGGGTTTGGGGTTTTGGTTTAAGGATACGTTAGCCATTTTTGAGGCTAAGATCGACTTAAACGTTTGTTAAGGATACGTTAGTCTAGTTTGAGACTAAGATCAACTTAACGGGATCGTTTAGATCCGACAAAAGAGCGTTTGGGGTCTATTGTTCCAGTTTAGGAGATTCATAGTCCAATTTGGGACTAAAGTCTGTTTGAAGGATACGTTAGCCATTTTTGAGGCTAAGATCGACTCAAACGTTTGTTAAGGATACGTTAGTCCAGTTTGAGACTAAGATCAACTTAACGGGATCGTTTAGATCCGACAAAAGAGCAATTGGCTCTATTGTTCCAGTTTAGGGACATAGTGGTCCACCGTTAGTTTAAGAACGTTTCGGTCCGATATTAGTTTAAGGACGTTTCGGTCCGATATTAGTTTAAAGACGTTTCGGTCCACGAGTTTAAGGACCCCGCAGTCCATATTGACGTATGTGGTCGTCGGGACCCGTCACCTCTCTGACGTCGTTGAAGGATTACAACGATAAGTGTCAGAGGATCTCGGAGATGTACCCTCGAACCGGATATAAATTAATTTAAAAGAGCAGTCATGCTCAGTCAATTTAATTTAAGGACTTACGGTCCAAAATTGGGCTAAGTCCAATTGAAAATGTTTAACATTTTATTTGCTTTTGCATTGCATTTCTTTTTTTTTTATTTTTATTTAGGATTTGCCCAGAAAGGATGCAGAGCATCAATTTGTTTTGGGCTCTATTCTTTTAGGAATGATGCAAGGCATCAATTTTATTTGGGCTCTGCCCTCATATAAAGGATGCAAAGCATTAATTTATTTGGGCTCTGTCCATTTATTGCCTTGCAATTTATTTTGGCCTGTTAGGTCATTTTGACTTGGGCCTGGCCCTTTTAACAGAGAAAATGCATTGCATTTTCAGGCGCTTTGCGCCAATCAAAGAGCGCAACAGTGCAGATTTATAAGTGCAAAGCACTATTAATTTGAGAATCTTTTAGATTCAAGAACCAATGGTTCATAAAAGAAGTGCAAATCACTATTTGATTTAGATCTAAGAAAAAACAAGTTTTTTTTTATCTCAGAGAACCAAAGGTTCATAAAAGTGCAAAGCACTATTTTTTATTTATTTTTATTTTTTTCTGTTTTAAAGAATCAGTGGTTCATAAGAAGTGCAAAGCACTATTTATTGTGTGAAGATCATTGATCTTGTTTTTAGATCAATGATCTATTAGAAGAAATTTCTTATCTTTTATGAAGGTTTTTACCTTTTTCTTGAAATTTTTCTCAGAGTTCTCTCTGTTTGAAGCTCTTGATTTTTCAAGAAATGTTGATGCCTTTGAATTGAGGTCTAGGGTCCTTTTTATAGTGCCCATAAATTAGTTAAAGTTTGTTAAAGAGATCATTCTCTGAGTGATTTGGGGAATTTTCCCCACCGTTGGATCTTTTGATCCGAAGGCTTCTGTTTTACAGAAGAAAATTTTCTTGTTTTAAAAAGAACAGAAAAGATTTCTCAGAATTTTAATTCTGTTTGGCGCAAATTCTCCAGAGCGTGACACGTGTCGCGCTGCGCTGACACGTGTCGCGCTGCGCTGACACGTGTCGCGCTGTTTTTTTTTTCTTTTTGCGCTGCGCACAGGTGCGCTGCGCGGACACGTGTCGCGCAGCGCAGCAGTTGCGCTGCACTGACACGTGTCGCGCAGCGCAGCAGCGCATGCGCTTTTTTTTTTTTAGAGTTTTGCTCTTATGGAGTACGCTACTTCATTTATTTTAACTTTAATTTTCTCTTTAATTTTCAAGACAGAGCTTTGCTCTGATTAGAGAAAAACAGAAGCATTGCTTCTTTTCCCATCTTGGAATTTAAACAGAGCTTTGCTCTGATTGAGGTAAACAGATGGTATACAGAAGGTAATAAGTTAAGACAAATAAAGGGATTAGAAAGAGAGCAAAGTAAATTGCGACTGCTATTCACGACCAAACCAAGTATTTTATCGCCACTCCTACTTCACCTTTGTATTTCTCCAGGATATCCCGTATCACTACGAAGATCCACAGTTATTTGGATAAATCCATCGTATGGTTATATACGAACTCGAAGGAACTTGTTCCAGTTCGGGAATGGATTCTGGTTCAGCAGAAATAGGAATAAGGTTTATTCAGTTGTCTTTTATCTTTACCTTCTCTCGCGTTGCGAGTGCTCCTAGGATTAGGAGAGTACACCCATTATGCTTATTGGATAGTCTTCTTCCAAACCATAGGCTGGTGCCGAACGGTAGGGAAGGAAGAAAACCATTTGGCCTAAAGTGGTGTACAGAAGGTAATGACTAATGACATATAAAGAGATTTGGAGAGATGACAAAGAAATATACGGGTATAGTCATGAATCTGGATAATGGAAGAGGCATTACTAGGAATACCAGGTTACCCCTTCGAAATATTTTCATGTTTCAGTCTCACTATGTATTGTTAAAAGAAAACTGATTTCCCAATTAGCCCTTACTCCACGGTATGTATTTACCAGATTGATTCTCACATCTGTATGGTTTTACAGATGATGAGTGAGAGTAAGTTATTGGGAATTAAGTGATCATCCTCATTATATCGGGATTCGTTGTAATTGGTGATATTTGAGGAAATCTCCTGGGTGTTTGCCGGACGACAAATATTTGGTTTTGAATATCCGTTGTTATGCACCAATTTCAAATTGATATATCTGTACGTTTATTTTTATAAAGTGAGATATAATTTTTTGAAATTATGTCCAAGACATTTACCTATATCAGTTGATGGTTAGGTAAGGAGCATTCAACAGCGGTGTAATTCTTCATAAGCATAGTACAGTTTTCAACCTACGATGCACAGGGTTTGATTTATCCAACTCAGGGGACTTATACAAAGCATTGTATATTGTCCAGTGTCTATTAGGACAGAGGGGTTGGTCCTCATACTATATTCTGTTTACTTGTGACTTCTCTAGTTTTTAGACAAGCGTTTTGTAGAAATGCAAGGTCTAAGTTTTGAGAAGTTATAGGTATAAGAATAAAGTAGAGAACCAGGTGTTGCAAGTATCAGGATTCTTCAAGGTGATCGAAGATGTAGATACTTGTATTCGGTATTCAGTTGATAGTAATGGTTTTGAAAAACTTGTTTCTCTTTCAGGTTACTAATATCTGGATGCATTCCTAAGTTGAGTAACGCTGATCGGCCTCCTTCCATTTAGTTGACATGCACTGCATGATTTGAATCTGGTTCCAATTAAATCAGTGCCTCTGTTTCTATATTAGATATAGAATGTCTCATATCTTAACTATGTTAAGGTATATGGAGTTGTCCGGCTTATGCTTAAAACCAGACTCTGGATAACTCAAGGCACGTTTCTGTAATGGCTGTTTGTGGGTTGACCCGGGCTATGACGAGGTTGACTTTCTACCATCTGGAAGATCAATAGTGATATTGTTTTTGACTCGCTACAGTTTTGATAAAAATGGATTTTTTCAGAAAACGGCAGTGGGAGTATGGTCGAACTGGAAGTGATTCCTGAACCACAAACGATTACTTGAAATTTGATAAGAACCTAAAGATTCAATCAGGTTTGACATTCCATTAGCCACTCCGCAGATATGTAGGGTAACCTCAAGCACCCGAGAGGTACTCCGGTATCCTCAAGGATGGTGACAGGGAGGTTCTTGTTTACCCAGACTTGACACTACTGTTGTTCCAGGCTATGAGACCCGGCAGGAGGATGAGTATAGCGTCGTTCTAAACTAGCTTTAGAAGTGCACGTTTATATGACTCTGTCAGAGGGTTGTCGTAGTCAGTAGGAGCAGTGGAAGCATAGTGAACAAGTAGCTTATGTCTATTTATAGACTAAAGTATATATAGCAGAGATAGATCATCTATTTCTGATGTGACAGTCATAGGTTTGACTTCATCAGAATAGGGGATGGGTCTGTTAAGAAGGTAGTAGGGTGTGATGTCCTGGCATTTTGATGACATACACAGAGTAGGAAGTGAAATTCCTATACTACGATCGGTTATACTTTGGTTGTCATACAGTGGTTTCTCCACATAGGATATGAATATTATATCAGACATTATGGTTATTAGATCTATGGTTTTAGATCTGGATTTGGGTAGTATCCCAATCTGGGTACTTAGATAACATTCTACAGGTGTTTTAGAATGGACGACTCCTGACATGGTAGTATACCTGCAGGTGATGGAGTCACCCTCTCTAAAGGTGTCTTACAGACTAAAGAGGAGAGGGATGTGCATGATTGACATATCACTCGCTTAGGCAATTGAGTCAATCATGAGATGTCAAGTACCACACCAGATGTTGTTTTTGCACTAGATGCAATAAGTTGATATTGATCCAATCCTGGAGAAACGTTCGGAAGCAGTGTTAGAACATAAGTGGATGTTCTAGGGAGATGATAACGGCATCCTCCTTCGGGAGACATTTATCATTCCAGACTTTCAAGGTGACCTGGATGACAGAGTGACTGTCAGAGTTATAGTTTTCCCTCTGACGAGGGGCAGTAGTTTGGACAGGAGGTCCAAGCGGATACTGAGGGAGACATGGCGCAGGATACTGATTAAGTTCAATTGACGAAACAGTCTAAAGAAGTTTGGATTTAGAGTTCATTTATGAACTAGGTCCCATCAGATATCCAGACATATTCTAAGACAGGTATTGCTCATTTCGGGAGATGGCTTTCTCCACGAACTTGAGATAAAGAGAGACATAGAAAGAAACATGAGGGCGGATCCACTCACTGAGGCTATTCCTCGAACGCAATAGTTTCACAAACGGGCTTTGTGAGAGTGATTAGTAGAGGAGTTGGGTGTTCGATATTACACGGGCTGTGAGTATGCGACATCGCAATAATTAGCCTTGAATGCAAGTAGGAGATTGTTGGATATAGTGCCATCAAAGTCAATTATTGGATCGCAGGCACGTGATTGCAATGATTGAGGGAGGACCTATGCCGGTAGGACAGTCTTACTCAAGATGATAGTATGCTATCTGGTTTATCTTTATCATCGTGTACATGCTTTAGGTGATGTTACAGATCACTATTGCACGTTGATAGAGCCCTTAGAATTCTTGCTTGACTACCAGCAGTATGATGGCGATCATATACGTGAGAGTTGGGTAGTCTATAAGCACATCCTTAAAGTGGTCCCTAGTCGTGGGAGTTTCGAGACTGGGCATCAATACTCCATTAGTAGACTAGTGTATACAGTCGAGACCCCGACGAGGGGTGGTGGCCGGTCTCACAAGCCATTGGTGTCAGTTGGTTCACCTAAGATGTATACAGGTGCTCATTGGGTTATGAGTACACCAGACAGGAGCCGGGAACATGCTATTTGGTATTATACCTGATGTCAGATAGAAATTCACTGGTGACATGTGTACATGTTAGTTCATTGACCTGAGATCGTCATTTGTCTCGTGTGAGTTCCCACTGTGCTTTGATTACTACCCTACCACGGCTCAAAGGAGTTGTGCAACAGGTTTTAGTTGGGTACAGTCCCGAGCCACATGGAGGCAGTGAGCGGATCGGCAGGGGTTTCGTCTCTCCTGGTATTGGGGGTGAGATCGCGCTGTGTTTAGGAGAGCCATTACACGAAGTCCTTGGCCAAGGCAGGAGATTTACTGATAGGTATTCCATTAGTATCTCAGGGTGTTCTGGGCTACACTCCGACACGACTTATACCGCTTTTGGGGGTCTGACTTTTACCAACCCCTAGGCCCGACATGCGATACTCATAGACGAACGGACCAGACTGTACGGATATTGTCACTGACAGGATCAGTAGGGTGTCAGGATGAGTTCACTCATCGACCTCCCTTTTGGTCAATACCTGGTAGCCCGTTACGTACAGCTAGTACCACTGAGTGCTAGTAGTTAAATCCACACCCAAAGAATTGACGAGTCATTAGAGTCCCCCAAAGACAGTTTCTCAAGTTTCGGGCGAAACGTTGTAGAGGTCGTATGATATTATGGCAGGGTTCGATCATATACGTGCAGTAGTGCACGGATCATGATCGGACAGATCATACTAGTAGGTTTTGGTTTAAGCCGGATCCTAGTATTAATTTGTTGGATTACTTTCATCTCATCGCATTCGCATTTAGTCGGAATGCGGATGAAGGTATGTATATACAGGTGAGGGGTACTCTTGTGATCCGTCACGAGTTTACTTTAGTAGATGCCATTCTATCTTTATTGTTGCAAACATTTGGATTAATGTTTGCAAATGGAAATTGTGAGCTCAAGGTCATGATGGAGTGCATTTAATGTGGCATGTGCAAGGGTAGTGACTCATGGTCTCTTTATTTGTGCATATGTCACATTATTGTTTGATTTATGTGATGAAATGATAAGAGGAGAGGGGGAGGGCAGCCAAGGGTGAAGGGGTTAGCTATTGTATGATAATTCTCACTCTTATTATCATTCCAACACATTAAGAAAAGAAAAGCTTCTTGACTTTTCCTTCTTCTTCTTGCTCACAACATCCACCATGGCATCACCTTCTACCTCCACTTTAACCATCTCATGTGTTGAGAATGCTAGAGTGTCAAGAGACAAAGTTATCACACACATTTTCTACTTCACCTTGGACATGTCGGCTAGCAAACTTCGTGTCCGAATTGCTTCGGTTCGAAGAGGGAGTCCGTAAAAGGATTCATAGATGTGGTGCCCTTTCCGACGAGGAGATTGGAGATCGAGCGAGATCGGAGATACCGCAAAGAAGCTAGAGACGATGGCTAAAGACCGAAGGACACAGATCGATCGGTATAGCCTTTCCTAACTACTTCTAGATTGCTAGTCTAATGTTAATGGTTCGATCCGGGATTAAAGTCTGCGTTAGCGCCAGTTTTAAGTTTATGAAAAGTTTTTGTTTCCGTGTTTTGGCCTCGGATCGACGGCCGGGGCGCTACCGTAGACTTACAAATAAATGAATAGAAAACAATGCCTAAACAATGGCATAACTGAAATGAAAATATGTACAAGTATCTAAAGCTCGGTGTCAAAGGATAATTGCTCTAAATTTTCAGTACTGGGCTCGATCTCTAGTGAGTCCGATCCACCTGACAACATTCCAAAGAAATAAGAAAAGGAATGTCGTCAGCGAACAATCGCTCGGTAAGTCCCAAAGATAAGTAGAGATAGAATAGACAGAAAGAGAGTATAACTAGTAATGTTTGATTATAATATTAACACAGTTGTTTGGAGCTTGGTACAGAAAATACCAGTGTGTACGAGAGGAGTCCTACTATTCCGGAGACTAAGGTATACGAAGCACAAGGAACCGTTCAGCCACGGTATAACGACAATGGATATTCAGGTTAGGTGTATTATGGTTACAGTCTCGTGTCACTTCTAACACCTGTAAGTCCATGCTACCTCTCCCGGCACTTACGGGCTTGCGGAATTTGGTGAAAAACAATTTTCTAGAGGCGGTAACATGGACTCAAACGGATCTTTGTTAAACTTAGCTACCTAACAACCTAACTAAGAGTTGTTAACTACTCGGTTAGGGGGTTATACCTTTCTTTCTTGAACTCCTTCGTCTTCTACACTTGATGGTTGTCCGGATCGGCTTCACCCCGTCGTCTCCTTGCGCCGAAGATCGATCCACCCGAAAGCTTCTACCTTTGGCTTCTTCTTCGAACTTTGAAGAAACTAGTTCACTCGGTTTGCTAAACCTTGTGAACTAGAGTGAGTAGAGGATAGTGTGTTGGGATTTTTCTCTATGGTTCTTGGTTCTCAACACATGAGACAAGTGAACCATAGACTAAAGAGAGGGAGAGCAAGAGGAAGAGGATGAGAGCTCAAGAACAAGAGAGAGAATGAAAATGAAAGAATGAGAAAGACTTTTCTCTCTTGGCTCTCATAATCCAAAGCCATCATAACAAATCATAGCAATCAAGTATTATGTGATGGTTTAAGCTACAATAGCCATATCATTTCATGCACTCATTTTTCACAAGAGAACAAGCAAGCAAAAAGTCTTTGCCATGAAATGATAGCCGTTGTCATCATGATGGTCAACTAGTCCAACCTAGTCAACCGGTCAACAAAGTCAACCCCTCAACAACCATGTCACCATAATACTTAATTAATATTATTGTTAATCATATATCATATTCTCATTAGGGTTTAGCAAGAAGTCAATGGTCAACAGTCAACAGTCAACAACCCTAATGAGAATCCTCTGCCTCTGTCTCTCCGTCAACTGTGCATACACACCCGCATCCGCGTTCCGAGGAACACGAATACATACGAGATGAAATCAATCCCAAAAACGTACACCAGGATCCGGCTTAAACCAAAGCCTGCTAGTGTTAACTGTCCGGACACAAAAAGTGCACGGATGTAACCAAACCCTGTCGCAAAACCATGTGACCTGTCGCAAAACAATGCGACCTGTCGCAAAACCATGCGACCTTTACTCTTTTGCCTAAAGGCAAATAGCTTTCTGTGTGGGACTCTAAAGACTCGACAGTACGCTGGCAGTGGGTTTAACCACAGACCGCAAGCGGCACTAGCTGTGCGTAACGGTCCCTAGGTAGATGCCGACAAGAAGAATGACGAGGTAAAACCCATCTGAACTCCTACTGAGCCTGAATGTGACAGTCTCCGTACAGTCCGGTCTGTTCGTCTGATACATCGCATGGCGGGCCTAGGGGGGCGGTAAACGTCAGTCCCCTAATAGCGGTACATGTCGTTTCGGAGTGAAACCCAAAACACCCTGAGATAACACTGGAAGCCTACCAGTATATCTCGCTTGCCCTGGCCAGGGACTACTCGTGTAATGGCTCTCCTAGACACAGCGCGATGTCAACCCCCAATACCGGGAGAGACGAATCCTGTCTAACCGTCACTGCCTCCAAGTGCTTCGGGACTGCACCCAACTACTACCTGTTTGCACGACTCCTTTGAGCCGTGGTAGGGTAGTAATCAAAGTACAGTGGGAACACACTCGAGGCGAAGTGACAGTGTCAAGTCAACGGACTAAGCTGTACTCATGTCACCTGGGAACTGATAACTGACGATAGGTATATACCAACCGGTCAGTTCCCGACGAGTCCTGTCCAGTGTACTCGTAACCTAACGAGCACCCGCATACTATCTCCAGTACGACGTACTGATGGCTGTGGGACAGACCATCTCCCACTCTGGGATGAGAAGCGCATGCGCTAGTCTACTCCGGAGTATCGATGCCCTGTCTCGATAGTCCTGCGACTAGGGAACTGCATAACGATGTGCTTATAGATTACCCAGCCCCCACTAGTGTGACTGCCATCACAACGCTGGTAATCAAGCAAAGATCCTAAGGGCTCCACTAATGTGTATAGGTGATATACTAAAATAAACACATGTACACATTGAAGTAGAAACAAACCAAGTAGCATACTACTATTTTGAGCAAGATTATATATACAACTGTGAATATCCCAAGCTTCCATTAAGTAATATACAAACTAGTATGATACAGTAATGGCCTCTAGGGCATATACACTAACAATCTCCCACTTGCACTAAGGCCATGTACTGGCGTATCGAAGACCTATCATCTCGATCAGCCGCTCGAACTGAGTCTGGGGCAAGGCCTTGGTGAATGGATCTGCAGCGTTATCTTCTGAAGCAACCCTCCGAATCTCGATCTCCTGGCGATCCACGATCTCCCTGATCAGGTGATACCGCCTCAAGATGTGTCTGGATTTCTGATGGGACCTGGGTTCCTTCGCTAAAGCTATAGCCCCGTTGTTGTCGCAATACAGAGGTATTGGATCAACAATGGACGGAACCACCTGAAGTTCTTTCAACAACTTCCTCATCCAGACGGCTTCTTTTGCGGCATCAGATGCAGCGATGTATTCCGCTTCCATAGTCGAGTCAGCAACGGTTTCCTGTTTGGAACTCTTCCAACACACCGCCCCTCCATTGAGGGTAAAGACAAAATCCGACATGGACTTGGAATCATCCTTGTCACTCTGGAAGCTGGAGTCAGCAAAGGCCTCGATCTGGAGGTCTTTTCCGCCATACACCAAGAACATCTCCTTAGTCCTTCTCAGGTACTTGAGAATGTTCTTTACCGCTATCCAGTGTTTCTCCCCAGGGTTTGACTGATACCGGCTTACTACACTCAGTGTATAAGCTACATCTGGTCTGGTACACAACATCGTATACATTATAGAGCCTACCGCAGAAGCGTAGGGTATAATAGACATGCGATCCCTCTCCAAATCAGTCTTGGGAGACATCTCTTTAGAGAGGGTGATCCCGTGACAAGCCGGTAGATTACCGCGCTTGGAATCTTCCATACTGAATCTTTTCAGTATGGTGTCGATGTACCTGGACTGTGAAAGTCCTAATATCCTCTTGGATCTATCACGATGGATCCGGATCCCCAGGATGTATGAGGCATCACCCAGGTCTTTCATGGAGAACCTGTGTGACAAGAACCCCCTGACAGATTGTAGCATAGGAATGTCATTTCCTATTAAGAGAATGTCATCCACGTATAAAATGAGGAATACTACAGTTCTCGCTACAAATCTACTATAGATGCAAGGTTCATCTGGATTTTTGATAAAGCCAAATTCCTTGACCGTCTCATCAAAACAGATGTTCCAACTCCGCGATGCCTGCTTTAGTCCGTAAATGGACTTAAGCAACTTGCACACCTTTCCGCTGCTCCCACTCTGAATGAAACCCTCTGGCTGGTCCATATAGACACACTCCTCTAAATTTCCATTTAGAAAAACGGTCTTTACGTCCATTTGCCAAATCTCATAATCGTGGAAGGCAGCAATGGCAAGAAGGATACAAATGGATTTCAGCATAGCTACTGGAGAAAAGGTCTCGTCATAGTCCAAACTAGGTCTTTGACGAAAACCCTTTGCAACCAGTCTAGCTTTATAGGTCTCAACCTGTCCATCTACACCAATCTTCCTTTTGAAGATCCACTTACATCCTACGGGTTTTACCCCGTCTGGAGCAACGTCCAACGTCCATACTTTGTTGGTGTATATGGACTCCATTTCGGTCCGCATTGCATCCAGCCATTTTACCGAGTCAACGCTCTGAACGGCCTGCTGGAAGCTAGTAGGCTCATCATAATCAATGATGCAATCCTCTCTATCCCCGTCTATGAGAAAACTGTAGTATCTCTCGGGCGGATGAGACTGCCTACTACTCCTGCGGAGCGGCGCAGGAATGTCCTGATCTTTCGAACCCTCTGGTTCTACTAAGCTTTCAGTAATAGCTCGTGGTTCTGGAATTTCTTCCAGTTCTATTGCGTTCCCCTTATCTGATTTTCCAAAAATTCAGTTTCCAAGAAGTGGGCATGACGAGAAACATAAATCTTTTGTTTCTCTTCGCAATAGAAGAAATATCCCTTGGAGTTCTTTGGATATTCCATAAACTTGGACTGTACTGAGCGTGCCTCGAGCTTGTCCGCATGCTGCTTTTTGACAAAAACCGGACATCCCCATGTCTTAATGTGATTAAGATAGGGTCTCTTCCCACACCACATCTCATATGGTGTAGTAGGCACAGTCTTAGTTGGAACTCGGTTCAAAAGGTATGCAGCTGATTCTAGTGCATATCCCCAGAATGATCGCGGTAACTCAGCGTTACTCATCATGGACCGTACCATATCCAATAGGGTTCAGTTCCGTCTCTCCGATACACCGTTATGTTGCGGAGTGTATGGAGGAGTAAGCTGAGAGAGAATTCCATTCTCTTTTAAATAGTCCAGGAACTCGGCACTCAAGTATTCACCACCTCGATCCGATCTTAGAATCTTGATACTTTTGCCGGTTTGTTTTTCTACTTCATTCTTATATTCCTGGAATTTTCCAAAGGCTTCGGACTTATGTTTCATTAAGAAGACATAACCGTACCTTGAAAAGTCATCCGTAAAAGTAATGAAGTAAGAATAACCGCTTCGCGCATGTGTAGACATTGGACCGCACACGTCGCTGTGTACGAGTCCCAAGAGCTCGCTCGCTCTTACTCCGTGTCCAGTGAACAGAGTCTTTATCATCTTTCCTTTGAGACAGGATTGACAAGTAGCATACGATTGATATTCGAACGGATTCAAATATCCTTCTGTATGTAACTTCGTCAACCTTCTCTCATTGATGTGACCCAGTCTACAATGCCATAAGAAAGTCTGATTTATTTCCGGAGACTTTCTTTTGTGTGTATTCTGGACATTGAAAATCTGTGGTTGGTTTAATATGTATATACCATTGCTCAATGTACCTGACCCAATCAGAACTTGATTAAGGTGAATGTTTACAACATTGCTTACAAACGCAAATTCATAACCTTCTTTAGAAACCAATGATACAGAAATGATATTACAAGTTGCGTTGGGTACAAAAAAGCAATTACGCAAAACCAAAACATGTCCATCTGACATTCCCAGGTGATAGTCCCCCACGGCCTTAGCATCCATGCTAGCTCCGTTTGCAACTTTGAGGGTCATGTCACCTGCCTTCAAAACCCTACGGTTTATCAACGCCTGCAAAGAATTACAGATATGAGATCCTGATCCGGTATCTAATACCCAGGAAGTAGAGTTTATTGATAGACAGTTTTCAATAACATACACACTTGAAGCTGAAGCCGCAACTTGCTTCAGTTCCTGTGTTCTGGCTTTCCAAGCCCTGCAATCATTCTTCCAGTGTCCACTCTTATGACAGAAAAAGCATCTTTCCTTATCCACAAGCTTCCCTACTTTCTTTGTTGCTTTTGCCTTTCCCTTCGTATCCACTTTACTAACACCGCCCCTTGGTTTGGCGGGGGCTTTCTTCTTCTTTCCCTTGGCTTTCGTCTTGGACCTAGAAGAGGAAGATCCTCCTACAAACAAAGTAGATGTTTCCCTACCTTTCTGTAGGGTGCCCTCTGCGCTCCTCAGCATGTTGAGGAGTTCTGAAAGTTCAACTTCCTTTTTTTGTAAGTTGAAGTTCAGGATAAACTGGGCGTAAGTGGAAGGAAGGGACTGGAGAATCAAGTCCGTATAGAGCTCATTCTCCAACGTGGTCCTAAGGTCCGCGAGCTCTTCTATGTAGCCAATCATCTTAAGCACGTGTTCCGCTACTGATGATCCGATGGCCAACCTTGCCGAAAATAACTTCTTCGACACTTCGTATCTTGCGATACGAGATTGCTCTCCATACAGTTCTTTTGTATGGAGAAATATGGATTCGAGGTCTATATTCTCGTGCCTCCTCTGATGTTCGTTGTCCATAGAGGCAAGCACGAGGCACCTGGCCTTCGCGCAATCGATCTCCCAAGTCTTACGGATTTCCTTATCCGCGACGCTGGAGGTGGGACCTGGGACAGGGGGGCTTTGGTGGTAAGAAGATACCCCAGCTTGTCGTAAGTGATTGCCATTTTGACATTCCTGAGCCAATCTTTGTAGTTTGGCCCTGTCAGTATGTTTTTATCTAGAAGTAACTTAAGTCCAGTCATGTCGATTGGTCGCTGCAATTAGGAGAGAGAGAAGAAACACTCAGCATGACGCTCTTGCAAGTTTAGAGTGGTTTTTAGTTTGTCTAAACAGGATGGCTCCCACTGTTTCTCGAATCCCTCCTCAAACCAAAAAGGAAGAATTAGTCAGGATCAATCTCACCGTACAATACTTGCTTAACCGTTCGGCCAGGCTGGTGTCGGTACTTCGAGGGAGGTTTTCCAACGCTTTCACGAAGTTCCTTAATTTAAGAACCTCTTTTCCCTGGGGGCGTAGCCCCGCTAACACCTTTCTAGACACTTACTTGGTTTATAGCATTGATCGTTAAGTGAGAAATTTCCCGAGGAGTAGCATATACTCACAGTAGGATTGGGATCCAAATATCATTGCGTGACGAAACTGAAGGAATCCTACCAGAATCATCACACTCCAAATGGTATGCAACACTAGCAAGTTTCAGTTCTTTTGAAACTCCCGATGTGGATTTTTGCCCCATGCTCTTATGACCTTGACTTTGGTCAACAAATCATAAGTCACATGTCAAGTTCTACCCGTCATTCTCCAGGTTAATTTGAGCCCACCCGCACATACCCTTGACTTTGGCCAACAAGGTAGAACGACTGCCCCAAACCAACACATCTATCTATGCTGCACATGAATACCCAATAGCTACCAATTACTATGCTTTGACTTTGGCCAACAAACGTAACTTGAATACTATTGACCATCCATGTGAAACGACGGAGGGCTACGAATGGTTTTGGCAAAACCGTGAACGTAGTGAACTTGATATAATCGATGGAACGAGATAGCTTTCAAAAGGAGTGGTTCATGCTCCGCATTTAAAAGTTTGGTTTTTGAAAAGAACCGAGTGGTTTTTCAAAGTGTTCCAACGACTTTTACTTGGTTTATTTTTCTTGCATTAGTTCTTTTAATGCGTGTTTTTCTTGCATTAGTTCTTTTAATGCGTCCCATCATTTAATCCTACCATTGCAGAATACAACCAAAATATGACGTACGCTTATGCCATTCGCATTCGCCACGGGGCCCCGTCATTACCCGTTAGGTTACTTAACTAACGACAGAGCGGGGGCTGGTCTAGCGCTGCTGTAAAATATAAGCAACGTCTAAATAATATCATATATAGATATATTGCAATGATAGCCATTTCAGATCATAGATGAACACATTGGATATACTAGGAACCTGCAATTCGTACGAGCCTGTAACGAAAAGCAGATTACACGGTCGCGGTGAATAGCCAATACCCCACCCAAGACCCCTACGGGTGCGGCAAACTACCCGCCAAGTACCCGAAGCGAAGCAACCTCCCTCAACTCCGTGAGTAGGCTACTCGGCACTTCGGGATACCCGATAGTTTGTGCACCCCCTCCAAGGGTCTATCCTAGGAGCAAAAACAGTAAAAAGAAATTATACAATGACGGCCACAACCCCGACCCGGTTGTGCGGCCATATAAATAATTATTACATCAATTTACAAATTTACATGAATTGAAAGAAAAGAAAACTCTCGTCTCATAACCCCCGGCTATTCACCCGCGACAATCCAATGAATTCATATACACATTCCAACAACATTACAGATCACAGATTTGTATAACCCCCACTAATCAACATATAGCGATTAGCAGACGTTCAATACAAATATCACATCACAGATAAATACCCGTCAGCTTAAGTCTTTAGAAGCTCGATCAAAATACGGTTTTTAAAGCCCCAAAAACAAATTTTTCTTTCTAGAAAATCTGGGGTGAAAAAACATATACCAAAATTCCCAAAATACCCCACTGAATATACTGCAGCAAAGACGATCCAGAGAAGAGCCAAACCGCCGCGGAACCGCGGCAATAGCAAGCTATTGCCCCGTTTCCGCGGCGGTTTGATGGAATCTCTGCATCATTTTTCTACAGTATCTTTAAAAAACCCTGAGTCGATTTTTAAAGCATGATTTATTATTTTTAAAGACTTAAAAAAATCGACAGCAAGTTGGATTTTTGGGTGTATTTCGTGACTTTTTCTTCGACCGAATTTCTAGTTACTATGCTAACATGTTAGGTAGTGTTTAACTAGGCTCTGATACCACTGTAAGTCCATGCTACCTTTCCCGGTACTTACGGGCTTGCGGAATTTGGTGAAAAACAATTTTCTAGAGACGGTAACATGGACTCAAACGGATCTTTGTTAAACTTAGCTACCTAACAACCTAACTAAGAGTTGTTAACTACTCGATTAGGGGGTTATACCTTTCTTTCTTGAACTCCTTCGTCTTCTACACTTGATGGTTGTCCGGATTGGCTTCATCCCGTCGTCTCCTTGCGCCGAAGATCGATCCACCCGAAAGCTTCTACCTTTGGCTTCTTCTTCGAACTTTGAAGAAACTAGTTCACTCGGTTTGTTAAACCTTGTGAACTAGAGTGAGTAGAGGATAGTGTGTTGGGATTTTTCTCTATGGTTCTTGGTTCTCAACACATGAGACAAGTGAACCATAGACTAAAGAGAGGGAGAGCAAGATGAAGAGGATGAGAGCTCAAGAACAAGAGAGAGAATGAAAATGATAGAATGAGAAAGACTTTTCTCTCTTGGCTCTCATAATCCAAAGCCATCATAACAAATCATAGCAATCAAGTATTATGTGATGGTTTAAGCTACAATAGCCATATCATTTCATGCACTCATTTTTCACAAGAGAACAAGCAAGCAAAAAGTCTTTGCCATGAAATGATAGCCGTTGTCATCATGATGGTCAACTAGTCCAACCTAGTCAACCGTTCAACAAAGTCAACAAGTCAACAAAGTCAACCCCTCAACAACCATGTCACCATAATACTTAATTAATATTATTGTTAATCATATATCATATTCTCATTAGGGTTTAGCAAGAAGTCAATGGTCAACAGTCAACAGTCAACAACCCTAATGAGAATCCTCTGCCTCTGTCTCTCCGTCAACTGTGCATACACACCCGCATCCGTGTTCCGAGGAACACGAATACATATGAGATGAAATCAATCCCAAAAACGTACACTAGGATCCGGCTTAAACCAAAGCCTGCTAGTGTTAACTGTCCGGACACAAAACGTGCACAAGTGCACGGATGTGACCAAACCCTGTCGCAAAACCATGCGACCTGTCGCAAAACCATGCGACCTCTACTCTTTTGCCTAAAGGCGAATAGCTTTCTGTGTGGGACTCTAAAGACTCGACACTACGCTGGCAGTGGGTTTAACCACAGTCCGCAAGCGGCACTAGTTGTGCGTAACGGTCCCCAGGTAGATGCCGACAAGAAGACTGACGAGGTGAAACCCATCCGAACTCCTACTGAGCCTGAATGTGACAGTCTCCGTACAGTCCGGTCTGTTCGTCTGATACATCGCATGGCGGGCCTAGGGGACGGTAAACGTCAGTCCCCTAATAGCGGTACAGGTCGTTTCGGAGTGAAACCCAAAACACCCTGAGATAACACTGGAAGCCTACCAGTATATCTTGCTTGCCCTGGCCAGGGACTACTCGTGTAATGGCTCTCCTAGACACAGCGCGATGTCAACCCCCAATACCGGGAGAGACGAATCCTGTCTAACCGTCACTGCCTCCAAGTGCTTCGGGACTGCACCCAACTACTACCTATTTGCACGACTCCTTTGAGCCGTGGTAGGGTAGTAATCAAAGTACAGTGGGAACACACTCGAGGCGAAGTGACAGTGTCAAGTCAGCGGACTAAGCTGTACTCATGTCACCTGGGAACTGATAACTGACGATAGGTATAATACCAACCGGTCAGTTCCCGACGAGTCCTGTCCAGTGTACTCGTAACCTAGCGAGCACCCGCATACTATCTCCAGTACGACGTACCGATGACTGTGGGACATACCATCTCCCACTCTGGGATGAGAAGCGCATGCGCTAGTCTACTCCGGAGTATCGATACCCCGTCTCGATAGTCTTGCGACTAGGGACCTGCATAAGGATGTGCTTATAGATTATCCAGCCTCCACTAGTGTGACTGCCATCACAACACTGGTAATCAAGCAAAGATCCTAAGGGCTCCACTAATGTGTATAGGTGATATACTAAAATAAACACATGTACACATTGAAGTAGAAACAAACCAAGTAGCATACTACTATTTTGAGCAAGATTGTATATACAACTGTGAATATCCCAAGTTTCCATTAAGTAATATACAAACTAGTATGATACAGTAATGGCCTCTAGGGCATATACACTAACAACACCTTCCGTACCAATCTACCCCTTTAAAACCCTGCAATGTCTTTTGTATTGATTGTATTGTTTGATTATATAGATGGATGACTTGCCGAAACCATGATATCAGTAAATGGAATGGATATAATGGATAATCATGTAAACGGAGTATATCCATGGTTCAGTTCAGTCAAAATAGATTGATATAGATTGAACAGACGAATTCATATTGAATTGTAGTTTATACTTGAATCATATTCAAGTCAGATTGATTAGATTGAGACTCAGTCCGAGTCAGACACTTTGAAAAGAAATTGAAGTCCTGAATTAGTTTCGATGTTATCGGTAACTGTTGCACATGGACGACAGGATTTGTGTCTTTTTCCAAGACAATTACCGTATTAATAACACCGTTTGTTAGATTGTCTACCTTAGATAGGAAAGCACCCACATTCTATGGCTCCCTGAGGCTCAAGAGAACTGGTTCCGCTTTAACCTATGTTTACTAGGGTCCTCATTATAAATTAAGATAACTTGAGGGGGTTTTATGTAAAAATAGTTTTGATATAATTTCAAAATACACCTCAAGTATTTAATTATCGTATTTAGAGTTTTCATAGATGTATATTTTATAAAAGTGAAATTTCTAGTGAATAGAACCTAGTTTTCATTGTATATGGTATTTTAATGAAATATTGGAATTGTATTGTATTGAAATGGTACTTTCATGTAATTATGATTCCTTTGATTTAGAAAACTTGGAATAATTGTATAATATATTTAAAATAGATCTTTTGATAATATTCATATATTTATATATTTAATAAAAATAAATTTTATTTATTTTCTAGAAATCTCATTTTCTTAAAAATAGCATTAAAAATTTCATCGAGATCGAATGCTCTTTGCGGGGGTCTGCATCTCGCTCTACTTGGCCCGAGGACGTGCGATAATCTGCACCATCCCGATCGGGGTTCCCCAAAATGGGTTGTAGAGGCGTAATTGCAAGGAATTTGATAACACTCTTTTTAAAGAAAACGGTTTTGCAATAGTTTAGGGTATTTTTTTGTAATTCGTAATATTCCCAAAAATATTGCCCAAAAGTAAATCGTGCTATGTTTAATATGTGTGTTGTGATGAGGTAGGTCCTTACCTCGTGAGTTTTCTAAAGGTAATACGGTTAAAATTGGATAACAATATCGTTTGTAAACATTATGGTATTTTAATGTAAACATGAAATAAAAATTGTAAGATGAATTATTTTGAGATGAAACTTATTCTAATATGTTTATTTATGTTTATTAAACATTATATGAGAGTATGGTGTTTTGTTATTTAAGAAAAATAGAATTTTTAAGGAAAAACGAATCGGAAGTCGGATTAACCCCGCCTCCGTCCGGTTTTGGAAAAAGAAAGTTTTAGACTAGAGATTGAGAAGAGAAGAGAGGTCTTAATAGCTAGTATGCTAGAGGGGAGAAGGGGGAAGAGTAAGGAAGCGTCTGGGCGTCGTTTCGTCGCCGGAATCTCTTTGGAATGTCGCCGGAACTTTGCCTCTTGCTAACTCCACTTGCACGACTAGGACTTGGGAATTTTTATAGAGTTTTGGCAGGGAATTTCTGAGTGAGGATGTGTGAAATGGTGTGTGGTATTTATAGGGAAAATTAGGGTTTAGAGGGTTAAAGAATGCATTAAAAATTTGATTAAAGGTGATTTAATGTTCTCTGGATGAATTCAGAGTAAACAAATAATATGGGGTTAGTGGGGTAGGCGAAGAGGTGCTCGGGTGAAAAAATGGGGAGCATCCCCTACGGACGGCCCGGCGGTGCCGGCCCTTAACACATGCGTCGCCGGTCGATCCGCGGTGAGTGGGCTCCAGATTTGTGCCATGTGTCCCTGTCGTCTCATATACTCTTTTGCACATGTTTGTTTATTCTGTGTCTTTTCATTTTACGTGTAGTGCACGTGTAAACCCTTGGGCTTCTAAAAGATTAAAAGAAAAATTAATAAAAATATAATGTGGCTGGGGGGATTCGATCACAGGGGCTACGTCACAGCAGTGTAAGGCTTTACCAATGAGCTACAAGTGTTTTCTTGTTGTTCAAAAGTAAATCAAATATTTATAGTGTACACAGGATTGCAAATACTCCATTTGTATATTAACTTTAAATAAATTTTCTGTATATTAAAATTGGAGTCGTTACATTCTACCCTCCTTAAAAAAATTTCGTCCTCGAAATTTACAATTATTTTAAGTACTAGTTTACAAACAAATGAGGGCATCTTGTACGCATGTCATCCTCTTGTTCCCATGTTGATTCTCCTGGTGAGTCTTTTCTCCACATCACTCAAACCAAGTTGACTTCCTTGTTCTGAAGTGACTTCACCTTTCTATCCAGGATTTCAACAGGTTATTGCTCACAGGATAAATCTGGCTGTACAGTGAGCTCGGAGTGATCAAGAATATGGCTAAGGTCACTTACATACCTTCTGAGTTGGGATATGTGGAACACATTGTGCACTCCTTCCAATGAAGGGGGAAGTGCCAAGCGATAAGCCACTTCTCTGACTCATTTGAGTATGTTGAACGATCCAATATACCTCGGACTGAGCTTACCCCGTCTTTCAAAACGAATTACTCTACGGTTCGGAGATATCTTTAAAAATACATATTCTCCCGGTTGAAACTCCAAGTGACGGTGCTTTGCATCAGCCCAGTGCTTCTGTCGATCTTGGGCTATGCGCATTCTTTCCTTGATAGTACGAACCACATCGACAGTTGCTACTATCATCTCAGGTCCAAGGAGTTCTCTATCTCCGATATCGTCACAACATAATGGCGATCGACACTTCCTTCCATATAGAGCTGCAAATGGTGCCATTCCTATACTTGCTTGGTAGCTGTTGTTGTATGAAAACTCCACAAGATGTAGGTGATCTTCCCATGATCCTCCGAAGTCTAGCATATACGCTTTTAGCATATCTTCTAAGATCTGAATAGTTCGCTCAGACTGACCATCTGTTTGTGGATGATAAGCTGTGCTGAAGTTCAGACTTGTTCCCAAGCTAGCTTGTAGACTTTGCCAAAATTGCGATCGAAATCTGGTGTCACGATCGGAGAAAATGCAAACCGGTACTCCATGTAATCTCACGATTTCCTGCATGAGTTCATGGGTATCAGAGATAGTACATATTGAAGAGTTTAAATCTTACACTTAGATTCTTACATCCATGTACTTATTTGCTAGTGTCCCAGTAGATTGGCCAACTCGAAATGGGATGAAGTGAGCCGACTTTGTGAGTCAATCCACAATAACCCATACCGCATCGTTACCCTTCGTGCTTTGAGGAAGTGCAGTTACGAAATCCATTATGATGTGTTGCCACTTCCATTCTGGGATATGTAACAGTTGAAGTAATCCAGCAGTCCTGTGATGTTCAGCCTTTACTTGCTGACACACCAAGCATTTAGCGAAGCTTCTGGCTACTTCACGCTTCATTCCATACCACCAGTAATTTTGATGCAGATCTTTGTACATCTTTGTACCTCCAGGGTGTACTGAATAAGGAGAGCTGTGAGCTTCTTTCATCAACTCTTCTCGCTCAGAACCTTTTGGTACACACAATCTACTGCCGTATCTTAAAGATCCGTATTCATGGATGATGAAGTCTGTTCGAAGTCCACTTTCTACTTGTTCTCCGATCTTTTGCAACTTAGCATCACTTGCTTGAGCTGCTTTGATCTGATTGACAATGGTAGATTGAACTTATAAGTTCATCAAACTTGAAGCGTTACCTGGCATGGCCACTTCAATCTCCATCTGATGCATGTCTTGTTGAAGTTTCCACTGTGCGGTGAGATTCAATGTTAATGGTTGATGACTAAGGGCATCAGGAAATACATTCACCTTCTCTGGATGATATTGTAGGTTGATGTCGAAGTCCGCCATGAGTTCTAACCATCTTCGCTGCCGTATATTCAACTCCTTCTGAGTAAACACATATTTCAGACTTTTGTGATCTCTGTATATGCCCACTCGTTCACCAAGAAAATAATGGCGCCAAATCTTGAGTGCAAAGATTATGGCCGCCAACTCCAAATCATGCGTTGGATAATTGCGCCCATGAATCTTCAGCTTTCTTGAATCATAAGCTACAACTTTACCGTGCTGATGTAGAACACATCCTAATCCTTTACCGGATGCATCACAATGCACTTCAAAACCTCCAGATTGGTCCGGTATTATGAGAATAGGCGCTGATGTCAATCTTGACTTGAGTTCTACGAAAGCTCGTTCGCATGCTTCTGACTACACGAATTCTTTATCTTTACGTGTGAGCTTGGTCAGGTGTGTTGCAATATTCGAAAATCCTTCAATAAACCTTCTGTAATATCCCGCTAAACCCAAGAAACTTTGAATGTCCTTCACTGACTTCGGTGTCGGCCATTCGCTTACTGCTGATACTTTAGCTGGGTCTACAGAGATTCCATCGCCTAATACAATATTTCCGAGAAAACCGACTTGATCTAGCCAAAACTCGCACTTGCTGTACTTGGCATAGAGTTGATGCTGTCGTAGAGTTTCCAGGTAAATTCATAGGTGTTCGGCGTGTTGTTTCCGACTCTTAGAATACACCAGGATGTCGTCGATGAAGATGAAAACAAACTTGTCTAGGTACTCTCGGAAAACTTGATTGATTAGGTTCGTGAATATAGCTGGTGCGTTGGTCACTCCAAATGGCATCACAAGAAATTCGTAATGTCCATAGTGATTTCTGAATGCCGTTTTATGGATTTCAAATTCTTTGACCTTCACCTGATGATAACCTGAACGAAGATCTAAATTGGAGAAAACGCAAGACCCACTTAGCTGATCGAACAGGTTGTCGATGTGCAGGAGTGGATACTTGTTCTTTATAGTTACATCATTCAGAAAGCTATAATCAATGCACATTCGATATGAACCTTCCTTCTTCTTCACAAGTAGAACTGGTGATCCCCAACTTGAAGTGCTGGGACGAATCCATCCTTTCATCAATAATTCGTCCAACTGAGTACGAACTTACTTCAAACCTTCAGGACTTAGGCGATATGGTGCTTTGATCACCGGTTCTGCTCCAGGTACTAAATCAATGCTGAATTCAAGAGCTCGATCAGGAGGCAAACCTGATATGTCTTCAGGAAATACATCGTCGAACCCTCGAACTATTTCTGGCTTTGATCCTTCCTCCACTTGAAATGTTGCAATCACTGCTTTCTTTGGTTTTGCCTTGTATGTGCTTGGCTCCAGGGTACGGTCTCCACTTTTGAAATAAAAGACCGGATAGTCTGGAATCTCGAACACTACACTCCTTTGACGACAGTCGATGGTAGCATAAAAAGTTCAGAGACAATCCATACCCAAAACAACATCAAAATTTGGTATGTCCAGCACCTTGATGTCAGCATAGAATTCTCTGCTGCAGACGACCACTGGACACAGGTCGTATCCCATTATTTCCTTTAGAACACCGTTCCCTGAACTGATATTCCAGCTGGATACGAGCAGTTTGACTGGAATCGCATGTGTTCGGACGAACCGTTGCGACATAAAGAAATAAGATGCTCCAGTATCGAAGAGTGCTAGTGCAGGAAGTGAGGCTACTAAAATTGTACCTAAGTTATGTGAAATAGGTTTTAGGTATAAAGAAAAATGTATGGATATGTATATAGACTGAAGTTTGAAAGGAAAGTGTTACCAGTGATGACTTGGCCGGTGGCTTCAGCTTCTTCCACAGTCATTATGAAAGCCTGTCGCCTTGGTACATTCCTCCTTGCTAGAGGAGCATTCCTCTACCCGTTCTTTTGTCCTTAAGGTAGTTCCTTTGAGTTTGACGGAACTGACGAGGAGGAGGTGTAGTCGGTCCACGAGGAGGTGGAGCAGGGAGAGAGAGTTTTGGAGCAGGTGCCTGGATGGCTGGGCGCTGCTGATAAGTAGTTGCTGGTCTGGGTGCAGCGTTTGGGTTATGTCTACGAGGAGAAGACCCAATGTCAATAGTAGCTGAGCCGTAGACTAAGCAAAGGCGATTTGCATGCTGGCAGTCTTTCGCCAAATGTCCATCTCTCCTGCAGTAGGTACAAAATGCTGGGTTTGGCCGGTTGTTCGGTACTCCCGGTCTCCTGGGCACAAATTATGGCCTTGAAGAGGCTCTTCCTGCCATCTGAGTGGTAGGGCGCTTCATCCCGGCAGAGTAGGGTCTGCCGTTCATCTTCACCACTGCCTCAAATCGGCGGGCAGCTTTCAGAGCCAATTCCGTCGGTTGGGAAATCCCCTGTAGCTAAGGCAACTTGGATTTCCGAATCCGATCCATGCTGAAATCTTCTGGACCTGATCTCAACAGTTGGTATCAAATGTGCCGCGAACCTGTTAAGGTCTTGTGTTAGCTATGTAGTATGTGATATTTGAATATCGAATATTGAGACATATCTTACCTACTGAGCATGGTAAACTCAGCATCATATTCATTCACAGATTTGGTCCACATAGAACCCTGTTGCAGGTGAATGAACTGCTGCTCCATGTCAAATCGGGCAGTCTTTGGGAAGTATTTTGCGTCGAACATGTCGCGAAAAGTCCTCCATTCGATAGGTTGTTCAAGACGGCTTTTTTCCGCCTTCCACCAAACTCGGGCATTGTCAGTGAGTTGCAGCTTTACAACTCGAACCCAAGAGATTTCTGGCACTTGTGCTGCTGCCAGATCATCCTCAATATTTTGAGCCCATTCTTCAGTCTCCAGGGGGCTCTCTTTTCCCGAAATTTTTTTCGGGTGCAATGCCCGGAATTGCTTCACTCCGGATGCTTCCACTTCTGGTCGGCTCATCAAGATAGCAGTCTGCTGCTGCTGTCCTTCTAGGAGGCTACGGATTGCCTCAAGAAGTACCGTCTTCTCATTGATCGGAGCAGCAACGGTAGGCGTAAGCAGTAGAGGTGGTGGTGTGTTGTTGAAGTTGGTGCTAGTGTTGTTTGGAGAATTCATAACCTTGAAAAAAAAATTTGGGTTAAGATAGATTCAAAATATTGTAAGATTCAAGGAATATGAATTATAAAGAATATTTTTAGTTGCTGGTTCTTGTGTTATAGTGCTTAGGATTTTATGCAGAATTGACCTGCATGTCCATGCAGAACTGACCTGCATGGGCCGCCAACAAAACCAGTCACGCCCCGCTTTCCGATGTACGGTAAGGGGACGCGACTGGGTCCGCTACATATTTACTCAGAAGTAAACACACTAAGCATATCTAAGCAATATAAAGTAAAAATGTACACAAGAGACAGGAGTATAAATGAACATCAACTTTTATTTATTAAACATTCTTTTACAAGTACAACTGGAAATGTAAATACATGAATAGAAAGCAATGCCTAAACAATGGAATAACTGAAATGAAAATATGTACAAGTATCAAAAGCTCAGGGTCAAAGGCTAACTGCTCCAAATATTCAGTACTGGGCTCGATCTCCAGTGAGTCCGATCCACCTGACAACATTCCAAAGAAAGAAGAAAAGGAATGTCGTCAGCGAACAATTGCTCGGTAAGTCCTAAAGATAAGTAGAGATAGAATATACAGAAAGAGAGTATAACTAGTAATGTTTGATTATAATGTTAACGCAGTTGTTTGTAGATTGGTACAGAAAATGCCTGTGTATACGAGAGGAGTCACACTATTCCGGAGACTAAGGTATACGGAGCACAAGGAACCGTTCAGCCATGATACAACGGCTATGTATATTCAGATTAAGTGTATTATAGTTATAGTCTCGTGCCACTTCTAACACCTTCCGTACCAATATACCCCTTTTAAACCCCGTAATGTCTTTTGTATTGATTGTATTATTTGGTTATATAGATGGATGACTTGCCGAAACCATGATATCAGTAAATGGAATAGATATAAAGGATAATCCTGTAAACAGAGTATATCCATGGTTCGGTTCAGTCAAAATAGATTGATATAGATTGAACAGACGGATTCATGTTGAATTGTAGTTTATACTTGAATCATATTCAAGTCAGATTGATTATATTGAGACTCAGTCTGAGTCAGACAATTTGAAAAGAAATTGAATTCTTGAATTAGTTTTTATGTTATCGGTAACTGATGCACATGGACAGCAGGATTTGTGTCTTTTTCCAAGACAATTACCGTGTTGATAACACCGTTTGTTAAATTGTCTACCTTAGATAGGCAAGCACCCACATTCTCCGGCTCCCTGAGGCTCAAGAGAACCGATCCCGCTCTAACCTATGTTTACTAGGGTCCTTATTGTAAATTAAGATAACTTTAGGGGGTTTTATGTAAAAATAGTTTTGATATAATTTCAAAATACACCTCAAGTATTTAATTATCGTCTTTAGGGTTTTCATAGATGTATATTTTATAAAAGTGAAATTTCTAGTGAATAGAACCCATTTTTCATTGTATATGGTATTTTAATGAAATATTGGAATTGTATTGTATTGAAATGGTATTTTCATGTAATTATGATTCCTTTGATTTAGAAAACTTAGAATAATTTTATAATATATTTAAAATAGATCTTTTTATAATATTCATATATTTAATAAAAATAAATTTTATTTATTTTCTAGAAATCTTATTTTCTTAAAAATAGCATTAAAAATTCCATCAAGATCGAATGCTCCTTGCGGAGATCTGCATCTCACTCTACTAGGCCCGAGAACGTGATAATCTGCACCATCCTGATCGGAGTTCCCCAAAATGGGTTGTAGAGGCGTAATTACAAGTAATTTGATAACACTCTTTTTAAAGAAAACGGTTTTGTAATAGTTCAGGTATTTTATTTTAATTCGTAATATTCCCACAAATATTGCCCAAAAGTAAATCGTGCTATGTTCAATATGTATGTTGTGATGAGGTAGGTTCTTACCTCGTGAGTTTTCTAAAGGTAATATGGTTAAAAGTGGATAACAATATCGTTTGTAAACATGATGGTATATTAATGTAAAAATGAAATAAAGATTGTAACATGAATCATTTTGATGAAACTTGTTCTAATATGTTTATTTATATTTATTAAACATTATATGAGAGTATGGTGTTTTGATATTTAAGAAAAATGTAATTTTTAAGGTAAAACGAATCGGAAGTCGGATTAACTCCGCTTCCGTCGGGTTTTGGAAAAAAAATATTTTAGGCTAGAGATTGAGAAGAGAAGAGGGGACTTACTAGTTAGTATGGTAGAGGGGAGAAGGGGGAAGAGTAGGGAAGCGTCGGGACGTCGTTTCGTTGCCGGAATCTCCTTGGAATATCGCCGGAACTTTGCCTCTTGCTAACTCCACTTGCACAACTAGGACTTGGGAATTTTTATAGAGTTTTGGCAAGGAATTTCTGAGTGAGGATGTGTGAAATGGAGTGTGGTATTTATAGGGAAAATTAGGGTTTATAGGGTTAAAGAATGCATTAAAAATTTGATTAAAGGTGATTTAATGTTCTCTGGATGAATTCAGAGTAAACAAATAATATGGGGTTAGTGGGGTAGGAGAAGAGGTGCTCGGGTGAAAAAATGGGGAGCATCCCCTACGGACGGCCCTTCGGTGCCGGTCCCCAACACATGCGTTGTCGGTCGATCCCGGTGAGAGGGTTGCAGATTTGTGCCATGTGTCCCTGTCACCTCATATACTCTCTTGCACATGTTTGTTTATTCTGTGTCTTTTCATTTTACGTGTAGTGCACGTGTAAACCCTTGGGCTCTACAAGATTAAAAGAAAAATTAATAAAAAGATAATTTGGCTGGGGGGATTCGATCACAGGGGCTACGTCACAGCAGTGCAAGGCTTTACCAATGAGCTACAAGTGTTTTCTTGCTATTCAAAAGTAAATCAAATACTTATAGTGTACACAGGATTGGAAATACTCCATTTGTAAATTTACCTTAAATAAATTTTCTGCACATTGAAATTGGAGTCTGTTTACCGCCGAAAACAGAGACGAACCGGGATGGATCGTCTTGCCTGAATTTGGGGGCAGATGCTATTTGGATTTATCTGTCTACCTCTCCGAAGATACCAGTTGATTTATAGCACCGTGTATCGGAGGTTTGGACAGATGCGGCCGCTGTAGCAGACTTCGTCAGATTCTCCCTCGTTTGCGAGGGGTTTTTGATTGTGGGGAAGCTCTTCCCTGTAGACGCAAGCCCCTGCAGTTAATTACGTTACTGCATCGCGATAACCACTTTCTCCTGCCCCAGAAGTTCACTTCGTGTCGTGTGTGTTTGTTTTATTTTTGGTTGCCCGTGGATTGTATACGGAGACTAATTTATGTTGTCGTCCGTAGGGCATGGAGTAGTCCAAATCCGTATATCTTAGATTTGGGTTTGGGTTGATTTAAGGATCGTTGATCTGCTTTGAGATCAAGATCGACTTAAATATATGTGAGCATTTGGGGGCTCGGTTGGTTTTTTGTTAAGGATACGTTAGTCCAATTTGAGACAAAGATCTACTTAACAGGGTGTTAGGATCATTTTCGTTTTAGATCCAACAAGAGAGAATTTGGGCTCTGTTGTTTTAGTTTAAGAACGTTTCGGTCCTTTATCGCCGTTTTGAAGGCGGATTTGTAGTTTGAGGACATTTCGGTCTGTAGATCACCATTTTTGAGGTGAGGTTTTAGTTTAAGGACGTTTCGGTCCCTTATCGCCGTTTTGGAGGCGAAGTTGTAGTTTAAGGACATTTAGGTCTGTAGATCACCATTTATGAGGTGGGGTTTTAATTTAAGAACGTTACGGTCCGTTGTCGCCATTTTGGAGACAACGTTTAGTTTAAGGACATTTCGGTCTGTTGTAGTTTAAGGACGTTTCGGTCCGTTGATCATCTTGCACTCACGTGTATTTGTTACGTAACGGGATGAGCAGCGATGATGTGGGATGCACCCAGTTTGGTGTGTAGTTTGATCTGGAGTGTGCTCGTCAGTTTGGGAAGTGCACCAAAAAGCAGTTGGTTGTCGGGACCTGATTGATCGTCTAAGTTGTATTTGGAAATTGTTTCACAACCAAAGAAATTTATACCGTAATCAATAACGGTGTCTATTGTAGTTTTGTTAGCGAGAGCGGATCGTCCACTGAGAAAGTGTGATTTGTTTGAAATCGTTTTATTTGAGTTGAAAAGAAAAGATAAAAGAAAATGATTCAATATTCATGAGATTTTAGTTTCAAGAATCATGGAGAAATAGATCAAAAATCAAGAATTAGTAAAGATCAAGAAAATATCCAAACCAATTGAATTATTAAGATTTATAAAGTAGCTTATAGCAATCGATCAAATTGATAGTGATGATGAAAACTAATGATTACGAATTCTTATCTATTGAGAATTTTTTGCTAGATCGATAATGATCAACGAGGTTTAGGGATCTATGGAAGAAAATAGGGTTTCTCCTTCATCATCCCTTGCCCTTTCATTAATTATCATTCAAATTCTAGCCTCCAGCAAATTAAATCACCGATCGTTGGTCTCTAATTTGGAGCGAAAACATTCAAGAAAGCGATCTCGCTCAAATTAGGTTTTCGATGATTTAATTTCCTAAAGTTTACAAAACTCATAAGATTTAAGAATCGTTCAAGAATTTAATCATCATCATCTATCTATTCTCTCGATTCCTCCACAAGCGGAGATTTCACCCAAACATCATGAAAAAGGAAAGAATCAAGAATCAGTATCTTTTCATAAAGCAAGAATGTAAAGAAAAGCAAGATTTACAATATTCACCTTTATTAATCGACGATTAGGTACAATTCACTCAACTCGAGATTACAAGATATGAGGAGGTAACTAGATCCGCCGAAATTAGCTTCGCATCGATCTTCTTGTGTCGCGGATCGTCATGGATCTCTTGCTCGGATGAAGATCGGCGTTGCTTCAAAGGATCTTCATTTGCTTGCTTGATTCGCTTCTCGATGGATCTTGATTTGGCTTTGGAATTGGCTTTGGGTTAGGGTTTTGAGTTACAAATTGTGTCACTCAACTTGTAGAAATTTGGTGTATATTGATCAACTACGGAACTCTTGAACAACTCAATAACCTTTGTAATAAAGCCCTAGGTCCCCTTTTATAGTTTTCCTCTATCTTCTCCTAGAAACTTTGTTTATCTTCTACTAGAAGCTAGGTTGTTATGAAGCTTGCATGAGAAGCTTGGTAGGTATCAAACTTGCACAAGAAACTTGGCTGTTAGAAGGGAATCTTCTGGAGAAATCTACATAATTCGAAGCGTCTTGGAGAAGCTTGGCAGTTGAAAGGAGGCCTCTGTAAAAAGTTTCCACCGCCGACGAGTCGGATCGGCCACGAATCCGCGGCGGATCAACCTGACACGGCCGCTGATCCGCGGCTGTTTGAGGTGATCTCTGCATGAAATTCCCAGTTTTATTTGTGTTGGCTTTATGTTACTTACCTGATGTCTGGAATATTTTTATACTTTCTTGTTTACTGCCAGATCACAAGTCTTGGACTTGATATATTTTATCAACTCTTTTAGCAGTTCCGGCTCTTTTACCTGGAGAATTTCCTGCACACAATCTTGAGACAAGTGTTTAAATATACAAAGATCATGCGTGTAGTAATAAACACACAATTTCCCTCATAATGCCGGTTATAATGTATAACACATGTTATTTGATATTTCGCAGACGAATTTCTAATATGTGCTATATTTATACCAAATACATTTAGATGATTAGAAAGAATAGGGAAATTGATGTGTTAAGAATGCAATATTTCGACTGATCAAATTCCACCAAACTTAATTTTGATCGTCTCGAGCAAACACCTTTATTTTTATTTAAGAGAAGGAGAAAATAAAGAAAAAGAAAAACTAATTAGCACACTTTCGTAGGCAACACGATTGCACTGAGCACGTGCAACAAGCCTTTAAACCTCTAGGTGTCCCTAGTAGGAGGAGCGTTGTCTCCTGAGGGTTTTCAGCGGATTGCACCCATAAAATCCCATAATAAAAGGAAGACCATGAAAGTTACATATAAAGATAAGAATTGTAAAAGAAAGACTTTGAAAATTAGAGTTTCCAACTATACTAGCTTTTCGGTTGTCATGAGCCCTATCTTAATAGTCATGAAAAAATGTTAGAAATCACATTATCCCTCAATAAAATATCGTCTTTATTCTTCATTCTTACCTTTCTTCCAAACATCGATCATATACCCCTACGTGTGTGTAAAAGACATCCCTACACTCGGAGAATTCAATTCAAGCTATCATACTCTTGTCCATCTACCTCAGTACTTTATAGTCGGTGAATAGTTTGATGGATTTGCTCACACATTTTTCATGCGATCGTTAATACTTCTTGAGGTACTAACCGACCGATTATTCATGTGCTTGCTGATTAGGCGTATTAGTATTTTCCTCGTCTTGCAACACCTAAGGCTTAGCAGTGACTCCCAAACCAGTTGGTCTAAGGTACTAGGTGATGAAGCACCCTCGCTATATTTTTTTATTGCTGCCTTGGTGATAACAAAACCAGTGTTCATTTTTCTACACCATTTTATCTTTTATTCTCTATTTACTATTTTCTTCATACTTTGGCTTTTAGACAAGAGCATTTCAAGGTATCCTCTACTATCCCGAGTTTCAAGACGTGTGTAAGTGCGTATAGTAGGGTATCAACGTTCAAATGTTTGGCTTCCAGAATAGGAACTATTTTTCGGACTTATTTTTATCCTCAGATTAATGACTTCTCCAATCTTACTAATCCTTGGGACAACGGTTCATAATTACTTATTACTAGTTCGTTTAAGAAAACTTCTAACTTTCTTGGTTTTCTTAAATTTTTCTAATCTTTTGGATGTAATTTTTCACTATCTAATCTTTTATTATTAAATATTAAATTTTTTTTATATGTTTTGTGCTTATGCAAAGTATGATGCAAAGTGATGCGTAAATAAGCACAAATCTCCCCCAAATCCTCACTGTTGTTATCTGTTAAAATCTCAAAAACCTGTAGGCTTGGGAGGAAATTTATTAATGGGGGCAATAAATATGATCGTGAAAATCTCCCCCAAATTATTCTTTTCGCTCACCTTCATTCTAAAGATGATACAGTATTTTACAAGACATGGAGGTGAGACGGAGGAATTTTAATCAAGATAAAGCGGCTCCTGTAAAAATAGGAGCTCCTCCGTGGGGTCAGTGGAAAAATACGATTTTAATCTATGTCCATTTACTTTGAAAAATGTAACGTTTTCAATATTTTCAACCTCAACTGCCCTGTGCGGGTATACATACAGCACAACAAAAGGTCCTTTCCACCGAGATCGTAGCTTACCTGCATGAAGATGGAGTCGTGAATCATATAGAAGGACTTGTTGACCAGGTGTAAAAGTTTTTCTCAAAATGTTTTTATCGTGAAATACCTTAGTCTGGTTCTTTACAATCACAGCATTATCGTAAGCTTCATCGCGGAGTTCGCTTAGCTCGTTTAATTGCAGCTTCCGAAAGTTGCAGGCTTAATTTAAGTCAAAGTTAAGTTCTCTAATGGCCCACATTGTTTTGTGCTCAATCTCGACCGGAAGGGGACAAGCCTTTCCAAACACCAGTCTGTAAGGAGATATACCTAGATCGGTTTTATATGCAGTTCGGAACGCCCAAAGAGCATCCGTCAATCTGGTTGACCAATATTTTCGATTTTTAGAAACTGTTTTCTCTACAATTTGTTTGATTTGTCTATTTGAAACCTCAGCTTGCCCGCTCGTTTGGGGATGATAGGGTATGGAAAGTTTGTGGTTGATTGCATATTTCCTCATCAATGTCTCAAAAGACCGATTACAGAAATGCGTCCCGTTATCGCTAATGATAGCACGTGGGTGTCCAAATCGCGAAAAGATGTTTTCTTTTAAGAACCTAATGACAACCTTTTTGTCACTAGTGCGACAAGGAATAGCTTCCACCCATTTCGAGACGTAATCAACCGCAAGCAATATGTACAAATTCCTAAAGGAGTTGGGAAAAGGACCCATAAAGTCAATACCCCAAACGTCGAAAATTTCAACCACTAAGATGGGTTGAAGTGGCATCTCATTTATTCGGGAAATCCTACCCGTATGTTGACACTGTGCACAGGTTTTGCAATGATCAAATGCATCTTTGAATAAAGTCGGCCAATAAAAACCGCTTTGCAAAACCTTCTCCGCCGTCTTTCGAGGACCGAAATGACCCCCACATGCCCGATCACGACAAAAAGATAGAACATTCTTGAATTCATCATTAGGGACACATCTGCGAATGATCTGGTCAGGACAATACTTAAACAGATATGGTTCATCCTAGTATACTTGGGATAGAAATCGATGTTTGTCCTGTTTTGACCATTCGCAGGGAATAAGTCCCGTAGCAAGATAATTCATAGTATCCCCAAACCAAGGTTCAGTGGATACTTTCAAGAGTTGTTCGTCTGGAAAAGAATCATTGATCGGCAGGGTCACAGGTGAAGAAGAGATGCGCGAAAGATGGTCGGCTACTACGTTTTCACACTCTTTCTTATCTTTAATAACAAGATCAAATTCTTGTAATAGAAGGATCCAACGTACTAACCTACCTTTAGCATCCTTCTTCGCTAAAAGATGTTTCAAGGCGGAATGGTCAGTGTACACAACAATAGGTGAGCCAATCAAGTAAGGCCTGAATTTTTCCAATGCAAATACAACTGCCAAAAGTTCTTTTTCGGTAGTTGTATAGTTAATTTGAGCATCATTCAGAGTCTTTCTTGCATAATAAATCACGTGTGGTATCTTTTCAATGTGCTGTCCTAAGACTGCACCAACTGCAAAATCTGATGCATCACATATAAGCTCAAAAGGGTAGTTCCAATATGGAGAAGATAGAACGAGGGATGTAGTGAGAGAGTGTTTGAGTGAGTCAAATGCTGACTCACAATCCGAATCAAAGTGAAAGGTTGTGTCCTTGGCCAAGAGAAGAGTTAAAGGTCTAGCAATTCTGCTAAAATCCTTAATGAATCTACTGTAAAAGCCTGCATGGCCAAGAAAGGATCGTATATCCTTGACGCATTTGGGATGAGGAAGGTTATGAATGACATCTATTTTAGCTTTGTCAACCTCAACGCCTTTTCGTGAAATAATATATCCAAGCACAATTCCCTCTTGGACCATGAAATGACATTTTTCCCAATTCAAGCTTAAGTTCTTCTCCTTACAACGAGTAAGAACTGCGTCAAGATGAGATAGGCAGTCAGCAAAAGAATCTCCGAATATCGAGAAATCGTCCATGAAAATCTCCAGAAAATTCTTAACCATGTCCGAGAATATCCCCATCATACACTGCTGAAATATAGCGGGAGCATTGCATAACCCAAAGGGCAAGCGTCTATAAGCAAAAGTACCAAAATGACAAATAAATGTGGTTTTATCTTGATCCTTTTCAGCAATAGGGACCTGGTTATAGCCATAATATCCGTCCATGAAGCAGTAATATTCACGTCCAGCTAAGCATTCCAACATCTGGTCAATGAAAGGTAGAGGAAAGTGGTCTTTCCTCGTTGCGACATTGAGTTTTCTATAATCAATACATACACGCCACCCAGTTTGAGCGCGTGTCTGGATTAACTCATTTGCCTCATTTTTTATGACCGTGATGCCAGATTTCTTAGGGACAACATGAATTGGACTTACCAATTGGCTATCGGAGATTGGGTAAATGATACCATTGTCAAGGCATTTGACGATTTCTTTCTTCACCGCATCCTTCATGACGGGGTTTAACCGTCTCTGTGGTTCTCGGGTTGGCTTGGCTTTATCCATCAGATATATATGATGTTCTACAATTAAGGGACTAATCTATTTGATGTCAGCCATAGTCCAACCAAACGCCTGCCTATTAGATCTCAATACCGTCAAAAGCGCATTCTCTTGCTCTGAGGCTAGAGAAGCGGATATGATCACGGGTAAAGACTCATTCTCACCTAAATATGCATATTTAAGATGAAAAGGTCAATGTTTGAGATCTAATACTGGCGGAGAAACTATAGAAGGTGGGGTTAGCGAATGATATTCAGATTCACAAAGAAGCTCGTAGCCTGCAAAAGATACAGACTCGGAAGGTGAAGAGTCAAGAGTGTCAGACTCAAGGATGGAAAAAGTGTCCTCACTAAGATGTGTAAGATCAAACATTGATGTGCTAATGTCGTCGAGATCTTCAAAGCAAAGTTCATCAACTTCGCAACTTTCGGGAGCAATCTCGTGGACAGAACAGTCATCAAGTATGTAAGCAGATGGTTCAGACGGCTGACTTCCAATTTTATAGATGTTCAATTCAGTTGTCATTTTTCCAAAAGATAGGTTCATTGAACCATTTCGATAATTAATGACAGCATTGGAAGTGGCAAGGAATGGTCGACCCAAAATCACCGGAATTTGATTCTGTGGGTTCGCTACAGGTTGTGTATCGAGGACAATAAAGTCCATAGGGAATATAAATTCCCCGACTTTAATCAACACATCCTCTAGTTCACCCCCTAGGTTTGGTGATTGATCGGTCTGCCATTTGGAGAGTGTAATGAGCTGGTTTCAACTCTCCAATCCCTAACTGCTCGTAAACAGAATATGAAAGCAGGTTAACACTTGCGCCAAGGTCAAGTAAAGCACGGTTAATGTTTTTACCTCCAATAGAAATCGAGATTGTCAGACAGCCAGGGTCCTTACGTTTCTTTGGTAACTGTGGGGTAAAAGAAGTGCTAACATTATTAGTCATGAAGACCTTTTTGGGCACTTGAGTCTTCCTCTTCCTAGTGCACAAGTCCTTAAGAATTTTCGCATAAGCGGGGACTTGTTGAATAGCATCTAGGAGAGGGATATTGATGTTAACCTGTTTGAACATTTCCATAATCTTCTCCATATGTGGACTCGATTTGTTTCCCCTTAACCTATTCGGATAAGGAGTTTTAGCAATAAGAGCTGGGTCCAACATTGGAGAAGGTGGTGTGTGTGGAACTGATCCTAGAATAGGAGTGGGGATCGTCTTTGGTGGACTAGAAGAGATATGCTGAGGGTTCGAGCCTTGAGGAAAACGAAGAATAGGCTCGCAAGAAGGTGGTGGGGTAGACAAAGTAGGGTTAGAAGTAGAAGTAGATGTGGATGTGGAAGGAAAAGTGGAAGTGAAAGCCGGGGTGTTATTGATTAATTCTTCATGATTATCAATCTCTTCTCCGACTTGATTATTCAGCACTCTTCCAGATCTCAACGTTGTAATGGCATTCACATTGTAATGTTGTGAATGTCTAGGATTCGGTAGGGGTTGAGACGGAAGTTTCCCTTTCTCTCTAGCACTCATTTCGGCTTTTAATTGTGCAATTTGTGCTTCCATCGATTTTATACTCTCAGCTTGGGAGGCGGAGTTTTTCTTTATATCATCGACAGAAGACTTAACCTCAGCCGAAACTTGCATGAAATTTTTCAGAATCAAATTCATGGTTTGTGCGAGTGAAGAGGATTCATCAGTACCGGTCAACTGCAAAGGATTATACGGTGCAGGTGTGTTGACTGGAGTTTAAAAGTTTTGTGATTGGTAGGGGTGCTGACTTATTTGAAGTGGTTGCTGTTGTGGTGGAGGACCCCTTTGGAAATTGTTTTGATTTGAAACCGTGTTTTGAGTTTGTGATTGGTTCCAAGTAAAGTTAGGGTGATTCCTCCAACCTTGATTATAAGTGAAAGAATACGGATCGTTTCTAGGTCTTTGTTGGAAAGCAACATTGGTATGCTATTGACCTTGAAACGGAGAATTTAAAGGACATTCTTCCGTAAGATGTGATGGATCAGAACAACATCCACAGACAGTTTTGGAGAGTGACATCTGATTTAGGGAGGCTGCTAAAAATTTATGTTCCATAGCTTCGAGTTTCTTTTGTATTGCTGCCATTTCAGCTCTAACTCCTATGGAAACATCAAGTTGATGAATGCCACCCCTAGACGATGACTGGTTTACACTCTCTCACTGTAAAGTTCTTTCAGCGAAATCTTCTAAAAATCTCCAAGCTTCACCATCATCTTTATTCATGAAGGTGCCTTGACACATGGATTCAAGGGTCTATTTTGTTGAGGATTAATGCCCTCATTTATGATTCTGCACAGATCCCATCTAGGAATTCCGTGATGAGGACATTGAACTAACAGGTCCTTGAAGCGTTCAAAACACTTCGAGAATGGTTCATTTGGAAGCTGAGTAAATTGATTTATTTCGCTACGGACTCGAGCTGTCTTTTGATTGGGGTAGAATTTCTTTAGGAAGGCTGTTACGAATTCTCCCCAGTTCGAAATAGAATGTGCGGCTGTGTTATAAAGCCACTTCTCGGTTATATCGCACAAAGTGAATGGGAGAAGAAGTAAACGCATAGCATCCACAGAAAGCTGTGAAGTACCCATCATAGCGCATACATTTTCAAATTTGGTAATAAATACATATGCGTCTTCAGACTCGAGACCGTGATATTTGGGTAGAAGATTGATGTATTGTGGTTTGATTTCAAAATTGTCCCCATTTACTGGTGGAATGGTGAGACAGGTCGAAAGAGGACCTCGCATAGGGTAACATCTCTCTTGGAGAGAGATGCGGGGCGGATTCTGCGTACCTACGGACGGTGGCAGAGTAGTGTTAAAGAAGTTCGATGGAGAACCGTCCATCGAAGTGGATGTGATAGTGGGTGAAGAAATAGTAGACGTAGAAATACTGACTTCAGAGTCGATAGGAGGAACGCGGACAAGACGGGCACTAGAATCCCGTGTCCAGCCGAGCATGCACTAAATGGTTTAGCACAAGTGGCAGCGTAAGTGATAATTAAGGAAAAGATGAGTTGGTGTTTGGTTTGAAAAAATACGGATTTTTGAAAAATTCACACAAATAATACACAAGCAACCCTAAATCTAGTGGTCACCTAGGTCAAGTCTCTAGACCGCTCCTAGACTTCCAGAAGACAAGTCGCAAGATAGATCCTCTACTGCCTCTTTGCCCCTTCTGTGGCCAGGTAAGTAGGAGGTTCTCCACTACGTAAGTAGTGGGCCTAATTAAGTAACCACTTGCCTTAGACACACTTGCCTTAGACACACTTGCCTTAGACACCACAAAAGAAACACGGATAAGCAATAGATTACCCATGACCTACGTCTGTCCTAATTGAGCGCGACAGTCCTTAGAGTCATGTCTAGATATTTTTTAGTTAATGAGGGTGATGCGGATGCAAGTTTGTGATTTTTGGGACTTAGGAAGGGTAATGAAATCCCCACCTAATCTGAATTTGGTCATTGCCCCTTAATTTCTGTATTAAAAATGCAAACAACCAAGATAAAACACGCAACAATTTTTGTTTTTGCGGCGTTGCGAATTTTTGCAATGAAACCTGCAGAAATTGGTTAATGGACAAGAGCAGGGAGGTGATAAGAAAGACAAAAGAGGACCTGAGAAATTTGGTACAGTGAAACAACTTTCCTGCCGCGCTTCCGCAGCGAAAAGCCTTCAAACGCCGCGGTTCCGCGGTCAATTAAGCGCTTGTTACGAATTTTGATCTAAAAATTCACAACAAATCGTTAAGCGCTTGTTACGAATTTTGATCTAAAAATTCTGATGGAATAATAAATTTTCCAACTCAAATTACAAAAACGAACAAATTAGCACACGATCCCCGGCAACGGCGCCATTTGATTGATCGTCTAAGTTGTATTTGGAAATTGTTTCACAACAAAAGAAATTTATACCGCAATCAATAACGGTGTCTATTGTAGTTTCATTAGCGAGAGCGGATCGTCCACTGAGAAAGTGTGATTTGTTCGAAATCGTTTTATTTGAGTTGAAAAGAAAAGATAAAAGAAAATGATTCAATATTCATGAGATTTTAGTTTCAAGAATCATAGAGAAATAGATCAAAAATCAAGAATTAGTATAGATCAAGAAAATCTCCAAACCAATTGAATTATCAAGATTTGTAAAGTAGCTTGTAGGAATCGATCAAATTGATAGTGATGATGAAAACTAATGATTACGAATTCTTATCTATTGAGGATTTGTTGCTAGATCGATGACGATCAATGAGATTTAGGGATCTATTGAAGAAACTAGGGTTTCTCCTTCATCATCCCTTGTCCTTTCATTGATTATCATTCAAATTCTATCCTCTAGCAAATTAAATGACCGATCGTTGGTCTCTAATCTGGAGCGAAAACATTCAAGGAAGCGATCTCGCTCAAATTAAGTTTTCGATGATTTAATTTCCTAAAGTTTACAAAACTCATAAGATTTAAGAATCGTTCAAGAATTTAATCATCGTCATCTACCTATTCTCTCGATTCCTCCACAAGCGGAGATTTCACTCAAATATCATGAAAAAGGAAAGAATCAAGAATCATTATCTTTTCATAATGCAAGAATGTAAAGGAAAGCAAGATTTACAATATTCACCTTTATTAATCGACGATTAGGTACAATTCACTCAACTCGAGGTTACAAGATTTGAGGAGGTAACTAGATCCGCCTAAATTAGCTTCGTATCGATCTTCTTGAGTCGCGGATCATCGTGGATCTCTTACTCGGATGAAGGTCGGCGTTGCTTCAAAGGATCTTCATTTGCTTGCTTGATTCGCTTCTCGATGGATCTTGATTTGGTTTTGGAATTGGCTTTGGGTTAGGGTTTTGAGTTACAAGTTGTGTCACTCAACTTGTGGAAATTTGGTGTATATTGATCAACTACCGAACTCTTGAACAACTCAACAACCTTCGTAATGAAGCCCTAGGTCCCCTTTTATAGTTTTCCTCTATCTTCTCCTAGAAGATTGGTTTATCTTCTACTAGAAGCTAGGTTGTTATGAAGCTTGAATGAGATGCTTGGTAGGAAATATACATAATTCGAAGCGTCTTGGAGAAGCTTGGCAGTTGAAAGGAGGCATCTGTAAAAAGTTTCCACCGCCGATGAGTCGGATCGGCCGTGGATCCACGGCGGATCGGCCTGACTCGGCCACGGATCCACGGCCATTTGAGGTGATTTCTGCATGAAATTCCCAGTGTTTATTTATGTTGGCTTTATGGCACTTTCCTGATGTCTGGAATATTTTTATACTTTCTTGTTTACTGCCAGATCACAAGTCTTGGACTTGATGTATTTTATCAGCTTTTTAGCAGTTCCGGCTCTTTTACCTGGAGAATTTCCTGCACACAATCTTGAGACAAGTGTTTAAATATACAAGGATCATGCATGTAGTAATAAACAAACAATTTCCCTCATAATGCCGGTTGTAATGTATAACACATGTTATTTGATATTTTGCAGACGAATTGCTAATATGTGCTACATTTATACCAAAGACGTTTAGATGATTCGAAAGAATAGGGAAATTGATGGGTTAAGAATGCAATATTTTCGACTGATCAGGACCCGCTACCTCTCTGAAGACGTTGAGAAATTACAACGACATGTATCAGAGGTGTAGAGAAATGTACCCTTGAACCAATTCCCGTGTTTGAGGGAAAAGGGATTAATGGTAAACCCGGGAATCATTAGTCGTATTTTGAGACTAAGATTTCCTCAGGGGAATGCGGGACGGATATCGTTTTGGGATATCATCAGTTGGGAAATCGATAGCCGTATTTGGGACTAAGATCAGTTTGGGAAGTAGTGAGCCCATGGGCTCGGTTGATCTAGGTTAGGGACCTAGCCAACTTGGGCTTGGTCCACTCAGCTTTCTTTTTATTTGAAAAGAAGTGCTAAGCATTGTTTGGGCTCAGTCCCTTTTTTGTGCAAAAAAGTGCTGAGCACTTATGTGAGTTCTGACTCTCACACATAACTATGTGGGGTTTTCAGTCATGGGGATTTGCCCAATAAGTGTTAAACACTTTACTTTTTTTGTCTCTTTATGGAGTGCTGAGCACTCTTTATGGCACCCACGTGCGAAACACGTGAGGCGCTAGGCGCTGCCTGGTGAGTGTCAAGCACTTTTTATATTCCGTGGCGTTCATGTGAGAGTCACGTGGGACGCTGGACGCTGAGCGCTAGGCGTCGCTCACTGAGTACTAAGCACTCCTTTATTTTGTAGCGCCCACGTGAGAGGCACGTGGGGCGCCATTCACTGAGTGCTAAGTACTCATTTATTTTGTAGCGCTCATGTGAGAGGCACGTGAGGCGCTGGGCGCTAGTCACTGAGTGCTAAGCACTCCTTATTGAGTGGCGCCCATGTGAAGGGCACGTGAGGCGCTGGGCGGCGATTTCTCCTTGTATATTTTTTTCTGAGGAGTTCAATTTCCTGGTTCTTTTCTAAATCTTTGATCTCCAAGAGTAAGTTCGTCCCGATGAGAATTAAATTCTCAACTTGTGGGAGACTTGTCTTGTGGATCTCAGATCCAGAGAAAGAACTAAGTTCTTCTTTTAAAAGGGTTAAACCCTTCAATAGGTAAACGAGATGCTTTGATCTCTCTTCTTTTTTTATTTACCTAGATTTTTTTTCTGAGAAGGGAGATCTTCTTTCTTCCTTTTTGAAACTTTCTGCTTTGTTTTTTTCGAAGCTTATAGGGGGTTCCTTTGTGTTAGACTTGAAGTCTTGGGTCCTTTATATAGTAGAGGCAAGTCTGTTGTTTAGTTGAAGAAATCTCTCTTTAAGAGATCCTAATTGATTTTGGGGATTTTACCCACCGTTGGATCTTTGATCCAAGAACTTCTGTATTACAGAAAGTATTTTCTTGTTTTTAACAAGATTAGGGAAATATTTTCCCATGCAGAATTTATTCTGCAAATCGGTGATTTTTTAATCACCATTGGATTTTTAATCCAACGGTACTCTGTTTTACAGAGGGAAATCTTTCTTGTTTAGAAAGATTTGAGGAATATTTCCTCAACAGAATTTAATTCTGCATTCTGATGATTTATCATCTCCGTTGGACCTTTGATCCACTGGATCTGTTTAACAGAGAGTAGAATTTAATTCTACTAGGTGCCGACGCTCACGTGCTATACCTGTGGGCGCTACTTAAGGTTTTAATTCCTTCATGTTCTTTGCACATTGGCGCCCATGTGAGTAGCACGTGCGACGCCAATAAGAGTTTTTAACTCTGGCGCTGGCGCCCTCGTAGATGGCACGTGAGGCGCTGCTTAAGATTTTTGTGTTCTTTGCACACGGGCGCTGCTCGTATAAGAGTTTTTAACTCTGGCGCTGGCGCCCTCGTGGAAGGCACGTAAGGCACTGCTTCTTGAGTTTTGAACAGAGTTTTGCTCTTTTATTGGGAGAAACAAATGCCCTCCACTGTTGCGCTTACGTGGCTCACACGTGAGTGCAGTGGTGGCACCTTTTCCATCGTTGGATCTTCTTGGAAGTTGAACCGTCTTCCTGTGCCTATAAGTAGGGCCTTTGGCCCTTGAGATGACTGCTGTTCATCTTTCCTTCTTCTTTCCGAGAATTTAATTCTCTTTCCAAAGCTCAGATCTCTGTCCAAGGAAACTCTTTTAGAGTCAGAACTTTGTCAAAAATTTGTTAAGGATTATGATCGAACTCTTGAAGGAATCTCTTCATGTTCTAGGGTTTTAACCTATTAACAGAGTTTTGCTCTTCCTTCGTAATGATTAGATCATAGATCTTTAAAAAAATTTAGGGTTTCTTAACTCGTTAATCAGAGTTTTGCTTTCCTTTTATAAAGATCTCTTAGAGTTCTAAGATTTTTCTTGCAGATCTTGAAGATCTTAAGATTTAGCTTTGCTTTTGAAAGTTTTGGGATGTTATCTCATTGTTATACAGAGCTTGGCTCTGAAAAAAAATTGGTGAATTTTATTCCCTTCTTAATTTCCTTGACAGATTTGAAATCTATTTGCAGAGCACAGCTCTCGAGGGTGTTTAACTCCCGAGTCAGATGATATTTTCTCATTAAATGAGAATCTATTTGGATTCTATTCTTAAATGAATGACTGCCACATCATTGATGGGGCATTACCTTAATTTTGTGGGCCCCTCTTGTCCCTTTCTTTTGCACTGCAGTGCAGTACAATTTTTAAGTACCAAAGAGTGTTAGAGTCCTGAACATAATGTCGATAGCTAACCCTTCTCCTTTTGTGCAGATACCATGGCTTTCGATTCCTCCTTTCCTTTCGTACGTTCAGAGAGTGCCTTTGTCGATGCGCCCGTGGATCGGGAAGTCATTGCGCTTATTAAGGACTATGACCCAGAGCAAAAATCTCTTCACCTGTGGGGGTCATGGTATAGTCAGATTATCCAGGATCGGCGCAGTTTTTCTTATGCAGCGCCTTCAGAGCCGATCCCAGCTATTCACTATGCTGACCCACCTCAAATGACTTATGCCGTAGAAGAGGTTAACTGGACCTCGGAAGGTCGTGTTTAGCCGTCCATGGCATCGATACCCGTACAGCCACCGATGGCCTTGGACGTTTTGGGGCGACGCATATGTCAAGGTGAGTCGCGCCCTTGGGGGAAAGTTTATATGATAGGATTGACGTCCCGTCATTCCACTGGTTATCTACAGCGGGCCCGGTATATCCTGTCAGCCAAGAAGTCACTGCTGTTGAAGACTGGGTTGTACCCCGCAATCTACGCGTCTCTCTTTTATTACCACGCTCCCCATGTGTGGTGGATCAAGTCTTTTTTGGAACAATGGAACATCCCTGTAAGTGCACGGCGGCGCCCCGGCCGTCAATCCGACGCCGGAATGCGGAAACGATGATTTACTTTAAACTTTAAACCGGCACCACCGCGCACAAAAAATCCTGGATCGAGCCATTAACATAGTCCTAGCTAACTAAAGAATGGGGTAGAGAGATATACCGAGCGATCCGTGTCCTTCGGTCTTCTCGTCGTCGTCCCGATCTCCCGCGGAATCTCCGGTCTCCACCATATTGCCGGAAGGGCACCACATCGCCGGCTTCGTTTACGGGCTCTCACCTCTGGACCGAGGCAACTCGGACACGAAGTTGGCGAGTCGACGTGCCCAAGGATACTGTAGGTTAACTGTAGAACTTATGTCTCTTTGGGGTTTTGGAAGTTGCCATATAAGTGGAGGAATGATATATGGAATTTTGTGATGAACTTGGGGATTTTTGCAAGCATGAGAGAACCAAAAATCCCCACAAAAAAATGGGCAGCCTCCATCCTCATTTGGCCGGCCATTATCAAGTAGGAATGAGAGGAGAGAGTTAAGAGCAAGAGAATGAATCAATAATCCAAGATGATGCAAGGTTGAGTGAAAAGGAAAAAAGGCAAGTCTCATCCATCATCATAACCCTCCATCATCATCAATCATCATGACTCCAAAAGTCAAGCCATCATGAATCATAGAAGTCAAGGTCAAACAAGAGCTATCATGAAGCAACAATATGCAAAGACCACCCTCTACAAAACAAATTTGCATGCTTGCAAATAAGCCCTCCTCCACCAATTTTCAGCCAATGAAAGATACAAAGAAAAATGGCCGAAACGGAAAACAAACTGGCAACTTCAGAAAACTGATCCCGTAATAAATTACAGGAAAACCCCGCTACTGTATATACATACCCGCATTTGTATTCCCACTGAATACAAATGCAATGAGACAGATCTACACTGTACAATACTAGGATCCGGCTTAAACCAAAGCCCGCTAGTATTATCCGTCCGATCATGATCCGTGCAATACCGCACGTATCTGATCGAACCCTGTCATATCTCCATTCGGCCTCTACAGCGTTTCGCCCAAAACTTGAGAAACTGGTCTGTGGGGGACTTTAAAGATTCGTCAATACTTTGGTTGTGGATTTAACCACTAGCACGTCAGAGGTATTAGCCTATACGTAACGGGCTACCAGGTATTGACCAAAAGGGACGTCGATGAGCAAACTCATCCTGACATCCTACTGAGCCTGTCAGTGACAATATCCGTACAGTTCGGTCCGTTCGTCTATGAGCATCGCATGGCGGGCCAAGGGGGTTGGTAAAAGTCAGACCCCCAAAAGCGGTACAAGTCGTGTCGGAGTGTAGCCCAGAACACCCTGAGATACTACTGAAATACCTACCAGTAAATCTCCTGCCTTGGCCAAGGACTTCGTGTAATGGCTCTTATAGACACAGCGCGACCTCACCCCCAATACCGGGAGAGACGAACCCCTGCAGATCCGCTCACTGCCTCCATGTGGCTCGGGACTGTACCCAACTAAAACCTATTTGCACGTCTCCTTTGAGCGTGGTAGGGTAGTAATCAAAGTACAGTGGGAACTCACACGAGACAAATGACGATCTCAGGTCGATGAACTAACTTATACACATGTCACCAGGGAACTGCTATCTGACGTCAGGTATAAGACCAACTAGCATGTTCCCGGCGAGTCCTGTCCGGTGTACTCATAACCCAATGAGCACCTGTATACATCTTAGGTGAACCAACTGACACCAGTGGCTTATGAGACCGGTCACCGCCCCTCGTCGGGGTCTCGACTGTATACACCAGTCTACTCTGGAGTATCGATGCCCTGTCTCGAAACTCCCACGACTAGGGACCTTTTAAGGATGTGCTTTTAGACTACCAGCTCCCACGTATATGATCGCCCTCATACTGCTGGCAGTCAAGCAAGAATCCTAGAGGCTCTATCAACGTGTAATAGCGACCTGTCAGGTCACCTAAAGCAGTACACGATGATAAAGATAAACCAGATAGCATATTATCATCTTGAGTAAGACTGTCCTACTGGGACAGGTCCTCCCTCAATCATTGCAATCACGTGCCTGTGATCCAATAATTGACTCTGAGGGCACTATTTCCAACAATCTCCCACTTTCACTCAAGGCTAATTATTGCGATGTCGCATACTCACAGCCCGTGTGATACCGAACACCCAACTCCTCTACTAGTCAGTCTCACAAAGCTCGTTTGCGAAACTATTGCATTCGAGGAATAGCCTCAGCGAGTGGATCTGCTGTGATGTTTCTTTCTATGTCTCTCTTTATCTCAAGTTCACGGAGAAAGCTATCTCCCGAAATGAGCAATACCTGTCTTAGAATATGTTTGGATGTCTGATGGGACCTTGTTCATAAGTGAACTCCAAATCCAAACTTCTTAAACTGTATCGTCAACTGAACTTAATCAGTATCCTGCGCCATCCTTCCCTCAGTATCCACCTGGACCACCTGTCCAAAATACTGCCCCTTGTCAGAGGGAAAACTATAACTCTGACAACCTCTCTGTCATCCATGTCACCTTGGAAGCCTGGAATGATAACTGTCTCCCGAAGGAGGATGTCGTTATCAAATCCCTAGAACATCCACTTATGTTCTAAAACTGCTCCCGATCGTTTCTCCAGGATTGGATCAATATCGGCTTGTTGCATCCACTGAAAAAACAACATCTGGGGTGATACCTGACATCTCATGATTGACTCATTTACCTAAGCAAATGATCTGCCAATCATGCACATCCCTCTCCCCTTTAGTCTGTAAGACACCTTTAGAGAGGGTGACTCCATCACCTGCAGGTACACCACCATGCCAGGAGTCGTCCATTCTAAATACCTTTAGAATGCTGTCAAGTACCCTAATTGGGAAACTACCCAAATCTAGATCTAAAACCATAGATCCAGTAACCAGAATGTCATGATATATTGTATCCAAGTCCTATGTGGAGAAACTACTGTGTGACAACCAAAGTATAACCGATCATAGTATAGGAATATCACTTCCTACTCTGTGTATGTCATCCAAATACCAGGACATCACACCCTACTACCTTCTTAACAGATCCATCCCCTATTCTGATGAAGTCAAACCTATGATTGTCACGTCAGAAATAGATGATCTATCTCCACTACATCTGCTTTAGTCTATAAATAGACATAAGCCTCTTATCCACCGATGCTTCCGCTGCTCCCACTGACTACGACAACCCTCTGGCAGAGTCATATACACGTGCACTTCCAAAGCTAGTTTAGAACGACGCTATACTCATCCTCCTGCCGGGTCTCGCAGCCTGGAACAACAGCAATGGCAAGTCTGGGTAAACAAGAACCTCTCTGCTACCGTCCTTGAGGCTACTGGAGTACCTCTCGGGTGCCTGAGGTTACCCACCGTATCTGCGGAGTGGCCAATGGAATGTCAAACCAGATTGAATCTTTAGGTTCTTATTAAATTTTCAGTAATCGTTTGCGGTTCTGGAATCACTTCCAGTTCTACCATACTCCCACTACTGTTTTCTGAAAAAATCCATTTTTGTTAAAACTGTGGCGAGTCAAGAACAATATCACTATTGATCTTCCAAATGGTAGAAAGTCAACACTCGTCATAGCCTGGGTCAACCCACAAACAGCCATTACAGAAACGTGCCTTGAGTTATCCAGAGTCTAGTTTTAAGCATAAGCCGGACAACTCCCCGTACCTTAACATCGTTAAGATACAAACTGTTCTATATCCAATATAGGACCAGAAGCACTGATTTAATTGAACCAGATTCAAATCATGCAGCTGTCTCCAGTGCATGTTAACTAAATGGAAAGAGGCCGATCGACATTACTCAACTTAGTAGTGCTTCCAATTATGAGTAATCTGAAAGAGAAGCAAGTTCTGTAATCATTACTATCAACTGAATACCACACACAAGTATCTACATCTTCGATCACCTTGAAGAATCCCGATACTTGCAACACCTGGTTCTCTACTCTATTCTTATACCTATAACTTCTCAAAACTTGGACGTTGTGTTTCTACGAAACACATGTCTAAGACCCATAGAAGTCACAAGTAAACAGAATCTAGTACGAGTACCAACCCCTCTATCCTAATGGACACTGGACAACATACAATACTCTGTATAAGTCCCCTGAGTCTAGTGACTCATTCACTGTGTGTCGTAGGTTGAAAACTGTACTTATGGTTAAGAAGAATTACACCGCTGTTCAATGCTTCTTACCTAACCATCCACTGATATAGGTAAATGTGATAGACATAATTTCAAAAAGGTATATCTCACTCTATAAAAATAGACGTACATATATATCAATTTGAAATTGGTGCATAACAACGGATATTCAAAACCAAATATTTTCCATCTGGCAAACAACCCAGGCGACTTCCTCAAATATCACCAATTACAATGAATTCCGATATAATGAGGACGATCACCTAATTCCTAATAACTTACTCCCACTTATCATCAGTAAAACCATACATATATGAGAATCAAACTTGGTAAATACATACCCTGGAGGAAGTGTCTAATTGGGAAATCAGTTTTCTTTTAACAGTACACAGTGAAACTGAAACATTGAAATGTTTCGATGGGGTATCCGGGTTTCCTAGTAATGCCTCTTCCATTATCCAGATTCACGACTGTAACCGCATAATTCTTTGCCATCTCTCCAAATTCCTTTATATGTCTTTAGTCATTACCTTCTGTACACCCTCTTAGGCCAAATGGTTTTCTTCCTACCCTACCATTCGGCACCAGCCTATGGTTTGGAAGAAGACTATCCAATAAGCATAATGGGTGTACTGTCCTAATCCTAGGAGCACTCGCAATGCGAGAGAAGGTGAAGATAAAAGACAACCGAATAAACCTTATTCCTATTTCTCCTGAACCAGAATCCATCCCCGAACTGGAACAAGTTCCTTTTGAGTTCGTATATAACCATACGATGGAGTATCCAATAAACTGTGGATCTTCGTAGTGATACGGAGTGTTCTGGAAAAATACAAAGGTGATTTAGGATTGGCGAAGAAATACTTGGTTTGGTCGTGAATAGCAGTCGCAATTTACTTTGCCCTCTTACTAATCCCTTGATATGTCTTTACTTAATACCTTCTGTACACCATCATAATGCTAATTGGTTTTCTTCATTCCCCACCGTTCGGCACCAACCTAAGGTTTGGAAGAAGACTATCCAATTTGTGTAATAGGTGTACTATCTCCTAAACCAAGGAGTACTCGCAACCCGAGAGAAGGAAAAAGGAAAAGACAACTGAATAGTCCTATTCGTTTCCTCCAGAACCGGAAACCATCCTCGAATAAATTCCTTCGAGTTCGTATATAACCATACGATGGTTTTGTCCAATGGAAGTGGACGTTCGTAGTAATACGGGGTGTCCTGAAGAAAAAGGTAAAAGTAGGAGTGGCAATGAGGTTTGCAACTCTGACAATCCAAAAGCCAGTGTTTAAGAAGGTTCGGTTAATCTTGGTCACTGAGTCATAGTCTAGGGTCGGGTCAATGGTCGCTGCCAAAGAGAGAGAGAAAAGAAACACTCAGCGTGCACTCTAACCTAGATCAGAATGGTTACCAATTTATGTAATCTGGAAACCTCCCACTGTACCGTCAAATTCTCCTCCAAACCTGAAAGAAGAATTAGTCGGGATCACCCGAGGAGTAAACCAACTCATCAGTGGGAATCGGGATCCAACTATCATCGCATGATAATGTGACAGAATCCGTTCACGTTATCACACTCCAGAAGGTATGCGCATATCTGGCAAGTTTCAGTTTCTTTAGAAACTCCCGATGTGATTTTTGCCCCATGCTCTTATGACCTTGACTAAGGCCAACAAATCATAAGTCGCATGTCAAGTTCTACCCGTCATTGTCCAGGTTAATTTGAACCCACCCGTACAAGCCCTTGACTAGGGCTAACAAGGCTATACGACTGTCCCAAACCAACGCATCTATCTATGCTGCATAAGAATATCCAACAGCTACCAATCACTGTGCCTTGACTATGGCCAACAAACACAGCTTGAATACTATTGATTATCCATATGAAACGACGGAGGGCTACGAATGGTTTCTGGCGAAAACCTTTAACGTAATGAACTTGATATCGTTGAAGGAACCGGATAGCTTTTAAAAATATAGTGACGAAAACCTTTGCTAAAGAGGTCACTCCCGGTGAAGGGATCTCGGCTCTTTCCCCGTAGAATGAGGTGCAGGATATTCCAACTGAATACCACGATGCAAAGCAAAAGTAATCGGCTATAGTGAAGTTATTGCCCTGACGCAAACTTTTGTCCAAGGGGTCAATCCCGGTGAAAGGATCTCGGCCCTTGCCTCGTCGACTGAGGAGCAGGATATTCCAACTGAATACCACGATGCAAAACAAAAGAGAATGTCCTTGCAATAACAGCTTTTTGAAAAAGTGTTCCAACAACATCAGAATAGGTTTGTTTAACTTGCATTGATCTGAATCAACGCAGTCCCATCAATTGATCACACCAATAAAGAACGAAAATAATGACGTACGTATATGCCATCCGCATTCGCCACTGGGTCCCGTCATTACCCGTTAGGTTAGTTAACTAACGACAGAGCGGGGACTGGACTAGCGCGGATGCAAAACATATACAACATCTACTAGTATATATATCAATATATAATATTTCGCTCAAGGCGTGATAAAATGCAACATCATAGAAATGTAATAAGCATCACAGAACAATACAGATATTTGGGATCCCCGGGTTTCACAGAGCCGCTACTGAAACCCGACGTTCCCCTGGTCGTGTGGATAACCTGTGCAATGAAATCCTAGACCCCTACGGGCGCGGCAAGTTACCCGCCAAAACCTGAAGCGAGGCAGCCCCCTTCAGCAATGTGAATGGACCACCCAGCACTTCACGGAATCCGGCAACTTAGGCACCCCTCCTGGGTCAACCTATACCCCTACGAGTGCGGCGAATAGCCCGCCAATTCTAGAGTGAAGCCCCTCCGTCTCAATGCCATGAGATGCGGGCTCGTTGCCCTCTAGAACCCGGCTATCCGTGCACCCCACCGCGGGGTAATCCTAGTACAGAAAGTAAAATACACATACAACATGTACATCGACCTCACCCCGGTCGTGCCCCAAAAGAATAATATACAAACAGGCAGTGACGGCAGTTCACATGTCGGACGCTCGCCCCGCAATATCAAATGTACATAATACAACCAAAACTGTACTAGCATTGCATCCAGGCTATCCCCCACGACCAATTCGCAACATCACAGCACAACACAGAATATCAATGTGAATGTCACGTTCGCAAATCCATCTAACCGGGCTATAGCAGTTAGACAGGATTTACCGATCAAGTGACATTCATGGTGTAACTCTACGCTAGCGCCCCGGCCGTCTACAGACGCCAAATGCGGAACAAAAACTTTTTAATTGGCGCTATCGTATTCTTTAACCCGGATATGCCATTATTGCTAAACTAACAAACTGTAAAGAGTGTAGAAAGTTTATACCGAACGATCCGAGTCCTTCGTTCTTTAACCATCATCCCACGCTCCGTTGCGGCTGCTCCGATCGCGTCGATCTCCGATATCCTCGTCGAGGTGGCACCACATCGTCGATTCTTTAAACGGGCTCCCGCCTCTGACTTGAGGCAACTCGGTCGTCAAGTTTGCTAAAAGAGACGACCAAGAATGATGTAGAGAATGAGTAGATGACTTTGTCTCACTTCGTCCAAATCCGTGGACGATCGGTAAATGAAGTTGCCGAGGGAATCGGGTGATGGAATGAAATGAACTGTAAAATTCCATGCACCCCAAATACTATCATATCTTTTTACAACCATATGAAAACATCAAGTGAGAGAGAGTGTGAGGAGAGAGAGGGGGCCGGCCTCTTATATGGAGGAGGAGGTGACCGTAGGAGAAAGAGAGTAACCTTAAGCAAAATATCATATGTGAACACAAACTAAAATATCTTAAGGAAAACAAAATCTCTTTGAAATCAAAGCAAGAGTCATTAACCTTGTCACCAAATTCTAGAACCTTCTAGAAGCATGACTCACTCTCATCCAAGAAAAGATAAATCCGTCTTTAACCGAATGTTAAAAGACGGCTGATAGAAAACTGGAAACTGGCAACTTCCAAAAGTGATCCTGAAACGACTTTCAGGATAACCCCGAAACTGTATAAATATACCCGCATTTGTATTACGACCGAATACAAATGCAACTGAGACAAAGATATTATACCTACTCAATATAATACTCGGATCCGGCTTAAACCAAAGCCGACCAGTATCATCTGCCCGAAAAATAACACGTGCGTAAACGCACGTGCATTTTCCGAACCCTGCCATAAAACCATACGGCCTCTACAACGTTTCGCCCGAACTTGGGAAACTGTCTGTGGGGGACTCTAATGACTCGTCAGTACCCTGGCAGTGGGTTTAACCATAAACCGTCAGCGGCACTAGCAATGCGTAACGGCTGCCCATGGACTGACCTCAAGGGATGCAGATGAGCGAACTCATCCGGAAAACCCTACTGAGCCTAACAACGACAATGTATATACATTCCGGTCCGTTCGTCTATGAGTATCGCATATCTGCCTAGGGGGCTAGTAACGTCAGACCCCCAATAGCAGTATAAGTCGTGTCGGAGTGAAGCCCAATAACACCCTGAGATACTACTGGAGCACCTACCAGTAAATCTCCTGCCACGGCCGTGGGCTATGTGTAATGGCTCTCCTAGACACAACACGATCTCGCCCCCAATACCGGAAGAGACGAATCCCCTGCCGATCCGCTCACGTGCCTCCATATGGCTCGGGACTGTACCCAAAAGCTACCTGTTTTCACGACTCCTTTGAGCCGTGGTAGGGTAGAAATCAAAGCATAGTGGGAACTCACACGAGACAAATGACGACCTCAGGTCGATGAACTAACCTGTACACATGTCACCAGGGAACTGCTATCTGACGATAGATATAATACTAACTAGCAGATTCCCGGCGAGTCCTGTCCGGTGTACTCATAACCCAATGAGCACCTGTATACATCTTAGGTGATCCTACTGACACCAGTGGCTTGTGAGACCGGCCACCGCCCCTCGTCGGGGTCTTGACTGTACACACTAGTCTACTCCGGAGTATCGATGCCCTGTCTCGAAACTCCCACGACTAGGGACCACAATTAAGGATATGCGTATAAACCACCCAACTCTCACGTATATGATCGCCATCATACTGTTGGTGGTAAAGCAAGATCCTAAGGGCTCTATCAAAGTGCAACATGTAATCAGTCACCTGAACATGTACACGACTGATAAAGGCAAACCAGATAGCATACTATCATTTCGAGTAAGACTGTCATACCGGTATAGGTCCTCCGCAATCATTGCAATCACGTACATGTGATCCAATAATTTGACTATGAGGGCACTATCTCCAACAATCTCCCACTTGCACTCAAGGCTAATTATTGCGATGTCGACTACTCACGGCCCGTGTGAAACCAAACATCCAACTCCTCTACCAATCAGTATCACAAAGCCCGTTTGTAAAACTATTGTGTTCGAGAAATAGCCTTAGTGAGTGGATCCGCCTAGAAGTTTCTTTCTATATCTCTCTAAATCTCAAGTTCGCGGAGAAAGCCATCTCCCGAAACGAGTAATACCTGTCTTAGAATATGTCTGGATATCTGATGGGACCTAGTTCATAAATGAACTCCAAATCCAAACTTCTTAGACTGTATCGATCACTGAACCTAATCAGTATCCGGCACCATGCCACCCACAGTATTCTCTTGGATTACCTGTCCATAATACTGTCACTCTTCGTCAGAGGGAAAACTATAACTCTGACAATCACTCTGTCATCCATGTCACCTTTGAAGCTTGGAATGATAACCGTCTCCCGAAGGAGGCTGCCGTCATCAAATCCGTAGAACATGTACTTATGTTCTAAAACTGCTTCCTTATGTTTCTCCAGGATTGGATTAATACAAACTTATTGCATCTAGTGCAAAACCAACATTTGGTGTGGTACTTGACATCTCATGATTGACTCAATTGCCTAAGCAAGTGATCTGCCAATCATGCTCATCCCTCTCCCCTTTAGTCTGTAAGACACCTTTAGAGAGGGTGACTCCATCACCTGCAGGTACACCACCATGCTAGGAGTCATCTTTTCTAAAAACCATTAGAATACTGTCAAAGTACCTACATTGGGAAACTACCCAAATCCAGATCTAAAACTATAGATCTAGAAACCATAATGTCAAATATTATATCCATATCCTGTCTGGAGAAACAACTGTGTGACGACCACAGTACAACCGATCGTAGTTTAGGAATTTTACTTCCTACTCTGTGTATGTCATCCAGATACCATGACATCACACCCTACTACCTCCTTAACAGATCCATCCCCTATTCTAATTGAAGTCAAACCCATGACTGTCATATCAAAATTAGATGATCTATCTCCGCTATAACTGCTCTAGTCTATAAATAGACATAAGCTACTTGCCCACCATGCTTCCGTTGCTCCCACTGACTACGACAACCCTCCTACCGGGTCTCATAACCTGGAACAACAGTAGTGTCAAGTCTGGGTAGATAAGAACCTCCCTGTCACCGTCCTTGAGGCTACCGATGTACCTCTCGGGTGTCTGAGGTTACCCACCAAATCTGCGGAGTGGCTATTGGAATGTCAAACCTGATTGAATGTATAGGTCCTATTAAATTTTCCATAATCGTTCGCGGTTCTGGAATCACTTCCAGTTCTACCATACTCCCACTACTGTTTTCTGAAAAAGATCCATTTTTACTAAAACTGTGGCAAGTCAAGAACAATATCACTATTGATCTTTCAAATGGTAGAATATCAACCCTCGTCATAGCCAGGGTCAATCCACAAACAGCCATTACAGAAACGTGCCCTGAGTTATCCAGAGTCTGGTTTTAAGCATAAGCTGGACAACTCCCCGTACCTCAATATCTTTTAAGGTACGAACTATTCTATATCCAATATAGAAACTTTGGCACTAATTTAATTGGAACCATATTCAAACCATGCAGCTGTCTCCAGTGCATATCAACTTAATGGAAAGAGGCTAATCAGCATTACTCAACTTAGGAATCCATCCAATTATGAGTAACCTGAAAGAGAAACAAGTTTCTCAAAACCATCACTATCATCTGAATACCAATCACAAGAATCTACATATTCGATCTCTTTGAAGAATCCCGATACTTGTGATACCTTGTTCTCTACTTTATTCTTATACCCACAACTTCTCAAAACTTAGACCATGTATTTCTTCGAAACACTTGTCTAAATACTAGAGAAGTTATAAGTAAACAGAACATAGTACGAGGACCTACCCCTTTGTCCTGATGGACACTGGACAACATACAATACTCTGTATAAGTCCGCTGAGTTAAACAACTCAAAACCTGTGCGTTGTAGGTGGAAAACTGTACCCTGGCGATTTCCTCAAATATCACCAATTACAACGAATTCCGATATAATGAGGATAATCACCTAATTCCCAATATCTTACTCCCACTCATCATCTGTAAAACCATACAGATATGAGAATGAAACCTGGTAAATACATACCCTTGGAGTAAGTGTCTAATCGGGAAAACAGTTTTTCTTTTAACAATGCACTGAAAACATGAAAATGTTTCGTAGGGGTATCCTGGTATTCATAGCAATGCCTCTTCCATAATCCAATTCATGACTTCAACCGTATATTTTATTGCCATCTCTCCAAATCCCTTTATTTTTCTTTAGTCGTTACCTTCTGTACACCATCGTTAGGCTAAATGGTTTTCTTCCTTCCCTACCGTTCGGCACCAGCCTATGGTTTGGAAGAAGACTATCCAGTAAGCATAATAGGTGTACCCTCCTAAACCAAGGAGTACTCGCATCCTGAGAGAAGGTGATAATAAAAGACAACTGAATAATACCTTATTCTTTTAAAGGTGAATTAGGAGTGGCGATGAAGTACGCGGTTTGGTCGTGAATGATATCAGTCGCAATTTACTTTGCCCTCTTTCTAATCCCTTTATTTTGTCTTTACATATTACCTTCTGCACATCCTACTTAGGCTAATTGGTTTTCTTCATTCCCTACCTTTCGGCACCAGCCTATGGTTTGGAATAAGACTATCCAATAAGCGTAATAGGTGTACTCTCCTAAACCAAGGAGCCCTCGCAACCTGAGAGAAGGTGATAATAAAAGACAACTGAATAAACCAATTCTATTTCTCCTGAACCTGGATCCATCCTCGAAGAAGTACCTTCGAGTTCGTATATAACCATACGATGGATCTATCCAATGGAAGTGGATATCCGTAGTAATACTGGTGTTCTGAGAAATTCAAAGGGTAAAAGAAGGAGTGGCAATGACTTATGCAACTCAGACAATCCAAAAAGCCAGTATTTTAAGAAGGTTCGGTCAACCTGGTCACTGAGTCATAGTCTAGGGTCGGTCAAAGGTCGCTGCCAAAGAGAGAGAGAAAAGAAACACTCTGCGTGCACTCTAACCTAGATCAGAATGGTTATCACTTTATCTAATTCGGAAACCTCCTACTGTCCTGTCAAATTCTCCTCCAAACCTAAAGAAGAATCAATCGGGATCACCCGAAGAGTAAACCAACTCATCAGTGGGAATCGGGATCCAACTCTCATCGCATGATAACGTGATGGAATGCATCCACGTTACTCATACTCCAGAAGGTATGCGCATACTTGGCAAGTTTCAGTTTCTTTAGAAACTCCCGATATGATTTTTGCCCCATGCTCTTATAACCTTGGCTTTGGTCAAAGTGTCATAAGTCACATGCCAAGTTCTACCCGTCACTATCTTGTCAATTTGAACCCACCCGCACATGCCCCTGACTTTGGCCAATCGGCAGAACGACTGTCCCAAACTAACTCATCTATCTATGCAACAATCGAATACCCAGCAGCTACCAAACACTATGCCTTAACTTTGGCTAAAATACATAGCTTGAATACTACTGAATACTCAAAAGAAGTGACGGAGGGCTACGGCTGGTTTTTGGCGAAAAACCTTTAACGTAGTGAACTTGATATCGCTGAAGGAACCTGATAGCTTTTTAAAATATAGTGGCGAAAACCTTTTGCTAAAGAGGTCACTCCCGGTAAAGGGATCTCGGCTCTTTCCTCGTGGAATGAGGTGCAGGATATTCCACTGAATACCGCTATGCAAAGCAACTTGTAATCGACTATAGTGAAGTTATTACGCCGACGCAAACTTCTGCCCAAGGGGTCAGTCCCTGTGAAGGGATATCGGCCCTTGCCCCGTCGAATGAGGTGCAGGATATTCCACTGAATACCGCTATGCATAACAAAAGGAAACGTCTTTGTAACAACACTTTTTAAATTTGTTCCAACAACTGCAAACAGGTTTGTTATACTTTGCATTGATCAGAATCAACGCAGTCCCATCATTTAATCACACCAGAAAAGAACGAAAATAAAATGTACGTATATGCCATCCGCACTCGTCACTGGGTCCCGTCATCACCCGTTAGGTTACTTAACTAACGACAGAGCGGGGACTGGACTAGCGCGGGTGTAAAACATATACAACATCTAATAGTATATAAACCAATATACAATAATCGCTCTAGGCGTGATAATATGCAACATTACAGAAAAGTAATAAGTATCACAGAACAATACAGATAATCTGGGATCCCCGGGTTACACAGAGCCGCTGCTGAAACCCGACGTTCCCCTGTCGTGTGGATAGCCTGTGCAATGAAACCTAGACCCCTACGGGTGCGGCAAGTTACCCGCCAAAACCTGAAGCGAGGCAGCCCCCTACAGCATAGTGAATGGACCACCCAGCACTTCACGGAATCCGGTAGCTTGAGCACCCCTCCTTGGGTCAACCTGTACCCCCTACGAGTGCGGCGAATAGTCTGCCAATTCTAGAGTGGGACCCCTCTGCCTCTCAAAGCCATGAGATGCGGACCCGTTTCCCTCCAGAACCCGGCTATCCGTGCACTCCGTCTCGGGGCAAAACCTAGTACAGTAATGAAAAATAGTACAATAGGTACATCGACCGCAACCTGGTCGTGCCCCAAAAGAATATTATACAACAGGCAGTGACGGCAGTCCACAAGTTGGACGCTCGCCCCGCAATATCAAATGTACAAATAAACACAAACTGTACTACCATTGCACACTGCTATCCACCACGACAAATCCGCAACATCACAGCACAACACAGAACATCAACGCGAATGTCACGTTCGCAAACCCGTCTAAAAGAACTATAGCAATCAGACGCGGTTTACCGATCAAATGACATTCCCGGTCGGAGATATAATGTAAGCACTGTAAACTAACGTGCTTAAATTTCGATCGACCAAATATCAAAAAGTGGGCCCCACGACTTACTGGTGAACAGTAACAAAATCTGGGCCAAAACGATATTTACCAAAAACCACAAAATCCAACAGAGAACTCACTGTACAAATTTGGGAGCATAAGCTCACCAAGTGGCCGCGGATGCGCGGTCAAACCATGGGTTTGACCGCGTTTCCGCGGCGGTTTGGTGGGGTCACGAGCCCAATTTTGTCGTCGTTCTAATAAATGCCTGCACAGTTTTCTGAGATGTGTAGAAAAATTTTAGGACACCATTTAAAATCAACAGAAACTGTCAAATTGAAAAAATGTGATTTTTGATTTCCGGTTCGATCGATATTTTAAACGCGTTAGCACAAGTTAGCATAGCAAAATGGTTAGGCTCTGATACCACTGTAAGTCTATGCTAGCGCCCCGGCCGTCTACAGACGCCAAATGCGGAACAAAAACTTTTTAATAGGCGCTATCGTATTCTTTAACCCGGATCTGCCATTATTGCTAAACTAACAAACTGTAAAGAGTGTAGAAAGGTTATACCGAACGATCCGAGTCCTTCGTTCTTTAACCATCATCCCACGCCCCGTTGCGGCTGCTCCGATCGCGTCGATCTCCGATATCCTCGTCGAGGTGGCACCACATCGTCGATTCTTTAAACGGGCTCCCGCCTCTGACTTGAGGCAACTCGGTCGTCAAGTTTGCTAAAAGAGACGAACAAGAATGATGTAGAGAATGAGTAGATGACTTTGTCTCACTTCGTCCAAATCCGTGGACGATCGGTAAATGAAGTTGTCGAGGGAATCGGGTGATGGAATGAAATGAACTGTAAAATTCCATGCACCCTAAATACTATCATATCTTTTTACAACCATATGAAAACATCAAGTGAGAAAGAGTGTGAGGAGAGAGAGGGGGCCGGCCTCTTATATGGAGGAGGAGGTGACCGTAGGAGAAAGAGAGTAACCTTAAGCAAAATATCATATGTGAACACAAACTAAAATATCTTAAGGAAAACAAAACCTCTTTGAAATCAAAGCATGAGTCATTAACCTTGTCACCAAATTCTAGAACCTTCTAGAAGCATGACTCACTCTCATCCAAGAAAAGATAAATCCGTCTTTAACCGAATGTTAAAAGACGGCTGATAGAAAACTGGAAACTGGCAACTTCCAAAAGTGATCCTGAAACGACTTTCAGGATAACCCCGAAACTGTATAAATATACCCGCATTTGTATTACGACCGAATACAAATGCAACTGAGACAAAGATATTATACCTACTCAATATAATACTCGGATCTGGCTTAAACCAAAGCCGACCAGTATCATCTGCCCGAAAAATAACACGTGCGTAAACGCACGTGCATTTTCCGAACCCTGCCATAAAACCATACGGCCTCTACAACGTTTCGTCCGAACTTGGGAAACTGTCTGTGGGGGACTCTAATGACTCGTCAGTACCCTGGCAGTGGGTTTAACCACAAACCGTCAGCGGCACTAGCAATGCGTAACGGCTGCCCATGGACTGACCTCAAGGGATGCCGATGAGCGAACTCATCCGGAAAACCCTACTGAGCCTAACAGTGACAATGTATATACAGTCCGGTCCGTTCGTCTATGAGTATCGCATATCTGCCTAGGGGGCTAGTAACGTCAGACCCCCAATAGCAGTATAAGTCGTGTCGGAGTGAAGCCCAATAACACCCTGAGATACTACTGGAGTACCTACCAGTAAATCTCCTGCCACGGCCGTGGGCTATGTGTAATGGCTCTCCTAGACACAGCACGATCTCGCCCCCAATACCGGGAGAGACGAATCCCCTGCCGATTCGCTCACGTGCCTCCATATGGCTCGGGACTGTACCCAAAAGCTACCTGTTTGCACGACTCCTTTGAGCCGTGGTAGGGTAGAAATCAAAGCACAGTGGGAACTCACACGAGACAAATGACGACCTCAGGTCGATGAACTAACCTGTACACATGTCACCAGGGAACTGCTATCTGACGATAGATATAATACTAACTAGCAGATTCCCGGCGAGTCCTGTCCGGTGTACTCATAACCCAATGAGCACCTGTATACATCTTAGGTGATCCTACTGACACCAGTGGCTTGTGAGACCGGCCACCGCCCCTCGTCGGGGTCTCGACTGTACACACTAGTCTACTCCGGAGTATCGATGCCCTGTCTCGAAACTCCCACGACTAGGGACCACAATTAAGGATATGCGTATAAACCACCCAACTCTCACGTATATGATCGCCATCATACTGTTGGTGGTAAAGCAAGATCCTAAGGGCTCTATCAAAGTGCAACATGTAATCAGTCACCTGAACATGTACACGACTGATAAAGGCAAACCAGATAGCATACTATCATCGCGAGTAAGACTGTCATACCGGTATAGGTCCTCCGCAATCATTGCAATCACGTACATGTGATCCAATAATTGACTATGAGGGCACTATCTCCAACACATGGTCGCAGATATATTGTAAATACTGTGAACTAATGTGTTTAAAATTTTCGATCGATGAAATTTTCCTAAGTGGGCCCCCAAGCACTACTGTAGCACTTAAAGAAATTCTGGGCCCAAAAAGAACATTCCAAAATCCCAATTTTCCTGTAAAAAGATCACTGTGCAAAAATGGTGCAGTGAAGGCACTGTACTGCGGCGGAACCGCGGCCGGAATAGGGGTTTGGCCGCGGTTCTGCGGTGGAGCTACAGTGTCACTCTACCATTTTTTCACAGAAGTCTTAGAATTTCCTGAACATCATTTTGCAACAACCTGAAAAATTTTTGGAGCCAAAAAAATTTCGACAGAGAACTGATACAATGAAATTGTGGTTTTTGGAATTTCGTTCGATCGAAAATGTAAACACATTAGACCAAGCTAGACTAGGTTAATGGCGTGGCTCTGATACCAGTGTAAGTGCACGGCGGCGTCCCGGCCGTCAATCCGACGCCGGAATGCGGAAACGATGATTTACTTTAAACTTTAAACCGGCACCACCGCGCACAAAAAATCCCGGATCGAGCCATTAACATAGTCCTAGCTAACTAAAGAATGGGATAGAGAGATATACCGAGCGATCCGTGTCCTTCGGTCTTCTCGTCGTCGTCCCGATCTCCCGCGGAATCTCCGGTCTCCACCATGTTGCCGGAAGGGCACCACATCGCCGGCTTCGTTTACGGGCTCTCACCTCTGGACCGAGGCAACTCGGGCACGAAGTTGGCGAGTCGACGTGCCCAAGGATACTGTAGGTTAACTGTAGAACTTATATCTCTTTGGGGTTTTGGAAGTTGCCATATAAGTGGAGGAATGATATATGGAATTTTGTGATGAACTTGGGGATTTTTGCAAGCATGAGAGAACCAAAAATCTCCATAAAAAAATGGGCAGCCTCCATCCTCATTTGGCCGGCCATTATCAAGTAGGAATGAGAGGAGAGAGTTGAGAGCAAGAGAATGAATCAATAATCCAAGATAATGCAAGGTTGAGTGAAAAGGAAAAAAGGCAAGTCTCATCCATCATCATAACCCTCCATCATCATCAATCATCATGACTCCAAAAGTCAAGCCATCATGAATCATAGAAGTCAAGGTCAAACAAGAGCTATCATGAAGCAACAATATGCAAAGACCACCCTCCACAAAACAAATTTGCATGCTTGCAAATAAGCCCTCCTCCACCAATTTTCAGCCAATGAAAGATACAAAGAAAAATGGCCGAAACGGAAAACAAACTGTCAACTTCAGAAAACTGATCCCGTAATAAATTACAGGAAAACCCCGCTACTGTATATACATACCCGCATTTATATTCCCACTGAATACAAATGCAATGAGACAAATCTACACTGTACAATACTAGGATCCGGCTTAAACCAAAGCCCGCTAATATTATTCGTCCGATCATGATCCGTGCAATACCGCACGTATCTGATCGAACCCAGCCATATCTCCATACGGCATCTACAGCGTTTCGCCCGAAACTTGAGAAACTGGTCTGTAGGGGACTTTAAAGATTCGTCAATACTTTGGTTGTGGATTTAACCACTAGCACGTCAGAGGTATTAGCCTATACGTAACGGGCTACCAGGTATTGACCAAAAGGGACGTCGATGAGCGAACTCATCCTGACACCCTACTGAGCCTGTCAGTGACAATATCCGTACAGTCCGGTCCGTTCGTCTATAAGCATCGCATGCCGGGCCTAAGGGGTTGGTAAAAGTCAGACCCCCAAAAGCGGTACAAGTCGTGTCGGAGTGTAGCCCAGAACACCCTGAGATACTACTGAAATACCTACCAGTAAATCTCCTGCCTTGGCCAAGGACTTCGTGTAATGGCTCTCCTAGACACAGCGCGACCTCACCCCCAATACCGGGAGAGACGAACCCCTGCAGATCCGCTCACTGCCTCCATGTGGCTCGGGACTGTACCCAACTAAAACCTGTTTGCACGTCTCCTTTGAGCGTGGTAGGGTAGTAATCAAAGTACAGTGGAAACTCACACAAGAAAAATGACGATCTCAGGTCGATGAACTAACCTGTACACATGTTACCAGGGAACTGCTATCTGACGTCTGGTATAAGACCAACTAGCATGTTCCCGGCAAGTCCTGTCCGGTGTACTCATAACCCATTGAGCACCTGTATACATCTTAGGTGAACCAACTGACACCAGTGGCTTGTGAGACCGGCCACCGCCTCTCGTCGGGGTCTCGACTGTATACACTAGTCTACTCTGGAGTATCGATGCTCTGTCTTGAAACTCCCACGACTAGGGACCTTTTAAGGATGTGCTTATAGACTACCAGCTCCCACGTATATGATCGCCCTCATACTGCTGGCAGTTGTTGGGGTAAAAATTTACACCCCGGTTGACCAAGTCAAAATCAAAGTCAACCCCAAGCCCAGTGGGCCCAAGCCCAGATCCAGTGGGCCCATGCCCGGGTTGAGCCCGAATATGAAGCGGCCGGCTTCCCCCCATGCCAAGATAAAAATTTTGTAATAAATAATTTTGTTGTATTTATTTTATTTTATTTTTTTTGGATAAATGTAAGAAAAATAGGCATAAAGCCAAATTTTTGTAAAGCCCATGGCTTATGTGCAAAAAGAAATGGCACATAAGCCACGGGATAGGAAAAATGCCATTTTGTGAAGCCCAAGGGGCTATGTGTAAAGTGCATGGCCTATAAAGGCAAACATAATGAAATATCTAAGGAACTTTTTTTCTCTTTCCAAAAAAGTTTTAGATCTGAGATCTTTCCTCCTTCTTCAAGGTTCCAAAACCTTCTTCTTTCTTTTGAATTAAATCAAGAGTTTTACTCTTTCTTTTTCAAAACTAAATAGTTTTCCACCACAAAACTCATTAAGGGGAACTCAGATCTGCCATCAGATCTCAAAAAGAAAAGATTTTTAAATCTCACATCTCTTTATCTCTAAGATCCGGCCAGCAAAGGAAGAAGAAGAACCCATTTCCTTAACCCAAAGCATCTTAGGAGTTTAACTCCACCATATTTTCTCTTTAGAGATTTTCCGGGGCCAAAAAACCCCCCCTTTTCCTCGCCGGTGCGCCAGCGCTCGAGCGCAAAGCGTCCACGTGCCGACACGTGGCGTGCTTGCGCTCCAGCGCACTGCACTCGAGAGCAAAACGCCCACGTGCCGATACGTGGCACGCTTGCGCTCCAGTGCTCTGCGCTCGAGCGCAAAGCGCCCGCGTGCCGACACGTTGCGCGCTTGCGTTTCAGCGCTCTGCGCTCGAGCGCAAAGCACCCACGTGCCGACACGTGGCGCGCTTGCGCTCAAGAGCTCTGCGCTCGAGCGCACAGCGCCCACGTGCCGACACGTTGCGCGCTTGCGCTCCAGCGCTCTGCGCTCGAGCGCAAAGCGCCCACGTACCGACACGTGGCGCGTTGCGCTCCAGCGCTCTGCGCTCGAGCGCAAAGCGCCCACGTGCCGACACGTGGCGCGCTTGCGCTCAAGCGCCCAGGCGCTGGCCCCACGCATCCTTTGGATGTCTTTTTCCCCTTTTTTTTTATATATATACATATGTATACAAATGTACACTTATACATACTCCACGACACTGTCCCTGCGTGGCTCCCGATATATTTAAACCCCCCTCCAAAACAAAACACACGTACACTGCATATTGAGTTCGCATGACCTGTTTAACCCGTCAATCGGAGGTTTCCTCGCTCCAAAGGCGAGGGGTAATTAATGGCAGCTTAGTTCGCGGCTGCCGGAGATTCGGATCCCCACAATCATTAAACCCCGGCCTATCCTAGGCAGGGGGAATCTGTAGTACGCCTGACAAGCGCGCGTGTATTCCCATCTCAATGGGGTGACGAAAAACACCCTACAGATTCTGGCACGCCCGGTGGGACTTTTCTCTCCTCCCATATTTCGGGTTAAACGTTCATGCGAACTCAATCAATATACATATCGATTGCTTATACTGAATTGATGTTTTTTTCCCGTGCAACAATCAACCTTCGACGAGAATGTCTCCCCAGACGAATTCAACTTCCAATGCGACCCCGATTCCGTACGTAGTCAAGATCAACGCTCGTGTGGTTCTTCCCGCAAGCCTCAGTCGATAGTGGGAGGAACCGCCCCGCCATTTCGGTTCCATCATCATCTACCCTGCCAGAAGTGCTCATCTGGCGGAGATCCCGGCGGAACAGGTGGCCAAGCCTGTCTCAAGGGGTAAGAGGCCGAATGTCGTGATCGCCAAGGCACAACAACCGAAACTTAAGATGGTGTCTGAACGACTCCCTGGTGCTCCAGCGGGGGGCAAGAACTTCGGTACAAAGGGCAACATCAAATGTTGCGGACGAGCTCAGGAGATGACTCCAACAAATACACAATCGGGCGTATCTCCAAGGCCCTCCATCAACCGGTCTGCGGCATCTTCCTAAAGAGCCGAAGTCTGCCAAATGCTTATAACAGAAAAGTTAAGGCAGAAGCGGCTCAGGTATCGAACCAACAAAAGGGCTAAGGTTTCGACCAAACGGAATCGTGTGAAGTTCCAAGTGCAGGGTTGCCCCGCGACGACGGCTGAATCGGACGTAAGAATCAGCAATTCCTTCGAGCCTCTGAAGTGGGTTCAGAAAAATGCTATGACCGCCAGAATCAAGAAGACAGCGGTCCGAACAGTGCCACAAAGAGACGTGTCCCGGCCCCAACAGAAAAAGTATGACACTGTCTCTTCAAGAGTCTATCAAGCACTCTGTGCCGCACGAAAGCAGCGGGGCAAACCCAGGAAAGAAGCGCCAGTACCATTTAAGAACCTGGTTAGGCCAGCCGCCTTCAATCGACTACCAGCTACCGAAACAAGGGGGTCAAGACAACGATCCATGAAATTAGCTGCCAATGATAGAAAGACGTCCGGATATACCATCCATACGGTCTGTATGGCGGGCGGGCGCCCCAGCGACAACCTTCGCAGCAAAAGCAAGGATGGGGCCACCACATCCTAAGCCCAATCTAGCCTGAATGTGGTTGCCGCCGCCCAAGAATAGTCGCCCCCGCTGGATGAAGAAAACCCTCTCGATGAGGATGATAGGCAGATAGACCCCTCGGTCCATGTAGAGTCAAGCTCGGACAGCGAGGAAGAGCCGTCTTTCCGCCCCAGGACTGCGGAGCAGGAGTTGCTTCGAGAGCTTCGAAAACAGCTCAGGAGCAAAGATAAAGAGATGGCCAAGCTCTATTCGAAGATTGACGACTTAACGAACGTGGTGATGCATCTTACGGCTCAAATTGGTCGAGCGCCTCCCAATCAGGCACAAGCCGCTACTAATTAGCCGGGTGATGACAATCCGAGGCAGCCAATGCCTGTTCCTTTGGGACCAAGACCGGTTGAGCCGAATGAAAGCCGACCACATTCCGCTTCTGGGGATGCCTTGGCCCCAGATAGCACTATCCCGCTAACACAGGATCGGATAATGGATTTGGTCACCAGCAAGGTTAAAACATTGGTGGCCGAAGATGAAGCTCAGAAAGAAATCGGCAGTAGTGGGCGGCCATATCCCGCGTAGTACGATCTGATTGAGTTCCCAAGCGGCTATGTCATTCCTAAGTTCGGAAGATTTGATGGAACGGGGAATGCAAATCAGCACGTCGCCCACTTCAAAGCATCGTGCGGAAATACAGGGGGCAATGACGCGCTCCTTCTTCGTCAGTTTGTCAACAGCCTGACCGGCGTCGCCTTCGACTGGTATGCGAGTATACCGGACGGGTCCGTCATTACCTTTGCCCAAATGGAGTCCCTGTTTCGGAAAAGGTTCATGAGTGTCAGTGATAAAATCTCCATTGCCGACCTTGTGAGGACCAAGCCGGGGAAGAATGAAAGCAACACCGACTTTATCGCCCGTTGGCGTAATCTTACAGTCAAGTATGAACCGCCGCTGGAGCAGGACCAGTCCGTCAGCCTTCTCATTGGGAACCTCAGCAATTGGATGGTCCCATTCTTGTGTACAGCGGGCCTCAAGACATTTCAGGAGCTAACCAAGAAAGTCCAAATGCTGGAACGCTCGAAGCAAGAGTCCCCGCCGGATTCTCAGAGAGAGAAAACTTGGAAAAGCAAGCGGGACGACAACCGTAGAAGTGGGAGTTCCAGCAATACCAATGTCTTCAATGCGTCCGACAATGAAGAAAAGCGAAGGGCGGCCGAATCCAAAACTAACCGGTCTCGAATGCCATTGCTGGGAGGAGATGGGCCTTCCCTAGAGGAGAAAAAGAACAAGGTTTACTCTTTCAGAAGGGACAAGGCCCGTAAGATATTTAAAGATGCCTTGAACAACGACCTACAATTGCCGGAGTCGAAAAGACCCCAAGAAGCAAAAATGACCGACAATCCTCTGTATTGCCCGTACCACCGAGTAGCGAGCCATGCGATCGAGGATTGCTATATCTTCAAAGACTGGGTCGAGAAGCAGTACAAGGCTGGAGAGATCGAGCTGTCCAAAAGCGTGTTGGTGAACAATCAAGTTGCAACCACCAACTTTAGACAGACAGAAACTGAAGCCTTCTGGGAGCAGACAGCCGAACCCGCTGCCTTGAGAAATGAAACGGACTCATCGCGGCCTCCGTGGAGTACGCACATATCTAATAAGACAAAGAAGATGATAAAGCTACTTCGGAAAGAACCCTGGACGGAATGGGAAGGGCAGAAGAAGCCTACCAGTCCAGCTGCCAATGCGGCTCCATCAGGCTCAAAATCCAAGAAGCTCAAGAAGAAGAAAAGTGCAGATCGGCGCGAAAAAGAGTCTGCAGGGAGATCGACCATTGAAAAATATATCGATTCCCTCGAAAAATATGAACAAAAGGAAAGAACATTGATTCAATTGAAGGAGTTCTTCTCTGTACAAACGGCTGAAATTCTGGAGGAGTTAGAAGAAGACTCCAATGAAGAGATCCCAGTAGTGACCTGCTACGCCATCCATCTTGGCAGCGACTCCGAGGATGAGCTCTGTTTTTCCGAAGAGGATGAGGAGCTCACCACAAAGGCCAATCAAATCCAGCTCAGAAGCGGCAGGGCTCTACCGCAAAATCAGAGCAACACCCCAAAAGGGAAGGAAAAACAAGTCGCTAATGAAGAAGTTGGCAGAGAACCGGCTGATGAAAACATAAGTCCTTCCTCGGTGGATTATAATGTCTTGGCACATCTCCGAAAGCTTCCGTCTCTCCTGAGCATCTACGACGCCTTGGTCCTATCTAAGGAGCTTAGAGATGTTCTCATTCACGCTCTACAAAACCCCGAGAGGTATCAGGCTCACTTTGCGGAAATTAATATGAAAGAAGCCCAGCACGCTTTGCATGCCGCCGCAGTCACATTTAAGGATGAAGACTTGCTACTGGGAACGACTGAGCATAATCGGCCGCTTTACGTGACCGGGTACAGCGACGGAGATCGAATTAATCGCATATTGATTGATCCGGGGTCCTCAGTAAACATCATGAACTTGCGAACTCTGAAGAGTTTGTCAATGGACGTCCGACACCTGTCAAGGGAAAGGATTGTCCTTCAAGACTTCAACCAAAATTGCCAGCAAGTTCTGGGGTCCATAGCTCTGCCAATCAAATTAGGGGATCTGCAAACTGAAGCTAAGATATACGTGATCGACGCCGACATGTCTTACAAGATTCTCTTAGGGCGGCCGTGGCTCCACGATTACGGCATCATTCCGTCAACTCTCCATCAATGCATGAAGTATACTAAAAATGGCAAAGAAAGACGCATTGACGGAGACATCCAGCTGTTCGGTGTGCATGAAGTCCGATATGAAGATTCTCGGTACTTTATGAACTACCAAAATGCTAAGCCACAACTGACTGAGGATAGACCGGCCCCAAGACTCAAAAGCAAATCTGCGCCGGCTGTCACTTTCAAAAGCAAAAATACCTAAGTGCGCTCGCATTTCGGCAGCGACACTGATGAGTCCGATGCTGGAAGCCCGTTCTTCCGCAAAACTCGCCCTCATTTTGGCAGCGATACGGACGAATCTGTTACTGAAGGCCCATCTAGCAGCAAAGTCCGCCCTCATCTTGGCAGTGACACTGAAGAGTCAGAAGAAGAGGACCTGCCGTGCAACAGCTGTGCAGATCGCCCCCCCATGCAACAAGCGAAACTACGAGAGACCTTCGAAGTTGCAGAAGGGTCCCTGGCCATCACAAGGGTGCCGGAACGGATGTGCAAAGAGCTCGACGCATTGTCAGTCTCTACCGTGGACCAGCTGAAAACTTTCTACGTGCCCGGGAGGAAAAATGGACAGAAGGGCATCCTGTTTTACAGGTCAAACCCCGTTGTGCACCCAGACGACCTTTCTGTCGCATGCCTTCCCTATGAGAGAGGCATAAGAGCCGTCCTCAATCCCAGATACTATGTGCCCGAGATGAGGGAATACTTTAAGAAGTGCGGATGCCGGTTATATCAAACGGAGTCCGAAGCAAAGTTTTACGAAGGGCTATGGTATCCGCCCCAGGTCTGAGCACTCATCGATGGACGAATTCCAGATAGACGGGGCATAGGCTACATTCAACCTGATTCCAAAGCGTGCTACACGATCCATGTTGGTGAGGCCAGCGAAAGATCGAATAATGATGACGAGATAGCCGAGCCAGAAGAAGCTCCTCAAGAGCTCGAAGATGGCGGAAAAGCAACCTTTGATGAGCTAATCGAGATCGACTTAGGAACGCCCGATAATCCAAGGCCGACCTACATCAGCTCACTCTTGTCGGAGGAAATGAAAGAGCAGATAATTGCCCTGCTGCGTGAGTTCGTCGACTGCTTCGCGTGGACATACAAAGAAATGCCTGGCCTTTCCCCTGAGGTAGCCGTGCATAAGCTGGCTATATCTCCTGATGCTAAGCCAGTCAAACAAGCTCCTCGAAGAATGAGAAGGGAGTTGGAAGAAAAGGTCATCGAGGAAACCAAGAAACTCATCGATGCCGGCTTCATCAGGGAAGAGAAATATGCAGACTGGATCGCATGCATAGTCCCAGTGAAGAAGAAAAATGGGCAGATCCGAGTTTGTGTCGATTTCAGGGACCTCAACAAGGCATGTCCTAAAGACGACTTCCCGCTACCGGTCATGGAAATGATGGTCGATGACACCTCAAATTATGAACTGTTCACCTTTATGAAATGGCTCGTCTGGATATAATCAGATCAAGATGTCGCCTGAGGATGAGAAGCACACATCATTGTGAACCCCGATCGGAATATATTGCTACAAGGTAATGCCATTCGGACTGAAGAACGCAGGTGCTACATATCAAAGGGCAATGACTAATATCTTTGATGACCTAATCCATAAAGTCGTCGAATGCTATGTTGATGATCTGGTCGTCAAGACTAAAGCCAAGGCCGATCATATCCAAGATCTCAGGACCGTTCTCACCAGACTGAGGGAATACGATCTGAAGATGAATCCTCTGAAGTGCGCTTTTGGCGTGTCATCGGGAAGATTCCTGGGCTTCATAGTCCGACATCGAGGGATCGAAGTTGACCCATCAAAGATAAAGGCCATCATGGAGATGCCCCTTCCGAAGAGTCTGACGCAGCTAAGATCTTTTCAAGGCAAGCTTGCTTACATACGGAGGTTTATCTCAAATTTATCGGGGAGATGTAGGCCCTTCTCAAAGCTCATGAAGAAAGGAGCTCCTTTTATCTGGGATGCCGAATGTCAAGCAGCGTTCGAAAGCATCAAACAATACTTGTTGCACCCTCCAGTGCTGGCCGCTCCCATTCCAAATAAACCGCTGATTCTCTACACTGCCGCGCTGGACGAGTCACTCGGTGCGCTCCTTTCCCAGAATAACGAGGAGGGAAAAGAAAATGCCCTCTACTACCTCAGTCGAACTCTAGTCGGGGCGGAACACAACTACTCCCCAATCGAAAAGCAATGCCTGGCTCTGATATTTGCTGTGAAGAAGTTGAGGCACTATCTGCTCGCTCATCGGGTTATGCTGATCTACAAGGTCGACCCGCTCAAACACTTGATGACCAGAGCGAACCTAGCCGGCAGAATGGCAAGATGGGCTGTGATGCTACTTGAGTTTGACATAGTTTACACTCCTCAGAAAGCAGTAAAAGGGCAAGCTCTTGCAGACTTTCTCGCTGCTCATCCCATACCAGAAGGGTCGCCGCTAAATTGTGAGTTACCCGATGAACAAGTGTTGCACCTCGAGGAAGATGAGCCATGTTGGGAGCTCTACTTCGATGGAGCCTCGTCAATAAGGACCTCCAGTAAATCAAGCGTCCCGGAGATAAAAGCAGGGATAGGATTGGTGTTCATCACACCATCAATGGGAACCCTACGGCGTTCTTTTGCTCTCACCGAGCCTCGGACAAACAACGAAGCTGAGTATGAAGCTCTGATAGCTGGTTTGGAGCTCGCCATAGAAATGGAAATCCGTCGGCTACGAGTTTACGGTGAATCCCAGCTCGTCGTCAACCAAGTAAGCGGCGATTATAAGATATACAAACCTGAATTAGCTCGGTACATAGGCCGAGTGGTGGAACTAATGAAACGGTTCACTCATATTGAACTAACGAGAGTCCCTAGAGCGTTGAACGGAAAAGCCGACATACTCGCTCGCCTAGCCAAGGAGCTGGCTGATCCTGACATGGACGAAATTCTGATCACAGTCAGGAGCCGACAAATTCTACCCCCAGTCTCTCTACGAGAAGAGGAAAGCGCGGAACAGAAGAGCAGTCCTGCCGAAGAAGCTTCGATCATCCAAGACGAGCCCGATTGGAGAGAACCCTTCATAGAGTACCTCCGATACGACAAGCTGCCCGAAGAAAAATCTGCGAGGATTCAGCTGAAGAAAAGAGCTCTCCGATACGTGTTTGTAAATGACACGTTATACCGCAGGTCATATGACCAACTCTGGCTCAGGTGTCTGTCATTGGCCGAAGCCCAAAAGGTCATGAAAGATGTTCACTCGGGCATTTGCGGTGCCCACCAATCTGGCCCCAAGATGCGACTTCAAATTAAACGGCTTGGGTATTATTGGCCTACCATGATACGAGATTGTGGAGAGCATGCGAGGAAATGTCAAATCTGCCAAATCCATGGTGATTTCATTCACAAGCATCCCAACCCATTGCATCCTACGGTGGCGTCGTGGCCCTTCGAAGTTTGGGGCACCGACATTGTTGGCCCAATTGATCCTCCGTCATCTAAAGGCCACCGGTTCATACTGGCTGCGACAGACTACTTCTCTAGATGGGCTGAAGCTGTCCCGCTAAAAGAAGTCAAGACAAAAGATATTCTGACATTCTTCCAGCATAATATTCTATACCGCTTCGGTACACCAAGAAGAATCATTTCTGACAATGGGCCTTCTTTCAAGAGCTTCAATGTCTCAAGGTTCGCTACTCAGCACAAGATAGACTGGAGATATTCCTCCATCTATAATCCAAGAGCCAATGGGCTAGCCGAAGCCTTCAATAAGACTCTATGCAAGCTCCTGAGGAAAAATGCTTCATCCAACAAGAGAGACTGGAATCTCAAGCTTCACGAGGCATTGTGGGCATATCGTACCACGCACCGTACTCCAACTCAGTCCACTCCATACTCATTGCTCTTCGGAGTGGAGGCGATTCTCCCCCTCGAAATCGAGGTTCCAAGTTTAAGAATGGCCATCCAACATGAGTTGACGGAGGAGGAAAACGCGCTCCTTCGACTTGAAGAACTCGATGCCCTCGAAGAAAAGAGGCTCGCGGTGCAGCAAAATCTGGAGCTATACCGAGCCCAAATGTCACGGGCCTATGACAAGATAACCCGTCTCCGCACTTTCAAGAAAGGTGAATTGGTGTTGGTCCTCAAAAGACCGATCATCCCCAATCGACATGCCAAGGGAAAATTCGAGCCGAACTGGGAAGGACCATACGTCATCGAGAAAGTGTTTGACGGAGGATCCTACCAACTAATAAGTGCCGAGGGAGAAAGGCCCATGCCACCCATCAATGGCCGATATCTCAAGAAATACTACACGTGAATGCTCCAAGTCGCAGGAGAATTGAGCACATCAGCCCTACGGTCAGGATCATACATCCTGCAAAACCGTATACAATCCACGGGCGTAAATGATCCCTATGTCTCCCAAATCCTGCCGGTGAGACTACTTTCAAAGTCCCACCAGCGGAAAGAAAAAAGAAGAAGAAAAAAAAGAAAGAAATAAAAAAAAATAATAAACGGTATGTCCACAAGCAAAACGGGTATGGATGAAAACCCGAAAGGGCTCCGTGAGTAAAAACAGCAGGACTACCGGCGAGTCTGTGAAAACCCGAAAGGATGCAAACTCGTGAAAAGAGATGGAATACACTCGCAAAGTCCTCTCGACCTTGTGAGGAGAAAACCCTGCGTGAGATCCTTACGACTTACAAAGGAGCAACACACTTAGGAATCCTCACGATTCCTAAGGAGAAAATACACCTGCGGGATCCTTACGACTCGTAGGGAGAAAATGCTTTTATGGGACCCTCACGGCCCATAAAATTGAAAAGCCTTAGGTGATAGGGACCCAAACCTGTCTCCTAAGCCATCGTTCCCAAACGGCCAACGGCAAATGATGAGTCGTTCCTGGCATTTCGCTTAAGTATTAGCGGTGCTGATGCCGACCAAAAACCCAAATCCCAAGTCCTCCCAAGGCAAATGATGAGTTGCTCCTGGCATTATTCCAGTGCAGCAATGCTGATGCCAAACAAGATCCAAATTCCAAGTCCCCAAACGGCGAATGATGAGTCGCTCCTGGTACTACATTCTAGTGCAGCGATGCAGACGCCAACCAAAATCCAATTTCTCAAAATTCTCTCAGCCCTACGGTTAGTCCCCAAATTGACTACCGTATACAATCCACGGGCTCAAATAATTCTCGTCATACCCATGCCCCACCACAATTACCAGTTACGCGACTGGTCTCCGCCTTTGGAATTATGCTCCATTGAGAATACCCACTCATGTGTCCTCACGATACATGAGGAGAACAAACCTTTGTGGGATCCTTACGACTCATAAAGGAAAAACACACTTAGGAGTCCTCACGACTCCTAAGGAGAAAATATACTTGCGGGATCCTTACGACTCGTAGGGAGAAAATGCTTTTATGGGACCCTCACGGCCCATAAAATTGAAAAGTCTTAGGTGACAGGGATCTAAACCTGTCTCTTAAGCCATCGCTCTCCAACCCCAAAGTGGCGAATGATGAGTCGCTCCTGGTACCATATTCCAGTGTAGCGATGCAGACGCCAACCAAAATCCAAATCCTATACCCCAACGGCGAATGATGAGTCGCTCCTGGTACCACATTCCAGTGCAGCGATGCAGACGCCAATAAAGCCCTGAAATTTTTCCGGCCCTACGGTTTGGATCATACATCCTGCAAAATCGTATACAATCCACGGGTATAAAACAATCCCGATCTCTCCAAAAAAAAGAGAAAAAAGAAGGAGAAGAAAAAAAAAAGAACGGTATGTCCACAAGCAAAATGGGCACGGATGAAAACCCGAAAGGGCTCCGTGAGTAAAAATAGCGGGACTGCCGACGAGTTTGTGAAAACCCGAAAGGGTGCAAAATCGTAAAAAAGAAAAGAAATGAAATGCACTCGCAAAGTCGTCTCGACCTTGTGAGAAGAAAATTCCCGCGTGAGATCCCTACGACTCACAAAGGAGCAACACACTTAGGAGTCCCCACGACTCTTAAGGAGAAAATACACCTACGAGATCCTTTCGACTTGTAGGGAGAAAATGCTTTTATGGGACCCTCATGGCCCATAAAATTGAAAAGTCTTAGGTGATAGGGATCTAAACCTGCCTCCTAAGCCATTAATTCCCGAATCCTCTCGGGGCAAATGATGAGTCGCTCCTGGAATTATTCCAGTGCAGCAATGCAGATGCCAAACAAAAACCAATTCCCAAACCCTGTCATGACAAATGATGATTCGCTCCTGGTACCATATTCCAGCATAGCGATACTGATGTCAACCAAAATCAAAATCAACAAGTCAACTTCCACTCCGACACCGCAGAAAGCGGAGCAAGTCAGAATCCAATCTCGACACCGCAAGAAGCGGAGCAAGTCACGTCTACCCCTGACACTGCAAGAAGCAGAGCAAGTCAAATCTAGAACCGACCGTCCAAGTCGCTAAAAAGGCAGCACCGACCGTCCAAGTCCCGAAAATGGCAGAACCAACCGTCCAGGTCGCTAAAATGGCAGCACCGACCGTCCACGTCGCAAAAAGGGCAGCATCGACCGTCCACGTCGCTAAAATGGCAGAACCAACCATCCACGTCGCAAAAATGGCAGCATCGACCGTCCACGTCGCTAAAATGGTAGCACCGACCGTCCATGTAGCAAAAGGGCAGAACCGACCGTCCAAGTCGCTAAAATGGTAGCATCGACCGTCCAAGTCGCAAAAAGGGCAGCATCGACCGTCCACGTCGCTAAAATGGCAGCACCGACCCTCCATGTCGCAAAAAGGGCAGAACCGACCGTCCACGTCGCTAAAATGGCAGCACCGACCGTCCACGTCGCAAAAATGGCAGCAACGACCGTCCAAGTCGCTAAAATGGCAGCACCGACCGTCCAAGTCACAAAAAGGGCAGCACCGACCGTCCAAGTCGTTAAAATGGCAGCACCGACCGTCCACGTTGCAAAAAGGGCAGCATCGACCGTCCAAGTCGCAAAAAGGGCAGAACCGACCGTCCACGTCGCTAAAAGGGCAGCAACGACCGTCCAAATCGCAAAAAGGGCAGCACCAACCGTCCAAATCGCAAAAAAGGGCAGCACCGACCGTCCACGTCGCTAAAGTGGCAGCACCGACCGTCCACGTCGCTAAAGTGGCAGCACCGACCGTCCACGTCGCAAAAAGGGCAGTACAGGATTCCTACAAAGCGGGAACCAGATCACTCCGGGCCAGGAAAACGTCTATCACGGACAAAACGTCTCGGAGACGTGTCAAGCAACGACCGTCCATGTCGTAAAATGGGCAGTGCTAGCTTCCCAAAAAAGCGGGGACCAAATCAGGTCGCCTCCAAGTAAAAGAAGATCCATCAATTTCATGCATACGACCCACATATGTGGTGTGCATTTATTGATGGGGGGCAATTTGTTGGGGTAAAAATTTACACCCCGGTTGACCAAGTCAAAATCAAAGTCAACCCCAAGCCAAGTGGGCCCAAGCCCAGATCCAGTGGGCCCATGCCCGGGTCGAGCCCAAACATGAAGCGGCCGGCCTCCCCCCATGCCAAGATAAAAATTTTGTAATAAATAATTTTTTTGTATTTCTTTTATTTTATTTTTTTTGGATAAATGTAAGAAAAATAGGCATAAAGCCAAATTTTTGTAAAGCCCATGGCTTATGTGCAAAAAGAAATGGCACATGAGCCATGGGATAGGCAAAATGGCATTTTGTGAAGCCCAAGGGGCTATGTGTAAAGTGCATGGCCTATAAAGGCAAAGATAATGAAATATCTAAGGAACTTTTTTTCTCTTTCCAAAAAAGTTTTAGATCTGAGATCTTTCCTCCTTCTTCAAGGTTCCAAAACCTTCTTCTTTCTTTTGAATTAAATCAAGGGTTTTACTCTTCCTTTTTCAAATCTAAATAGTTTTCCACCACAAAACCCATTAAGGGGAACTCAGATCTGCCATCAGATCTCAAAAAGAAAAGATTTTTAAATCTCATATCTCTTTATCTCCAAGATCCGGCCAGCAAAGGAAGAAGAAGAACCCATTTCCTTAACCCAAAGCATCTTAGGAGTTTAACTCCACCATATTTTCTCTTTAGAGAATTTCCGGGACCAAAAAACCCCCCTTTTTTCTCGCCGGTGCGCTAGCGCTCGAGCGCAAAGCACCCACGTGCCGACACGTGGCGCGCTTGCGCTCCAGCGCACTGCGCTCGAGCGCAAAACGCCCGCGTGCCGACACGTGGCGCGCTTGCGCTCCAGCGCACTGCGCTCGAGCGCAAAGCGCCCGCGTGCCGACACGTGGCGCGCTTGCGCTCCAGCGCTCTGCGCTCGAGCGCACAGCGCCCGCGTGCGGACACGTGGCGCGCTTGCGCTCCAGCGCTCTGCGCTCGAGCGCACAGCGCCCACGTGCCGACACGTGGCGCGCTTGCGCTCCAGCGCTCTGCGCTCGAGCGCACAGCGCCCACGTGCCGACACGTGGCGCGCTTGCGCTCCAGCGCTCTGCGCTCGAGCGCAGAGCGCCCACGTGCCGACCGTGGCGCTCCAGCGCAAAGCGCCCACGTGCCGACACGTGGCGCGCTTGCGCTCAAGCACCCAGGCGCTGGCCCCACGCATCCTTTGGATGTCTTTCCCCCCTTTTTTATATATATACATATGTATACAAATGTACACATATACATACTCCACAACACTGTCCCTGTTAGAAAAAATTTCTAACGGGGCGCTGCCCCGCACCCCGCAAGGGGGCTACTAGCCCCCTTGACCCCCAGCCCGCTATCCGGGTAGCGGGATCCCCGTAAAAAACTCTGCGTGGCTCCCGATATATTTCAACCCCCCTCCAAAACAAAACACACGTACACTGCACATTGAGTTCGCATGACCTGTTTAACCCGTCAATCGGAGGTTCCCTCGCTCCAAAGGCGAGGGGTAATTAACGGCAGTTTAGTTCGCGGCTGCCGGAGATTCGGATCCCCATAATCATTAAACCCCGGCCTACCCTAGGCAGGGGGAATCTGTAGGACGCTTGACAAGCGCGCGCGTATTCCCATCTCAATGGGGTAACGAAAAACACCCTACAGCAGTCAAGCAAGAATCCTAGGGGCTCTATCAACGTGTAATAGCGACCTGTCAGGTCACCTAAAGCAGTACACGATGATAAAGATAAAGCAGATACCATACTATCATCTTGACCAAGACTGTCCTACTGGGACAGGTCCTCCCTCAATCATTGCAATCACGTGCCTGTGATCCAATAATTGAATCTGAGGGCACTATCTCCAACAATCCCGACCCACACTTTTCTCTTATCAGATCAGGAAGTTTCGATTTCATTGGAAGAGTTAGTGGAGATCTCCGGCTTACCCATCAGAGGGGAGCACTATAGGGAGATATTTCCCCCCGATGAGTACATCTTTGCCACTAATTCAGTGGTAATGGGCCTGACCCCGGAGAACGCCATTCAACATCAGTTCCCCAGCTTGATCAAGGTGTTGAATATGTACGAGAATTTATTCCCGGAGTCTGGCGGGCATGGGGTTAGCTTCAGAGATTTTATCGCCCGCTTTCTTCGCCCGAAATTTCTGTCTAAGCAGGCCGTGAAATTCGCTAAACTCGATGACCCGTTCGGGTTTGGTTTAGATAACTTGCAGACGGCGGAAGCGGATCTCAAGAATTTCTTAATTCCGAACACTCCAGTTGTCCCCTTTGCGGAGATCACTGCCCCAGGTATTGACGGAGAGTCATTATTTTTAGGGTTTATTGGCCTGTGGTTGAGTTATTTCATGCTTCCTACGCACCCCCGCTATATGAGGCCGTCTGTCTTTTATCCGGCCCATCGCATTATCGTGGGGACGTGCGTGGACGTTGGGATCGTGGGGTTAGCTCATCTATACCACAACCCGAGTTTAGCAGCTGACACTACTCAGCCAGGGTTAAAGTCCGTGTATCTCCCATTGCATTACTTCACATCAAGGATAGAGATGCACGTGCTGGGTGCCTTTGGGGTTCACAAAAGACCCCAGTTCTACGAAAGCTACAACTTCCTTCGGGTCATGTACCTAGTTGATGCTTCCGCTCCAGACCCATCACAGCGAGAGGCTCGGAGATTACTCCTTCGGTCATGCATGGTTAGGGACAGTATGACATTTGTCGATAAAGTCTTAAGTATCGGCAAAGAATCCACCAAAGTGGTCCAACCGTTGCGCAATACTTTTAAGGATGGGGCTTCTGCATTGAGGGCCCGGGAGGTTATGCACCTGTACTTTTTCAGGCCGGACTTCCTAGTTTTTGACAGAATGCCTCGGTGTTGTTCATGAGGTACAACCCGCACCGCTTTGTTCAACAGTTGGATTATAATCAAGGTGTTCCTCTCGAGGCATTCTTAGTCGAGCCGGCTGCTACGGAGGAAGGTATTCATAGCATGCTGCACCATTTTATGCAATTAAATACGGGGTCCCATTTTCTCGTTAGCGAGACGAGATATGTGCCGAAAGCTTCGAACGCTTACGTGGCGTGGTACCAGCATGCGACGGGTGCTTTTATCAGGGAGGAAAGGCGGCTGTTACTCGATCACAAGGATGCCGTCCCAGCCAGTAATTCTGCGGTCCCTTTGAAGCAACGGACCACGGTTCGTCCTTCTTTAAGAGAAATCACTATGGCTGTGGTCCCACAAGCTTTCCCTGAGAAGCTTTAACCGGATGTTCCCGCAACTGCGGTAGCCATGGCGTCTCCAGACTCGGGCATCGGTTCAGAGATCAGAACCCGCCGTCCGAAGAGGCCTTTCAAGTGAAAGCTCTTATTGTCAGCCGTTGGTGTCAGTTCGTAGAAGAGAAAGAAATATCTATTCTCTGCCGACATCGTATTCGTCTAGGAGCCCCATGCTCCCTACAGTGAGGGCTTGTGCAAATATGGCACTAATGAGGGTTTGTTTGACGCACCTGCAACCGATACTGATCTACAGGTTGCCCTCGCAGTTTCCGAGTGACTGGCTCGCGAGGAAGCGGCGTTGGTCCCTATTGCGGAGTCAGGTATACTTCATTGACATTCTTCTGCCCCTATCCCTTCTCCCCTTATTATGCTTTTATTAACGCTCTCTTCTTCAATAGGTATTTCTGCCGAAGAGGCTCTTGCGACTTCCCTCAGGACAATCGAGTTGGAAGAGAGGCTCCGCGCTTCTTTAGGCCTTGGTATAATTCGTTTCATTACATCTTTACTCATTTTATTCATGACCTGGCACTTTTCTTCGCCTTATTACAGGAATTACCAAAACCCACGTTGTTTCAAGTATAGTGCCAATCCTAAGCAGTGATGCAGCAAAGCTTCCAGAGCCACCGATCACGGCCGCGGCCATCTTAAAGTCACCACAGGAGGCGTTGCTGAAGTAGCCAATGATGGACGCCGTAGTGGCTCTGGAGCCAGAACTCGGTTCTGACGACGACGTTCCCCTGTCGGAAGGCGATGCTGTCTTGGCCGTGGGTGTAGGCTCCAGAAATGTTCCACCTGCTGACATTCCTTCGGTGGACGTTCTTTCTGCCCTGTCTACTGCCCATAAACAGGTTGCGCGTATAGCTCGTGAAGAGAGTGAAGGACTACTTCAAGGTAGAACATTGCACGGTCCTTAATAATAGCTCCTCCACTCATGTCTATTTATTTAACATACACATTTTCTTGTAAGCAGGGCCGAGTCCCGATAGTGGCATGGAAGGTGAGACGCCGATGATTACAGAGCCCGAAGCGGCCACTATTTCTCGGGAATCTGGGACTGCCCAGATTTCTGCTCTTTCTCTTTGTGGCTTCTTAGTATCAGCGGGTGTCGCAAGAAATATGATGGCCCTTGTCGAGTCAAGGGATGAAGCTATGGGTGCGGAATCTACTCCCCCGAGGGAAAATGAGGAAGCCGTTACACTTGGTGATGCTTTCGGCACGGTTTCAGTCTCTGACCTATCAGGTACTCCTTGGGCTATTATCTTTGTGTTTTTAATCTTGTTAAGCCCCACTAATGATATTTTGTTTGTCTCGAGCGTAGGCGCGCTAAACCCTGAAGCTGTGCCGGCTAAAGAATTATCGTCGGCCGCCACTTTGACGGTCACGGTTCCTTCGCTTTCTTCTGTGCCTCTTCAAATTTTGGAAGGTATAAGTTTCTCACTTAGTTTCTTTACTGTGAATACAATCCTCTTTGTATTGATTATATATTGTTGTGACTCTGCAGGAGTACTTTTCAACCACTTATACCATGTGCTAAACCCGCATTTTTCCTTCCAGTCGGAAGTCGTTCCATCTTTCGGTATTGGTCAGTATCTTCTTCACCTAGTGTTTCTATTTTTTATGAGTAGACTTCTTGTTGCTAAGCCTTTCTTATATTGACCACAGTATCAAAGCTCGAAGGAGGAAGCGAAAGAATAGCAACGCCTCCGGTGCTCCTCGTTTTGCTACCTACAACAGCCGGTAGATTCCGTCCCTCGGGTGTTTTCTTTGTCTTCCGAGTTGAAATCTGACCATAATTTATTTTGTAGTGATTACACTGGCTTCAGCTCCTTTTGAGTCCTACATTCCTACGCCCACGGGGCCCTTCGCTAAACGTCTATCTTTCAGGGGCGCAGTGAATAGCCGGCGAATGTTAAGCAAGTTTATTGAAGATCTCGACGCCGAGGCCCTCACCTCTGCTACGGATTTTGCCGACGAAGTCAATCCAATGCTGGCGACGCTCGTGAATTTCAATAATGAAGATCTCGTCAGTTCTTGGGTTGATTATTGCAGGAAGATCGAGGCTTGCCTGCATGAGATTGAGCTTAGGCGTCTTGCTCCCGAGGTATTGACTTTGAACTCTCATCGGGCTACATGGGTCGAGCAGAGTGTCTCTTTCATTCGATATTTTGAACAAGAGGCGGCCTTGAGGTGAAAGGAGCATGAGGCGGTTTCCGACAAATCCGTCCAATTGCACGCCTAGGTTGACGCGAATGCTGCGCAGCTGAAAGCTATTTTTGAAAACCTCCAACGATATACTTCTGACAGGCTGGCGTTAAGGCAGAAGCTTGACTTCACCGAGCGGGTCACACAGGATTGCGAAACTGCCAAGCAGGAAATCGATGAGAAGTTTCATCCTGTTTGCAACAACGGGATCAAATCGAAGCGGAGTTGGCCGCCGTAGCTGAACGCGAGAAGGAGTTGAGGGGAGCACGCGAGCGGTTCGTCAGTTTGTTGAAAACTGATTGTAAACTTCTGATTCATGAATAAGTGTCATTGTACCCCCTTTCTTGTACAGATTGTAAACTTCTGATTCATGAATAACATGTATTCATTTTGATTCCTAAATGAAATGTATCTTGTATTCACTTAAATTCATGAATAAAAGACATATTTTATTTCATACTGGTATTTCTCTTTTCTTTGATATCTTGATTTGGTGTGAAGTAGTTTATATACTCATTTCGGAGTTTGTAGTTTATTCACTCATCCCGGAGTCTCTAGTTTATGGACTTATTTCGAAGTTTTTAATTTATTCACTCATCCCGGAGTCTCTAGTTTATGGACTCATTTCGGAGTTTGTTTAGTTTACCTTCCTTAGGCTTGTAGGAAAACTTATCCTAACATCATAGATAACCCCTGCTCTTTACGACAGAGGTTCGTTAGGTTTTATGGTACTAGGGTTTTTGTCCGTCGTACAGTCGCGCGGGCTGATGCATTCCTGATATGCAGTCTTTACGCTGCTGTTCGAGTAGCCCCACGACTGTCGTGTCACTGATCCCTTCGGGGGCTGGACAAGACGTCTTCAAGTAATCTCCTTAGGCAGCTTGACCGTCGGAAGAGCAAGCGTTAGGAATTTTGCCAGGCCGCTTTTTACTTGAGGTTAGGCTCAATTTGGGAGCCTCGATGAGTCATAACCATTCCGCACTGGTGTGGGATGATCTCCGATAGTCTTTCGGGTTTTATTTGAGTTGCCGTCAAGACCCTAAAGCTAGGAATTTAGCCTTCGCTTCCTTTTTTGACACTACGAATGTCGAGGTGATCTCTAGGTTGTTTTGTGAACCGTCGAGACTTAGAACTAGGGACTTTGTCAAGGCTTCGTTTTGTTTCGACCGTCGGGTCATTTGTTGACGTTGCGTCTGCATCCTACTGGAGTGAGAAAAAACGCCGTTGTTGACACTATGTCTGCTGTAACGAGACGAGTGTCGAGGTGGTCTTTAGGTTATTTCTGAACCGTCGAGGCTTGGAACTTGGGACTTTGCCATGGCTCCGCTTTGTTTCGACCCTGGGGTCGTTTGTTGACGTTGCGTCTGTATCTTGCTGGAGTGAGAAGAAATGCTGTTGTTGACACTATGTCTGCTGTAACGAGACGAGTGTCGAGGTAGTCTCTAGGTTGTTTGTGAACCGTCGAGGCTTAGAACTAGGGACTTTGCCATGGCTCCGCTTTGTTTCGACCCTAGGGTCTTTGTTGATGTCGCGTCTGCATCCTGCTGGAGTGAGAAGAAACGCCGTTGTTGACACTACGCCTGCTGTAACGAGATGGGTGTCGAGGTGGTCTCTATGTTGTTTGTGAACCGTCGAGGCTTGGAACTAGGGACTTTGCCATGACTCCGCTTTGTTTCGACTCTGGGGGCGTTTGTTGACGTTGCATCTGCATCTTGCTGGAGTGAGAAGAAATGTCGTTGTTGACATTGCGTCTGCTGTAACGAGACGAGTGTCGAGGTGGTCTCTAGATTGTTTGTGAACCGTCGAGGCTTGGAACTAGGGACTTTGCCATGGCTCCGTTTTGTTTTGACCCTGGGGTCGTTTGTTGACGTTGCGTCTGCATCCCGGTGGAGTGAAAAGAAACGTCATTGTTGACATTGCGTCTGCTGTAACGAGACGAGTGTCGAGGTGGTCTCTAGGTTGTTTATGAACCGTAGAGGCTTGGAACTAGGGACTTTTCCATGGCTCCGTTTTGTTTTGACCCTGGAGTCGTTTGTTGATATTGTGTCTGCATCCAGCTGGAGTAAGAAGAAACGCCGTTGTCGACACTATGTCTACTGTAACGAGATGAGTGTCGAGATGGTCTCTAGGTTGTTTGTGAACCGTTGAGACTTGACGGAGTCTGGTAGGAAAAAATGGTTCCCTTTTTCATTTGTGCCCATGGATTATATACAGAGGTCGGTGTAGACTCACCTGCAGGGAAAACATTTCATTTTTTTATTTCTTTCCACGATGCTCTATCATTTCAGTTTTTTATATCGCGAAAGTCGCAATTGCCCAATCATTTTGGCTTATTATCGCGGTGCTCAATCATTTCGGCTATTCTTTTCTTTTTACTCGCTGCTTTTTATTGCGAGTTGCCCAAACATTTCGGCTGTTTTTATATGTATATATTTGCTCGCCAATTTTTTTTGCGAGTTGCCCCATCATTTCGGCTATTTTATATGCGTTTTTTTGCTCGCCGATTTTTTTTGCGAGTATGGAACTTGAGATCTAATACCAATCTTGGCATCAGCACCGCTGCAACTGGAATATTACCAGGAGCGAATCATCATTTTCCTTGAAAGGACATGGAATTTGATACCGATTTATAGATCGGCATCGCTGCTACTGGGATATTGCCAAGAGCGAATCATCATTTTCCTTTGTTGATTTGAACAAAGGTGGCTTAGCAAATAGGGTTAGGATCCTGTCGACTAAGGCTTTTTGACTTTACGAGTCGTAAGGGTCTCATAAAGGTATTTCTCCCTGCGAGTCGTCAGGATCTCGTAGGTGTATTTTCTACTTAGGAATCGTGGGGATCCATAAGTGTGTGTTCTCTTATAACTCGTAAGGATATCATAAGAGTATTTTCTCCTTATAAGTCGAGAGGACTTATAAGTGTCGTTCAACATATGAGGACATTCCTCATTGGTGGGACTTGGTAGGGGAAATCGTTTATTTATACCCGTGGATTGTATACAAGGGCCAATATCAGACCGCCTGTAGGGAAACTTAGGGAATACGATGGCTTAAGGATAGGTTTGGATCCCTATAACTTAAGACTTTGAATCCTATGAGCCGTGAGGGTCTCATAGTGGGATTTCTGTTAGTTATATGTATGCCCTAGAGGCCATTACTGTACATGCGATATATATTGTAGTGGATGCTTGGACATATATAGGGAGGACTTTCTTGCTCGACATGCTAGTATGCTATCTGGTTGCACTTTGTCTTAACATGTTGACTTATATAAGTGATGTTGTCTTGCTCTCACATGTTGATAAAGCCCTTAGGATGTGTACTTGACTACCAGGACTATGATGGAGATCAAACTAGTGGGGCCAAGGGTAGTCCATAAGTACACCCTATAATTGTTCCTAGTCGTGGGAGTATCGAGACAGAGCATCGATACTCCGGGGTAGACTAGCGTATGTGCTTCTTGACCTATATGATGGGCGATGGATGATCCCACATCCATTGGTGTTTGACATCAGAGAAGATATACGGGTGCTCAGTGGAGACTGGGTACACTGAACGGACCCACCGAGAACTCCTATATGGTATTATACCTATTGTCAGATAGCAGTTCTCTAGTGACACTGGTACAGGTTAGTCTGTCGACCTGAGATCTGTAAGTCCACGGTAGCGCCCCGGCCGTCTAACAGACGCCAAATGCGGAACAAAAACTTTTTACAACTGGCGCCATCGCGTACTATAACCCGGATCTGCCATTAAAGCTAAACTAACAAACTACAAAGTGGGAAGAAATGTTATACGGAACGATAGGAGTCCTTCGGTCTTCAATCATCATCCCACGCTTTGTTGCGGCTGCACCGATCTCCCGAATCTCCAATCTTCTCGTCCAGGTGGCACCACGTCGACGGATCTTTAAACGGGCTCCCGCCTCTGAACCGAGGCAACTCGGTCGTCAAGTTTGCCAAAAGAGACGACCAAGATATTGTAGAGAATGAGTAGAACACTTTGTCTCATTACGTCCAAACCAGTGGAGGAACGGTTAATGAAGTTGCCTTTTGGATCGGGTGAAATGAGAAATGAGGCCGTCTAATTTTCATGAACCCGAATCTATCATAATCTTTTTTCCTTCAAATGAACAACCATGATCCTCTTCAAGAGATGGGGCCGGCCTAAATAGAGGTGGGGGGGTGAGTGTAGGAGGGGAGAGGGTAACCATAACCATAATGAAGAGAATGAGTCATTAACCACCTAGTATGAACACAATAAAGTAAAGAATGGCTCATTAACCTTAGTCACCCTTTCATTAAAGCACCATTAATGAACAAAGCCACCTCACCATCCTAGTCACCATCTTCTAGAAGCCTCTAGAAACTTCCACACTCATCTCAAGAACAGATAAATCCGTATTTAACCGAATGTTAAATACGGCTGATAGAAAACCGGAAATTGGCAACTTCTAAAAGTGATCCTGAAACGAATTTCAGGATAACCCCGTAATGGTATAAACATACCCACATTTATATTACGACCGAATACAAATACATCTGAGACAAAGATATTATATCTATACAGTATAATACTTGGATCCGGTTTAAACCAAAGCCGACCAGTATTATCTGCCCGAAATATGACACGTGCGAAAACGCACGTGCATTTTCCGAACCTTGCCATAAAACCATACGGCCTCTACAACGTTTCGCCCGAAATTGGGAATGTGTCTGTGGGGGACTCTAATGACTCATCAACACACTGGCACTGGGTATAACCACTAGCACATCAGAGGTACTAGCTGTACGTAACGGTTTGCCTATATATTGATTGGAAGGGAAGCTGACGAGCGAACTCATCCATAAACCCTACTGAGCCTAACAGTGACAATATACATACAGTCCAGTCCGTTCGTCCATGAGTATCGCATATCTGTCTAGGGGCTGGTAACGTCAGACCCCAATAGCAGTATAAGTCGTGTCAGAGAGTGGCCCAGAACACCCTGAGATACTACTGGAGTACCTACCAGTAAATCTCCTGCCTTGGCCGAGAGCTTTGTGTAATGGATCTCCTAGACACAGCGCGATCTCACCCCCAATACCGGGAGAGACGAATCCCCTGCCAATCCGCTCACTTGCCTCCATGTGGCTCGGGACTGTACCCAACTAAAACCTGTTTGCACAACTCCTTTGAGCGTGGTAGGGTAGTAATCTAAGCACAGTGGGAACTCACACGAGACAAATGACGATCTCAGGTCGATGAACTAACCTGTACACATGTCACCAGGGAACTGCTAACTGACGATATGTATAATACCAATTAGCAGGTTCCCGGCGAGTCCTGTCCGGTGTACTCATAACCTAATGAGCACCTGTATACATCTTAGGTGATCCAACTGACACCAGTGGCTTGTGAGACCGTCCACCGCCCCTCGTCGAGGTCTCGACTGTATACACTAGTCTACTCTGGAGTATCGATGCCCTGTCTCGAAACTCCCACGACTAGGGACACTTTAAGAATGTGCTTACAGACCCCAGCTCCCACGTATATGATCGCCATCATACTGCTGGTAGTCAAGCAAGAATCCTATGGGCTCTATCATCATGCAATAGTGAACTAAAGCATGTATACGATGATAAAGTCAAACCAGATAGCAAACTATCATCTCGAGCAAGACTGTCATATCGGTATAGGTCCTGTTGGAGATAGTGCCCTCAGAGTCAATTATTGGATCACAGGCACGTGATTGCAATGATTGAGGGAGGACCTATCCCGGTAGGACAGTCTTACTCGAGATGATAGTATGCTATCTGGTTCACCTTTATCATCGTGTACTGCTTTAGGTGACATGACAGATCACTATTGCACGTTGATAGAGCCCCTAGGATTCTTGCTTGACTACCGGCAGTATGAGGGCGATCATATACGTGGGAGCTGGTAGTCTATAAGCACATCCTTAAAAGGTCCCTAGTCGTAGGAGTTTCGAGACAGGGCATCGATACTCCAGAGTAGACTAGTGTATACAGTCGAGACCCCGACGAGGGGCGGTGGCCGGTCTCACAAGCCACTGGTGTCAGTTGGTTCACCTAAGATGTATACAGGTGCTCATTGGGTTATGAGTACACCGGACAGGACTCGCCGGGAACATGCTAGTTGGTCTTATACCTGACGTCAGATAGCAGTTCCCTGGTGACATGTGTACAGGTTAGTTCATCGACCTGGGGATCGTCATTTGTCTCGAGTGAGTTCCTACTGTACTTTGATTACTACCCTACCACGGCTCAAAGGAGTCGTGCAAACAGGTTTTAGTTGGGTACAGTCCCGAGCCACATGGAGGCAGTGAGCGGATCTTCAGGGGTTCGCTCTCCCGGTATTGGGGGTGAGGTCGCGCTGTGTCTAGGAGAGCCATTACACGAAGACCTTGGCCAAGGCAGGAGATTTACTGGTAGGTATTCCAGTAGTATCTCAGGGTGTTCTGGGCTACACTCCGACATGACTTGTACCGCTTTTGGGGGTCTGACTTTTACCAACCCCCTAGGCCCGACATGCGATGCTCATAGACGAACGGACCGGACTGTACGGATATTGTCACTGACAGGCTCAGTAGGGTGTCAGGATGAGTTCACTCATCGACGTCCCTTTTGGTCAATAGCTGGTGGCCCGTCATGTATTGGCTTATACCTCTGACGTGCTAGTGGTTAAATCCACAGCCATAGTATTGACGAGTCTTTAGAGTCCACCACACTTTCAGTTACTCAAGCTTTCGGGCGAAACGCTGTAGAGGCCGTATGGAGATATGACAGGGTCCGATCAGATACGTGCGGTCTTGCACGGATCATGATCGGACGGTTTGTACTAGTGGCCATATGGTTATATGGCAGGGTTCGATCAGATACGTGCGGTATTGTACGGATCAGGATCGGACGAATATTACTAGCCGGCTTTGGTTTAAGTCGGTCCTAGTTTAGTACAGTGTAGATTTTGTCTCTTTGCATTTGTATCCGGTCGGAATACAGATGCGGGTGTGTATGCACAGTATCGGGGTTTTCCTGTAATTTATTACGGGACCAGTTTTCTGGAGTTGCCAGTTTGCATTCCGTTCCGGCCGGTTTTCCTTTGCTCTTTCCCGGCCGGACTTTTCTGATGGAGGGGGTTATTTGCAGTTTTGCAAATAACACTTTGTGGGGGACTTATTTGCATAAGGTTTGATATGATAAGCATCTTTGCTTTTCATGCATTTATGAGATTTGATGAGATTAGAAATGAAGTGAGGTTTGATGTTGATTTAGTGATGATTATGTTTTAGGATGTGGTCACCACTTTTGCTTCCTACACTCACCTCCCTCTTGCTATCATATTGTTTTTGCTCCACCATTTTTATTATCACTTGATGAGAGAGTTTTATTCATGGTTGAGAAAAAGAAAGAGAGAAAGAAAAGAGAAGAAGAGAGTTTCATCTTCATCCTTGAGAGTGTTTCATTTTCTTGATCTCATTTCATGTTAAGTAAAATGCAAGCACCATTTTTCTTGTCTTGTTTCCTCCATCATCCACAAATGGCAACAAACCCCAAAAGAGACTATGATTCTACACTACACTTCCTACAGCATCTCTTGGGCGCGTCGGGTAGCCTACTTCGCGCCCGAGTTGCCTCGGTATTGAGGTGGGAGCCCGTAAAAGCTACAGGCGATGTGGTGCCCTTCCGGAGAGGAGGCGACGACCGGAGTTCCTGCGAGGAGATCGGAGTGGAGATGAAGACCGGAGGACTCGGATCAGTCGGTACATCTCTAACCTATCTTGTTACTTTGCTAGATCTAGTTTAATGGAACGATCCGGGGTTTAGTGCGCGGTGGTGCCGGTTTGCTAAGTCCGCAAAATTAAAGTTTATCACCGTTTCCGCGTTTGGCCGTCGGATTGACGACCGGGGCACCGCCGTGCACTTACAGTGGTATCAGAGCCTCGCTATTAACTTCGTCTAGCTTGGTTTTATGAGTTTTACGTTTCCGATCGAACAAAATCCCGAAAACGCGTTTTTCAAGCACATCAGTTTCTGTCGAATTTTTTTTGAGTCCAAAAATTTTTCAGGTTGTCTCAGAGTGATGTGCAGGGAATTGTAAGCATACTGTAAAAATTTGGTACCATGAACTCACCCTTCCACCGCGGAACCACAGCCAAACCCCTGCTTGGGCCGTGGTTCCGCCGCAGTGTTAACTGTTCATACCCCCAAAACTTTGCAGAATGTTCCTGAGTTGAAAATGTGTTTTCTGGAATATTAAAATTGGGCCCAGGTTTTCTGTGAGTGCTACAGTTTTGATTGGGGGCCCACTTGTTAATTTTTTGATCAATCGGAAAATTTTAAACACATAGTTCACAGTATTTACATTATATCTGCGACCGTGAATGTCACTCGATCGGTAAATCCCGTCTAACTGCTATAGCCCGGTTAGACGGATTTGCGAACGTGACTTTCACGTTGATGTTCTGTGTTTATGCTGTGTTGTTGCGGATCGGTCGTGGGGGATAGCCTGGATGCAATGCTAGTACAGGTGCTGTTGTATTATGTACATTTGATATTGCAGGGCGAGCGTCCAACATGTGGACTGCCGTCACTGCCTGTCTGTATTATTCTTTTGGGGCACGACCTGGTTGCGGTCGATGTACCCGGTGTATGTATATTTTATTTTCTGTACTTGGATTACCCCGCGGTGGGGTGCACGGATAGCCGGGTTCTGGAGGGCAACAAGACCGCATCTCATGGCATTGAGACGGAGGGGGCTTCACTCTGGGATTGGCGGGCTATTCGCCGCACTCGTAGGGGGTACAGGTTGACCCAGGAGGGGTGCCCAAGTTGCCGGATTCCGTGGAGTGCTGGGTGGTCCATTCACGGAGCTGAAGGGGGCTACCTCGCTTCAGGTTTTGGCGGGTAACTTGCCGCGCCCGTAGGGGTCTAGGATTTCATTGCACAGGCTATCCACACGACCAGGGGAACGTCGGGTTTCAGTAGTGGCTCTGTGAAACCCGGGGATCCCAGATATCTGTATTGTTCTGTGATGCTGTACATTTCTGTGATGTTGCATTTCTTTTCACGCCTTGAGCGAAATATAATATATTGGTATATATATTAGTAGATGTTGTATATGTTTTTCATCCGCGCTAGTCCAGTCCCCGCTCTGCCGTTAGTAAGCTAACCTAACGGGTGATGACGGGACCCAGTGGCGAATGCGGATGGCATATACATACGTCAGTATATTTTCGTTCTTTGTGGTGTGATCAATTGGTGGGACTGCGTTGATTCGGATCAATGCAAGTTAAACAAACCTATTCTGATGTTGTTGGAACACTTTTCAAAAGGCTGTTATTGCAAGGACGTTCACTTTTGTTTTGCATCGTGGTATTCATTTGGAATATCCTGCTCCTCAGTCGACGAGGCAAGGGCCGAGATCCCTTTACCGGGAGTGACCCCTTGAACAGAAGTTTGCGTCAGGGCATTAACTTCACTATAGCCGATTACTTTTGCTTTGCACCGTGGTATTCAGTTGGAATATCCTGCACCCCATTCTACGGGGAAAGAGCCGAGATCCCTTCACCGGGAGTGACCTCTTTAGTAAAGGTTTTCGTCACTATATTTTCTAAAAAGCTATCCGTTCCTTCAACGATATCAAGTTCATTACGTTAAAGGTTTTCGCCAGAAACCATTCGTAGCCCTCCGTCGTTTCATATGGGTAGTCAATAGTATTCAAGCTGTGTTTGTTGGCCAAAGTCAAGGCACAGTGTTTGGTAGCTGTTGGTTATTCATATGCAGCATAGATAGATGCGTTGGTTTGGGGCAGTCGTATAGCCTTGTTGGCCAAAGTCAAGGGCTTGTACGGGTGGGCTCAAATTAACCTGGAGAATGACGGGCAGAACTTGACATGTGACTTATGATTTGTTGGCCAAAGTCAAGGTCATAAGAGCATGGGGTAAAAATCACATCGGGAGTTTCAAAAGTACTGAAACTTGCCAGATATGCACATACCTTCTGGAGTGTGATACCGTGAGCGGATTCCGTCACGTTATCGTGCGATGAGAGTTGGATCCCGATTCCCACTGATGAGTTGGTTTACTCCTCGGGTGACCCTGACTAATTCTTCTTTCAGGTTTGGAGGAGAATTTGAGGTACAGTGGGAGGTTTCCTGATTAGAAAAAGTGATAACCATTCTGATCTAGGTTAGAGTGCACGCTGAGTGTTTCTTTTCTCTCTCTCTGGCAGCGACCATTGACCCGACCCTAGACTATGACTCAGTGACCAAGTTGACCGAACCTACTTAACACTGGCTTTTGGATTATCAGAGTTGCAGACCTCATTGCCACTCCTACTTTTACCCTTTTCTCCGGGACACCCCGTATTACTACGAACGTCCACTTCCATTGGACAAAACCATCGTATGGTTAGATACGAACTCGAAAGGAATTCGAGGATGGTTTCCGGTTCTGGAGAAAACGGATAGGACTATTCAGTTGTCTTTTCTTTTCACCTTCTCTCAGGCTGCGAGTACTCCTTGGTTTAGGAGTAGTACACCTATTACGCAAATTGGATAGTCTTCTTCCAAACCATAGGCTGGTGCCGACCGGTAGGGAATGAAGAAAACCAGCTAGCCTAAACGGTGTACAGAAGGTATTAAGATTAAGACAAAGCAAGGGATTAGTAAGAGGGCAAAGTAAATTGCGACTGATATTCACGACCAAACCAAGTATTTCTTCGCCAATCCTAAATCACCTTTATATTTCTTCAGGACACTCCGTATCACTACGAAGATCCACAGTTTATTGGATACTCCATCGTATGGTTATATACGAACTCGAAAGGAACTTGTTCCAGTTCGGGGATGGATTCTGGTCCAGGAGAAATAGGAATAAAGTACATTCAGGTGTCTTTTATCTTCACCTTCTCTCGCGTTGCGAGTGCTCCTAGGATTAGGACAGTACACCCTTTATGCTTATTGGATAGTCTTCTTCCAAACCATAGGCTGGTGCCGAACGGTAGGGAAGGAAGAAAACCAATTAGCCTAAAGGGGTGTGCAGAAGGTAATGACTAAAGACATATAAAGGGATTTGGAGAGGTGGCAAAGAATTATATGGTTATAGTTGTGAATCTGGATAATGGAAGAGGCATTACTAAGAATACCGGGATACCCCACCGAAACATTTCAATGTTTCAGTTTCATTGTGTAATGTTAAAAGAAAACTGATTTCCCGATTAGATACTTACTCCAGGGTATGTATTTACCAGGTATGATTCTCACATCTGTATGGTTTTACAGATGATGAGTGGGAGTAAGTTATTGGGAATTGGGTGATCATCTTCATTATATCGGGATTCGTTGTAATCGATGATATTTGAAGAGATCATCTGGCCTGTTTGCCGGTCGGCAAATATTTGGTTTTGAATATCCGCTGTTGTGCACCAATTTCAAATTGATATATCTGTACATCTATTTTCATAGAGTGAGATATACCTTTTGATATTATGTCGATGACATTTACCTATATCAGTGGATGGTTAGGTAAGGAGCATTAAACAGCGGTGTAATTCTTCTTAACCATAAGTACAGTTTTCAACCTACGACACACAGTGAAAGAGTTGTTAGACTCAGCGGACTTATACAGAGTATTGTATGTTGTCCAGTGTCCATTAGGACAGAGGGGTTGGTCCTCTTACTATATTCTGTTTACTTTTAACTTCTCTAGTTCTTAGACATGTATTTCGTAGAAACACAGGGTCTAAGTTTTGAGGAGTTATAGGTATAAGAATAAAGTAGAGAACCAGGTGTGGCAAGTATCGGGATTCTTCAAGGTGATCGAAGATGTAGATATTTATGCATGGTATTCAGATGATAGTAATGGTTAAGAGAACTTGCTTCTCTTTCAGGTTACTCATAATTGGAAGCATTCCTAAGTTGAGTAACGATGATCAACCTCCTTCCATTTAGTTGACATGCACTGGAGACAGCTGCATGATTTGAATCTGGTTCAATTAAATCAGTGCCTCTGGTTCTATATTGGATATAGTACAGTTCATATCTTAACATTGTTAAGGTACGGGGAGTTGTCCGGCTTATGATTAAAACCAGACTCTGGATAACTTAAGGCACGTTTCTGTAATGGCTGTTTGTGGGTTGACCCAGGCTATGACGAGGGTTGACTTTCTACCATCTGGGAGATCAATAGAAATATTGTTCAAGACTCGCCACAGTTTTAATAAAAATGGATTTTTTCAAAAACAGTAGTGGGAGTATGGTAGAACTGGAAGTGATTCCAGAACCGCAAACGATTACTGAAGATTTGATAAGGAACCTAAAGATTCAATCTGATTTGACATTCCATTGGCCACTCCGCAGATAAGGTGGGTAACTTCAGGCACCCGAGAGGTACTCCGGTAGCCTCAAGGACGGTGACAGGGAAGTTCTTGTTTACGCACACTTGCCATTGTTGTTGTTCCAGGCTGCGAGACCCGGCAGGAGGATGAGTATAGCGTCGTTCTGAACTAGTTTTAGAAGTGCACGTCTATATGACTCTGGCAGAGGGTTGTCGTAGTCAGTGGGAGCAGCAGAAGCATTGGTGGACATCAGTCTTATGTCTATTTATAGACTAAAGCAGATATAGCGGAGATAGATCATCTATTTCTGATGTGACAGTCATGGGTTTGACGTCATCAGAATAGGGGATGGATCTGTTGAGAAGGTAGTAGGGTGTGATATCCTGGTATTTGGATGACATACACAGAGTAGGAAGTGATATTCCTATACTACGATCGGTTATACTTTGGTCGTCACACAATGGTTTCTCCACAAAGGACTTGGACATTATATCAGACATACTGGTTACTAGATCTATGGTTTTAGATCTAGATTTGGGTGGTTTCCCAATCAAGGTACTTTGACAGCAATCTAAGAGTATTTAGAATGGACGACTCCTGGCACGGTAGTATACCTGCAGGTAATGGAGTCACCCTCTCTAAAGGTGTCTTATAGACTAAAGTAGAGAGGGATGTGCATGATTGGCAGATCACTTGCTTAGGCAATTGAGTCAATCATGAGATGTCAAGTACCAAACCAGATGTTGTTCTTGCAGTAGATGCAATAAGTTGATATTCATCCAATCCTGGAGGAACAGTCGAAAGCAGTTTTAGAACATAAGTGGATGTTCTAAGGATATGATAACGACAGCCTCATTCGGGAGGCAGTTATCATTCCAGGCTTCCAAGGTGACATGGACGACAGGGTGATCGTCAGAGTTATAGTTATCCTTCTGACGAGGGGCAGTATTTTGGACAGGTGGTCCAAGGGAATACTGAGGGTGGCATGGCGCAGGATACTGATTAAGTTCAGTTGACGATACAATCTAAGAAGTTTGGATTTGGAGTTCATTTATGAGCTAGGTCCCATCAGACATCCAGACATTCTAAGACAGGTATTGCTCATTTCGGGAGATGGCTTTCTCCGCGAACTTGAGATAGAGAGAGACATAGAAAGAAACATCAAGGCGGATACACTCACTGAGGCTATTCCTCGAACGCAATAGTTTCACAAACGGGATTTGTGAGACTGACAAGTAAAGGAGTTGGGTGTTCGGTATCACACGGGCTGTGAGTATGCGACATCGCAATAATTAGCCTTGAGTGCAAGTGGGAGATTGTTGGAGATAGTGCCCTCAGAGTCAATTATTGGATCACAGGCACGTGATTGCAATGATTGAGGGAGGACCTATCCCGGTAGGACAGTCTTACTCGAGATGATAGTATGCTATCTGGTTCACCTTTATCATCGTGTACTGCTTTAGGTGACATGACAGATCACTATTGCTCGTTGATAGAGCCCCTAGGATTCTTGCTTGACTACCGGCAGTATGAGGGCGATCATATACGTGGGAGCTGGTAGTCTATAAGCACATCCTTAAAAGGTCCCTAGTCGTAGGAGTTTCGAGACAGGGCATCGATACTCCAGAGTCTACTAGTGTATACAGTCGAGACCCCGACGAGGGGCGGTGGCCGGTCTCACAAGCCACTGGTGTCAGTTGGTTCACCTAAGATGTATACAGGTGCTCATTGGGTTATGAGTACACCGGACAGGACTCGCCGGGAACATGCTAGTTGGTCTTATACCTGACGTCAGATAGCAGTTCCCTGGTGACATGTGTACAGGTTAGTTCATCGACCTGGGGATCATCATTTGTCTCGTGTGAGTTCCCACTGTACTTTGATTACTACCCTACCACGGCTCAAAGGAGTCGTGCAAACAGGTTTTAGTTGGGTACAGTCCCGAGCCACATGGAGGCAGTGAGCGGATCTTCAGGGGTTCGTCTCTCCCGGTATTGGGGGTGAGGTCGCGCTGTGTCTAGGAGAGCCATTACACGAAGACCTTGGCCAAGGCAGGAGATTTACTGGTAGGTATTCCAGTAGTATCTCAGGGTGTTCTGGGCTACACTCCGACATGACTTGTACTGCTTTTGGGGGTCTGACTTTTACCAACCCCCTAGGCCCGACATGCGATGCTCATAGACGAACGGACCGGACTGTACGGATATTGTCACAGACAGGCTCAGTAGGGTGTCAGGATGAGTTCACTCATCGACGTCCCTTTTGGTCAATAGCTGGTGGCCCGTCATGTATTGGCTTATACCTCTGACGTGCTAGTGGTTAAATCCACATCCATAGTATTGACGAGTCTTTAGAGTCCACCACACTTTCAGTTACTCAAGCTTTCGGGCGAAACGCTGTAGAGGCCGTATGGAGATATGGCAGGGTCCGATCAGATACGTGCGGTATTGCACGGATCAGGATCGGACGGTTTGTACTAGTGGCCGTATGGTTATATGGCAGGGTTCGATCAGATACGTGCGGTATTGTACGGATCAGGATCGGACGAATATTACTAGTCGGCTTTGGTTTAAGTCGGTCCTAGTTTAGTACAGTGTAGATTTTGTCTCTTTGCATTTGTATCCGGTCGGAATATAGATGCGGGTGTGTATACACAGTATCGGGGTTTTCCTGTAATTTATTACGGGACCAGTTTTCTGGAGTTGCCAGTTTGGATTCCGTTCCGGCCGGTTTTCCTTTGTTCTTTCCCGGCCGAACTTTTCTGATGGAGGGGTTATTTGCAGTTTTGCAAATAACACTTTGTGGAGGACTTATTTGCATAAGGTTTGATATGATAAGCATCTTTGCTTTTCATGCATTTATGAGATTTGATGAGATTAGAAATGAAGTGAGGTTTGATGTTGATTTAGTGATGATTATGTTTTAGGATGTGGTCACCACTTTTGCTTCCTACACTCACCTCCCTCTTGCTATCATATTGTTTTTGCTCCACCATTTTTATTCTCACTTGATGAGAGAGTTTTATTCATGGTTGAGAAAAAGAAAGAGAGAAAGAAAAGAGAAGAAGAGAGTTTCATCTTCATCCTTGAGAGTGTTTCATTTTCTTGATCTCATTTCATGTTAAGAAAAATGCAAGCACCATTTTTCTTGTCTTGTTTCCTCCATCATCCACAAATGGCAACAAACCCCAAAAGAGACTATGATTCTACACTACACTTCCTACAGCATCTCTTGGGCGCGTCGGGTAGCCTACTTCGCGCCCGAGTTGCCTCGGTATTGAGGTGGGAGCCCGTAAAAGCTACAGGCGATGTGGTGCCTTTCCGGCGAGGAGGCGACGACCGGAGTTCCCGCGAGGAGATCGGAGTGGAGATGAAGACCGGAGGACTCGGATCAGTCGGTACATCTCTAACCTATCTTGTTACTTTGCTAGATCTAGTTTAATGGCACGATCCGGGGTTTAGTGCGCGGTGGTGCCGGTTTGCTAAGTCCGCAAAATTAAAGTTTATCACCGTTTCCGCGTTTGGCCGTCGGATTGACGGCCGGGGCGCCGCCGTGCACTTACAGGTCCTGCCTCAATTATTGCAATCACGTACCTGTGATCCAATAATTGACTTTGAGGGCACTATCTCCAACAATCTCCCACTTGCACTTAAGGCTAATTATTGCGATGTCGCATACTCACAGCCCGTGTGATACTGAACATCCAACTCCTCTATTAATCAGTTTCACAAAGCTAGTTTGTAAAACTCTTGTGTTCGAGAAATAGCCTCACTGAGTGGATCCGCCTTGATGTTTCTTTCTATGTCTCTCTTAATCTCAAGTTCGTGGAGAAAGCGATCTCCCGAAACGAGTAATACCTGTCTTAGAATATGTCTGGATATCTGATGGGACCTAGTTCATAAATGAACTCCAAATCCAAACTTTTTAGACTGTATCGATAACTGAACCTAATCAGTTTGCAGCACCATGTCTCCCACAGTATCCTCTTGGACCACCTGTCCAAAATACTGTCCCTCGTTAGAGGGAAAACTATAACTCTGACAATCACTCTGTCATCCATCTCACCTTTGAAGCCTGGAATGATAACCGTCTCCCGAAGGAGGCTGCCATTATCAAATCCATAGAACATGCACTTATGTTCTAAAACTGCTTCCTTATGTTTCTTCAAGATTGGATTAATATAAACTTATCTCATCAAGTGCAAAAACTACATCTGGTGTGGTACTTGACATCTCATGATTGATTCAATTGCCTAAGCAAGTGATCTTCCAATCATGCACATCCCTCTCTCCTTTAGTCTGTAAGACACCTTTAGAGAGGGTGACTCCATCACCTGCAGGTACACCACCATGCCTGTAGTCATCTATTCTAAAATACCATTAGAATACTGTCAAAGTATCCAGATTGGGAAATTACCCAATTCTAGATCTAAAACCATAGATCTAGTAACCAGAATGTCTGATATTATATCCAAATCCTTTGTGGAGAAACAACTGTGTGACGACCAAAGTACAACCGATCGTAGTATAAGAACTTTACTTCCTACTTCTTGTATGTCATACCAGGACATCACTCCCTACTACCTTCTTAACAGATCCATCCCCTATTCTGATGAAGTCAAAGCCATGACTGTCACATCAAAATTAGATGATCTATCTCCGCTATATGTGCTCAAGTCTATAAATAGACATAAGCTACTTTCCCACTATGCTTCTGCTGCTCCTACTGACTACGACAACCCTCTGGCAGAATAATATACACATACACTTCTAAAGCTAGTTTAGAACGACGCTATACTTATCCTCTTGCCGGGTCTCATAGTCTGGAACAACAGTAGTATCAAGTCTGGGTAAACAAGAACCTCCCTGTCACCGTCCTTGAGGCTACCGGAGTACCTCTCGGGTGTCTGAGGTTACCCACCATATCTGCGGAGTGGCTATTGGAATGTCAAACCTGATTGAATATATAGGTCCTATTAAATTTTTTGTAATCGTTTGCGGTTCTGAAATCACTTCCAGTTCTACCATACTCCCATTACTGTTTTCTGGAAAATACATTTTACTAAAACTGTGGCGAGTCAAGAACAATATCACTATTGGTCTTCCAGATGGTAGAAAGTCAATCCTCGTCAAAGCCAGGGTTAACCCACAAACTGCTATTACAGAAACGTGCCTTGAGTTATCCAGTGTCTGGTTTTAAGCATAAGCCGGACAACTCCCCGTATCTTAACATCGTTAAGATATGAACCATTTTATATACAATATAGAAATAGAGGCACTAATTTAATTGGAACCAGATTCAAACCATGCAGCTGTCTCCAGTGCATATCAACTTAATGGAGAGAGGCTAATCAGCATTACTCAACTTAGGAATACATCCAATTATGAGTAACCCGAAAGAGAAACAAGTTTCTCAAAAATCATTACTATCAACTGAATACCAATCACAAGAATCTACATCTTCGATCTCTTTGAAGAATCCCGATACTTGTGATACCTGGTTCTCTACTTTATTCTTATACCCACGACTTCTCAAAACTTAGACATTGTATTTCTGCGAAACACTTGTCTAAAAACTAGAGAAGTCATAAGTAAACAGAACATAGTACGAGGACCAACCCCTTTGTCCTGACGGACACTGGACAACATACAATACTCTTGTATAAGTCCGCTGAGTTGAATAACTCAAAACCTGTGCATCGTAGGTTGAAAAATGTACCCTGGCGATTTCCTCAAATATCACCAATTACAACGAATTCCGATATAATGAGGATGATCACCTAATTCCCAATAACTTACTTCCACTCATCATCTGTAAAAACCATACAGATATGAGAATGAAACCTGGTAAATACATACCCTGGAGTAAGTATCTAATCGGGAAAACAGTTTTCTTTTAACAATGCGCAGTGAAATTGAAACATTAAAATGTCTCGTAGGGGTATCCTGGTATTCCTAGTAATGCCTCTTCCATAATCCTATTCATGACTGTAACCGTATATTTCTTTGCCATCTCTCCAAATCCCTTTATTTGTCTTTAGTCGTTACCTTATGTACACCTTCGTTAGGCTAAATGGTTTTCTTCCTTCCCTACCGTTCGGCACCAGCCTATGGTTTGGAAGAAGACTATCCAGTAAGCATAATAGGTGTACTCTCCTAAACCAAGGAGTACTCACAACTTGAGAGAAGGTGATGATAAAAGACAACTGAATAATACTTTATTCTATTTCTCCCGAACTGGGGAAAAAGTAAAGGTGAAATAGGAGTGGCAATGAAGTACGTGGTTTGGTCGTCAATGATAACAGTCGCAATTTACTTTGCCCTTTTTCTAATTCCTTTATTTTGTCTTTAGTTATTACCTTCTGTACACCCTACTTAGGCTAATTGGTTTTGTTCATTCCCTACCTTTCGGCACCAGCCTATAGTTTGGAATAAGATTATCCAATAAGCGTAATAGGTGTACTCTCCTAAACTAAGGATCCCTCGCAACCTGAGAGAAGGTGAGAATAAAAGACAACTGAATAAACTAATTCTATTTCTCCTGAACCTGGATCCATCCTCGAAGAAGTCCTTTCGAGTTCGTATATAACCATACGATGGATTTATCCAATCGAAGTGGATATCCGTAGTAATACGGGGTGTTCTGAGAAATGCAAAGGGTAAAAAAAGGAGCGGAAATGACTTATGCAACTTTAGACAATCCAAAAGCCAGTATTTTAAGAAGGTTCGGTCAACTTGGTCACTGAGTCATAGTCTAGGGTCGGTCAAAAGGTCACTGCTAAAGAGAGAGAGAGAAAAGAAACACTCTGCGTGCACTCTAACCTAGATCAGAATGGTTATCACTTTATCTAATCAGGAAACCTCCCACTGTAATCTCAAATTCTCCTCCAAACCTGAAAGAAGAATTAGTCGGGATTACCCGAAGAGTAAACTAACTCATCAATGGGAATCGGGATCCAACTATCATCGCATGATAACTTGATGGAAGCCACTCAAGTTATCACACTCCAGAAGGTATGCGCATGCCTGATAAGTTTGTTGTATGTTTGAAACTCCCGATATGAATTTTTCCCCATGCTCTTATGATCGTGACTTTGGCCAACCCATCATAAGTCACATGCCAAGTTCTACCCGTCATCATCCAGGTTAATTTGAACCCACCCGTACATACCCTTGACTTTGGCCAACAAGGTAATACGACTGTCCCAAACCAACGCATCCATCTACGCAACAGATGAATACCCAGCAGCTACCAAGCACTATGCCTTGACTTTGGCCAAACAAACATAGCTTGAATACTACTGACCATCCATAAGAAATGACGGAGGGCTACGGCTGGTTTTTGGCGAAAAACCTTTAACGTAATGAACTTGATCTCGTTGAAGGAACCTGATAGCTTTTTATAAAAAATTAGTGACGAAAAACCTTTGCTAAAGAGGTCACTCTCGGTGAAGGGATCTCGGCTTTTTCCTCGTGGAATGAGGTGCAGGATATTCTAACTGAATACCGCGATGCAAAGCAACTTTAATCGACTATATTGAAGTTATTACCCTGACGTAAACTTCTGCCCAAGGGGTCACTCCCGGTGAAGGGATCTCGGCCCTTGCTTCGTCGAATGAGGTGCAGGATATTCCAACTGAATACCGCTATGCAAAACAAAAGTAAACATTTTTATAATAACACCTTTTAAAATTTGTTCCAACAACATCAAATATAGGTTTGTTTTTCTTGCATTGATAAGAATCAATGCAGTCCCATCAATCAATCACACCAGAAAAGAACGAAAATAAAATATACGTATATGCCATCCGCATTCGTCACTGGGTCCCGTCATCACCCGTTAGGTTACTTAACTAACGACAGAGCGGGGGCTGGACTAGCGCGGGTGTAAAGCATATACAATATCTAATAGTATATATACCAATATACAATAATCGCTCCAGGCATGATAATATGCAACATTACAGAAAAGTAATAAGCATCACGGAACAATACAGATAATCTGGGATCCCCGGGTTTCACAGAGCCGCTACTGAAACCCGACGTTCCCCTGGTCGTGTTGATAGCCTGTGCAATGAAACCTAGACCCCTACTGGTGCGGCAAGTTACCCACAAAAAACCTAAAGCGAGGTAGTCTCCACAGCATAGTGAATGGAACACCCAACACTTCACGGAATCCGGTAAATTGAGCACCCCTCCTTGGGTTAACCTGTACCCCCTACGAGTGCGGCGAATAGTCTGCCAATTCTAGAGTGAGGTCATTTTGTCTCTCAAAGCCATGAGATACGGACCCGTTGCCCTCCAGAACCCGGCTATCCGTGCACTCCTTTGCGGGATAAACCTAGTACAGAAATAAAAATATGTACAACGGGTACATTGACCTCAACCCGGTCGTGCCCCAAAAGAATATTATACAACAGGCAGTGACGGCAGTCCACATGTTGGACGCTCGCCCCGCAATATCAAATGTACAAATAAATCCAAACTGCACTATCATTGCACCCTGCTATCCACCACGACAAATCCGCAACAATACAGCACAACACAGAACATCAACGCGAATGTCACGTTCGCAAACCCGTGTAAAAGAACTATAGCAATCAGACGCGGTTTACCGATCAAATGACATTCCCGGTCGGAGATATAATGTAAATACTTCATACTAACAAATTTAAAATTTCGATCAACCAAATTTCCTGAAGTGGGCCCTATGTACATCTGCTGTACAGTAACAAAATCTGGGCCCAAAAGAACTATTCAAAAACCCACAATTTCCCAAAACAAGCTCACTGGAAAAACTGGATCACTGTTCCCACATAACGACCGTGGTTCCACGGTCATACCCAAGCTTTGACCGCGGATCCGCGGCGTTACTGTAGGATCACGTGTCCAATTTTCTGCCGTATGCTTCAAAAACCCTGCTAAATTTTCTGGGATGATCAAAATAATTTTTAGACACTGTTTAAAATCGAAAGAAACTTAAGCACTTGAAAAATGCGATTTCGGAAATTCCATTCGATCGATCTTTTAAACGCGTTAGCACTAGTTAGTATAGATTAATGGTTAGGCTCTGATACCACTGTAAGTTCACGGTTGAGCCCCGGCCGTCTAACAGACGCCAAATGCGGAACAAAAACTTTTTACAACTGGCGCTATCGCGTACTATAACCCGGATCTGATATTAAAACTAAACTAACAAACTACAAAGTGGGAAGAAATGTTATACCGAACGATCCGAGTCCTTCAGTCTTCAACCATCATCCCACGCTTTGTTGTGGCTGCTCCGATCTCCTGAATCTCCAATCTTCTCGTCCAGGTGGCACCACGTCGACGGATCTTTAAATGGGCTCCCGCCTCTGAACCGAGGCAACTCGGTCGTCAAGTTTGCCAAAAGAGACGACCAAGATGTTGTAGAGAATGAGTAGAACACTTTGTATCGTCACGTCCAAAGCCGTGCACGAACGGTTAATGAAGTTGCCTTTTGGATCAGGTGAAATGAGAAATGAGGCTGTCTAATTTTCATGAACCCGAATCTATCATAATCTTTTTTCCTTCAAATGAACAACCATGATCCTCTTCAAGAGAGGGGGCCGACCTAAATAGAGGTGGGGGGTGAGTGTAGGAGGGGAGAGGGTAACCATAACCATAATGAAGAGAATGAGTCATTAACCACCTAGTATGAACACAATAAAGTAAAGAATGACTCATTAACCTTAGTCACCCTTTCATTAAAGCACCATTAATGAACAAAGCCACCTCACCATCCTAGTCACAATCTTCTAGAAGACTCTAGAAACTTCCATACTCATCTCAAGAAAAGATAAATCCGTATTTAACCGAATGTTAAATACGGCTGATAGAAAACTGGAAACTGGCAACTTCTAAAAGTGATCCTGAAACGAATTTCAGGATAACCCCGTAATGGTATAAACATACCCGCATTTGTATTACGACCGAATACAAATGCATCTGAGACAAAAATACTATATCTACACAGTATAATACTCGGATCCGGCTTAAACCAAAGCCGACCAGTATTATCTGCCCGAAATATGACACGTGCGAAAACGTACGTGCATTTTCCGAACCTTGCCATAAAACCATACGGCCTCTACAACGTTTCGTCCAAACTTGGGAAAGTGTTTGTGGGGGACTCTAATGACTCATCAACACACTGGCACTGGGTATAACCACTAGCACGTCAGAGGTACTAGCTGTACGTAACAGTTTGCCTATGTATCGATTGGAAGGGAAGCTGACGAGCAAACTCATCCATAAACCCTACTGAACCTAACAGTGACAATATACATACAGTCCGGTCCGTTCGTCTATGAGTATCGCATATCTGTCTAGGGGCTGGTAACGTCAGACCCCCAATAGCAGTATAAGTCGTGTCAGAGAGTGGCCCAGAACACCCTGAGATACTACTGGAGTACCTACCAGTAAATCTCCTGTCTCAGCCGAGGGTTTTGTGTAATGGCTCTCCTAGACACAGCGCGATCTCATCCCCAATACCGGGAGAGACGAATCCCCTGCCGATCCGTTCACTTGCCTCCATGTGGCTCGGGACTGTACCCAACTAAAACCTGTTTGCACAACTCCTTTGAGCGTGGTAGGGTAGTAATCTAAGCACAGTGGGAACTCACACGAGACAAATGACGATCTCAGGTCGATGAACTAACCTATACACATGTCACCAGGGAACTGCTATCTGACGATATGTATAATACCAATTAGCAGGTTCCCGGCGAGTCTTGTCCGGTGTATTCATAACCTAATGAGCACCTGTATACATCTTAGGTGATCCAACTGATACCAGTGGCTTGTGAGACCGGCCACCGCCCCTCGTCGGGGTCTCGACTGTATACACTAGTCTACTCTGGAGTATCGATGCCCTGTCTTGAAACTCCCACAACTAGGGACACTTTAAGGATGTGCTTACAGACCCCAGCTCCCACGTATATGATCGCCATCATACTGCTGGTAGTCAAGCAATAATCCTATGGGCTCTATCATCATGCAATAGTGAACTAAAGCATGTACACGATGATAAAGTCAAACCAGATAGCAAACTATCATCTCGAGCAAGACTGTCATATCGGTATAGGTCCCGCCTCAATCATTGCAATCACGTACCTGCGATCCAATAATTGACTTTGAGGGCACTATCTCCAACAAGATCGTCATAGAGTCTTGTGTGATTCCCACTGTGCTTTGATTTCCACCATACCACGGTCAAGAGATCGTGCAAAAAAGTGGTTTTTGGGTACAGTCCCGAGTCACATGAAGGCAATGAACGATACGAGGGGATTCGTCTCTTCTGGTATTGGGAATTGAAGTTGCGCTATGTTCGATTGGCCATAACAGGAATTCCCTGGCCAGGGTTGCTGAGATCAACTGGTGAGTGTTACCGGTAGTTTTTTGAACCGTTATGGACCTTGTATCGGCATGACTTATCAGGCTATTGTGGTCTGACGTTATACCACCCCCAGGGTGTGATATGAAACATATCAGACGAAGAGACCAGACTGTACGGTAGTGTTACTGATTGGATTCGCAAGAGTATAAGTAGGCTTGCTTGTTGATCTTCTGATCGGTCAATACCCGGGTGGCCGTTACGTTTAGCAGACCGCTTGCGGCTTATGGGTGTTTGATATGATCATCACCTATTGCCGGCATATTGACGAGTCTTTAGAGTCCTACACAAAGGTTTCCCGGTTCATGTGAAATGAAGTAGGAGCACATATGTGATATGTGCGGGACCGAGATTAATGCGCGTATGTGATACCGCATTCTATTCTCACGATATGTGATATCGGTCGGTTATATGTGATATAGCCAGGTTATCGGATCAAGTGTTGATTCGATAAGTTGTTACATTTGATATTAGCCGGTTGTATGTGATATAGCTAGATTATTAAATCAAGAGTTGATTTGATAAGTTAATGTATAATTATATATTTGATATATTAACTTACATTAACTAATATTAGCTCACTAAACATTTATTTTTCTCACATAGTGTACACTTAGTATATTTGTGATATATATTAATGTACATTATTTGTGTCATGCTAGATGCCACATGCAACATGGGTGTATGAGACTTACACCATGGTTATGACAATCCTTGGGTTTATATTTATTTTAGTAATTCATAAATTTGTAGAAATTGGATTAATGGTTGAAGCTTGAGAAGCTTGTGGAACCATTGACCAAGTCCACTAATTTTGTTTTACTTGTAAATATTTATTAACCTAACCATTATTGATTAACCATAGTTTAATCTCTACATTAGTTAGTGTATAACACTAACTCACCCATGGCTGCAATGCTCACCTCATTAGTTTTTGATCTTCATCTTCTTCTTCATGAGAAAAAGCTTGCTAGCTTTTTTCTAAGTGAGAAAATATTATGAGAAAATTAAATCTAAAGTGAGCTCATTTCCTACTTCATCATCCTCTACTATATTAGCCATTTAGTTTAGGTTGTTTGCTTCACTAATCTACAATTAGTGAAGATGTAGCATGAGCTTGAGTCTTCTCAACGTAGATCATCTTCGGCCTCAGCAAGGTTGTTCATTTCTTCATGTGAACCCTTACTAGAGTTCAGGTGTTCACTACTTGGAGAGAAGGAACTACTATAAGGAGCTTTAGAAGTGAAGGACCGGTCTACAAAGGTTGTATTCCTCATTCACTTAGATATTAAGATGTTAACATTGCTTGTTTATTTAAATCTCTAGCTAAGATTTTAGGGTTAGGGTTCTTTAGTACAGCAAAAATTTAAAAACGGCATAGAGGATGCCTCCCGAAACCTTGCTGCCGTGCTAGGGATCCCTACAATTTTTGCTTACGAGTCAAGAGGATCTCGTAAGTAAAAATTTTACGAGATTGCACCCTTTCAGGTTTTCACAAGCTCGCTGGCAGCCCTGCTGTTTTTAATCACGGCGCCCTTTCGGGTTTTCATCCATGCCCATTCGCTTGTCGACGTACCGTTTTTTTAACAACGAGATTACTCCATTTCAGGTTTTCACAAGCTCGCCGGTAGCCCTGCTGTTTTTACTCACGACGCCCTTTCAGGTTTTCATCCGTCCCCATTTCTCTTGTGGACGTACCTTTTTTTAACTTGGGTTGCAGTCTTTGCCGTTGGAGCTTTGATTGCAATATAGATCCCAAAAGAAGATATCGCCGTATTTGGGGTGATGAGCCATGTTTGAGGCAGAGCACTAGTTTAGGGACATTTCGGCCTATTGCTAGTTTACGGACGTAGTGGTCCATTGCCAGTTTAAGGACGTAGTGATTCAATGTTGCCATCTAGGAGGCAACGGTTAGTTTAAGGACATTTCGGTCCGATGTCTCCATGTTTGGGCGGAACTTCTGTTGGATACTACTTTTAGACTTTTGACTCAGGAAGATAGTGAGCGGACACGAGCGTCGTCATCTATCACTAACCTAAGTCGTGACTTGTCAAGCGTAGTATTTCTTAAGGAACCGGCCGTTTATTGGCCGGAAGGGTCTTTCGCCATGCGTATCCATGAGCAAGTAAGCCCCACCTTGATAGACTTTGTCTATGATATATGGGCCCTCATAGCTTGGCTCGAATTTCCCCTGTTTTGCACGGTTGGGGATCATAGGTCTTTTGACAACGGAATGTTCTTGGCCTGGTTAGTCTTTTGTATGAGCGCATCATCCTTGCTTTGTAAGCTTTCAGGTTTTGCTGCGCCATGAGATGAGTTTCATCGAGGGCATCGAGCTCCTCAAGCCGAAGATGGGCATTTTTTCATCCGCCAGCTCGTATCGAACTGCTACTCGTAGAGAGGGTAGTTCTATTTCCAAGGGAAGTACCACTTCCGTGCCGAATACCAATACGTATGGCGTTGTATTCGTAGCCTTTTTGAACGTGGTTCGATAAGCCCAGAGAACTTCATGCAGTATCTCGTGCCAGTCCTTTTTGTTTCTGGACACCGTTTTCTTTATGATCTTCGTCAAGGTCTTGTTGAAAGCCTCAGCTAGATTGTTAGCTCGGGGATTATAGACTGACGAGTATCTCCGGTCTATATTATGCTGCTGTGCGAAGCGGCTGATCTTATGGCTTCTATAGGCCGGCCCATTATCCGAGATGATCTGTCGTGGAGTGTCGAACCGGTAGATGACATGTGTCCTAAAGAAATGAAGGATGTTCTTCGCCTTCACTTCCTTTAGTGGTACTGCCTCTGCCCACTTAGAGAAGTAATCGGTTGTTGCCAATATGAACCGATGTCCTTTAGATGACGTTGGTTCGATGGGCCCAATTCTATCGGTTCCCCACATTTCGAACGGCCAACTAGCGAGTGTTGGGTGTAACGGATTTGGATGCTGGTGGATGAAGTCCCCGTGAACCTGATACGAGTGACACTGCTTCGCATATTCGAGGCAATCCTGAATCATCGTGGGCCAATAGTAACCCATTCTCTTGATCTTCAGCTTCAACTTTGGTCTGGCTTGATGAGAACCGCAGAGTCCGTCGTGAGTTTCTTGGACGACTCTCCTTGCTTCTTCTGGTCCCAGACACCTTAGCCACAAACTGTCGAACGATCTCTTATATAGAGTATCATTGACGAAGGCAAAAGACAAAGCTCGTTTCATGAGCTGATGTCTTGAAGATGCGTTTTCGGGTGTTCGATGGGATTTGAAGTAGTCTATGAAGCTTCTTTCCAATCCTTAGCCTTTTCTTCATCCTCTAGTTGGAAGGCTGCTTGTTTGGTCACTTCCTTTCTTTCAGACGATTCCGGAGATATTTCTGCTGGAGCGAGAATCCTGCGGCTTTGCACAATGATCCTTACGTCATCGAGGTTTTCGTCGGCCACTTCTTTAGAGAGCTTGGCTAACGCATCCACCTTGCTATTTTCAGGATGTCGGAGGGAATTTGAGTCAGCAGTTGCTGCACTCTTTCACCATATTTTAAAAACTCCGGTTTACACGTCTGATAGTCGCCATTTACTTGGCTAACGACTAGCTGGGAGTCTCCATATATGAGGAGGTTTTCGATTCCCATATCGACAGCAATCTCAAGACCCGCTATTAAAGCATCGTACTCGGCCTCATTGTTTGTCCTCGGCTCTGTTAAGGAAAGGGCGAAACACATTATCCCTCTTTGCGGAGTCACGAAGATAAGGCCCACCCCAGCTTTGATTATTGGGGTGCTTTGCTTTCGCTTCTTCAAGGAAGATGCTCCATTGAAGTATAGTTCCCATTAGACATTATTTCCTTCCTTCCCTCCTTCGATTGTATCGAACGTGTGTCCGTTTGGAAATTCACAATTTAAGGGAGAATCGGCTGGTATTGGATGCTCAGCGAGAAAGTCGGCGATTGTATCGAACGCGCATTCTTCTATTCTAGCCAAAGATTGAGCCTGAGCGTGAAATAATTGCTCAGACTGCTGTATACACAGGGCTAGCGTAACAGCTGTTTGATTCTCGAACTCAATCATCACTTCAATACCCTTCGCTAAAGCGGTCAACCTAGTATCCATCTCACCATCATTCCCTAAGGATGGTTCAATTGTTTCAGGTTGGAGGGGTTTTGATGGTGGTGATGCTAAAACTGTTAATCTGTCGACCTCTTTCTCTAAATCTTCAATCATTAGGTCTCTAATTGAAGTGGAACTGGGTTCAAGAGGGTTAGGTGGGTGACCATTATCAAAAATTTGGGATGGTTGGTCACCCCCTAAGAAAAGACAGTTATCATGAATGTGGGAAGAATCGTGACAGTTTGAACAAAAGAATTGGGAATGAGTATTAACAAAAGAATAAGAATCGTTAGAAATTGAAGTAAATTGTGTATCACCCATATGAACAAGAAATCACAAATATCACAAAAATAAAGAATATCACATCCCTAGCAGTCTATGGTATGCTAGTGAACTAGACCTGCTTAAGAACCTGATTGTCGAAATAAAACTGTGTTGAGAAACGGGCTCAAGATATACGGATCACGAAGTCAGGTTAGTGCAAGAGAGATGGGAAGGTTTTCCAACGCTTTCGCGAAGTTCCTTAATTAGATAACCCTTTCTCTTGAACACTTGCCTAGACATCCCGTGAACGATATACCGTTAAGCGGTGTTCTAAACACAGTTAACTTCTCCTAATGAGCGCGAAGTCCTTAGAGTCAAAGTTCTAGTTGATTTTAAATTACCGAGGGTATGGAAGAATGCAGTTTTATGATTTGTGGGCTACGGAAAAAGGTGATGAAATCCTTTACCGTATCTTGTTTGGTCTTTTTGCCCTTAAATCCGTATTAAGATGCAAATGCGCAATCAATAAAAAAATTTAAGAAATCAAGCAATTTAAGCAATTCTTTTTCCGTTTAAGTTTAAGCGCTGCAAAAAAATACAGTTAGTTCTCTTTGCAATTGGTGGCAAAATTGTGCGAAGAATCCTACATAAGATAGAAATATTGGAATGCGTCGGATTCGAGAATTATATGTTAGAAAAAGCGCACCGAAGTGATTTTGGGTTTAGAAACCCTTTTGAAGTGATCCCGAGTCTTTGATTGTTCGCTTGCGCGGGTCAAACTACCCGGATCTTTGGCACTATACTTCACTAACGTCTTGCAATTGAATTTGAGCGCTCCGCACGATCGGTGGTCGTAATTCGTTAAAAACCTGAAATGTCGGAAAATACGATATTTAGTGTCACGAAAGCGATATATATGCCCCAATTCCTGCACACTTAAAATTAGAAAAATGAAACAATACCACTAGAACACCGACAACACACTGGAGACAACTCAAAAAGAAAAAATCAAAAACACCCTCATTGGGCCGGCGAGCTCGGATTTCCCCTTGATGTCGCAGGCCAAATGAAGCTTGTTTGTGCTGGAATTTTGTGTGGCACCTCTAGACTGTATTAGTATTCTAATGGTCTAACTTGATTTTTCAGTTGAATCACAGAGTGCTAGCAGGTTGCAAGGACAAAGAACAAAATGAAAGAATTTGTTAGTTTGTGTTAGTTTTGAAAAAATTGAGTTAGTAGTTAATGAATTAGTATGAACCAGAAATAACAATACTTAATACTACCAACTCCCCGGCAATGGCGCCAATAACTTTTTGGGAATTCACCCGCGTGCGCAAACGCGTATGTTTTGGAAGCTGATATGATTTTAAGGAAATGGATTGCGCATGCGAGATCGTTCTCGTTTTAAATATTTATAAACCGCAAGTGCACCGCACGTTGTAGCAAGCCGGCAAGTACGGGTCGATCCACAGGGAATTGTGTATTAGGTTTTGTGATTTAAGGTTCAACAAATTAACGAATTGGTTGGTTGTCACAAAAAATGAATAGAATACGAAAACAAAGAAAAGAAAGAAAAGAAGTTAAAGAAAGAATGGTCGTGGCTTTGGCTCGGATGGTCGAATCGCGATGATTCCCTCGACGCTCCTTTGATCATGAGTTTTCCGTCCTCACGTTGATCCCGGCATGAAGCACGACTTGTCAAAGCGGTTGCGAGGCACAAGTCATCAAATTCCGATTTCCTCCGTAAAACACGAAACGGGTCCGTTTGTTCACTTACCTTTTTGTATGTCCGAGCTTGGAGTATCAACACTAAACACAAGGGTTAGCAAGCATACGACAATATAAAAAACACAAAGTAGTGAGTGACAGCAAATAGTTTTAGTGTTAACTTTGCTAAAGGTTTGTGATAGTATATCGTATATGAAACCAAGAGATTGTCAAGCACTTGATCACAAAATACATATCTAAGCTTAGCAAACCTAACACTAAATTGATTTTAACTTAAACATTGAAATGGGGAAAGAGAGTGAATATGGTATATGAGGAGGTTATAAAGTAGCCATGTGTCAAAATACCATATCACATCAAAACATAAGCAATATTTAAGTTAGAATCATATAAATAAGCATATTAAACAATCACAAGAGGAGGAGGAGGCAAAGCCTTTCATCTCACTTCCTTACCATAACCACAACCAAAGAGATTAGTTAAGCATGATTAAGAAAAGCAAGTAAAGAATGCAAGTAAACAAAGAAACACATATATTATTAACACTTGAAGAAAATGTACAAAATTTTGTTAACTTATTCAACCTCCATAATGAAGCTCTCCAAAGAAATCTTCAAGAGGGAAGAAAAAGAAGAAACCAAGTTGAAGCCCACTCACTCTCAAGCCTAAACAAAAACAAAAGAAAATAAAAAGATAGAATATGTGCATATGAGACCCCCCATCCCTTGCTCACTGGTTATGTTTTTATAGGCACAAAAGAAAAATAAACAAGCAGTAAAAATAAGGTGACGTGGCAGCAAGGGAGGCTCTGTAGAAACTGGGGTTAATTGGATCAAGGGGGGCTGACCTGTTCGGCCAAAATGAGTATGTGGCCGGTCCTGTTGATGGTTCCAGGGCTCGTGTTGGATGTGTGGACTTGTGTGATCCCCCATATCACTCTGGTGCTGCTAGTTTTGTCTGTAGAGGCCTTGGATGCACTCAAAGATTTGGAGGGAATAAGATGCCACATATCACATCAAAACTTTTTAGCATTAAAACTCTTTGTCCCCCCATGTGCTTTGGGCAGCCCCCTCTTTAGGTCCATGCATCAAAGAGCTAGTGCACACTTGCTATGTGTTGGGCCAAAATATGTGTACACTTGTTTATTTGCAAAAACTTTTTGAATATCGGTCGGGTTTCTGTTAGTTATATGTATGCCCTAGAGGCCATTACTGTACATACGATGTATATTGTAGTGGATGCTAGGACATATATAGGGAAGACTTTCTTGCTCGACATGATAGTATGCTATCTGGTTGTACTTTATCTAAACATGTACTCTGATTGTCTCTATATTACATGTTGATAAAGCCCTTAGGATATGTACTCGACTACTGGGACTATGATGAGATCATACTAGTGGGGCCACGGTAGTCGACGAGTACATCCTATAACTGTTCCTAGTCGAGGGTGTATCGAGACAGGGCATCGATGCACCAGAGTAGACTAGCGTATACGCATCTTGACCCATATGATGGGCGATGGATGATCCCATATCCATCGGTGTTTGACATCAAGGATGGTGTACGGGTGCTCAGTGGAGACTGGGTACACTGGACGGACTCGCCGAGAACTCCCAGATGGTATTATACCATACGTCAGATGGCAGTTCTCCGGTGACACTGGTACAGAGTAGTCTGTTGACCGAGATCGTCATAGAGTCTTGTGTGATTCCCACTGTGCTTTGATTTCCATCATACCACGTCCAAGAGGGCGTGCAAAAAGGTGGCTTTTGGGTACAGTCCCGAATCACATGGAGGCAATGAGCGATAGGAGGGGATTCGTCTCTCCCGGTATAGGGAGTTGATGTTGTGCTGTGTTCGATTGGCTATAACCGGAAATCCCTGGCCAGGGTTGCTGAGATTTACTGGTAACTGTTATCAGTAGTTTCTCGAACTGTTATAGACCTCATATCGACACGATTTATCGAGCTACTGGGGTCTGACGTTTACCACCCCTAGGCGAGATATGCGACATATCAGACGACGAGACCGGACTGTACGGGAGTGTTACTGTTTGGATTCACAGGAGAAGTTACAGGCTTGCTTGTTGATCTTCTGAGCGCTCAATACATGGGTAGCTGTTACGTTTAGCTGACCGCTTGCAGCTTGTGGGTGTTTGATGTGATCATCACCTACTGTCGGCGTATTGACGATTCTTTAGAGTCCTACACAGAGGTTTCTTGACTCAGGCAAAATGGAGTAGGAGCACATATGTGATATGTGCGGGACCGAGAATAATGCGATATGTGATACCGTATTATATTCTCGCGATATTTGATATCAGCCGGGTCATCGGATCAAGTGTTGATTCGATGAATCGGTACGGATAAATATTAGTCGGTTATATGCGATATAGCCGGATTGTCGGATCAAGTGTTGATTCGATAATTTAATGTATAATAATATATTTGATATATTAAATTACATTAACTAATATTTGCTCACTAAAAGATTCTTTTTCTCACTCGGGTAATACATTGATATATATGCGATATATGTTAATTGTATTATTTTATTTTGTTACGATAAATATTATATATGTGATATATAATATTGTAACATGATATGATAAATAATGCAACTTATTTAGTGGAGTTTAAACATGATTAGGGTTTGGATTAGGGTTAAACTTTCTAGATGTTTCTAGAAGGTTTTGTTTTGTTTTGTGAAAGATATTTGTTAATGACTCATGCTTTAACCCAACCCAAACCCTAACCCTAGTCTATTCTCTACAATGGTTAAGTGAACCATGGTTGCATAATTCTATGATATCATTTCTTTTCCTATTCATCACAAAAGGATTATGATAATTGTTCATCTTCTTCCTTCATTTCTTTTCATGGAAAAAGCTTTCTTGATTTTTCCAAGTAATGAATAATTGTGAGAAAAATATAAATAAAGAGAGCAAAATTCCTACTTCATCATTCTCATCTTCCCTTGCCATTTAGATGAGGGTGTTCACATCATTTCATGAGTGTTAGCTTGTGTTAAAGAAACTTCAAGGTAGATCATCTTAGTATCGAAGATCGGAAGCAAAGGTTGCGTCTTTCTCTTCGTGGAACCTCTCGAGAGTCCGGATCCCGATGATCGCAGCGAAGGGACCACAACACGGAGCATATGAAGTGAAGGACCGGATCTACAAAGGTTGTAATCCCTCTCACTTAGTGTTAAAGTGTTTAGCATGCTTGTTTTTGCCTAATCTCTAGTTTAAAGTTCCGAATTCGGGTTGTTCGGCACGGCTAAATTTTAAATCGGGCATGGTTGATGCCTCGTAGACCCTTGTGCGCGTGCCTAGAAACCCTACAGTTTCCAGTTCCGGTTGCAGTGTCGGCTCACAAACGATATATCCATGATTTTAAATGTGTTTCCAGTATTTTGTCATGGATACCTGTAATCTGTGATTACTGAGCAGACACTGGTTAAAAGTACCGATATATTACAAAATAGATAATGAATGAGCGGTATTAAAATGCAGTTTTCTGAGATGAACAAATACCCCCTAACTTATTTATTGCTCGTCCCGAGCAATACAAAAAATTCTAGCTTCACTTTCGCAGGGGACACGATTGCACTGAGCATGTGCAACAAGCCGTTAAACTTCTAGGTGTTCCTACTAGGAGGAGTGTTGTCTCCTGAGGGTTTTCAGCAGATTACATCCACAAAATCCAGTCAAGTTAGCGTCGTGCGGGAACTGTTGATTGTAATCTTAAGGTTAAGAATCAAAGTTAGAAGTTCTATTACCCAAGTCAGAAATGTTTAAACCCTAGTTTTCACTCCTCACAATTTGTTTAATATAAGCTCATACACGTCTTTACGTGATTGTGCGGATAGTGTCCACAAGTTTTTAAGTTCATTGATTAGGGTCATCATGTCATAATTACGAACCAGGATAGACTTCTAAAGGATCACACGAGTTTGAAAGGAGTTAAGATTTTCTCAAGTTTTATTCTCCAGTTAGGTTTCAAGTCAGAATATATATCTTTTTTAACAGAGAACTTAAGTCTTATTTTTCACTCCTACCTTTCACCTGTTACTGTTCATACACACATTTCTTTATCGTGCAAAACGTCTTATAAAAATATACCTTCCTATCTCCGAGAAAAAAATGTTTTAATAGAAAACTCGTCTCCACCAAGATTATTCTCCCACAAGGAACCGTGAGGACTTTTAACTCGGAGAGAACACTTGCTTAGCTTGTTTTATCTGGCGATTGGAAACTTAGCGAGTTTTGGGTCAATGACTCCCAAACCAGATGGTTTTAGGACATTAGGTGTGGAGACACCCCAAGGAATTAATTACCCAAGTTACCAAGGTCATAAAACAAAAGACTCATTTTATTTTAAATAATTCTGCACTCAGTGAAAATGGAGATATAACCAGCTTTTTCTTTTAAATCCGAAGACGTTACATGTGGATAAGATGTGTAATTACTCCAACAAGGTTTCAGATGGGTTATTTTTCAGACTTATAGCTTCTGTTAAAACCTCTATAAAATTCTTCATATCTACTTTACTGTATGAATTATTCTTGATATTTTGCTTAACGTAGAACAAACCTGCTTGATCCTAACGATGTTTATCAATTTTAAAATTTTTTCAGACATATCAGACATTTATCAAATTCTCAAAACACATATGACACGTGTAAAGTGTTATAAAAGACGTATATCAGCTATGGTTAAACACGCATGGGGGTTAATTTTTCGGGTTGTCGGTTTCATAAAAAGGATTTAGTTATTTCTAACTTATAAACCGAACCGTCAGACTTTGAATCGAAGTTCCCCCGCTAGCTAATATGATAAAGTTTTTGTATTTTTGGGAAATTTTTTCAATTTTTATGGGTTTTTTAATATGTATGCAATGCAGAATACACAATATACACATGCAATGCAGCAAAAATAAACGCAGTATTCACCTCCAAACCTGAGTTTTACGATGTCCTCATCGTTGCCCCCATCTCCGGTAGCTTGACTTAGATATCGGGGTGAGAATTTTATTCAAAGAAAAAGAAAAAACCTAAAACTTGTTAGTGTATATGCCCTAGAGGCCATTAATGTATCATACTAGTTTGTATATTACTTAATGGAAGCTTGGGATATTCACATTGTATTGACAATATTGCTCAAAATAGTAGTATGCTACTTGGTTTGTCTCTGCTTTAATGTGTACATGTATTTATTTTAGTATATCACCTATACACATTAGTGGAGCCCTTAGGATCTTTGCTTGATTACCAGCGTTGTGATGGCAGTCACACTCGTGGGGGCTGGGTAATCCATAAGCACATCCTTATGCAGGTCCCTAGTCGTAGGACTATCGAGACAGGGCATCGATACTCCGGAGTAGACTAGCGTAAACGCTTCTCATCCCAGTGTGGGAGACGGTCTGTCCCACAGCCGTCAGTACGTCGTACTTGAGATAGTATGCAGGTGCTCGTTAGGTTATGATTATACTGGACAGGACTCGTCGGGAACTGTTGGTTGGTACTATACCTATCGTCAGTTATCAGTTCCCATGTGACATGAGTACAGCTTAGTCTGCTGACTTGACATTGTCACTTCGCCTCGAGTGTGTTCCCACTGTACTTAGATTACTACCCTACCACGGCTCAAAGGAGTCATGCAAACAGGTAGTAGTTGAGTGCAGTCCCGAAGCACTTGGAGGCAGTGACGGTTAGACAGGATTCGTCTCTCCCGGTATTGGGGGTTGATATCGCGCTGTGTCTAGGAGAGCCATTACACAAAGTTCCTGGCCAGGGCAAGCGAGATATACTGGTAGGTTTCCAGTGTTATCTCAGGGTGTTCTGGGCTACACTCCGACACGAATTGTACCGCTATTAGGGGAATGATGTTTACCGCCCCCTAGGCCCGCCATGCGATATTCTCAGACGAACAGACCGGACTGTACGCAGATTGTCACATTCAGGCTCAGTAGGAGTTCAGATGGGTTTCACCTCGTCCGTCTTCTTATCGGCATCTACCTAGGGGCCGTTACGCACAGATAGTTCCGCTTGCGGTCTGCGGTTAAACCTACTGCCTGCGTAGTGTCGATTCTTTAGAGTCCCACACAGAAAGCTATTCGCCTTTAGGCAAAAGAGTAGAGGTCGCATGGTTTTACGACAGGGTTCGGTCATATCCGTGCACTTGTGCACGTTTAGTGTCCGGGCAGTTATCACTAGCGGGCTTTGGTTTAAGCCAGATCCTTGTGTACGTTTTGGGATTGGTTTTATCTCGTTTGTATTCGTGTTTCTCGGAACGCGGATGCGGGTGTGTATGCACAGTTGACAGAGAGACAGAGGTAGAGGATTCTCATTAGGGTTGTTGACTGTTGACTTTTTGCTAAACCCTAATGAGAATAAGAAATATGATTAACAATAATATTAATTAAGTATTATTGTGACATGGTTGTTGATGGTTGACTTTGTTGACTTAGTTGACTAGGTTGGACTTGTTGACCTTCATCATTACAATGGCTATCATTTCATGGCAAATACTTTTGCTTGCTTGTTTCTTTTTGCAAAATGAGTGCATGAAATGATATGGCCATTTTGACTTGAACCATCACATAATACTCAATTACTATTATTTGTTATGATGATTTTGGATTATGAGAGCTTGGATGGCAAAAGTCTTGCTCATTCTTTCATTTCTTTTCTCTCTCATGCTTGAGCTCTCCCTCTTCCTCTTGCTCTCTCTCTAGTTCATGGTTCACTTGTCTCATGTGTTGAGAAGTAAGAACAATAGAGATAAAACCCAACACACTCCTCTACTCATCCTAGTTCACAAGGTCTAGCAAGCCAAGTGTTCTAGTTTCCTCTAGTTTGAGGTTGAAGCCAAAGGTAGAAGCTTTCAGGTGGATCCATCTTCGGCACAAAGAGACGACGAGGAGAGAACCTTCCGAACACCGCAAGGAGTTGAAGACGAAGGAGTTCAAGTTAAGGTATAACCCCCTAACCGACTAGGTAAAACTCTTGTTAAGATTGTTAGATAGTTGTTTAACAAAGATCCGTATTTTGAGTCCATGTTACCACCCTAGAAAAAATCATTTTTCATCATTTCCGCAAGCCCGTAAGTACCGGGAGAGGTAACGTGGACTTACAAAACTAATTATAGCATATACAAGTTAAACGATTGGGTTAGTCCAAAAATTAATACCAGCCACATAAAGATTTTGTCTATATAGTGCAATGGGTGGTAAAAGAATATGTATATACAAAAGAAAAAGAAAAGGTATATGTTAGAAGTTAGTGAAGGGCATGGGCGTGTAAAAGTAGGGATCAGAAAACATTGAAAGTGAAAATGAAGTTTTGAAGAGGTCAAAGAATTGTTTTCTGAATGAATTGAATGTTCAAAAAGCACATGTTGAGTTCCGAAGTCAAGTTCGTTTAAAAACTGAAGTTCATCCGCAAAAAGTTCGGTAAAAGAAAGGTTCTTAGGATGTTCCCAAATTGATCCTGACTCAAACTCACCAAGAATATCAAGTTTATCTGCAAAAATTTCCTCAAAACACGATATGAAAGAATATTTTTCAAAGCTGTCTTCCTCCCTATAATTTTTCACAGTTCTATTCTTATCACTATGGTTTTATAACTCTCCCAATACAATTTCTCCCTCATCACATTCAAAAATGGGAAGGTATATGTCATCCAAAAAAGTAGGTTCCCACACTAACATTTCTTCCAAAATAATATCACTAGATGATACAAAAATTGTGGGTTCCTGATCATTGATCTCTTCTGACAATCTATCCAAACCATACCCATAAAATTCACAAGATTCCTCCTCTAAAATTGGAATGCAAAAATCAGTCGGAGGTTTTTCTTTTGTGTCCTGGTAACACTCATTCAATTCAATCGTATCATCATCTATGAAATCATCAAAATTCGTTTGATCGTTTATCTCACTCGGATGATTTCCTAGATGACAGACATTAACATTATTGGGTTCTGATTGACTGTGTTCACCCCCTAGAATCCTCACAGCTAAATGTTTCGCTTGTTCTTCTATTCTAGCCAAAGATTAAGCCTGAGCGTGAAATAATTGCTCATACTGCTGTATACACAGGGCTAGCATAGCAGCTGTTTGATTCTCGACCTCAATCATCACTTTAATACCCTTCTCTAAAGCGGTCAACTTAGCATCCATCTCACCATCATTCCCTAAGGATGGTTCAATTGTTTCAGGTTGGAGAGGTTCTGATGGTGGTGATGCTAAAACTGTTAATCTGTCGACTTTTTTCTCTAAATTTTCAATCATCAGGTCTCTAATTGAAGTGGGACTGGGTTCAGGTGTGTTAGGTGGGTGACCATTATCAAAAATTTGGGACGGTTGGTCATCCCCTAAGAAAGGACAGTTGTCATGAATGTGGGAAGAATCGTGACAGTTTGAACAAAAGAATTGGGAATGGGTATAAACAAAAGAATAAGAATCATGAGAAATTGAAGTAAATTGTGTATCACCCATATGAACAAGAAATCAGAAATATCACAAAAATAAAGAATATCACACCCCTAGAAGTCTATGGTATGCTAATCAACTAGACTTGCTCAAGAACCTGATTGTCGAAATAAAACTGTGTCAAGAAACATGCTCAAGATATACGGATCACCAAGCCAGGTAAGTGCAAGAGAGAAGGGGAGGTTTTTCAACGCTTTCGCGAAGTTCCTTAATTAGATAACCTTTTCTCTTGAACACTTGTCTAGACACCCCGTGAACGATATACCGTTAAGCGGTGTTCTAAATACAGTTAACTTCTCCTAATGAACGCGAAGTCCTTAGAGTCAAAGTTCTAGTTGATTTTAAATTACCGGGGGTATGCAAGAATGCAGTTTTGTGATTTGTGGGCTACGGAAAAAGGTGATGTAATCCTTTACCGTATCTTGTTTGGTCTTTTTGCCCTTAAATCCGTATTAAGATGCAAATGCACAATCAATAAAAGAATTTAAGAAATCAAGAAATTTAAGAAATTCTTTTTCTGTTTAAGTTTAAGCGCTGCAAAAAAAAAAATACGGTTAGTTCTCTGTGCAATTGGTGGCAAAATTGTGCGAAGAATCCTGCATAAGATAGAAATATTGGAATGCATCGGATTCGAGAAGAATGTGTTAGAAAAAGCGCACCGAAGTGATTTTGGGTTTAGAAACCCCATTGAAGTGATCCTGAGTCTTTGATTGTCCGCTTGCGCGGGTCAAACTACCCGGATCTTTGACACTATACTTCACTAACGTCTTGCAATTGAATTTGAGTCTCGCTCCGCACGATCGCTGGTCTTAATTCCTTAAAAACCTGAAATGTCGGAAAATACGATATTTAATGTCACAAAAGCGATATATATGCCCCAATTCCTGCACACTTAAAATTAGAAAAATCAAACAATACCACTAGAACATTGACAACACACTGGAGACAACTCAAAAAGAAAAAATCACAAACACCCTCATTGGGTCGGCGAGCTTGGATTTCCCCTTGATGTCGCCGGCCAAATGATGCTTGTTTGTGCTGGAATTTTGTATGGCACCTCCAGACTATATTAGTATTCTAATGGTCTAACTTGATTTTTTAGTTGAATCATAGAGTGCTAGCAGGTTGCAAGGACAGAGAACAAAATGAAAGAATTTGTTAGTTTGTGTTAGTTTTGAAAAAATTGAGTTAGTAGTTAATGAGTTAGTAAGAACCAGAAATAACAATACTTAATACTACCAACTCCCCGGCAACGGCGCCAAAAACTTATTGGGAACTCACCCGCGCGCGTAAACGCGTATGTTTTGGAAACGGATATGATTTTAAGGAAACATATTGAGTACGCGAGATCGTTCTCGTTTTAAATATTTATAAACCGTAAGTGCACGGCGCGTTATAGAAAGCCAGCAAGTACGGGTCGATCCACAGGAAATTGTGTATTAGGTTTTGTGATTTAAGGTTCAACATATTAACGAATTGGTTGGTTGTCATAAAAAATGAATAGAATACGAAAACAAAGAAAAGCAAGAAAAGAAGTTAAAGAAAGAATGGTCGTGGCTTTGGCTCGGAAGGTCGAATCGCGACGATTCCCTCGACGCTCCTTTGATCATGAGTTGTCCGTCTTCACTTTGATCCCGACATGAAGCACGACTTGTCAAAGCGGTTGCGAGATACAAGTCATCAAATTCCGATTTTCTCCGCAAAATATGAAACGAGTCCGTTTGTTCACTTACCGTTTTGTATGTCCGAGCTTGGGGTATCAACACTAAAGACAAGGGTTAGCAAGCATACGACAACATCAAAAACACAAAGTAGTGAGTGAGAGCAAATAGTTTTAGTGTTAACTTTGCTAAGGGTTTGTGGTAGTATATCGTATATGAATCCAAGAGATTGTCAAGCACTTGATCACAAAATATCAAATCTAAGCTTAGCAAACTTAACACTAAATTGATTTTAACTTAAACATTAAAATGGGGAAAGGGAGTGAATATGGTATATGAGGAGGTCACAAAGTAACCATGTGTCAAAATACCATATCACATCAAAACATAAGAAATATTTAAGTTAGAATCATATAAATAAGCACATTAAACAATCACAAGAGGAGGAGGAGGAAAAGCCTTGCATCTCACTTCCTTACCATAACCACAAGCAAAGAGATTAGTTAAGCATGATTAAAAAAGCAAGTAAAGAATGCAAGTAAACAAAGGAACACAAATATTATTAACACTTGAAGAAGAGGTACAAGATTTTGGTAACTTATTCAACCTCCATAATGAAGCTTTCCAAAAAAAGCTTTAAGAGGGAAGAAAAAGAAGAAACCAAGTTGAAGCCCACTCACTCTCAAGCCTAAACAAAAACAAAAGAAAACAAAAGGATAGAATATGTGCATATGAGACCCCCATCCCTTGCTCACTGGTTCTGTTTTTATAGGCAGAAAAGAAAAATAAACAAGAAGTAAAAATAAGGTGACGTGGCAGCAAGGGAGGCTCTGTAGAAAACTGGGGTTAATTGGATCAATGGGAGCCGGCCTGCTCGGCTAAAATGAGTATGTCGCCGGTCCTGTTGATGGTTCCATGGCTCATGTTGGATGTGTAGACTTGTGTGATCCCCCATATCACTCTGGTGCTGCTAGTTTTGTCTGTAGAGGCCTTGGATACACTCTGGGATTTGGAGGGAATAAGATGCTACACATCACATCAAAACTTTTTAGCATTAAAACTCTTTGTCCCCCCATGTGCTTTGGGCAGCCCCCTCTCTAGGTCCATGTATCAAAGATCTAGTGCACACTTGCTATGTGTTGGACCAAAATGTGTGTACACTTGTTTATTTGCAAAAACTCTTTGAATATCGGTCGGTTTCCAGTTCCGGTTGCAGTGTCGGCTCATAAACGATATATCCGTGATTTTAAATGTGTTTCCAGTATTTTGTCACGGATACCTGTAATCTGTAATTACTGAGTAGACACTGGTTAAAAGTACCGATATATAACAAAATAGATAATGAATGAGTGGTATTAAAATACAGTTTTCTGAGATGAACACATTAGCATGTCCTTTAGTGTGGCCACCTGTGTTTTAGACAACAACTCACTGACGAACGTTGGCCTTGGATCGTTTTCCGTCCTTAAGTCAATTTTTCTTAAGTTGTCCACCGTGGTGTGTATCCTATCTTTTAGCTCTTTTGGCGTCAGTGGAAACTCTGAGATCACCTCCTCCTCATTTACGAAGCACTTGAAAAAGTCATCCATATTCTCGTGCTCTCCGTCCTTCGAGAGTGTTATCATGTGGCAGGTACGAGTTCTTTTCCAAGCCCGGTGTTGATCTGGCCCTACTCTCGCGATATAGGTTGCTTTTGGCTCATGCTATTGTGGTTGGGTTACCCTTCAACTGTCGGATAGAGCAAACCTGCCTTGCTGATACTCGTCTTCGACCCAGTCTTTGAAGGTGAAGCAGTCTTCAAGAGGATGTCCTATTGCTCGGTGGTAGGAGCAATAAGCCTGGTGATGGACCTCATTTATTTGTTCGGGGTGCCGAGACTCCGGGAGCGTCATCATTTGATACTTAATGAAAAGGTCGAATATTTTCCTCGTCTTTTCTTGAGGGAAAAAGTATTCCCGACCCATCTTCTTCATTAGCGATGGATTCCAGCTGACTTTTTCTTGATCTCGGTGATTCTTGGATCCACTTTGCAGTTTTCGAAGGTCATTCTCGTTCTTCACCTTGTTGTTGCCTCTGCGTCGGGTTTTTTCCTTGCCACGGGAGCAACGGGTTGAGGATCATAATCTTCTCTTTCCGCAGACTGCTGAGTAAGACGCTGCGTCCTGGCCTTTTCGTAAATGGCAATTTCGCGGCTGTGGTCATCCCGGACCTTTTGACCTGCTTCCCTTATTAGCATAGCAACCTGCTCTTCGAACGACGGACTTGACGTTCTTATGGCGGGATCTCGCTCTGGTTCAATGTTATGACCATTTGGAAAAACGTTCCCTTCTTTACCGAAGCCATTTTTGACGCGGCAATTGTGGAATCGCTCTCGTTTATTTGACCGAACGTATCTTAGCCCAATCATCTCCATTCTCCCGTTCAGCATCTTTCACTGAGTCCCGGGGACGTCCCAAATTTTTTTGTAGAACTGGGCTTATCGATTGGTTTGTTTGAAGGGTACACATTGGCATCTTAATAGCCTTTTCAATCTCTCTGTGTAATATCTGGGTGGACGGATTAGTTGAAGCCTGTCAAGCGCAAGTTCGGCACCATGCCAGACTTCTTTTTCCACTCTGGTCTTCGTAGACTGATAGAAGAGGATCGCCTTTTCACCTCTTTGCCTGGAAGGGACGTACAAGGTCTGCAGCTCTTGTACGCAGTATGTATTGAGCGCATCAAGTTCATTATAATGCCGCTGTGGAACCATGTTAATTTTTAAACTCTGATCAGCTCCAGTGAAGGTCTGCATTGACGGGCGGACGGAGAACACTGCGTTAGTCTCGTCTTCAGAGTCACTGCCGAAGACCAAAATAGGGGTAGATGGTCATGGCCTGTTGTCTTGGGGTTGCCCCGAGTAGACTATCTCTTCATCTTCCTCATTATTGCTCCCAAAGATCGGGATAGTGGCGACGGCTTTTTGTTTATTCTCCGGTTTATGACATATTTCCGTGTCTTTGAAGTCTGGTAGGAAGTACTTGGCATCTTCGTATTTGCGGACTTCATTTATGGAGAACAAGTTTACCTCCCCCGTAATGGTGTACTCGAGGCCGTCTTTGAAATACTTCATACACTGATGTTGTGTAGAAGGGATGACGTTGTACTCGTGTAACCAAGGCTGGCCGAACAGAGCGTTGTAGCAAGTCTTGGCGTCGATGACATGAAATTTGATATCAGTGATGAGAAGCCCAAAGCGTAATGTCAATATTACGGACCCCAGCGTCCGTGATGACTGCGAGTCGAAGCCGGAGATGGTAATTTTGTCCCGTGCTAGGTGCTGAACGTTCATGCAAATCTCCTTCAGCACCTTCACGTTGAGAAGGTTGACGGAGGACCCATTGTCGACTAGGATCATCCCTATCTTAATGTCGTGGCAGTACCCAGTAACATATAAAGGACGGTTGTGCTCGCACGTTCCAAGGAGGAGATCTTCATCGCCGAATGTAATGTCAGCTGTATGAACCTCTACCAGCTCGTCCTTCATTTTTTCTTCTACAAGGAAAGCTTGGAACTGATCAGGCTCTTGTAATGCCTTGATCAGAGAATCTTGTGCCTCTTTGGACAGGAGGAGAGCATCCAATATGCTCAGTTGTGAAGGTATCTTTCTCAGATGTGCCAGGACATTATAATCCACCTTGTTTTTCTTAGGCGGATCCTTGGCTGCGAGCTCTTTGACGAATCTATCATAGAGGGAAATTTCCTCAGGCACTTTTTCCTTCCCCGTGTCTCTTTTGCTCGAACCTTTGTTTATAGACCCGAGGTTCTTTTCATGCAACGTACGGTTACGCAGCTGAATGTTCTCGCAGTTCTTCTCCTCTTCTTCTTTTCTAGAGGTGGATTCTTTGAAGAGAGAGCCGAAGGTTATTTCTTCCTCAGAATCGCTCCCGAATGTAAGAACCTGAGATTTTCCTTTTGTTGAACTGGTATCAACCATATGACAGTTGCCAGCCGTTCCTTCACGCTCGTCTGTCGCGCTCCTTTGTTGTCGACGGGTTTTGCACTTCATCCACTTGAAGTGTTGCCGCTGAGCAACGTATCCTTGCCACCACTTCTTGAAGGCATTGCACTCTTCGGTGGGGTGCGTGACCCTCCGATGGTATAAGCAGTAGTTCGGATATACATCCGCTTCCTCGAGGCACGTACTCCCGGGAGTGTTTTCCATGAGAAGTGGCAGCTTCATTCCCATTAACAAGGCTTTAGCGAACCGCTTCTCCGCTTTGATCCTGCTCTTGTTTGTAGCAGGTGTGCTTTGGCTTGGGTGGAGTACTTTACGACTCATCCTTACCGCAACTTCTTCATCCCGACGCCGACGCTTGGGCTTTTCGTATATGGCCGTTTCACGTTCTAGGTCAGCTTTGCTCTTTTGAAGGGCTTCGTTTAGCAGCCTGTCAATTGGGTCTTCTGGCAGCTCCGGGGATTTTGGCACCGATACTGCCCCCGGTTCCTCTGCGTTACTTTCCGATGCCGAGAGAGTTTTTTCATTATTTAACGACGAATAAGAAAACATGTGGAAACTTGCTAAATAATCGTCACTATCTCCATTCTCAAGTATATGATTGAGAAACTCTTCGAGTGTCACTGGGGTCCGCGCCTTCTGGTTGTACTCCTCCAGCGCGTCGATGTACTTTTGCAGGTCCGTGCGCTTGTCGTCAGGCTGTACGAGCTTCTTGGTCTTCTTCTTTCCCTTCGAAGACTTTGAAGGCTTGACCTGGGTGTTTTTCCCATTGTTACCAGCTTTCAGTGTTGGACGCGGTTTTAGCATCACCTCAATGATCTCGGGCTCCAGCGGGCTTTTTTCCATTTGATCGTCGGACATGCTTTAAGATCCTTCAGCATTCTTTTAGTTTTAGCTGAAAGGACCACTTCCCAAGGAGCTTCTTCTACAAACGAGCATGATGCCCCCGGCGTATCCACCTTTTTAGGAGTGTGCCTCTGTGGCGGGTTCACCCTCCAGTTTTCTGACAGTGTGAATTTCCCTTGACGGTACGAGTCCTCGACCAAGTTTTTGAAGACGTAGCAATCCAATTGGGTGGCCCACTACTCTGTGGTAGGAGCAGTAGCTGGGACTGTTGACGTCACCAAGCTGCAGTGGATGTCTCGGATCCGGCAGTGTGATGAGTTTGTTGCGCATTACCAGTTCGAACAATCTCTTCGTTTTATCACGGGGGAACGAGTAAGCACATCCTAGCTTCTCTTCCAGGGATTGGCGCGGGCGCGCGTTGTTTTGACGAGCAACTGGTTTCGGGTCACTCGGTTGTTGTTGAGTGTTGGCAATGAATGTCGCTTTCCTTTTACCCTTTGCATTCCCAGGGTCTATTTTTGAAGAGGGGGGCCTGTGGCCCATCTGGTGTAGGGTTACTAGGCACTTTCAAAAGGTTTGTCACGACCCGAAAAGTACGGAACGCGACCGGCACTTAAGTTACGAAACGTCTCAAGACGTCCGTAAAATAAGTAAGCCGAAGCCCAGAATACAAAAACCAATTAAGAATTTAGAGTGAAGGAAAAACCAAATAATTTAAGCTTTTACCTCATTACCTAATCAATTTGCTCTTATTCCAAAATATCAGCAGAATATAAAAGAAATCAGTGCATGAAGAATAACATGTCGACTCAAGTGAGCTCGACCCAGATACATCATAAATAAATCCTCAAGTCTCACAATCTCACATCTAGGTCAATATACAGTCATCCGAATAAAACAGGTACAACTGAACTGATAGTAGCAACAGTAGATACAATAGATAGCAGTAGATATGGTAACGACAGTAGAACTGTAGATGGAGTACTCTAGATACAATGAGCATATATAAGGTGGTACAAACTGATAATAACCCACCTATGAGCAAAAGCCTCTAGTCCAGGCAAGAAGTACAAATGAAGCAAAGGTATCCGCCGCTACAGTGCTGACGGAATGGACCTGCAGAGAAGCTGTGGCACAACGGGGGTGAGTTGCCAGCTCGTGAGTAATAGATAACATTTACTAAGGCTATCGTATGCATGCACACAAGTGTCCTGGCATCCCTAAAACAGGTATAGCTACATGTCCTAGCAGGTGTATATGTCACATAGAGGTGATAACAGGTATGTATGCCACATGAAAATACAATCAAGTGTGTATGAGAATTATTCTTCCTTTATTTTGAAACTCCCATTTTTAAACATCAGTAATAATATCCAGGAAAACAGTAAAATCCGTGTCTAACAACGACACCTCAAAACTGACCAAATATCATATATCCATGTCCAGTATCTCTGGCCTCAGCCATCCGGCTGATCCATATCAAAATCCATATCTCAATCTAGCAGCCACAGTCGGTATCCTCTGGATATCCGCCGTGCCAAATGAAATCACCGGTAGGTAATCCGTCCCCTGCCAGGCTCAATGCCATCATCTGCGATCTTCTTGCCCCGAGGTACCATACCGGGCCCACCATGTACCCGAGACGGTTCATCCACCTCCTCGAAACGGGTCTCAAAAACACAGCAAACTCATGGTGGACGACACTTTACATCACTAGAAAATCCGCAGCTTTTATTTTTAACAAATATCATTTGAAATCTTGCGGCTTTCCCCCAAAATCCAGAAATATCATAAATCTCATGAAATTATCATAAATACATATGCCGATGATTATGAATGCTTATGGTATCAATTTAAGTACTTATTTCAATGTCACATTTCTAAGCAGTTAACATGTTTCAGATTTAAAGTTATTTAGTGTCGTGACATGGCAATTACCAGGGTGTGTGTGTTCACATGAATAGTGCTCGTGCAACATATAAATCCTGGTAATGGTGCATGTGTCCTATAATAAATCTGCGTATATGGAACACCATATAATTATTAACTATAGCAATTTACATTCAAGTTTTATCATTTTTACTCCAATGTTACCAGTAATACCAAGTCTACTAAATCTATCGGGCGACTTGCGCCATCCAAACGATTGTCCCCCGTAGATGTTAAATCTACTCACCAGTGGTCCTGTGCTAAGTGTGTCCGACCACCTGTTTTCCCTTTTCAGCTGCGCTTGAAGTTCCTGCCGGCGAACCTATAATTCACATGAGTCACTATATAAGGGAAAAGTCATGCAAAACGCAATATATCGACAAAAGGGATACGCGTGCGTGAAACCAAACGCATGTGCACACGACGCGATGCGACGCGACGCGACGCGCACAAACCTACCTGAATCAGAACTGACACGCTGTGTCGCGCAGCGCGCCACAGAACCACGCGTATCACGCGCGTATCGCACAAGTCTTAAAACATCGAAAACACGTAACTAGTTCCAGATTTTGCCTCAGGGCCAAACTTGAAAAGTTAGAGATACCAAAAACCCTAGCTACCCAGACCAAACCCACACCCCAAAACCCAACACCCCCACCCCCTTCCTGGCCGCAATTTGCGGCCAGAACCCAATAATTGGCGGCCCAGTTGGGGAGGTGGGTCCCCGTACTCTGGGTGTGTGTTCCTATTCCTCTCACCATGCTGAAGTCTTCTCTAGAATTTTTCTTAAGTGATCGGGTCAACAGCAGATTTCAGAAAGGCTAAAAATCACTAAATCTGCTAAAATACGCCAAGTCGGGTAAATCGGGCTTCTACGAGAAATCTGGGGAATTTCTCTGGTTGGCTGGCCTCACTAGGACCTAAGAAGTTTATTATAACTAACGTAACTCTCACTTTTCTCAAAATCTCCATAAAACTCCCAATATCACTTCTAGGCATGATATGGACACCGATTAAGCTAGTTTATCGAAATTTTAGCAAATTAGGCTAACCATCCAATTTTAATGATACTACTGGGCTTCAACAGGTTAGTTAACACTAAAGATGGCTCATTAAACTACAAACACTCTAAAATCGCTAAATCTAGCATCACTACACAATTCTAGCATGAAAATTCTATATATCGTAACAACTAGCTAATCAAGCACCTAATCTACGTAATATACGAAAAGTTTAGGAGATATACCCTCTAAGGACCTTGCAACAAGGGAGAAGGAGGAGAAGAAGAGGGTAGGTGCATCAAACGTGGCTGGAACGGAGCTGGAGTTCTCAGAGTTGCCTGATGCTGATGCTGATGCTGAAAAACAAATGTGTTGCTGTTGCTGTTGTTGATTGTTGTTGCTGATTGTTGTTGTTGTTGTTGTTGTTGTGTGGTGTGAGGTGTTGTGTAGTGTGGTATGATGTTGATATGGTGTGGTATGAGGCTGGTGCTGGTGCATCAAGGGCTGGTGCTGGTGCAGCAAGGGCTGATGCAAGAAATTGCAAGGGCTGGTGTTATGAAAATGGGCTGATGCAAGAAAATGGGTTGCTGGGGCTGCTAGCTGATGGTGTTATTGCTGTTTTTGTTGCTGTTTGAAGTAGTAGCAGCAGCAGGGATGGTAGTATGATTGTGGGAAGGGTTGCGTGATTATGGGGGAGGGTTTATGTAAAGAGTTTGGGGCTGATGTAACAGCTGTTGTTTGTTGAAAATGGCCGATGAAGTTTGAAAATTTGGGGCTGATGTGACTTGGTGCTGTTGAGTTTCAAAATTGGGTGGCTGATTGGTTGAAATTTGGCTGATGTGATGGATTATGTGCTGCTATAGGATGGGGGGGGCTGATGCTACGAGATCTGATTGCTGAATTTAAGCAGAGGATTATGTTGTGATAATGATAGGAGCTGCTGGTGCTGATTCTGGCTGGCTGAAATCAGCTGTAAATTGCTGGTGTGTGGTTGATATAACATTACAAAAATAACCACAAAACCAGATAGTTTATAAGAAACCCGTTTTTGGTAAACTTTTAGCCAAAATCCCACATTAACACTTAATCACTTACTAATCCTAACCTCAGGTGTTACAAGGTTCTACAAGGCATCTACCATGCCAAAATCAAATTTTTCATGTGCCGAACAACCCTAACCAAGATCTTAGACTAGAGATTAAGCGAAACAAAGAGCAAGTAAACAACTTTACTTCTAAGAGTTTGGGATTACAACCTTTGTAGTCCGTTCCTTCACTTCTAAAGCTCCGTGTTGAGGTCCCTTCGCTGCGATCATCGAGTACCCGGACTCAAGAGAGGCTCCATAAAGAGAAAGATGCAAGTTTGCTTCCGATCTTCAATAACAAAGATGATCTATCTTGAAGAAACTCAAACCCAAGCTCTTGCTTTCCTAATTAGGTATTAGCAAAGCAAACACCCTAATTTAAGTGGTTAGAATAGATGAGGATGATGAAGTAGGAATTTAGCTCTCATTTGTTTTCAATTTCTCACTCATTTTCATCACATATGAAAAAGCCAGAAAGCTTTTCATCAAAAAAGGAAGAAGAAGAAGAAGCAAATCAATTTGTGATGAATAAATGAATCAAGTGTGAGGTTAGAATTGCAGCCATGGGTTAAGAATATAAACTTAACCCTTGTAGAGAAATAACTATGGTAAAGGGTTGGGTTGGGTTAAAGAAATATCTATGCAAAATATAACAAGTCAAAGCTTCAAGAAGCTTCTTGAAAGGTTCATGCAAGCTTAACCCTAATCCAAACCCTAACCATATTTAAACTCCACAAAACATGTTGCATTTATAACCCTAACTTGTTACAATATTATATATCACATATACAATATTTATTGTAACAAAATAAAATAATACAATTAACATATATCACATATATATCAATGTATTACCCGAGTGTGAAAAAGAATCTTTAAGTGAGCTTATACTAGTTAATGTAATTTAATATATCAAATATATAATTATACATTAAATTATCGAATCAACACTTGATTCGATAATCCGGCGATTTCACAAATAACCGACTAATATAATTTGTATCAGTTCATCGAATCAACACTTGATCCGATGACCCGGCTATATCACATATACCCGGCCGATATCACATATCGCGAGAATCTAATACGGTATCACATACACGTATTGTTCTCGGTCCCGCACATATCACATATGTGCTCCTACTCTGTTTTGCCTGAGCCGGGAAACCACTGTGTAGGACTCTAAAGAATCGTCAATACGCCGGCAGTAGGTGATGATCATATCAAACACCCACAAGCTGCAAGCGGTCAGCTAAACGTAACAGCCACCCAGGTATTGAGCGATCAAAAGATCAACAAGCAAGCCTGTACATTCTCCTGTGAATCCAATTAGTAACACTCCCGTACAGTCCGGTCTCTTCGTGTGATATGTCGCACATCTCGCCTAGGGGCGGTAAACGTCAGACCCTAGTAGCTTGATAAGTCGTGTCGATATGAGGTCCATAACAGTTCGAGAAACTACTGATAACACTTACCAGTAAATCTCAGCAACCCTGGCCAGGGATTTCCAGTTATAGCCAATCGAACACAGCGCAACATCAACTCCCTATACCGGGAGAGACGAAACCCCTCATATCGCTCATTGCCTCCATGTGATTCAGGACTGTACCCAAAAGACACCTTTTTGCACGCCCTCTTGGACGTGGTATGATGGAAATCAAAGCACAGTGGGAATCACACAAGACTCTATGACGATCTCGGGTCTACAGACTAATTTGTACTAGTGTCACCAGAGAACTGCCATCTGACGTGAGGTATAATACCATCTGGGAGTTCTCGGCGAGTCCGTCCAATGTACCCAGTCTCCACTGAGCACCCATATACCTTCTTTGATGTCAAACACCAATGGATATGGGATCATCCATCGCCCATCATATGGGTCAAGAAGCGCATACGCTAGTCTACTCTGGAGTATCGATGTCCTGTCTCGGTACTTCCATGACTAGAGACATTTGAAGGATGTACTTGGCGACTACACTGTCCCCACTAGTATGATCTGCATCATAGTCCTGGTAGTCAAGTACTCATCCTAAGGGCTTTATCAACATGTGACATAGAGACAATCAGAATACATATTAAGATAAAGAGTAACCAGATAGCGTACTATCATGTCGAGCAAGAAAGTCCTCCCTGTATATTGTTAGTTATATGTATGCCCTAGAGGCCATTACTGTACATGAGATGTATATTGTAGTGGATGATGGGACATATATAGGTAGGACTTTCTTGCTCGACATGATAGTACGCTATCTGATTGCTCTTTTTCTTAACATGTACACTTGCTGTCTCTCTATTACATATTGATAAAGCCCTTAGGATGTGTACTCGACTTTCAGGACTATGATACAGATCATGCTAGTGGGGCCTGGTTATTCCATGAGTACATTCTTCAATGTTCCTAGTCGTGGGAATATCGAGACGGGGCATCGATATTCCAGAGTAGACTAGCGTATATCTTCTCGACCCATGAGATGGGCGATGGATGATCCCATATCCATTGGTGTTTGATATCAGAGACGGTATGCGGGTGCTCAGTGGAGACTGGGTACACTGGACGGACTCGCCGAGAACTCCCAGATGGTATTATACCTCACGTCAGATGGCAGTTCTCTGGTGACACTGGTACAGCTTAGTCTGTTGACCCGAGATCGTCATAGAGTCTTGTGTGTCTCCCACTGTGCTTTGATTTCCACCCTACCACGGCTCTACTGAGTCGTGCAAACATGTGGTTTTTGGGTACATTCCCGATTCACATGGAGGCAATGAGCGATAGGAGGGGATTCGTCTCTCCCGGTATTGGGGGTTAATGTTGCGCTATGCTCGACTGGCCATAACTGGAAATCCCTGGCCAGGGTTGCAGTGATTTACTGGTAAGTGTTATCAGTAGTTTCACGCATGTTGTGGACCTTACATCGGCATGACTTATCAAGCTACTGGGGTCTGACGTTTACCACCCCTAGGCGAGATATTCGATATATCAGACGAACAGACCGGACTGTGCGGTAAGTGTTACGGATTGGATTCGCAGGAGTGTGAGCAGGCTTGCTTGTTGATCTTCTGATCGCTCAATACATGGGTGGCCGTTACGTTTAGCAGACCGCTTGCGGCTTGTGGGTGTTTGATATGATCATCACCTACTGCCGGCGTATTGACGAGTCTTTAGAGTCCTACACAGGGGTTTCCTGGCTCAAGCGAAACGGAGTAGGAGCACATATGTGATATGTGCGGGACCGAGATTGATACGATATGAGATACCGTATTCTATTCTCGCGATTTATAACATTGATCGGTTGTATGCGATAAAGCCGGGTTATCGGATCAAGTGTTGATTAGATAAGTTGTTACACATGATATTAGTCGGTTATAGCCGGATTATTAAATCAAGAGTTAATTTAATAATTTAATGTATGATTATATATATTTGATATATTACATTACATTAACTAGTATTAGCTCACTTAAGATTTATTTTCTCACTTGATTGTGCATAAGTGTATATGTGATATATATTTGTGTACATATGATTGTGTCATGCTTGATGATACATCAAAGATGGGTGTATGAGACTTATACCAAGATTAGGGTAAAGATTAGGTTTTTTTTTATATCTTAAGAATAACAAAAAAGAAAAACTTTGTCAAAGTTCTCAAGCTTTCATGAAGCTTGTGGAAACATTGACAAAGTCAACTCTTTTGTCATTCTTTAGGATATTTAGTTAACCCAACCCTTAACCTCATACTTTGGTTAATTCTCTACATGAGTTAAGCATGATAGCTTAACTCACCCATGGTTACATTATTGAGAAGGATATAATTCATATGATGATATTATTCATTCTTCTTCATCTTCATCAAGCTCCTTGAAAAAGCTTTCAAGCTCTAATGGTGCTATGAGAAAAAATGTGAGAAAATCAATTCTAAAGTGAACCCATCTCCTACTTCTTCATCCTCTACAACTTGCCATGTAGTAGAATGTGTTCTCTTCACAATGTTCTTGACCTAGTGAAGATGGAGCTTGAGTTTGAGTCTTCTCGACGTAGATCATCTTCGGCCTCGAAGTCAACGACCTAGCCCGCTCATTTCTCCAAGAAAACCATCGCTAGAGTCCGGGATCACGATGATCGCAGCGAAGGGACGTCAACACGGAGCTTTAGAAGTGAAGGACCGGATCTACAAAGGTTGTAATCCCATTCACTTAGTGTTAAGTTGTTCACTTGCTTATAGTTTTCGCCTAATCTCTAGTATACGATCTTGGTTAGGGTTGTTCGGCACGGCTAATTTTTGAATTGGGCATGGTTGATGCCTTCTAGAACCTTGTTAGAGTGCCTAGGAACTCTATATATATATATATATATGTCCAAGCATCCAATACAATATACAACGTATGTACAGTAATGGCCTCTAGGGCATACATATAACTAACATCAGGTCCATTTGGGCCAGCTTGTCAATCAAAGCCTGGAAGGTGGTCGGCTTAAAGAACTTCATGAACTGGGACACAGTCAGCTGAGGATCGAGAGTCCCTATGAACATGCCCACGGCAGGAGCTTCTTCGATGCATTGTTCGCATTTTGAGCAGAGGTTCCGCCATCGGATTGCGTATTGAACCCAAGTCTCTCCTGGCTTCACCCTGGCATTGATTAATGCCGTGATGGGTGTTTCCCCAATCAGAGCAAGGCTTTGTTTGAATTTCAAAAATTCAAATTTTGAAGCAACGCTTCAAATCCCGTGCGCTGCGCGCAACGCGCCACGTGTCAGAAGTTGATACGACAGCGCAACGCCCAAGGCGGTGCGTCCAATCAGAGCAGGGCTCTTTTAAAAACTAAAAGTAAAAGAAACAACTTTCAGCTGTGCAAGCGCTGCGCTGCGCGACACGTGTCTGCGCAGTTGCGCAAGCACAGCTGCACAAGCACAGTTGCGCAAGCGCTGCGCTGCGCGATACGTGTCTGCGTAGTTGCGCAAGCACAGCTGCGGCGCAAGCACGGCTGCGCAAGCGCTGCGCTGCAAGCACAACTGCGCAAGCACAGCTGCGCAAGCGCTGCGCTGCGCGACACGTGTCTGCGCAGTTGCGCAAGCGCTGCGCTGCGTGACACGTGTCACGCGCTGGGGGAGTTGCGCAAAATAGAATAAATCTTTTCTGTTCTTGTTAAAACAAGAAGATTTTCTTCTGTAAAGCAGGGGTCTTTGGATCAAAGATCCAACGGTGGGGGAAATTCCCCAAATCACTCAGAGAAAGATCTCTGTAACAAATTTAACTAATTTGTGAGCACTATAAAAAGGACCCCAGACCTCATTTCAAAATCATCAACATCTTGCTAAAAATAAGAGAGAAAGAGGACTCTGAAGAACTCCTCAAGAATAAAAAAAGGTAAAAATCTTTGAAAGAAGAGAAATTTCTCTTATGAACAAGATCATGGATCTTCAATAAAGAAATAAACAAATAAAATAAAAATAAAAATAGTGCCTTGCACTTGTTATGAACCTTTGGTTCTCTGAAACAAGGAAAAACTTGTTTAGATCAAGGGATCAAAAAGTGCTTTGCACTTCTGTTTTGAATCTAAAAAGATTTTTAGTGCTTTGCACAAATGCAATGCATTTCCTAAAAGGGCCAGGCCCAAATCAAAAAGACCTAGTAGGCCTAATTAAATTGCAGTGCAATAAAAGGGGCAGAGCCCAAACAAAATAGATGCTCTGCATCATTTATAAAAGGGCAGAGCCCAAACAAAACAAAAATAATGCAGTGCATTATTTAAAAAGGGGCAAAGCCTTAACTCAGGTCTAATAGGCCAAAGACAAATAAAAATGTTGAACATCCAACTGGACTTAGCCCAGTCATGGCCATAAGTCCTTAAAATTAAATTGACTGAGCACGACTGCTCTTTTAAATTAATTTATATCCGGTTCGAGGGTACATCTCTGAGCTCCTCTGACACCTATCGTTGTAATCCTTCAACGACGTTAGAGAGGTGACGGGTCCCAACGACCACACATGAATACAAACTGCGGGGTCCTTAAACTCGTGGACCGAAATGTCCTTAAACTACTATCGGACCGAGACGTCCCTAAACTAATGTTGGACCGAAACGTCCTTAAACTAATATCGGACCGAGATGTCCCTAAACTAATATCGGACCGAGACGTCCCTAAACTAATGTTGGACCGAAACGTCCTTAAACTAATATCGGACCGAGATGTCCCTAAACTAATATCGGACCGAGACGTCCTTAAACTAATATCGGACCACCACGTCCCTAAACTGGAATATGGACCACCACGTCCCTAAACTGGCGATGGACCACCACGTCCCTAAACTGGAAAATGGACCACTACGTCCCTAAACTGGAACAATAGAGCCTCCAAATGCTCTTTTGCCGGATCTAAACGGTCCCGTTTAAGTTGATCTTAGCCCCAAATACGGCTAACGTATCCTTAGACATTTAAATGAATGATAAAACTCCAAATCAACTTCGGCTCAAGGGTATATCTCTGAACTCCTCTGACACCTGTCGTTGTAATCCTTCAACGACGTCAGAGAGGTGACGAGTCCTGACGGCCATATATTAATCACTACGTTAAGTTGATCTTAGTCCAAAACAGGACTAACGTATCCTTGACGAACGTTTAAGTTGATCTTAGCCGCAACGCGACTAATGTACCCTTAAACTAAAAACACCAAACCCAAATCTAAGTAAATACGGATTTAGACTAATCCACGTCCTACGGGCGACGGCATTACTCAGTCTCCGTATACAATCCACGGGAAACCACAAACAAAACAAATACACACGACACGAAGTGAAATTCTGGAGAAGGAGAAAGTTGTTACCGCGATGCGGTAGCGTAATTAACTGCAGGGGCTTATGCCTGCTGGGAAGAGCGTCCCCACAATCAAAAACCCCTCACCCTGAGGGGGAATCTGACGAAGTCTGCTACATCGGCCGCATCCGTCTAAACCTCCGATACACGGTGCCATAAATCAACTTGGCATCTTCGGAGAGGTAGACGAATAAAACCACATAGCATCTGCCCCGAATCTCAGGCCGAGACGCAAAGTCTAGGCCGCCATTCGGAGGGGAACAAATTCTGGCACGCCCGGTGGGACATTTTCCTCTTTCCACTCCACACTTTGTGTGTTGTCTTCACGAACCAATCGCGGTTTGTTAACGGTTGCCTTTGGATTTCCAAGTTACTAAGATTTGGTCTTTTGTCTGGCGCAGAACTCAAGCATCCATGGATTCTAACTGCACCAACTGCGCGAAGTGCCACTGCAACGGGCGCTCCACCTCACCTAGAGGTGTAGCATATGGGCCCCAAGCGGCCTCTTTCCTCGCTCTACCGGTAGAACAGGTGACCCAGGCCACCACCGTCCTGTTTTTCGGGATCATGGTCCCACCTACAAGCTTCTCTATGCCGATACCTGCACCGGAAGTGAACAAGAGGTCGGTGTTCGACCGGCTCACTGCTACCATGACCCCTGTCAACGGGTCGCCCACCACCAAGACAACAGCCTCTGTCTTTGCGAGGCTGGATCAAAACTCTGAAGGGCCCGCTAAGAAGCTCAGGAACTCTAAAATGGCTGTCCTAAGGAGGGCAACGGCCGCTGCTCCGGAAGACGTTAAGGCGGCTTCTCCCGTCAAAGAGTCAGTCTTTTCAAGACTGACGATTCCCGTTCCTGCCCCTACACGAAGATCTGTCTTTGACAGATTGGATATTACCCCGCAAGGAACAACCTCAGTTTTTAAAAGGTTAACACCGGCGGTGCCTCATTTAGACAGGGGGCAAAAAGAAGCTATCTCTATCTCTGAGCCAGTCCCAACGGCTCGTCGTGCTCGACGTCGCCATTGGCGACGAGTGAGGAAAGCAGGGGGCAACTCCCCCTCAGGGCTAACTCCACCGGCTCCAGTGGTGGAAGTCAACGCTGCTGTCCCAACCGGGAATAGCTTTGAACTGCTGAGGAGGGTATGAAAGAACTCTCCAACCGCTACATTGAAAAGATCTCCTCCGCCTGCGGAGAGAGTTCCAGAAACAAAGCAAGAACAGCTCCCTCAACGGCTGTCCTCAACAATTTATAAAGTTTGGAGGAGGGTTCAAGACTCCGTGATCGACACGGATCACTCCCGTCAACGAAAGAAGATGAAGGTGCAGAAAGAAAAAGACCGCCCTATTAAACAGCAGGGGACAACGATCGCTAGGGTACCCACTTCCACGGCCCCTTTAACTTCAACGGACCACAAAAGAAGAAGGCCGGAGAAAACCCCCGCATCGGCGACAAACATCAGAGGTGATGAACTTAAACGCCCCAAGTCAGGGGGCATAACAGTTCATACGGTTTACATGGCATCTGGAAAAGAAGATAGCCGCATTTCAACAGGTCATACACCGCACACGAGGTCAGTGACCAAGGCTTAGGAGCAGCAGCAGAAGCTCCAAGAAATGACGAACGCTATGGCCGCACTTACAGGGCCAAAAGAAACCCCGGAAACATCCTCAGACGAGCGTCAAGAACAAGAAACGGACGCCGAATTCCTTCGTCGCGTATTGGAGAAGAAAGACAAAGAAGCTGCGGAGCAGGCAGCCAACATAAAGAAAATGGCCCTCCTGTTCCAGGATATGGTGGGTATGATGATTCAACAAGATCCACCTGCTGAAGATCCCCCGATCATTCTTGAAGGCGATAGGGGAGAGACGTCGAATCCTCCACCGGCTCTATCCACAGCTAAAGAGGATACCATCTCAAAAGCTGATTTGGATGAATACATCGCCCAGCAAATACGGGTGCATCATGCGACCGAAGCGGCCGGTCAGGTCGTAAAAACGGGGCGGCCGTACCCAAGTTGGTACGATCAAATCAAGTACCCGCCAGGTTATACAATTCCTAAGTTCCATGTCTACAAGGGGACGGGCAATCCTCATCAGCATGTTGCCCAGTTCTGGGCACTCTGCGGCAACACCGGCGGTGACGACAAGCTGTTGCTTCGCCAGTTTGTTGGAAGCTTATCAGATACGGCGTTCGAGTGGTATTCTGAACTCCCAAACGACTTTATTAAAACCTCCGCGGAGATGGAGCTGCTGTTTACTCAACGTTTTGCAAGTGCCGGTGAACGTACCCCGATGACGGCACTGATTAACGCCAGGGTAAAACCCGGTGAGACGTGGGTTCAGTACGCTATACGATGGCGGAATTTATGGTCAAAGTGTGAGCAGCGCATTGAAGAAGCTCCCGCAGTTCCTATGTTTATGGGAACCCTCGATCCACATGCAACCATCTCGCAGTTTATAATGTTTTTCAAGCCAACAACCTTCCAGGCCTTGATCGACAGATCAGCACAGATGGATCAGATGGGCCATAAACCTCCTCTTCTAAGGCCGGACTCCCGAAATGACAAAGGGAAGGGAAAAGCGATCGTTGTCGCTAATGCTCAACAACAACCAAGCGACCCGAAGCCAGTGGCTCGTCAAAATAATATGCGCCCGTACGTACCCCTTGAGGATAGGATGGGACGTCCTTATTCCTTTCCCCGCGATAAAACGAGGAGGTTATTCGAGCTGGCGTTGCGCAACAGACTCATAAATCTGCCGGATCCAAAACGTCCGTTGCAACCAAGTGAAGTCAACGAGCCCAACTACTGTCCTTATCATCGAGTACTAGGCCATCCGATCGAAGATTGCTACGTTTTCAAGAATTGGCTTGAAAACCAGTACCGACAGGGCAAGTTCGCGTTATCTGACAAATGGAAGGTGAATCCCCCGCAGCCCCACACCTCTAAGGTGACGAATACGCCGGGGGAAACATGCTCCGTCATTGAAGAAGCTCCTTGGGAGGTTGTATTATCAGCCAAGACAAAGAGGATGCTAAACGACCTTCAGGCATGTCCAGCGATCAAGTGGAAGAACCCGTTGGAACCGCAGGTCATTGAAGGGATGTTGAAGCCACGTCCAATCCCAAAGACCGATGGTGGTAGCTCAAACACTCGCAACCAGCCGTCAAAATCTTTGAAAAAGAAGAAGAAGAAATCTAAGAAACCCGTGAAGCCTGGCGACAAGCGCACGGACTTACAAAAGCAAATTGACGCGCTAGATGAATACAACCAAAAGGCGCGGATTCCCATTACGCTCCAAGAGTTCCTCAATCACGTCTTTCAAGAAGAAGATGAGGGAGAAAGTTCATCGGATGAATCCGAGGAAAATGTAGCGAGCTGTCATATGATCTCCCATTCGATCACGAACGATGAAGAGACTTCTGGCACTAAAACGCTGGGGGCAGATACCGAATCAAGAATTTCGGAGCTATCAGTCGAAATGATTGACGCGTTCCTTAACGAAGCTCGACTGAAAAGTAAAGCTGATCGAGAACGCGAGATGGCTATATTTGAAAGGGCCAAGCGCAGGCGACTTGATGAAAGAGCTGAGGCGATCCCGCTGGAGCAAAACACCTTCACTACCAACAAGAGCCAATTCAAGATAAAGAAAAGGTTTGCTAAGGCCACATCAATTGGCATGAAGCTACCAGCCTCTGAAGGAAAAGTTACTGGTGAAATAGAAATGCACCCCTCCTTTTGCTTATATCATCAGAAGGTTTCGCACCCCACTCAAGAATGCAAAGCTTTCGATAAATGGTGGCAAGGATATGTTGCTCGTCAACAACGCTTCAAGCGGGAAAAGCGTAAAACTCGTCGAGGGCAAAGAAATACGACCGAAGAGCTTAAAAGAACTACTGGCGATTGTCGCATGGTTAACACTGCCGGGTCACAAGTGCCTACATTTGGGAGCGATTCTGATGAAGAGCTGGAACTCGCCCCTCTCTTTAAAGAGTCAACTTTGGGAAAAGAAGAAGAGCCAAAGGTTTGCGAAAATATCTAGCTACGCAATCGGACGTTACCTGAAAAGAATCTCAGACCCTTAAACAAGAAAGATAAAGGGAAAGAAAAGGTCTCTGAGGATATTACTCTAGATGACCAAGTTGCGGAAGAGCTAACCGCCAAGAATTCGCCGAAAAGAAATAAGGTGGATTACAATGTCTTGGCGCATCTGAGGAAGCTGCCCTCACAACTCAGCATTCTTGATGCCGTGTTACTATCAAAAGAGGCGAGGGATTCTTTGATTAAAGTGCTACAAGATCCAGACCAGTTCCAAGCCTTCCTGGCCGAAGAAAAGATGAAGAATGAGTTGGAAGAGGTGCATACGGCTGACGTTGCTTTTGGCGATGAAGACCTTCTCCTTGGGACGTGCGAACATAATCGCCCTCTCTATGTCTCAGGATACTGCCATGATATAAAGATAGGCAAAATCCTGATCGATAATGGATCATCTGTTAATCTCCTCAACGTGCGAGTGTTGAAGGAAATCTGCATGAGCGTCCAGCACCTTGCTCGGGACAAGATCACCATCTCCGGGTTTGACTCCCAATCGTCAAAGACTCTTGGATCTGTGATATTGACGTTACGCTTCGGGTTGCTCGTCACAGATATTAAATTCCATGTCATAGACGCCAAGACGTGCTACAATGCTCTGCTCGGTCGACCATGGTTACACGAGTACAATATCATCCCTTCTACACAACATCAGTGTATGAAATATTGTAAGGATGGTCTCGAGTACACTGTGGCAGGAGAATTGAATCCGTTTTCCGTGAACGAAGTTCGTAAGTATGAAGATGCCAAATACTTCGTGCCGAGTTTCAAAGACACGGAAAGGTGTCACAAGCCTGAGAACAAAACTAACGCCGCCATCCCTGTCTTCGGCAGCGATACCGAGGAGGAAGAGGATATAACTTATTCGGGTCCGCCCCAATACACCAAGCTGGGACCATCCGTTCCTTCATTGATCTTTGGTAGTGATTCGGAGGATGAAGTTCATGCGGTATTCCCTGCTCGGCTGTCAATACGAACCTCTGCTGATGAAGAGCGAAGTCTACAGATAGCCATGGTGCCGCCTAGACACCATAAAGAACTGGATGCACTTAATATCTACAGTGTAGAAGAGTTGCGGACATTCTATATCCCTCCCAGGAGAAAGAGAGAGAAAGCAATTCTGCTTTACCGCTCTGAAGAAAATAAAGTGGAGAAAGAGATCCGGTATGGAGCAGATCCAACGCTGGACAGGCTTCAACCCATTCGTCTACCCAGATATTATACAGAAGGCTTGAAACGAATGTTAAAGCGCCAGGGGATACCCTTCGAACAGACTGTTAGGAAGGCCAAATTCTATGACAGGGTTTGGAACATCCCCGGAACTCAACACAAGCTACCTAATGGGAGGATGGAGACGATCGGGCTCGGATACATCCGGTCAAAGAAACGAGAGCTATTAAACAGTTGCTATGTCATATATGACTTCGATGAAGAAGCGGATGCTCAATGGGAGGACGCTAATCCTGAGCCAATAAAAGTGCCAGATGCAAAGGAACCCAGTCCATCGTTCGAAGAACAAATGGACAAGCTTATAAGGGAAGCGGGTCAAAAGGTCCGAGACGACCATAACCGCGAAATGGTCATCTACGAGAAAGCCAGAACGCAACGCCTTCTCCAACAAGCCGTGAAGGATGAAAAGGCTGCTCCCTTTCAACCTGTTATAAAGAAGGCTCAGCGCAAAAGTAGAAATAAGTCGAAAGGCCAAAAAGGAGCTCGACAACAACAAAGCAGGGCTAAGAAGCCACGCAAACGGGAATCGAGCACTATTGATCTATCCCTTATGAAGAAAATGGGTCGAGCGTACTCGTTTTCTCGGGACAAAACGAAGAAGATACTTGACCTCGCTCTAAAACATCAGATGCTTACACTGCCGGAGTCCAAACACCCCGAACAAGCAGGCGAAGTCTCACACCCAGACTATTGCTCTTATCACCGAGTAATAGGGCATCCTCTCGAAGATTGCTTCACCTTCAAGAATTGGGTCGAAGATCAGTACCAGCTTGGCAAATTCGCTCTGTCCGACAACTGGAGGGTAACGCCACCACAAAAGCACGAGCCCAAGGCCACGAAAGAAGAACCAGTTCCGCATTGGGATTGGAAGCGAATTCGCACCTGTCACATGATTACAATATTAAAAGAAGAGCCCGAGGGCATAGATGAGCTCCCTTGGTGCTTCGAAAACAGCAGCGACGAGATAATATCAGAATTCCCACCAGCGCCAAAAGAGCTGGAAGATGGAATCCATACCACTGCAGATAATCTCAAGAAAATTGAGTTGGGGACAGCAAATGACCCGCGACCAACATTCATCAGCGAGCTGCTATCTGAAGAAAGTGTTAGTTATATGTATGTCCTAGAGGCAATTACTGTACATTGGATGTATATTATAGTGGATGCTGGGACATATATAGGGAGGACTTTCTTGCTTGACATGATAGTATGCTATCTGGTTGCTCTTTACCTTAACGTGTACACAGGTTGTCTCTCTATTACATGTTGGTAAAGCCCTTAGGATGTGTACTTGACTACCTGGACTATGATGCAGATCATACTAGTGGGGACATGGTAGTCTATAAGTACATCCTTCAAAGTCCCTAGTCGTGGGTGTATTGAGACAGGGCATCGATATACCAGAGTAGACTAGCGTATACCTTCTCGACCCATACAGATGGGCGATGGATGATCCCATATCCATTGGTGTTTGACATCGGAGATGATATACGGGTGCTCAGTAGAGACTGGGTACACTGGACGGACTCGCCGAGAACTCCTAGATGGTATTATACCTTACGTCAGATGGAAGTTCTCTGGTGACACTGGTACAGAGTAGTCTGTAGACCCGAGATCGTCATAGAGTCTTGTGTGGTTCCTACTGTGCTTTGATTTCCATCTTACCACATCAAAGAGGGCGTGCAAAACGGTGGTTTTTGGGTACAGTCCCGAGTCACATGGAGGCAATGAGCGATAGGAGGGGATTCGTCTCTCCCGGTATAGGGGGTTGATGTTGCGCTGTGTTCGATTGGCTATAACAGGAAATCCCTAGCCAAGGTTGCTGAGATTTACTGGTAAGTGTTACCAGTAGTTTCTCGAATTGTTATAGACCTCATATCGACATGACTTATCGAGCTGTTGGGGTCTGACGTTTACCACCCCTAGGCAAGATATGCGACATATCAGACGATCAGACCGGACTGTACGGTAGTGTTACTGGTTGGATTCACTGGAGTGTGAGCGGGCTTGCTCTTCGATCTTCTGATCGCTTAATACCCGGGTGGCCGTTACGTTTAGCAGACCGCTTGCGGCTTGTGGGTGTTTGATATGATCATCATCTGCTGCCGGCGTATTGACGAGTCTTTAGAGTCCTACACAGAGGTTTCCTGGCTCAAGCGAAACGAAATAGGAGTGCATATGAGATATGTGCGGGACCGAGAATGATACCAGTATGTGATACTGTATTCGATTCTCGCGATATGTGACATTGATCGGTTATATGCGATATAGCCGGCATATCGGATCAAGTGTTGATTCGATAAGTTGTTACTGTTGATATTAGTCGGTTATATGCGATATGACCGGATCGTTAAATCAAGTGTTGATTTAATGATTTAATGTATAATTATATATATATGATATATTTATTTACATTAACTAATATGGTTCACTTTAAATGGATTTTCTCACTTGATGTGCACATTGTATATGTGATATACTTTTGTACACTAGTTTGTATCATGTTTGATGATACTTGCTCACTTGGGTTTGTGTACAGATTAATCCATGGTTATATGAATGGTTAGGGTTTTGATTATTTACTTAGTTATTTATTTATATATTCATTTTGGAAATTATTTAAGGATGGTGGCTTATTTTGTTTTATGTTGAAGCTTCTTGAAGCTTTGATCAAGTCAACCATTCTTATCTCATCCTTAACCCTAACCATTCCAACTAACCTTGGTTTAATCTCTACACTTGACCATGGTTTACATCATGATAAGTTTTCATTTTCTTTTCTTTTTTAAAGGAGAACTTATCATAATATTCATCTTCTTCTTCTTTATCTTCCATGAAGAAAGCTTGCTACTCCAATGGCAAGTGATGAAAACTAGTGAGAAATCCAAAACTAAAGTCTACCCACTTCCTATTTCTTCATCCTCTACCTCTTGCCAAGTAGTATAGGGTGTATCCTTCACAAGTTTTCATGGCTTGGTGAAGGTGGAGCTTGATCTAGCGATGCCTCGACGTAGATCATCTTCGGCATGGACATCGACGACCTAGCTCGCCATTTCTCCGACGAAGACGACGCTAGAGCCCGGGAATTCATTTGGACAGCGAGGGGACTTCGTTGCGGAGCTATGAAGGTGGAGCACCGGATCTACAAAGGTTGTATTTCCGTTATCTTATAGTTTAGTTGTAAACTAGCTTCTTTCGCCTAGACATCTAGCCGACGATCCGTAGTCTAGGGTTTCTCGGCACCGCAATTTTTGAAATTGGCATGGTTGATGCCTTGTGAGACCTCATTAGGGTGCCTAGGAACCCTACAGTGGTATCAGAGCCTAGCTAGAGCCTTAGGCGAAGTCTAGACGGATTTTGAAGTTCGATCGACCCGAAACCCCAACCCTAAATTGCTCTCTGGACAATTTCTGAAATCTGGTCTTTTTCAAAATTAAAAATATGCAGAGAACACATCACAAATATCTAAGAGTTACTGTGAAATTCGACAGTCAAATTCCACTAAGTCACCGCGGTTCCGCGGCATGAGCAAAGCTCATGCGGCGGTTCCGCGGCTGTACGGCCACATTATTTAAAGTTGTTTGCACAGTAATTCTTAGTTTCCAGTGGTGCTTTTCCTGGGAATTTTCAATATTTTTTCTACAGTTGAGTTTTCTGGGGTTGTTTTGGGAGTTCGTATATTCGATCGGATTATCAAACTGTGTCTATGTGTTTTCCGGATAAATTTTAGAATATGTTAAAAAGTTCGATCGGATATAAATACCCAATTTTTCCCCTGTCTGGAAATTTCCAAGTGTTGGATTTTTCCGTAGTTTAACGACGTTCTAAGTAGTGCAAGTAACGCGATGGACCCTCTAGAAGACAAAAAACCTTAACTCGATTATGTGACCGTCTTGAACTGCCCTTTGAACCTTCGGGTTTGGGGTAGTACGGCGTGCCACATGTGAGGCGTTGGCTTGACCCTTCTACGGCTGGACCGTTGGTACTGAGGCACGAACTGAATGTTTTTAGACTTGTTTCATGTGTTGATCTGTATCGGGAAAACTTGGGTGTTCGATTGTTCGATCGGAAAGTTTGACATTTTCTATTTATCCGGAATGGGATACAATAATTGGAATTCACAATAAGTTATGAGATAACTGAATGAATGTTATAAACATAGCAATTTAGTCTCACTTGATCGGTTGCCACGGAATTTTGATGTGATCAAAAGTCCGTCGCAATCACGTAGCGTATGCGGATACTCGCCGGTAAACTTAATAGACAGCCTCACTTCATTGCCCCGACCAAGTGACTGTAGGAGAACACCGTCGCCGAAAGCATCCGTTCGGGTGTTCCCGGTAGCGGCGTTCCGCCTTGGTGCACTTTGTCGACGGCATCGGGGGTGCGGCCGTCTACTGAAGTTTGCGACGAGCATTCGATCAGAATGTCGGGAATCCTGTTGAATTCCCCGACTTGATATTGAAAAGTGTTTTCGATTTTGAGACTAAAATGCGGGGTTTATAATTGTTAGGCATGCGATGTCTAAGTAATTCATTTGGTCAGGCATGCGATGTCTGAGGTGGTTGCGGATTCCAACTGTTGTAGTTTTTCACTTTCTTTTCTGTGACCGTAAGTGTAATATGTGATATCGCCGGTTTCGTTGCTATATGTCAACGACAATTGGGATGCGCATATTTACTTACGTTGATGACATGTGATGTTATGTGTTGCTGGATATGTTATATTGGATCGTCGTGTTTGAATAGCCGGGGTTTTTTATGTGAGATGAGTGTTTTTCATTTTCATTCATGTAAAAACTTGTATGTAATATTCTTTTATTGGGGCACTTCCAGGTTGCGGAAGTTGTCACCGTTGATGTATATTATTTACTTTTCTGCACTAGGATAGACCCAAGGAGGAGGGCACAAGTAACCGGGTTCTGGAGTCCAGTGGGAGACCAACTCGAGGAGTCGAGTCCGGGTCTCCTAACTCTAGAATTGGTAGGGTTGCTTTCCTCTCTCGTAGGGGTCTAGGGGTGTGGGTTTGGCTATTCATCGCGACCGTGGAATCCGTGTTTTATACTGGCTCGTATTGAAAACACGGACGTCCTAGTATATCCAATATTTCATATGTTTCTTCTGCTGCGATATCTGTGATGTGATCATGTGATGTTCTCTGATAGATACAGTATATAGTATATATGATATATTATATAGACGTTACTTATGTTTTACACCCGCGCTACCCCTGCCCCGCACTGCCGTTAGTTACCTAACCTAACGGTGCACGAGGGGACATCGAGGTGAATGCGGATGGCATAAGTGTACGTCGTATTTATCTGTGATGTTTAGGTATTTAAATGATGGGACTTCATTAATGTGATTAATGAAATAAAAGAAACCTAAGATGTTGTAGAATCGAATTTCAAAATAAAACAGGTAGCTACAGTTCTTGCTTTGCACAGCGGTATATATGATATATCCTGCACCTTATTCGATAAGGAAAGGACCGAGATCCCTTCACCGGGAGTGACTCCTTTAGCAATAACTGGCAGATGCTACAACCCTCGGTTTGTCTTTTGGATGCTTTTAAGAGTTTTTGCTTTGCACAGTGATATATATGATATATCCCGCACCTCATTCGACGAGGAAAGGACCGACGATCCCTTCACCGGGAGTGACTTCTTTAGCAAAACTAGAAAAGCCTCAAAAACACTCCATTTCAAAATCATTTGATTCTACAACGATATCAAGTTCATTACGCAATAGGTTTTCAGAAAAACCTGTCGTAGCCCTCCATCATTTCAGATAAGTACTAGTTAGTATTCGTGCTACGTTTGTTGACTATGTTAAGGCGTAGTGTGCGGTAGCTAATTAGTGCTTATCTGCATAAGCATATGATGTGATTGGATTAGGGTAGTCGTGCGACTTTGTTGACTATGTTAAGGGTCGTGCGGGTAGGTTTAATTCAATCGGGAAATGACGGGTTGAACTTGACTAGCACTTATGATTTGTTGACTATGTTAAGGTCATATAGCTGCTAAGGGCAAAATATTATCGGGAATTTCAAGTGTTGAAATTTGCAATGAGATTGCATACCTTCTATGAGATAGTTGGATCCCGATACCCGCTGCGAGTAATTGTTACTCCTGGGAGAGTTTTACACATTACAATTAGCCGATCAAGTAGGTGTCTAGAAAGGTGTCAACGGGGTTACGCCTCTGGGAAAACGAGGTTTACATTAATTAGGTTCGTGCGAAAGCACGGGGGACCTCCCTCAAAGTACCGACACTGGCCTGGCTGAAAGATTGGCGAACTTGTAGTGTGTAATTAATCCCGGCTAGTCTTTCCTTTTAGGGTTTGAAGGAAGATTTGATAGTAAGCAGTGGTAGCCATCCTGATTAGATAAAATAATAACCAATCTATTCTTGCAAGAGCGCACGCTGAGTGTTTTCTTCTCTCTCTCTCCAAGTAGCAACCATATCACGCCTTAATCAAGATAATAATAAGGATTATTGACTGAACCCGCTTGTTATACTGAGCTGGGGAACGTTGGTCCCGCTCCAACTTATAATTGTTATAAGACAGAGCAGGAAATTGGGGAATACCAGAATTCCCATGCCGCCCAAACGAAGAGAGTGCATGCTGATGCATCATCTTCGGGTGTGTTCATTACAGAACTGTTTCTCAGTATCCTCTACGTCCTGGGTATGTGATACCAGATCAGGATCCCAGATATGTAATCTGTTACATAGGGCTACAGAAAGGTAGAAAACTGAGAACGGGTGATAAGTTTCATGAGGCAGAAAACGGGGCAAGTGTTGCAGCCAAGTCTGTCGGTCACTGTCACCCTGTATTACCAATACATTGATTCTGAACGAATGTTATTAGATACCGAACCTGATATACAAAATCATATCAGTCTCTTTATTAGTAAAGAAATGATAAAATTTTGTATTGTTGGATAATGTTTTGAACATTTCCTATATCAAAAGTTGATCGGTTCAGGCACGTTATCTAAAAGCATTGATGTTCTAAATCAAACCACAGTTCTTAGTATACAGAACACAAACAAGAGGAAGAGTTCAGAAATGAACGAATCCTTCTTGAGGTATTGTAGACTAGGTCAGATCAATGTGACCCAACTAGCTCAAGTTACATTTAGATGCATGTTTAAATCAGTTTGAATTTTCATCTTATGAAACTCGCCAGTCATGTCACAAAGATAAGATGACCATAGCTCCGTTTATTGGAAACAGAGAAAGAGTTAATGAACTCTTGGGATGATACATGTTGATGTATGTAGGTCCCCTGTCTACACATGCCAGGACTGGTTCTTTATACTTCATTACGTTCTCTGATGATCTCTCAAGATTCAGACAAATGTTCCTGTTGAAACACAAGTCCGAACCTTTTGAGATATTCACGGAATATAAGTTAGAAGTAGAGAACCAAAATACGGGTATAAGTATTATGTCCTATGATGAGATCAGGGAGGAGAATACTTGTGCACGGAATTCCTGGACTATTCTAAAGGAGAATGAAATTCTCTCTCAGCATTACTCCTCCGTATACACCATAGCACGATGGTATATCAGGGCGGAGCAGATACACCCTATTTGTTATGGTGTGCTCTATGATGAGTACTACTGAGTTACATGTTTCCTTTTTGGGAGTTATGCACTTGAGAAGTTGCATACCTATTGAATAAGAGTTCCAATCAAATCAGTTGCCTACCACTCTATATGAGATATGGTATGGGAAGAGCCCATGTCTTAAGCTAGTTAAGATTTGGGGTTGACCGGCCTATGTCTGAAAGCAAAATCCGGACAAGCTCGAGGCAAGGTCAGTAATGTAGAACTGGAAAGGTTCCAGCTATACAAACTGCAGCTGATGATTTGATAGAACCAAAGGATTCAGTAGAAACCAACGAACCTCTGCCTCTCCGCCGATCTAGTAGGGTTCCTCACCCACCTGAGAGATACTTCTGTTTCTCTATGACAGTGGGAGCGAGGATTGCATCATGAGATGATGACCCAACTAGTTTCGAGCTGGCCATCAGGAGTGTGACTCTGTAAGAATGGCTGGATGCTTATCGATCTGAGATGGAATCCTTATACACCAACAAAGTATGGACTTTGGTTGCTATATCTGAAGGGTTAAATCCCCATCAGGAGCAAGTATATCTTGAGAAGATTACTTGGTGTACATGGAAAAGTTGAGACTTTCAAAGCTAGACTTCTTAAAGGTTTTCTTCATTGACCAGGCGTGGATAATGATGAAACCTTTTCCAGTACCTATGCTTAAGTCCATCCAGATACTACTTGCCACGGCTACATACCATGACTACGATATCTGGCGATTGGGTGTCATGACTGCTTTTCTAAATGATGTTTTAGAAGAGTGCGTCTATAAGTACACAGCCAGAGGGCCTCGTAGACAGTGGGAGCAGCGGAAACGTGTGCAAGATGCTTTATAGGATTAAAGCAGGCATCGCGGAGTTGAAACATCTGTTTTGATAGATTAGTCAAAGAGTTTGACATCATCAAAATGGTAGATGAACCTTGTATAAACAAAAAGGTAGTAGGGAGTATGGTAGTGATCCTCGTAGAGTACATGGATGACATACTCTTGATAAGAAAAGAGTTTCTTATGCTACGCTCGATCAATATCCGTTTATCACAAAGATTCTTCGTGTAGGATCAAAGTGATACCTACTAAATCCTGGGTTTTGGATCTATGAGATAGATCTAAATGGATGTTAGAATACTCACTAGCTGTAGTGAGATGGTATCAATCGATCCTGGGAAGAATCACTAGAAGTGTTCCAGGGTGATAAAGACGACTGAATGTCAGTCGCAGGCATTGTCTTTACCCTCAGTAAAAGGACGGTATGTTGGAAGAGTTCCAAGCTAGATACCGTGACACACTAGACGATAAAGGCAGGATACATCGCTACTTAAGATGCTACCAAAGAGGCTGTTTGGGTGTATATTGGTTCATGAGATGAACTACGTTCCTACCATTGTGAGCCAATGGAGTTGTGGCTTATGCCAAGGAACACAGGTCCCATCAGTGATCCAGACATATTCTAAGGCAGCATCACCTGATCATGGAGATAGTTGATCTCCAGGGTGATCGAGGTTAGGAGAGCAGACTCAGAGGACAACACGGCGGATCCACTCACGAAGGCCTATTCCCAGAGAGAGACTTTTATGGGATGGTTGAGTATGAGATACTACAACCACTGCTACAGATGGCCCTAGTGCAAGTGGGAGATTGTTAGTTATATGTATGCCCTAGAGGCCATTACTGTACATTGGATGTATATTGTAGTGGATGCTGGGACATATATAGGGAGGACTTTCTTGCTTGACATGATAGTATGCTATCTGGTTGCTCTTTACCTTAACGTGTACACAGGTTGTCTCTCTATTACATGTTGGTAAAGCCCTTAGGATGTGTACTTGACTACCTGGACTATAATGCGGATCATACTAGTGGGGACATGGTAGTCTATAAGTACATCCTTCAAAGTCCCTAGTCGTGGGTGTATCGAGACAGGGCATCGATATACCAGAGTAGACTAGCGTATACCTTCTCGACCCATACAGATGGGCGATGGATGATCCCATATCCATTGGTGTTTGACATTGGAGATGATATACGGGTGCTCAGTAGAGACTGGGTACACTGGACGGACTCGCCGAGAACTCCCAGATGGTATTATACCTTACGTCAGATGGCAGTTCTCTGGTGACACTGGTACAGAGTAGTCTGTAGACCCGAGATCGTCATAGAGTCTTGTGTGGTTCCCACTGTGCTTTGATTTCCATCTTACCACGTCCAAGAGGGCATGCAAAACGGTGGTTTTTGGGTACAGTCTCGAGTCACATGGAGGCAATGAGCGATAGGAGGGGATTCGTCTCTCCTGGTATAGGGGGTTGATGTTGCGCTGTGTTCGATTGGCTATAACAGGAAATCCCTGGCCAGGGTTGCTGAGATTTACTGGTAAGTGTTACCAGCAGTTTCTCGAATTGTTATAGACCTCATATCGACACGACTTATCGAGCTATTGGGGTCTGACGCTTACCACCCCTAGGCAAGATATGCGACATATCAGACGATCAGACCGGACTGTACGGTAGTGTTACTGGTTGGATTCACTGGAGTGTGAGCGGGCTTGCTCGTCGATCTTCTGATCGCTCAATACCCGGGTGGCCGTTACGTTTAGCAGACCGCTTGCGGCTTGTGGGTGTTTGATATGATCATCATCTGCTGCCGGCGTATTGACGAGTCTTTAGAGTCCTACACAGAGGTTTCTGGCTCAAGCGAAACGAAATAGGAGTGCATATGAGATATGTGCGGGACCGAGAATGATACCAGTATGTGATACTGTATTCGATTCTCGCGATATGTGACATTGATCGGTTATATGCGATATAGCCGGCATATCGGATCAAGTGTTGATTCGATAAGTTGTTACTGTTGATATTAGTCGGTTATATGCGATATGACCGGATCGTTAAATCAAGTGTTGATTTAATGATTTAATGTATAATTATATATATATGATATATTAATTTACATTAACTAATATAGTTCACTTTAAATGGATTTTCTCACTTGATGTGCACATTGTATATGTGATATACTTTTGTACACTAGTTTGTATCATGTTTGATGATACTTGCTCACTTGGGTTTGTGTAAAGATTAATCCATGGTTATATGAATGGTTAGGGTTTTGATTATTTACTTAGTTATTTATTTATATATTCATTTTGGAAATTATTTAAGGATGATGGCTTATTTTGTTTTATGTTGAAGCTTCTTGAAGCTTTGATCAAGTCAACCATTCTTATCTCATTCTTAACCCTAACCATTCCAACTAACCTTGGTTTAATCTCTACACTTGACCATGGTTTACATCATGATATGTTTTCATTTTCTTTTCTTTTTTAAAGGAGAACTTATCATAATATTCATCTTCTTCTTCTTTATCTTCCATGAAGAAAGCTTGCTACTCCAATGGCAAGTGATGAAAACTAGTGAGAAATCCAAAACTAAAGTCTACCCACTTCCTATTTCTTCATCCTCTACCTCTTGCCAAGTAGTATAGGGTGTTTGCTTCACAAGTTTTCATGGCTTGGTGAAGGTGGAGCTTGGTCTAGCGATGCCTCGACGTAGATCATCTTCGGCATAGACATCGACGACCTAGCTCGCCATTTCTTCGACGAAGCCGACGCTAGAGCCCGGGAATTCATTTGGACAGCGAGGGGACTTCGTTGCGGAGCTATGGAGGTGGAGCACCGGATCTACAAAGGTTGTATTTCCGTTATCTTATAGTTTAGTTGTAAACTAGCTTCTTTCGCCTAGACATCTAGCCGACGATCCATAGTCTAGGGTTTCTCGGCACCGCAATTTTTGAAATTGACATGGTTGATGCCTTGTGAAACCTCATTAGGGTGCCTAGGAACCCTACAGAAAGGGTGGCTGCGTTAAAGGATGTGCTTCTACAGCATAGAGATTGCTTCGCGTGGAACTATTCTGAAATGCCGGGACTAGATCCAGAAATTGCTGTACACAAATTGGCGATATCCTCGAACATCAAGCCAGTCAAACAGGCACCGAGGAGAATGCGGCTCGAGCTTGAAATGAGTATCAATGTTGAAGTCAAGAAGCTGATCGACTCTGGCTTCATCCAGGAAGTTCAATACCCTGAATGGATCGCCAACATCGTCCCGGTGATGAAGAAAAATGGGACAGTGCGTATATGCGTAGACTTCCAGGATCTTAATAAAGCTTTCCCGAAGGATGATTTCCCAGTGCCTGTCACCGAACTGATGATAGACAATACATCCACTTATGAGGTTTTCTCCTTCATGGACGGCTCATCGGGGTATAACCAGATAAAGATGCATCCCGAAGACCAGAAGCACACAGCCTTCAGGACCCCTCTAGGTATATTCTGTTATAAGGTGATGCCCTTCGGTTTAAAGAACACCGGTGCCACCTATCAAAGGGCCATGACAAAGATCTTCGATGACCTTATACACGAAATCGTCGAATGCTATATCGATGATCTCGTGGTTAAAAGCAAGTCATATGAGGAACATCTCGAACATCTGAAGACCATATTTCAACGCCTTCGACAATACAACTTTAAAATGAACCCGCTCAAGTGTGCATTTGGAGTTTTCTCAGGCAAATTCCTGGGGTTCCTTGTTCGACACCGAGGTATTGAAATAGATCCGTCAAAGATTAAAGCGATCATGGAAATGCCTCCGTCGAGAACTCTCAAACAGCTGCGGTCTCTCCAAGGGAAGCTCGCATACATGCGGCGATTTATAGCCAACCTTTCGGGAAAGTGTCGTCCCTACAGCCACCTGATGAAGAAGGGAGCCCCATTTGTCTGGGATCACAAATGCCAAGGCGCACTGGACGAGATCAAGCAATACCTGCAAAACCCTCCAGTGTTGGCTGCTCCGGCTAAGGGAAAACTCCTCATTCTTTATTCAACCGCCCTCGAAAGTTCCTTAGGCGCATTAAGGGCACAAGAGAACGATCAAGGGAAAGAAAGAGCACTCTACTACTTAAGTTGAGTTCTGCTGGGGGCAGAAAGCAACTACTCTCCCATTGAAAAACATTGCCTGGCGTTGATTTTTGCGATAACAAAGCTTAGACACTATGCGTTGGCGCATGAAGTCCATCTCATTTCAAAGGTGGACCCCCTTAAATACTTGATGTCGAAGGCCATATTGACGGGACGACTCGCTAAATGGGCCCTTCTCTTGATGGAGTTCTCGATAACATATCAACCTCTCAAGGCAGTGAAAGGCCAGGCCATCGCCGACTTCCTCGCTGAGCATCTGATACCGGCCGACTCTCCTCTGAATTGCGATCTTCCAGACGAACATGCGTTTGATGCGATCGACGGTGATGATACCCGATGGGAGCTTTATTTCGACGGAGCATCCTCCGTGAAGAAGCGCAAACAAAGTACCCCTATAATTAAATCGGGGGTAGGACTCATCTTTATAACTCCATAAGGAGGGATAATGCGCTATACGTTCTCCCTGACGGAGCCGAGGACAAACAACGAAGCCGAATACGAAGCTCTGATAGCAGGCCTCGAGATCGCCATTGACATGGGAATTGAAGACCTCCTCATATACGGGGATTCTCAACTGGTCGTTAGTCAAGTAAACGGCGACTACCAAACGTGCAAGCCAGAATTGGTAAAGTACGGCGAAAAAGTGCAACAACTGTTGACCCAAATTCCCTCCTATACTTTGGAGAACATACCGCGCGCGGAAAACAGCAAAGCAGACGCGCTGGCCAAACTTACTAAAGAACTAGCTGACGAGAACCTCGATGACGTTAGAATCGTGGTACAAAGTCGTCGGGTGCTTGCCCCAGCAGAAATATCTCCGGAATCATCCGAAGAAAAAGGAGCGAGCGAGCAGACGACCCTGCAAGTAAAAGATTGGGAAAATACTGAGGATTGGAGAGAAGTCTTCATAGATTACTTTAAATCCCACCGAATGCCTGAAGAAGCGTCCGCAAGACATCAGCTCATGAAACGAGCTCTGTCTTTCGCCTTCGTCAATGATACCCTGTACAAGAGGTCATTTGATTCTCTGTGGCTGAGTTGCTTAGGACCTGATGAAGCGAAAAGGGTCGTCCAGGAAGTTCATGATTGACTCTGCGGTTCTCACCAAGCGGGCCCAAAGATGAAGTTGAAGATCAAACGGATGGGCTACTACTGGCCCACGATGATCCAGGACTACCTCGAATATGCGAAGCAATGCCACTCATGCCAAATTCATGGGGACTTCATCCACCAGCATCCAAATCCACTACACCCAACGGTGGCTAGCTGGCCATTCGAAATGTGGGGGACTGATATAGTCGGCCCCATCGAACCAGCATCGTCTAGGGGACATCGTTTCATCTTGGCGACGACTGACTACTTATCCAAATGGGCAGAAGCAGTACCGTTAAGAGAAGTTAAGACGGAGAATATCCTCCATTTCTTCAAGACGCACGTCATATATCGGTTTGGAACTCCGCGACGGATCATCTCCGATAACGGGCCAGCTTACAGAAGCCACAAGATCAGTCTCTTCACGCAACAACACAATATAGACTGGAGATATTCCTCGGTTTATAATCCGCGAGCTAATGGTCTAGCCGAGGCTTTCAACACGACCTTGACAAAGATCATAAAGAAAACGGTGTCCCGAAATAAGAAGGACTGGCACGAAAGACTGCAAGAAGCTCTTTGGGCGTATCGAACTACATTTAAGACGGCCACAAACACAACGCCGTACGCGTCGGTGTTCGGTACAGAAGCAGTACTCCCCCTCGAGATAGAGTTACCCTCTCTACGAGTGGCTGTCCACTACTAGCTGACGGACGAAGAAAATGCCCACCTTCGGTTTGAGGAGCTTGACGCCCTTGATGAAACCCGGCTCATAGCGCAACAAAATCTGGAGGCTTATAAAGCAAAGATGACGCGCTCGTATGAAAGATTGACCCGACCGAGGACATTCCGCCAAGGCGAGCTTGTGCTAGTGGTCAAAAGGCCTATGATCCCCAATCGCGCCAAGCGGGGAAAATTCGAGCCAAACTATGAAGGGCCGTACATCATAGATAAAGTCTACCAGGGTGGAGCCTATCTACTCATGGATATGCACGGTGAAAGGCCTTTCAGGCCAATAAACGGTCGCTTCCTAAAGAAATACTACGCTTAATGAGTTACGGCCTAGGTCAATAATAGATGACGACGACTATGTCCGCTCCCTGTCTTCCTAAGCTCAAGCTCTATAAGCAGTACCCAGCCTTCTCAATAACGGACCGAAACGTCCTTAAACTAACGACGGACCGAGACGTCCTTAAACTAGTGACGGACCGAAATGTCCTTAAACTAATAGCAGACCGAATCGTCTTTAAACTAATACCGCAGCATCTTTAGGCTGACGAGATATAAAAAAAACATATAAAAATAAAAAATAAAAAAACGGTATGTCCGTAAGCAAAAAGGGTACGGATGAAAACCCGAAAGGGCTCCGTGAGTAAAAACAGCAGGGCTACCGGCGAGTGTTCGTGAAAACCCGAAAGGGCGCGGCCTTGTAAAAAAAATATAAAAATAAAAAGAATAAAAAAAAACGGTATGTCCATAAGCAAAATAGGCACGGATGAAAACCCGAGAGGGCTCCGTGAGTAAAAACAGCAGGACTACCGGCGAGTGTTTGTGAAAACCTGAAAGGGCGCGACCTCGTTAAAGGACACTTACAGGGTCCTCTCGACCTTGTAAGGAGAAACCACCCGCGTGAGAGCCTTACGACTCATAAGGGAGCAGCACACTTAGGGATCCCCACGATTCCTAAGAAGAAAATACACTTGCGAGATCCCCACGACTCGTAAGGAAAACTCTCTTATGGGACCCTCACGGCTCATAAGATTTGAAAGTCTTAAGTTACAGAGACCTAAACCTGTGCTTAAGCAAACCCCAACCTTCGATATTGCCCTACAAGTGGTCCAATACTGACCCTTGTATACAATCCACGGGCGCGAATAAACATTTCTTTAATCAAGTCTCATCCGAGACTGAGGATATGTTCGCATGATGAACAACACTTGTAAGTCCTCTCGATTTACAAGGAGAAAACCCTCTTGTAGGATCCTTACGACTTACCGAGAAACATACACTTAGGAATCCTCACGACTCCTAAGGAGAAAATACACCTACTAGATCCTCACGACTTGTAGGGAGAAATACCTTTGTGAAACCCTTACGGTTCATGAAGTCAAAAGCCTTAGTCGACAGGACCTTAACCCTGGTCGCTAAGCCACCTTTGTTCGACATCGACAGAGGCAAATGATGATTCGCTCCTGGCAATATCCCAGTTGTAGTGGTGCTGATGCCGAAATTGGTGTTTAATTTCAGGCTTACAGCGGAAATCCAGTAGGCCGCACATGCATATGAAATAGCCGAAATGATGGGGCAACTTGCAATAAAAAGCAGCAAGTAAAAATGTATGCATGCAAAATGGCCGAAATGATTGGGCAACTCGCAATAAAAAGCAGCGAGTGAAAACAAAATAAATAGCCGAAATGATTGGGCAACTCGCAATAAAAAGCAGCAAGTGAAAATAAAATAAATAGCCGAAATGATTGGGCACCGCGAAAAAATAGCCGAAATAATTGGGCAGTCGCGACCTTCGCGATATAAAAGCTGAAATGATAAAGCATCGCGGAAATAAAATAAAATAAAAAAAAAAGAAATGATAAAACTTGGGCCTACAGTTAAGATCACATCGATCCCTGTATACAATTCAAGGGCGTAAACAAAGAGGGAACCATACTTTCCCAGCAGGCTCCGCTAGAAGACGAAGCTAAATCTCGACGGTTCAGTCCAACTCCGAAGAAACCAGTATCTTCATCAAATTCCTCGACTCACGGATACAAACACTCCTTGACGAGAGCCTCCTGATCCGCGTCGACTCACAGAGCCACCAGTGCCTCCGTGGGAATCCTCGACTCGTTTCAAACCCCAAGGAAACAAATAATCCTTGGCGCTTGGGAAACAAATAATCCCTAGCAAACTCCTCGACTCATGGATACAAACACTCCTTGATGAGAGCCTCCTGATCCGCGTCGACTCGCAGAGCCACCAGTGCCTCCATGGGAATCCTCGACTCGTTTCGAACCCCAAGGAAACAAATAATCCTTGGCGCTTGGGAAACAAATAATCCCTAGCAAACTCCTCGACTCACGGATACAAACACTCCTTGACGAGAGCCTCCTGATCCGCGTCGACTCACAGAGCCACCAGTGCCTCCGTGGGAATCTTCGACTCGTTTCAAACCCCAAGGAAACAAATAATCCTTGGCGCTTGGGAAACAAATAATCCCTAGAAAACTCCTCGACTCACGGATACAAACACTCCTTGACGAGAGCCTCCTGATCCGCGTCGACTCGCAGAGCCACCAGTGCCTCCGTGGGAATCCTCGACTCGTTTCAAACCCCAAGGAAATAAATAATCCTTGGCGCTTGGGAAACAAATAATCCCTAGCAAACTCCTCGACTCACGGATACAAACACTCCTTGACGAGAGCCTCCTGATCCGCGTCGACTCACAGAGCCACCAGTGCCTCCGTGGGAATCCTCGACTCGTTTCAAACCCCAAGGAAACAAATAATCCTTGGCGCTTGGGAAACAAATAATCCCTAGAAAACTCCTCGACTCACGGATACAAACACTCCTTGACTAGAGCCTCCTGATCCGCGTCGACTCGCAGAGCCACCAGTGCCTCCGTGGGAATCCTCGACTCGTTTCAAACCCCAAGGAAACAAATAATCCTTGGCGCTTGGGAAATAAATAATCCCTAGAAAACTCCTCGACTCACGGATACAAACACTCATTGACGAGAGCCTTCCGATCCGCGTCGACTCGCAGAGCCACCAGTGCCTCCGTGGGAATCCTCGACTCGTTCCAAACCCCAAGGAAACAAATAATCCTTGGCGCTTGGGAAAAAAATAATCCCTAGCAAATTCCTCGACTCACGGATACAAACACTCCTTGACGAGAGCCTCCTGATTCACGTCAACTCGCAGAGAAACCAGTGCCTCCGCGGGAAATTCCTGATTCGTCTCAACTTGCAAATGAAGCCTCAGGCAGCAGGGACTAAAAAACTTGCTCCCTGAACAATGGGACCCTGCAAGTCAATCCGAAATGGTCTCTTGCATACTATTCACGGGTCTCACTCTCCAAGGTCGAGTTTCGACAAGGATGGAAACAACCGCTTACGAGTCCTCTCGACTCGTAAGAGGGAAAATTCTTTTATAGGATCCCTACGACTTATAAGAGAAAACCACACTTAGGAATCCTCACGATTCCTAAGGAGAAAAACCCACCTACGAGATCCTCTCGATCAGTAGGGAGAAAAGTCTCTCTAAGACCCTCACGGCTCATGGAGTTGAAAAGTCTTAGGCAGCAGATCTGAACCTGCGGCCTAAGCCATCGCTATTTCTTAAGAAAGTCAAGATGCATGCCCTATTATCCGTCAATCATGGTTACTAAGGTGGCACGCTGACAACGAAAGAAAGAAAAGGGCGAAGAAATGACACAAGACGTTACAAAAAAAATGTGTATCTTTTATTCATAGACTTGATTGAGTACAAGATACATTGTGCTAAAGAATAAAAAATATGCATATACATTTTTTATTTATTTACAAGTACAAACGATACAAGGAGAGTTACTGAGAAGGAAGCCTCTTGAATAGCTCTATCAATCGCTCGCGTACTTCCTTCCACGCCTTCTCTTGATTAGCCGCCATCGCCAGTTCGGCCTCTACTTGAGCCCGCTGCTGCATGAAGGAGGCAAACTGTTCCCCAACGACCTGCTGAGCTGCTTCACGTCCTCGGGCATCACGCTCGGCGGTATCAAGCTTTCTCTTCAGTGCTAGCCCATTAGAAATACGCTCCAGAAGTCCTTCAAAGACGACTTTCACCTCAGCAGCATTCGCCCTAACTTCAGCGCGTAGGCGAGCAACTGTGCTTGAAGATTCCTGACATTCCTTCAACCGTAAAGCTGCTTCTTGCACCAAATGACGGAAATAAGAAGTGCTTTGCTCGAACCAAGCTGTCCGTTGGGTGCTTATGGCCAAAACTTCAGGAGAAGGACGCGTCGACTCCAGCCGATGTAGGCAGGCCTCGACCTCCCTGCAGTGGTTAACCTAAGATTCGACGACGCCTTCATTGTGAAAGTTTACGAGCGCCGCCAACATTGGGTTGACTTCCACAGCGAAATCTGCGGCAGAAGGGAGAGCGTCCATGTCAAGCTCTTCGATATACCCGCTCAGCATGCCCAAACTCATCACGGCACACTTTGAAGATGGACGTTTCAAGAAAGGGCCTGCCGGTGAAAGGACGCGAGACACAAGAGGGATCGGAGCCGGAACGATAGCTGCAAAATAGAACATGGTTAGACGATGGTTCAAGAGATGTTAAAGAATCGTCAAAAAAGGAAATTTACTATACCAGCTGCAACAGATGGTAAAGCTGGAAGAGCCGGTAGCGTGGCAGGTCTTGCATCCCCTCCTTCAATTCGTGGCACTACAATAAGGAAGAGGAAAAGTCAGAAATCATCCAATTGGTAAAAAAGGGGGGGAAATAAAGACATCGAAATGAAAGTATACTCACTGGCACCACTAGAAGGAGAAGCGAATTCGCATGGGAAGGAGAAGTGTGAGAGCAACACTTGGTATAGATGATCAAAGAGCACTCCTGAAAAGACACAGTGGTACGGCGTTAGTACATAAGTTATGCGGTTAAAAGATAAACTAATGAATCGCAAATCCATACCTTCCAACATCCGTGATGGCACAAGGGAAGGCTGGGAGGTGACCACCGCCAAGGCAGTAATTGACGGTGCTCCTTCGAGCAATGGAGCATCGGCGTTGGCCGCGCCTGCGTTAAAAACAAAAACAGAATTGTTAGAAAAGATCGCAAGATATGTAAAAAAGAGGGAATGATGGTAACTCGAAGTTTACCCGACGAGCTGCCAGCCGAAACTGAGGCAATTCCCTCCTCCATCGACATGAGGCCACCACCCGTAACCTCATCACCCGACTCGATAGGGACTGTCGCCGTGCTCGCACGACCAGGAGACGGCAGAAGATCGTAGACGGGGAGGGCAATGATGGGAGCGTTGCCGGACTCTTGGAAGGAAGCGGCTGACTCTTCCCCAAGAGTCGTGCCCATCTCACCCGCTACTTCCTCGGGCTCCGCTGTCTCCATCGGCTCATCTGCCGTCATCACGAGGTCGCCAGCCTCAAGTGCCTCGTCCGCCATCACCCCGGACTCAGTTGTAATGATCGTTTCATCTGCCGCCACTTCAGGCTCGGCATCAACGACCTTCTCGGCTATAGGCCCCTCAACCTCCGCACCAGGCTCCATGGCCTCATCGATGTTGCCCACTGTCGGCTCAAGTTCGGCAGGCACCGCCTCCTCTGTTCCCCTGGGTTCAACGGTCTCCGCCTCACCCTCGGTCGGACTTGGCCCTGCAAAATAATAGATATAAGAACCGTCGGCATTATAACTCTCACAATAAAAATTCTGAAAGAAATGTTACCTGAAGTGGACTTATCATTTGCGCTTCGAACGGCGCGCGCCACTTGTCTGCGAGCAGTGGATAGGGCGACAGGGGCCTCTCCGGAAGGAGTATCTGCCCGAGGGACGGTGCTTGGGCCCGCTCCCATAGCCAAAGCAGTCCGGCGCGCCTTCTCCTCGCGCCTCAGCCGCTTTCTCTCCTCCTGGGCCGTTGAGACGGACCTCACCAGAGCCTCTCTCATTGAGGTGTCTTCGTCCGTGAGTAGGGATGCCTCCAAGTTTTTCAGGGCATCCTTCGTCGTTTTGTCAAGTCGAGGCTCTTGCAGCAGCCCCGATGAGACCGGGACTTCAGTAACAGGCTCGGGGAGGATCCCCGCATCAACTGATATAGCTCCTACAAAGAAACAAAGGAAGAAGGTTAGGTTGACAATCAGAAGAGATAACAATTTTTTTTTCTTATAAAAGAAAAGGGGATGGGACGCACCAACGCCTGCCAGAGCACGTTTCTCCTCCTCCTCTTGGAAAGTTTTCAAAGAGGCAGCAATAGCTTCTTCAGTAGAGACACCTGTTGAAAATGGGAAAAGTATTAGTCAAGAATAATGATAAAAAATGAGATGAACTGATGAGGAAAGTAGCTAATGATCACTTGACTCCGTGAGTTTGCTTAACATCGCTTCGAGCCTTGCTGATCACTCAGAAGCTGCAATAGCGGCCGCCAAATTGGTGTCTGCAGGGTCTACCAAGAAGCCCTTATTGCTGCCATATTCACTTATTCCTTTGGTAAGAGGGGCCTCAGACTCTAAATTGAGGATTGCGTCGAGAGAAAGGATCGAATTCTTCTTCTTTTGTCCGCCAGCTTTAGATGCACCTAGAATTGATTTACGCTTGGCAGTCACCTTAGGGCGGCGGGTCCCGATATCCGCTCCTGCGCCGGACTCTGGCGATATTACATCAACCGTCTTCGTGGGAACACGGGGCGCCTGTGGTGCATTCACCGTAGCAGACAGCGGCAATCCACGCGGAGGGCTCAACACGCGTGGTCGGTCGACTCCGGCATCTTTTAACGGAGGAATGACCGGGATCCTTGGTTGCAAGGAGGCCTTGCGATCACCGCCAAGGGGAGCACCCCTACGGTCAACCAGTATACGCTTCTCCGTTAAGATAATTGGGCCCATCGCATGCACATACCAAGCCACGTACGTGTTAAGAATCTTAGGGACACAGCTGGGTTCACTAATGAAGAAATAGGAACCCGTGTTAAGCCGTGTGAAATGGTGCATTGCGTTCTTCATCCCCTCTCGGCTGACCATAGGCTTTTCCAAGAAAGCTTCCATCGGGATCCCTTGGTTATAGCTCGATTGCTGAGCAAACCAGTGCGGGTTGTGCCTCATGAAAAGTGCGGTCTCATTCTGCCTAAACACTAGATAGCCCGGCCGAATGGAGTAGAGGTGGAGGATTTCCCGAGCCTTCAATACGGAAGCCCCGTCCTTGAAATCATCGCGCAGTGGCACTACTGACTTAGCAGTCTCTGAGCCTATGGTTATAACCTTATCCACAAAGGAAATCTTCGCTCCGACCAGATGTGGACGAAGGAGCAGCCCCCTAGACTCCCGTAGGGATGCAAACACAATTGAAGCGCCGACCAACCGCATGACTCTCGGGAGTCTGCATTTCTCGAAGAACGGAGGAATCTTATGGACACCGAACACCCCTTGCACATGCATTTCCATCCAGGAGGTGAAATAATGCGTCGGGAAGTTAGCGGGCTGTATCCCCGGCTCACTAGCGTCCGCCGCTATGCTAAGTCCTTTATAAAGGTAGGCCAGCCCGGCGACTCCTACCGATAACTGTAAACCAGCAACCATTCGATGCGCTGGGTAAAAGACGGAGGGCCGCATGTGACGCGGGTGCATGGGGAGCGCAAAGCTGCATAGCCACAAACCCAAGAACCCAATAAAAAAGGTCTCCTCATCCATGCCCGGGACGGCAATTTCTGAGAAAGGGACGACGGCAGCGCCGGGGAGATAAAAATCCCTTTGATCATTCTCCGATACAGGTCGGCGGTCTAAGCCGAAGCCGAAAGGGTCATCGAGCTGAGCAAACTTCTCACTCCGCTCTGATAGGAGCTCCGGGCGAATGAAGCGGGCAATAAAATCTGCGAAACTGACGCCCCGGTCGCCCAATTCCAGATGGAGTCCTTCGTAGATCTCCAACATCTTCACCAGGCCCGGATACTGATGCTGGACGGCGTTTTCCAGAGTTAGGTCAAACACCAGCGGCTTGGTGACAAAGACGTATTCGTCAGGAGGTAGCAACTCCTCGTAATGCTCCCCCCTCATCGGTAAACCCGAGAGCTCGGCAAACTCCTCCAAGGAAATTGAAACCTCCCTATCCGCCATCAGGAAAGTGTGGGTGGGGATATTCCATTGTTCAATGAAGGCTTTGATCCACCACGTTGGAGGAGAGGGATACTCGAAGAGCGAGACGTAGATGGCCGAATACAACCCAATCTTCATCAGATGAGTCCTTTTTGCCGATAAGATGTATCGGGCCCACTGCAAGTATTCGGCGGGCGGTCGCGGCACCAATCCAATATTATAGGCCTGTCCCCAAAGGCGTGCTTCACCCTGACAGATTCGCCTTCCTAAAATATCTATTGCCGGCGGCGGCTGCACGGGAATAGCACCAATTGCTGGTTAGAGGAGGTCATCCGAATTCCAATTTTTAACCTCCATGGCATACTTCGCCGGGGGTTCGTCCGCATAGGGGATTGGAGTTATGGGTTCAGACGGTGTGGCAAAACTGAAACTGCGGCGACCCTGGATGATCTGGCTGTACCACCTCCCCCACAGGTGGAGTTTTTTGCACTCGGGGTCATGATCCTTAATAAGAGCGAGCGCCACCCGGTCCACTGGCGAATGAGGGAACCCTCCTTCCGAGCGAACAAAGGGGAAAGACAAGTCGTCAGACATGTTTCCTGTGGAAAGACAAAAATAACCGTTTAGTGTTCTAACACCAGGCATTTTAAAATTTTACTCCACGCTGTGATGCAGTGGGTAGGGGACCAAAGGGGGACCCACAAAATCTGGATGACGGTGCGTCATTTAATAAGACAATCCCATCATTAGATGAGACTGTCAATTCATGGAAAAAGATCCACAAAGAATATCCTCATTAATGGGAAATCCCTAGAAACAAGGAGAAAATATCCTCTTTTAGAGCAAAGCTCTGTCACAGAGTGACATTTGTCAAACTCTGGTCTCAGGAGAACAAGATTCCTCAAAAGAGCATAGCTCTTTGGTAATATTGGAAAGATCCATCAAATTTTTTTTTAACACACTTAAAAGAATTAAAATTTTGGAATATTAAGAAATCCGTGGAAACTTATAAAAAAAAATTCTTCATTTTTCAGATCTAAAAAAATCAACATTTGATCCAAGAGCAAAGCTCTGTTCATGGGTTAAAACCCATGGACCAGATCTCTGTAAATCTGTGAGTTCTTGAGAGCAAGGCTCTCTTGAAGAAACCCCAAAGGGGTTTTCTTTAGATCAAAGATCTATAAGAGCAAGGCTCTGTGAATTAAAATTTAATTTAAAATTAATTTAATTTTCTTACCTAGAGTGATTCTAAGTTTTGAACTTTAAAATTCTTGGGAAGAAGCAAGAGCAAGGCTCAGAGAGTTCTTAAGCAAGAGAAAGGCTCTGAGTCAAATTTCTTGAAGTGGTAAAGAAATTAAAAGACCAGGGGTCCAATTTATAGGCGCCTGCGCCCCTTCAACTTACCCCGTTTGATCCAACGGCCAGGATCTTGCCACCGCTGCACTCACGTGCGCGCCACGTGAGCGCAACGGTGGGGGGGAATTTGTTTCCCCAATCAGAGTAAGGCTCTGTTTGAATTTCAAAAATTCAAATTTTGAAGCAACGCTTCAAATCCCATGCGCTGCGCGCAACACGCCACGTGTCAGAAGTTGATACGACAGCGCAACGCCCAAGGCGGTGCGTCCAATCAGAGCAGGGCTCTTTTAAAAACTAAAAGTAAAAGAAACAACTTTCAGTTGCGCAAGCGCTGCGCTGCGCGACACGTGTCTGCGCAGTTGCGCAAGCACAGCTGCGCAAGCGCTGCGCTGCGCGACACGTGTCTGCGCAGTTGCGCAAGCACAGCTGCGCAAGCGCTGCGCTGCGTGACACGTGTCACGCGCTGGGGGAGTTGCGCAAAACAGAATAAATCTTTTCTGTTCTTGTTAAAACAAGAAGATTTTCTTCTGTAAAGCAGGGGCCTTTGGATCAAAGATCCAACGGTGGGGGAAATTCCCCAAATCACTCAGAGAAAGATCTCTGTAACAAATTTAACTAATTTGTGAGCACTATAAAAAGGACCCCAGATCTCATTTCAAAAGCATCAACATCTTGCTAAAAAAAAAGAGAGAAAGAGGACTCTGAAGAACTCCTCAAGAATAAAAAAAGGTAAAAATCTTTGAAAGAAGAGAAATTTCTCTTATGAACAAGATCATGGATCTTCAATAAAGAAATAAACAAATAAAATAAAAATAAAAATAGTGCCTTGCACTTGTTATGAACCTTTGGTTCTCTGAAACAAGGAAAAACTTGTTTAGATCAAAGGATCAAAAAGTGCTTTGCACTTCTGTTTTGAATCTAAAAATTTTTTTAGTGCTTTGCACAAATGCAATGTATTTCCTAAAAGGGCCAGGCCCAAATCAAAAAGACCTAGTAGGCCTAATTAAATTGCAGTGCAATAAAAAGGGCAGAGCCCAAACAAAATAGATGCTCTGCATCATTTATAAAAGGGCAGAGCCCAAACAAAACAAAAATAATGCAGTGCATTATTTAAAAAGGGGCAAAGCCTTAACTCAGGTCTAATAGGCCAAAGACAAATAAAAATGTTGAACATCCAACTGGACTTAGCCCAGTCATGGCCATAAGTCCTTAAAATTAAATTGACTGAGCACGACTGCTCTTTTAAATTAATTTATATCCGGTTCGAGGGTACATCTCTGAGCTTCTCTGACACCTATCGTTGTAATCCTTCAACGACGTTAGAGAGGTGACGGGTCCCAACGACCACACATGAATATGGACTGCGGGGTCCTTAAACTCGTGGACCGAAACGTCCTTAAACTAATATCGGACCGAGACGTCCCTAAACTAATGTTGGACCGAAACGTCCTTAAACTAATATCGGACCGAGATGTCCCTAAACTAATATCGGACCGAGACGTCCCTAAACTAATGTTGGACCGAAACGTCCTTAAACTAATATCGGACCGAGATGTCCCTAAACTAATATTGGACCGAGACGTCCTTAAACTAATATCGGACCACCACGTCCCTAAACTGGAATATGGACCACCACATCCCTAAACTGGAATATGGACCACCACGTCCCTAAACTGGCGATGGACCACCACGTCCCTAAACTGGAAAATGGACCACTACGTCCCTAAACTGGAACAATAGAGCCTCCAAATGCTCTTTTGCCGGATCTAAACGGTCCCGTTTAAGTTTATCTTAGCCCCAAATACGGCTAACGTATCCTTAGACATTTAAATGAATGATAAAACTCCAAATCAACTTCGGCTCAAGGGTACATCTCTGAACTCCTCTGACACCTGTCGTTGTAATCCTTCAACGACGTCAGAGAGGTGACGTGCTGACGGCCATATATTAATCACTACGTTAAGTTGATCTTAGTCCAAAACAGGACTAACGTATCCATGACGAACGTTTAAGTTGATCTTAGCCGCAACGCGACTAATGCATCCTTAAACTAAAAACACCAAACCCAAATCTAAGTAAATACGGATTTGGACTAATCCACGTCCTACGGGCGACGGCATTACTCAGTCTCCGTATACAATCCACGGGCAACCACAAACAAAAAAAATACACACGACACGATATGAAATTCTGGAGAAGGAGAAAGTTGTTACCGCGATGCGGTAGCTTAATTAACTGCAGGGGCTTGCGCCTGCAGGGAAGAGCGTCCCCACAATCAAAAAACCCTCACCCTGAGGGGGAATCTGACGAAGTCTGCTACATCGGCCGCATCCGTCTAAACCTCCGATACACGGTGCCATAAATCAACTTGGCATCTTCGGAGAGGTAGACGGATAAAACCACATAGCATTTGCCCCAAATCTCAGGCCCAGACGCAAAGTCTAGGCCGCCATTCGGAGGGGAACAATGGGGGTGCGTTCGCTTGCGCTTACGAACCGCTGTGTGAATAGTAGCTCCATTTCTGCGAATGTTTTGACGGAGTCATTTGGGAGCTCCGAATACTATTCAATTGCCATTTCCGACAAGCTGCTGACGAACTAGCGAAGCAGCAATTTTTCGTCGCCTTCAGTATTGCCGCATAAAGCTCTGAACTGAGCAACATGCTGGTGTGGATTGCATGTCCCCTTGTATACATGGAACTTAGGGATCGTATATCCCGGCAGGTATTTGGTTTGGTCATACCAGCCCGGGTACAGTCGCCCAGTTCTGACGAATTGGCCAGCCGCTTCACTTGCCTGATGAGTTCGTATTTACTGACCTATGTAATCATCAAGGGCGGCTTTGGAGATCATTTCCTCCCTGGCTGTCGATAAAGCTGGAAGAGGGTTTGATGTTCCCCTCTGTCGTCCTCGATGATTATCGGCAGGTCTTTCGTCGGAGGTTCTGGCTGGATCATCATTCCAACCATGTCTTGGAACAGGAGTGTTATCTGCTTTATATTAGCAGCCTGTTCTGCGGCCTCCTTGTCCTTTTTATCTAGCACCCTTCATAGGAACTCTGTATCGGTCTCCTGCTCTTGGCGTTATTCACTTGCTGATTCTGGCCTTTCTTTTTCCCCGGTGAATGCTGCCATTTTTGTCAGCATCTCCTGGAGCTTTTGTTATTGCTCCTAAGCCTTTATCAACGACCGAGTTTAAGGCCGATGACCCACGGAAGCACGCCTTTCCTCTCTTCCGGAAGCCATATAAACCGTGTGCACGATCATGCCCCCAGACTTAGGACGTTTGGGTCCATTGCCTTTGGAATTTGCTGCCGGTGATGGGAGATTCTTCGGGCTTCTCTTTTTGTAAGAATTCGAAGTTAAAGGAGCCATTGTAACAGGCGCCTTTGTGAAAGAAGACCCTCGCTGCATGGTGGACGGATGGTCCTCCTCTTGCCGAGCCTTTGTTTTCTTCAGTCGGCAGGAGTAGTCTTTGTTGATCACGGAATCTTGGACCTTCCGCTAGACCCTGTGGACTTGGGAGAACAGCCGTTGAGGGGGCTACTCCGGCTTCGCCTGTATCATGTTTTCAACAGGTGGGGGAGATTTCTTCAGCACCGCAGTCGGAGAGTTCTTTCGCACCCTTCTAAGCAGTTCAAAGCTGTTCCCGGTTGGAACAACAGCGTCAATTTCCACCACTGGAGCTGGTAGAGTAAGTCCAGAGGGGGAGTTGGCCCATCTCTTCTCACCTGGCGCCAGTGGCAACGTCGAGCGTGCCTTGCAGATGGGACCACCTCAGTTGCGGAAGCGACTTCGTCATGCCCCCTGCCTGTTGAAGACTGACGTCCGTTGAGAGGGGATGGCCAATCTTTCGAAGGCCGACTTTCTGGTAGGGGAAGCTCTTTTGATGACTTAGCCCGTAACAGAAGTTGGAACGACCAATCTTGCGAAGGCCGATCCTTTAGTAGGAGAAGTCCCTTTGACGACTTCACCTGCCGGAGCTGGAACGGCTATCCGTTTCGGGATAACCCCTTCGACTATTTCGAGCCTCTTTGCGGGCCTACTTAAGGGTCATCCTGTTGAAGACTGAGGCAGCAGACTTGTATGACCCGTTGAGATGGGTCGTAGTTGTTGCAAATAGATCAAAGACTGACTTCTTTGGAGCTTCCTGTGGAGGCACTGGGGCGCTGAAGCTTGCTGGCGGGAGCATAGTCCCAAAGAACAATCCAGTGGTGGCCTGAATCACCTGTTCCACCGGCATTGAAAAGATGCAGGCCGTGTTCAGCCCGTATGTCACTCCTCCAGTTGGGGCGGAGCGGGAGTTGCTGTTGCAGTTGGAAGCCATTGATTTCCACTTCTTCTTTCTGCACAGGAGCAAGACACCAATTCTTAGTACCTCGAATCCAAAGGCAACCATAACGAACCGTAATTTTGTTCGCGAACATGACACACGAAGTGTGGAGTGGAAAGAGAAAAAGGTCCCACCGTGCGTGCCAGAATCTGTTCACCCCCAAATTCAGGAAAGACGATCCATCCCGGTTCGTCTCTGTTTTCGGCGGTGAACAGGACTAAAAACCTGTAACCTGTAAATATGTAGCAAACATGAATCAAAAGCACATGCCTATAAACAAATGAGCAGAAGAAAGAGCGGTATTAAATGCAATATTCTGGTATGAACAAATACCCTCAAACTTATCTTTTGCTCGTCCTGAGCAAAATCATTTATTTACAAAAAGTCCTAAGCTCACTTTCGTAGGCATCACGGTTGCACTTAGCATGTGCAACAAGCCGTTAAATCTCTAGGTTTCTCTAGTAGGAGGAGTGTTGTCTCCTGATGGTTTTCAGCAGATACTACCCACAAAATCCCGTCAAACTAGTTTCATAAGTTAACATTGATTCTACTCCTACGGTTTAGTATCAAAGTTAGAAATTCTATCATCCTAAGTTAGAAATATTCATCCCTTATTTTTTCACGCCTCCTATTTATTTAACCCAAGATCCTATATGTTTTGACAGTTTAGAAAGATCTCGGTTTCTCTTGAGTTTTCCTTCTAAAGCGCAGTCTCCAATCCAGAATTTTTATCAACTTTAAGGAAAACATAAGTCTTATTCTTTATTCCTATCTTTCCTCCAAACATCAATCGTATACCCCTACGTGTGTGTAAAATTTCACCCGTACACTTAAGAATTCAATTCAAGCTATAGTACCCTTGCCCTTATACCTAATACTACTTTCTTTCATTAATTATGGACGGATTTGCTCACACATCTTTCATGCGACTATTAATGCTTCTTAAGGTGCTAACAGCCGATTGCCGAATGTGTGAGCTTAAAACGTAAATATCAGTTTCCAGGTCTTGTAAATCATTTTTTTTATTTTATTTTCCATTCAAGACCGGATATATTTTTCAATGATGCTCTTTTGGTGGTTAGCTTTAAATGCCGTTTTTTCTTTCATACTAGGCTTTCAGGCAAGAGTATTTTTAGGTATCCTCTACTATCCCAAATTTCAAGGTGCGTATAAGTGTGATTTGTAGCGTATATACTTTCTGAATTTGGATATAAGAATATGAATTATTTTTCAGACTTATCTTTCAATAAAGCTTTCAATACTTTCCCTTCATCTCGACTGAACTCAAGATTATCTACTTCTAAAAAAACTACAAGTACGTGTATTTGCCAAGCTTAAACAGAAGGAAGGTTATTTTTAGAGTTTTCAATTTCTAAGTTTAGGATTTAGTTATTTCTAACCTATCAAGCTAACTTTTCGGAATAAAAGTCTAAGTTACCTTACTAGCTAACTTAACGACAAAGATTTTATATTTTTGTAAAAATTTCCAATTTTTGTGGGTTTTTAAATAAGTATGCAAATGCAAAATATACACATGAATGCGAAGGTAGAAAACTTACCGAGCATACACCCAAACTTAAACTTGACAGTGCCCTCACTGTCATGCTACACCAAGGTGGTCAAAATCGTCGGTGCTCCCATGTTTTTTTTTAAAAAGAAAAAGCAAACAAAACATATATACACAAAAAGGTCCCCCCAAACTTACGTGAAACAGTGTTTCCACTGTTTAAGCGTTAAAATTCAGAGTTAGGGGGTGAGAACAATTTCAATCTATACAAGGTCTTACACATGCCAAAAGTTAACACCAACCATTCAAAAAATTTATTGTGATATCGCAATGGTTGGAGAAAGAATGTGTAGAGAAATGAAAGGAAGAATACACGAGACCGTGTGTGGATGGAAGCGGCGTATGGTCTCGGTAGAGGAGAAGAATGGCGGAAGAGAAAGAATTGAGTGCACTAATCTATCAACATGTCGAGAAATAGGGTCAAAACTCTCAAGATTCGTAAGAAAACATAGGTCGACCAAACTTGGTGAACCAGACGTAAGAAATGAAGGTGATACGGTGTCTTGCAAAGTGGGGACGATGGAAAGGATGGAGGGAAGTGATTGAGGAATGGTATGAGTTAAACGTTCAGGAGGATATGCACAGTCAGTGGAAGGGTCATGATGAATTGGAAAATCTGACTCATCAAGTAAAACTGTTTCATCCTCAATGCTATCCACAAAATTCTCCTCAAAATTCAGCTCATCCATGCATTCATCAACAACAATTTCCAGACGCATATGGAGTATGGGAAAAACAGTTAATGGTTCGGGATGATGTCCACACAGAAGTGAAAGGACATGATGAATTGGTGAGAAAAACTCATCCAAAACCGCGGGTTCATCATCCAAAATATTTCTAGCCTCGATATCCTCACTTAAATGAAAGTTAAATTTCTCGGGCACCTCATCAAAAGCATGGTTTTCAATCAATTTTGGTTCTAGAGTGGAGGTGTAGAGATCGACGGGATTGGGTGTGGTTTCACTTGAAATGGACCCTTCACAGTCGGGCAAATCAAATACAACAAAGTCGCACAACTCATTAAACATTCTATCTTCAATTGGTGAATCATTTGGGTCACTTGATAGATTTTTGAAACTGGAGTTGTGGAAATCAATTTGAAACTGGTAGGTTTGATTTGGAAGGGTGTACTGCACACTCTCACCACGCAAATTCTTAAGTTGTCTTAATGCCTCATCATACATTGGAAAATTTGGAGCTAGTTGGAAACTAGCTGCCGGTTCGATAGGTTGTATGAGAGCGATCATGGACGCATTCAAATCCATCATCTGTTAGCACGATGCTACCCAAAATTCTTCTAATGACTGCTCAAGACTAGACATGGGTTGTAAAGGGGTTTCAGTAAAAGATTCAAACTCGTTTGGATACGTGAAACACCCAAAAGGATGTTAAGAAGAAATGTCTAGAGAATGTGTAAAAGTTGGGTAGGACTGATAGGAATCGAATGGTTGGACAAGATTAGGATCAAAATTATGATAAGAAGATGATTGGAATTGTTGTCCTAACGAATTTGAAGTGGTGAAAGGAGTAAAAGATCGGCTATGAGATTGTTCAATTCTGTCGGCAATGGACATGGGTTTCGGACTCACAACATGACTCTCAAAAGGGGTATCAACGTAAGATGGTGGGGGAGGTTGAAACGGTTGATACGAAGTAGATTGCGGAGTCCAATTGTTCGTCCTAGATGCATCTATTCGATCTCTCAAAGAAATTTTAGGTATGGATGGATCGTTTGAAGTACGACCAAACTAAGAACAGTAAGAAGAAATGTCTGGTTGTGGATACCAAAGTTCAGCATGAGTGGGTTATTTTAGGGTACCCATGTTATGAAAAGGTAGGAAGGGTGTGAATTTTTATACTTTTTTTTTGAATTTTTTTTGTTTTTTATTTATTTTGTTTTGTTTTATTTTTGAGTTTTCAAAATTGTTTGTTGGTATTTTAAAGAATACGGAATTATGGGACTAAACTTTACACAAGCACAAGCACAATCACAATATGCATAAACAACACCTAGAGCTAGGGTCTTCAAAGTCCAACTAGACCTCTCCTAGACTTTCAACGACAAGTTGCAAGATAACTCTTGAATCGCCTCTTCACTGCCACTTGTGGTCAGGTAAACATAAGTGAGGTAAGGAGGGTTCTGCTCACGAATCACCGTGGGACGAGCCTTTTAAAATTACCTCCTCACTTGTCCAGCCTAGGCACCACAAAGTCAAGTTTAGATAACGACCGATTCCCCACAACCTTCACTTGTCCTAAATAAGCGCGACAAGCCCTTAAAGGTTTGGTTTAGATATTTTTTTATTAACTCAAGGTGATTCGTATGCTTTTTATGATTTGTGGGGTATTAGGAAGGGTGATGAAATCCCCACCCAATCTTAATTGGTGTTCAAGCCTCTTAATGTCCGTATTATTATATGCAAAGCGGTAAAAAAAAAAATCTAAAAAAAAAAAAATATTTGGCGGCGGCGAAATCCGTGCAAAGAAACCTACAGAAAATACAGTTCAATGGAGTTCATAGAGGGGTTTAGAGAAAAGAGAAAGGGCGGAAAAAATTTTGGGCACAAAGGCCACAATAAGACCGCGAAACCTTAGCTTTGACCGTGGTTCCGTGGTCAAAATGTTGACTTGGGACTTCTACTTCGGTTCCTACACTCCCCTTGTTCTTTACTCCAAAATTAAATGCTATGTTTCTTTATTTGATTACTGTACTTGCTCCAGATAGCCTGCACACTTGCACACAAAAAATATTAAAAATAACAAAAAGATTTTTATTATATTTATTATTATTATTATATATATATACACAAAAAAATATTATCAACCCGAATGACAAAAAAGAAATATGTTACCATCTCCCCGGCAACGGTGCCATTTGATTGAAACAGAATTTCGCTATGCGTTCCGCTTGTTCTATTTACTTACCGCAATCAAGACGGCGTCGCTTTGCAGCTAGCCGGTTGAGCACGGGTCGATCTGAAGGGAGATGGTTGTATGTTTTTTCCTTAAACGAGTCAATGAAGTTGTATATGTTTTTGTTCAATTCTATCCTATGTGTTCGTATTTTATGTTCAAGTAAACTTGTTAGGGTCATGATTGGTTAGTAGAGTTAGGATTAGTCTTGTACTTGTCTTTTGCCATTCTTAAAACGATGTTGGGATAATCGAACGTAGCGGGAATTAGGAGGACATAGGAATGGGATTTGCGAGTTTAAGAAAGTTTTCCAACGCTAAATTCATTTCTAGTGCTCCTTGTCCTTCCGCTACGTACGCTTATTTCCAACTCTGGGCCAAACACCCACAACCATGGATCTAATTAAGTCACAACTACATGTCACGTTGTAGTGCGCCCAAAGGACTTCTCGACTTAGGTCAGGGCAATATGTCACGTATAGTGCGCCTAAGTCAGAGGGTTGTGTTTGTTTGGTCTAGGTTCGTTTCAAGGTGTTTGACGAAGAGAAACACAAGCGATTTTTCCGTCCCTCATACTAACCTTCCTTAGCCTCTAAAAAGTGTGGAATTATTCACACATTTCAAAGGAAAATAAAACAAGAAAGAAAGTTAAATACGGTTTTACAAATGGTAGCAAGCTAACTATTTGTGACCTCACCTAAGCAAGAGACTCCATAGAGTATCTTGGCTTGAAAAAAATACGGATAAGAAGAAAAGAAAAGAGCAACAAGAAATAACAATAATAAATAAGTTACACTAAGAATTAAAATTACAATACAAGAAATAAAAGATACAAGATAATATAAACCCTCATCTTCATTAACATCCACCTCAAGAGCTCTCACTACACTTTCATGGAGGAATGATGAAGAAGAAGAAACAACAAGCTAAACTACACTAAATCCTAACAAAGAAGAAGCATCCTACAATGGCTCAAAACTGGAGTTTTTATAGGCAGAGAACTGATACCCTAGACCCATATTCTGGGTCTATACACAATTACCAAAATAACCCCAAAATATGACAAAGTGTAACATTATTGCGCCGCGGAACCGCCGTTTTGACCGCGGTTCTGCGGCCTTTTGGTGGAAATGTTGGGTGATTTTTCTAGGGCTTCTCCACGTTGCTTTATTCTTCTGTTATACAGGTCCTAAATTGCTAAATGTTTCCAATATTTTTTCAGATTTTCAACAGTCCAAATTCGCTTCGCTTTTAATCCATTTGACCTTTATCTCTCCGAGCTCTGCGCACCCATTGAATCATGTGCTGTCGCTCTCGTGCTCTGTGCTTGACCAAGACACGAATGACCACTGTTTTTCGTCTTGTCTCTTGAACTGGTAAGCGGCATTGGACGGATGAGGATGACCGGAACCCGGCTTTTATCTGTCTGTGGCAGATGTTCTGGAATTTGGCGTAACTGTGGTGATTTTATATGATTTGCGTTATTTTGGACTAAAAACATGTAACCTGTAAATATGTAGCAAACACGGATCAAAATCACCTGCCTATAGGCAAACGAGCAGAAAAAAGGGCGGTATTAAATGCAATAATCTGGTATGAACAGTTTTTTATAAATTAATATATAATTATTTACACACAAGTTTAATGTTAAACCTAATTAGTATTTCACTAATTATGAATTTAACCTAGCTTTATTTTGTTAACCATGTTTGGAGTGCCATGACACATATTGTTTTGATATATGCTTTTTGTTTTTAGAAAAGAGAAGAAAAGGAAAAGAACAGAAAAATGGAAAATGAGAAGGAGACATGAGGTGACTTGTATTTATGAGGAGAGAGAGTGAGAAAGAGAGAGAGAGAGAGAGTGTGTGTGTGTTTGTATGGTTGCCCAACCATTCTTTCCCCTTCTTCATTATTCTTCATCTCATTCTTCATCTCATTCTTCCTTCACCTCCACCACCACTACCATCTTGAACCACCCCCAAAACTTCTTCAAAACCTCACAAACCCTCCACAAAAATTATTCCTAAGCTCATTATAAGCATCATGGTGGGATCAAGTTAAAGTTTTGAGCACTTAAACCATCTAGGAATTTTCTTGATGTGCTCCCTTAAGGTAAAACACTTACCCTTGTTTAAGTATTTAGTTTCCTAAACTCAACCATTAGTTTAGAGTTAAAAGGGGTTAGGTTTTGTGATCTTGGAAAATTCTAGGATGAGGGTTAGTGGATGAAACTTGTAGTAGTGCATAGTAAAGGGTGTAGTAAGTGTCCTTTGGCCTAGTAATGATGTTAGCCTTGTTAAAATGAGCTTTGATATCCCGAAAACGAACTTAGAATTTTCCGATATCGGTTTTTTTTTGAAATTGTGGTGATCAATTAGAATCTGGAATGACTCGAGAACTCTGAAAAATAAATTGCAGATACAGTGGGATGTGCAGGAAATTAGGAAGCTACCCCTGAAGCCCGAGCCGCCATCTCCCTCTCATGGCCGCCAAAATATTTGTATTGGCCGTAATTTGCGGCCACTTAGGGGTGTTGGAGTTGGTTTTTGGTCCATAGCTTTATCTTTAGATAACTAGACCTACCCTATGTGCAGAATGTTCTAATTTCACCTTAAGTAGAATTTGGAAGTGTTTTACTAAGTTTCAGATTTCGTTTTGCGAATTTTGAAAACTAGGTTTTGATATTTCAGTTTTGAGTCGGTCGTTTGACGTTCGTACGTCAACGCCGGGGGTTATTTGGTTGTTCTTGTATGCGTGGACCATAGGATCTAACCTATGTGTACTTCGCGTGCCATATCGGTTTTCGGATTTGATTTTAATTTCGATACAATATGCATTGATTTGTAGGTATATTCGTGTGGACTTCCGAGGCGATGAAGGAGAGCAAGGCGTTCATCGACTTTGGCTAGAGCAAGGATAGCCGATGAGTAGATGTATATCTACAGGGGAAGTCGGGCGGATGGTGTATAGCACTCCCGCAACTGTAGTACTAGGATACTAGATATATAGTTAGATAGATAAATAAATACTAGATATGTTTACCTAGATAATAGGGATCTAGGATACTAAGTAACCGTAAGTATACTCGTAGAGAGGAATATCCTTAGTTCTAATCTTTCTTATACCTTTAGCCATATGTAATTATGCTTCTACACATACACATATATACACATATAGATACATACATACATACATACATACATACACACACATGTGACGATATTTATTCATGATGCGATACTAGATGATATGACATGTGACGATATGTGACTAGATAAGATGTTATGATTACGTGATCATAAATCCGTACTTTTGATTTGATGATACCGTACGATGTATTATACCGTACGTGATATGATATACAGGACGATAGATCCGTACTTTTGATTTGATGATACTGTACGATGGATTATACCGTACGTGATATTATGAGAATGGATTATACCGTACGTGATATGATATACAGGACGATGATCCGTACTTTTGATTTGATGATACTGTACGATGGATTATACCGTACGTGATATTATGAGAATGGATCGCCGACTTATGAATATATCGACTCGAAAACATATTGTTTTAAATCACTTAAGTAAATATTAGTATATATTTATAACCATACCTATTTTCAAAGCTAACAAATCGTTATACGCTTTTAAATGAAAATCTCAAGGGAAGCTACAGATTTTCAAAAGGTATTTTTTTCTCAAACACCGTAGCCTCCATTTTCAAAAACAACGATTCGCACTATTTTAAACTATACCTGTATAGTTTATATGTAGTTACGTATTTATTATTGTTCATGTTTACGCTTTCCCTTATTCTGTTTGCGTTGTATTATTTCCTTTTGCGACATACCAACCACGTTCCCTGTCCTTATCTTATATGACATCGTCTGTTAGGACATATGCACCATTATCGATGATGCACATGTTGCACGTACACATACTCGCCGGCTCACACGCTCATCGTCGGTAATTGCTATACCACGTACACATTAGAAACTGCTATATCGTTGTATTGTTCCTTAAATTGTAGAATTATAGTTATTTTTTAGTACTTATTACCGCACATGCTAGCTTATAAATTGTGCTTCCTTACCTAGTTACACGACATGCTTATATGAAAACATCGGTTATACCTTGCAGTATTCCATCATTGTTATATGCATATGAGATTCTGTTTTCATGAGATTTCTGGATATGAGAACCGCAAATACAATTTTAAAGTCTTATGACTGTTTTAAAAACATGGTTTCTCTTGATATGATATTTCGACGTCCACCATGAGTTTTCTCGATGTTGAGCTATGATGATTACCCGATTAGAGGAGTGATGAGTCAACGTCTGTGGGTATATAGTGGACCCGGTACGGTACCCGGGGTAAGAAGATCGTATAGAAAGGCGTTGAGCCCGGCAGGCGAACACTACATACCAGTGATAGTATTGGACTCGGAGGATATCCGGAGGATACCGACCGGAGCGATTGAGACAAATGGATATGAGGACCGATCCGATAAGACGACGCCTGAGATATGAGGATTTACGTGTCGATGATGGATACGGGTTTTATGATGTTTTCGAGTGTCCATGCTGGGCACTCAGGTTTTTATGATGATTTGATGTATCGTTGATGGACACACGTTGAATGATACACACACACACACACACACACATATATATATATGATACAGATGACATGGTACCATATTATGACACGGGCATGATAATTTTATTATTATTATACTTATATATACACGATTACCTTTGTTACCACCCGGTATTATATTAATATATTATTGTATGACCTAGGAGATCGTCATGCATTCGATTTCTACCTGATGATATCTTCTATTCACGAGTTGGCAACTCACCCCCGTTGTGCCACAATTTCTTACAGGATCGACCGCTCGGAAGGGTAGCGGCTTGCTGGCACTTAGCTTTCTTCTAAGTGATTTGCATTGGTAGGTGGGGTACACTTTGGATCATGACCACCATTTGTATATATTTATTTAGTTATATCTAATTAAAGGCTCCATCAACCAGATTATATATATTTGGTAGACTTAGAAACCACAGACTTGTATATTCTTTCAGACTCAGAGCGAGACGTGTGTATTATTTTTTATTCTGGGTTTGATGTTGTTTTGGTTTCTTTACTTTCTTTTATGTGTTTGACATTCGCCTTTGCCATCATATATCCATATTTGTGTGGTTGTTTCTGCCAATTGGCAAAGAGCTTGCTCCCGCTTCGGGATGCCTATATTATTGTTGTTATGTATTGGTTTTGGATCAAAATTTACAAAGGAGTGTTCACCGCCGGAGACGGAGATGAACCGGGATGGATCGTCTTGCCTGAATCTGGGGGCAGATGCTATTTGGATTTATCCGTCCGCCTCTCCGAAGATGCTGTTGATTTATGGCACCATATATCGGAGGTTTGGACGGATGCGGCCGTTGTTGCAGACTTTATCAGATTCCCCCTCGTTTATGAAGGGTTTTTGATTGTGGGAACGCTCTTCCCTGTAGGCGCAAGCCCCTGCAGCTAATTACGTTACCGCATTGCGATAACCACTTTCTCCTGCTCCGGAAGTTCACTTCGTGTCGTGTGTTTTTTTTTTGTTTTGGTTTCCCGTGGATTGTATACGGAGACTAGTTTATGTCGTCGACCATAAGGCGCGGATTAGTCTAAATCCGTATATTTTTAGATTTGGGTTTGGTTTATTTAAGGATAGTTAATCTGATATGAGATTAAGGTCGACTTAAACATATGAGCATTTGGGCCCAATTATTTTAGTTTAAGCACATCAAGATCCATTATTGACATGTTTGAGGCGAATATTAGTTTAGGGACATTTCGGTCCAACATTCCCATTTTGGGGACGAATGTTAGTTTAGGGATATTTCGGTCCATTATCTCCATGTTTGAGGCGAATAATTAGTTTAGGGACATCTCGGTCCGACATTCCTATTTTGAGGACGAATGTTAGGTTAGGGACATTTCGGTCCATTATCTCCATGTTTGAGGCGAATAATTAGTTTAGGGACATCTCGGTCCGACATTCATCTTGCACGCACGCATATTTGTTACGTGACGAAGCGAACAATGTTGATATAGAATATGCCCAATTTGGGACACGATCCGATTTGAGGCATGCACATCAATTTGGAAGTGCATCAAGCAGTTGTTGGTCGTCAGGACCAGCCACCTCTCTGAAGACATTGAGAAATTAAATGACATGTATCAGAGTTGTGAAGAGATGTACCCTTAAACCAAATCCTGTATTTGAGGGAAAAGGGGTTGTTGTGGACTTAAGAATCGTTAGTCATATTTGAGACTAAGATTACCTTAGGAGATATAGGATGAATATCATTTTTGATATTGATTGATCTTTTTTAAAAGTATTGTAAATAAAGTAACCGCAATCAAGACGGTGTCGCTAGTAGATATTCGCGATGAGTATGGGTTGTCCACAGGAAAATGTGAATCTTTTTCTTACTTTAGACGGGTTGATTGGTTGTAGATCTATTTTAATACGGATGTAGATTTTATAAAGAAGAGGCTTGTAGGATTCATATGACTTAGTAGTAATGGATGACTAATTAAAAATACCTTATTTTATATTTTAATAGTTTAAAACTAGATCGATAGTGATGAATGCGGGTTTGGGTTCTTTTGGAAGAAACTAGGGTTTCCCCACTCCTAACTCTTGTCCTTGCATTGATCTATATTCATGTCTAGCCCCTAACAAAACAAGTGTTAATCTAATCTCAAATCGTGGTCGAGCCTATTAATAAATTGGTAGCGCGCCCGATAAGGATGTTAACATTTGTTTTGCTAAAGTTTATAAGCTTTGAAATGTATAAAAGAAGTTAAAATATTTTATCATCCATTGATCTACTCTAACCTACGAACCCTAGCAAGTTAAGAATTACTCACGCATGGTTGGAGAACAAAGGATTAAGAATGAGATCTAATATAAGATGCAGAAATTAAATGCAGAAAGTAAGTATAGAAATTAATTGCGAAAAGTTTAATAAAAACTCTACCTTTATTAATCAACTATATCATGTACAAATCCTTTTAAAGTAGAGTACAAGAACCCTAGTTTTTGCTCTCGATCTCTATCTTGCTGGAAGTAGATGAACAGCTGATGATCAACTCGGATGCGTGGATCATCCTGGACCTTTTGATCTCTTCGATTGATTATTTTTCATGTGAAGCTCCCGGTCCTTTAATTTGTCACAGAAACTATAAACCCTAGATTCCATGTGTGATGATTTGTTGTTGCGATCACACTGAAAAAATCTCAAATCCAATGGCCATAAATGGGCCGTGGATCCGCCGCAAATATGTGCATTTGGCCGCGGTTGGGTGGCATCATAGTGGGATCAGGATTTCAAAATTCTTGTGATGTTTTGTGTTGACGCGTGGAGATCATTAAGATGTCTGGATTTTTCCAATCTTCCCTTGAGTCTGTGCCGTTTATGATTTTATAATTTGATTCAACTTTATCGGCAAATTTTATTCCCGACATCTCGGATCTCTCGATCTCCAGGACTGACATGATATCTGCACAATATCTCAAGTCATAGTGTTAGTAATATTTGTTATTATTTTGAGATATTATCCTAACCAATTGTATGATACAATATTTTAATAATATTGATTAGAATTAATTGATATGATATGCATATTTTAATTACTAATATTTTATATAAATATTATATGCATGTATTTTCTTTCATTATGTTAATTATAATGTAAAAACATATGATAATAATTTTTTACAAATAAACCCACATATGTTCTATATTTACAAGAAACACCTTTTAGTATTTAACAAAAGTAGGGAAAATATTCATACCAAAGTGCAATATTTTAGACTAATCAAATACCCTCAAACTTAACTTTGATCGTTGATTGATATCATTTCCGTGTCATGTTTAGAATGTTTCACAACCAAAGAAATTTATACCGCAATCAATTGACGGTGTCTATTGTAGTTTTGTCGGTGAATGCGGATCGTCCACTGAGAAAGTGTGATTTGCTCGTTATTGTTTTAGTTGAGTCAAAAATTAAAAGATAAAAGAAATTTGCAATAAAATTGATTCAAAATTTGTGAGTTTTTATTTTCAAGAAACTTAAAGAAAGTAAAGATCTAAAATCAAGAATCAAGAAATGTTCCCAAATTGTTTGAATTATCAAGATATGTAAAGAGGCTTGTAGGAATCGATCCAATCGATAGTGATGATGAATACTTATGATTACAAATTCTTATCTATTGAAGATTTGTTGCTAGATCGATGACAATCAATGAGGTTTAGGGATCTATTGAAGAAACTAGGGTTTCTTCATCATCATCCCTTGTCCTTTCGTTGATTAGCATTCAAATTCTAGCCTCTAGGAAATTCAATCATCGATCATTGATCTCTAATTTAGAGCGAGAACATTCAAGAAAGCATCTCGCTCAAAACTAGGTTGTCGTTGATTTAATTTTCTAAAGTTTACAAAACTCATAAGACTTAAGAATCATTCAAGAATTTAGTCATCATCATCTACCTATTTTCTCGATTCCTCCACAAGCGGAGTTTTCACTCAAACATCATTAAAAAGATAACAATCAAGAATCGATAACTCTTCATAATGCTTAAATATAAAGAAAAGCAAGATCAAGAATTTTCACCTTTTATTATTCGATATTTCGTTACAATACACTCAAAGACTACAAGAATTGAGGAGGAACTAAATCATCGAACTAGCTTCGCATCGTCTTCTTGAGTCGCGGATCGTCGTGGATCACTTTCTCGGATGAAGATTGATCAGTCGAAAATATTGCATTTTTAACATATCAATTTCCCTACTATTTGCAATCATCTAAAGGTGTTTGGTATAAATATAGCCATATTAGCAATTTGTCTGCAAAATACCAAATAACATGTGTTATACATTATAACCGGCATTTTGAGGGAAATTGTGTGTTTATTATTGCACGCATGATCTTTTGTGAATCGACACTTGTCTCGAGATTGTGTGCAGGAAATTCTTCAGGTAAAAGAGCCGGAACTGCTAAAAGTGCAGATAAAATACGTCAAGTCAAAGACTTGAGATCTGGCAGAAATCAAGAAAGAAAAATAGGATTTCAGACATCAGATAAAGACCCTAAACCCAACAGAAGAATCCCCTGGAAATTGCATGCAGGACTTCACCAAAATGGCCGCGGATCCGCGGCTAAGTTGGCCTATCCGCCGCGGATCCGCGGCTAGTTGGACACGTCAGCATTTCAAATTCCTCCACGTAGCTTCTTGTAACGGCCAAGCTTCCAGAAGACTCCCAAAGAGCACGTGGCTTTATCCAGAAGGCTCGGCCTAACAACCTTATCCTAGAATATTCCTTATTCTAGAATATTCCCTCCAACAAACTTCTTCTAGAAGACTCTCTCTAACAACCTAGATTTGGAGGGAAGATTCAAATGAGTGGTTATAAAAATGGATCTAGATCTAGGGTTTGGAGGTTGTTGAATTTGGAGGGAAATCATTTTGAGTGGTGAAAAATAGTAGATCCAAATCATTTCTACATCAAATTGAGTGACACAGTTTAATCCAAATCAAGATCCACCGAGTACCGAGCCAAAGAAAGCCTTCAACAAGCCTTTTGAAGCGACGCCGATCTTCATCCGAGCAAGAGATCCACGACGATCCACGACTCAAGAATACGATGTGAAGCTAGTTTCGACGATTGAGTTCTCTCCTCAAAATCTTGTAATCTTTGAGCGAATTGTAACAAAACGTTGATTTATAAAAGGTGAAAATTCTTGATCTTGCTTTTCATTACATTTGAACATTATGATGAGTTGTCAATTCTTGATTGTTTTCTTTTTTCATGATGTTTGAGTGAAAACTCCGCTTATAGAGGAATCGAGAAAATAGGTAGATGATGATGATTAAATTCTTGAACGATTCTTAAGTCTTATGAGTTTTGTAAACTCTAGGAAATTGAATTATCGACAACCTAATTTGAGCGAGATGCTTTCTTGAATGTTTTCGCTCCAAATTAGAGATCAACGATCGATGATTGAATTTCGTAGAGGCTAGAATTTGAATGCTAATCAACGAAAGGACAAGGGATAGAAGGAGAAACCCTAGTTTCTTCAATAGATCCCTAATTCTCGTTGATCGTCATCAATCTAGCAACAAATCATCAATAGATAAGAATTTGTAATCATAAGTATTCATCATCAATATCAATTGGATCGATTCCTATAAGCCTCTTTACAAATCTTGATAATTCAAACTATATGGATATTTTCTTGATCTTTATTGATTCTTGATTCTAGATCTATTTTCTTTATGTTTCTTAAAATCAAATCTTTTAAATCTTGAATCAATTTTCTTGCAATTTCTTTTATCTTTTCATTTCGACTCATCTAAAATAAGATCGATCAAAACATATATCTCAGTGGACGATCCGTATTCATTAACGCGCTACATCGACACCGTTAATTGATTGCGGTATAAATATCTTTGATTGTGAACACTTTACATTTCATCACAACTTAGACGATCAATCAAATGGCGCCGTTGCCGGGGATGTGTGCTATTTTGTTCGTTTTTGTTATTTGAGTTGAAAAATTATTATTCCATCAAATTCTCATCCAAGATTCGCTTCAAGTGCTTAAGGATTAGTGTTTGAATTTGTGCGAGGGAATCTGGAATCATTTCAGCAGTGAGATCAAGATTCAGAGAACATCTGAAGGATTCAGAGAACATCTGAAGAATTCAGAGAAGTACAAGGACCTGTACAAAAATTTTCAAACCCTAATTCCCCCATCAAGCCGTGAAACCGCGACCAATGAGGCGTTTTGCGGCGGTTCCGCCGCCGTTTAGGGTGATCACTGTACCAAATTTTTCAGGTATACTCTCTGTTCTCTCCTCTCCTCTCTAATCTTGTCCAATAATCAATTTCTTGCAGGATTCTTTGCAAAATTCAGCGCCGCTAAAAAATAAATTGGTTGTGATTCTTGAAATTGGTTGTTTGCATATTTTTATTACGGAAATTAAGGGGCAACGACCAAATTCAGATTAGGTGGGGATTTCATTACCCTTCCTAAGCCCCGGAAATCACAAACTTGCATCCGCATCACCCTCATTAACTAAAAAAGATCTAGACATGACTCTAAAGACCGTCGCGCTCAAATAGGACAGAAGGAGGTCGTGGATAATCTATTGTTTATCCGCGTTTCTTTTGTGGTGTCTAAGGCAAGTGTGTCTAAAGCAAATGGTTACTTAATTAGGCCCACTACTTATGTAGTGGAGAACCTCCCACTTACCGGGCACTTACCTGGCCACAGAAGGGGTAAAGAGGCAGTAGAGGATTTATCTTGCGACTTGTCTTCTAGAAGTCTAGGAGCGGTCTACAGACTTGACCTAGGTGGCCACTAGATCTAGGGTGGTGTGTGCTTTTTTTATGATTTGATTTTTCAAAAACCGTATTTTTCAAAACAAACACCAACCAACTTTTGCGCTAATTATCACAACGCTGCCACTTGTGCTAAACCCTTTAGTGCAAGCTTGGTTGGACACGGGATTCTAGTACCCGTCTTGTCCGTGTTTCCCCCATCGACCCCAAAGTCGGTATTTCTACATTTTCTTTTTCCCACCACGACCGCAATGGACGGATTTCCATCACACTTTAACACCACTATGCCACCACCCGCATGTGCGCAGAATCCTCCACGCATTTCTCTCCAAGAGAGATGCTATCCTACATGTGTTCCCCTTTCTATACCTCCTGCCAACGGAGAAAATTTTGAAATCAAACCCCAATTTTTCAAACTGTTACCCAAATTTCACGGTCTTGAGTCTGAAGACGCATACATTTTTATCTCCAAATTCGAAAATGTATGCGCAATGATTGGAACGTCACAACTGTCTTTGGATGCTCTGCATTTACGTTTTCTCCCATTCACTTTGTGCGATTTAGCCGAGAAGTGGCTTTATAATACAACCGCACATTCTATTTCAAAATGGGATGAATTTGTTGCAGCATTCCTTAAGAAATTTTATCCCAATCACAAAACCAGCCGCGTTCGGAGAAAAATCTTCAAATTTACCCAACTTCCCAATGAACCATTTTGGAAATGCTTTGAACGGTTCAAGGATCTTCTTATACAATGCCCTCATCACGGAATCCCAAGATGGGATTTATGTCGAGTTATCTATGAGGGTATTGATTTCCCAACTAAACAGATGCTTGAAACCATGTGTCATTGTCAATTCCTATCTAAAGATGATAGTGAAGCTTGGAAATATCTAGAAGATTTAGCTCAAAATACTTTACAATGGGAAAGTGTTAGACCATAATCGTCTAGGGATGATATCAATCAGCTCGATATTTCCGTCACAATGAGAGCCGAAATAGCCGCAATACAAAGGAAACTCGACGCTCTAGAAAAAAATTCTCTTCAGCCTCCCTAAACCAATACACACTTCCCAAGACCGTGTGTGGTTGCTGTTCAAATCCATCACATTTGATGGAAGAATGTCCATTGAATGTACCGTTTCAAGGTCACACTAATGCTGCATTTCAACAAAGACCTGGAAATGATCCTTCTTCTTCCTCATATAATCAAGATTGGAGGAATCACCCTGATCTTTCTTAGATCCAACACCAAATTCAATACACGGATCCAAACCAGAATAACATTCAATGGGTCCCTCCACAGCAACAACAACTACCACAAATGAGTCAACACCCCTTCCAACCACAAAATTTTCAAAACCCGGCCAACAACTTTGATCCTTCTTTTGCCGGTACTTCTACACCCTCTGCACTCGACATGTTCATTACACAGTTCATGAAAACAAATGACATTTTAACGTCTTCTATCCAAACGTTAGTGCAAAACACTGTCTCCCACGGTGATAGTATCAAATCGATAGAAGCACAAATTGCACAACTGACTGCCAAAATGAGTGCTGGAGAAAAAAGGAATCTTCCAACTCAACCTCTACCTGATCCTGGACCTTCACATTACACTAATATGAATGCACTTACCACGTTGAGATCTCGAAGAGTGATAGACAATCAAGTGGGTGAACAGATTGATGTTGAGGAATCAATTGAACCCCAGGCTTCCACTTCCACTTCCACTCCCACTTCTACTTCTTACCCTATTTCGTCTAATTTACCTTCTTCTTCTAAGCCAATTCTCCGTTTTCCCCAGGGCTCGAACCCTCCACCCACTTCATCCTTTCCACCCCCACAACCTTCTCCACAAATGTGGGACCCAACACTTATTGATAGAGCTCCATTTCCGGAAAGGTTGAGGCCCAACAAACCCAATGCCCAAATGGAGAAGCTTGTGGAAATGTTTAAGCAAGTTAACATCAACATCCCACTCCTAGATGCTATACAACAAGATCCGTCCTATACGAAAATTCTTAAGAACTTATGCACTAGGAAGAGGAAGACTCAAGTGCCGAAAAAAGTTTTCATGTCGAGTACTGTAGACACGGCTTTTCCCCAATAATTACCAAGGAAACGTAAGGACCCTGGCTGTCCTACTATTTCTATTTCTATTGGGGATAAACACATTAACCGTGCTTTACTTGACCTTGGCGCTAGTGTTAACTTGCTTCCATATTCAGTCTATGAGCAACTAGGTATCGGAGTGTTAAAGCCCTCAAACATAACTCTCCAGATAGCCGACCGATCAATCACCAAACCTAGGGGTGAACTTGAGGATTTGTTGATAAAAATCAGGGAATTTGTATTCCCTGTGGACTTTATCGTTCTTGATACACAGCGTATGGCGAATCCACGGAACCAAATTCCGGTGATTCTAGGTCGTCCCTTTTTGGATACTTCCAACGCTGTAATCAACTGTAGAAATGGCTCTATGAACCTATCATTCGGGAATAGGTCAATTGAGCTCAACATTTACAAGTTGGGAAGTCAACCCTCCGATCCTCATGCTCGAGTATGTTCTGTCGAATTAATGGATGTCGACAGCAACGAATTTGATCAGCTTCACGATACAGATCCAGACTTCCTTTATACGTTGTTGTTTGAGCCAGATATGTATCATATACATACGGACCCTTCTTTCGAGTTGTCCGGGTCAACATCTAACGTCGATGATGAACCTTTCCTGGAGTCTGAGTATCATCCCGTTCTTTCCAATGACATTATTCTTCGGGATATCGATGAAAGCTTCGCTGATAGACTTGCATTCTTAGTAAATACGGGTGTTGAGATGAATCATCTCCAAAACGAAGAAATTGAACCTCCACCCCTTCTTTTTGACAATCACGAGAATATAAGTAATCCATCACAATCATTGTGTCGTCTCTCCAAAACGAGACGCAAACACATTCTTTCACACCACTTATCTTTTCCCCATTTCTTCTTGGCTCCTTTCAACTTGTTCTTCCACCAACCGGTGCACTACACGGATAAATTTTTCGAATGGTTGGTGTTGAATTTCGGTCTTTGCAAAGCTTTGCATTGACCAGTAACTTTGACCCCCTATTGTGATTTCAAAAGGATTAACATCGTTTTAACTTAAGTTTGGGGGGTATGTTTTTGGCTCTTGAAAATAAAAGTTATCCTCAAAATGGTGAGCCAAAAATAAGTTTGGGGGAGATTTTCACGTCCATATTTCTTGACCCCTGTTCATATCAGATTTTTGCATTTTTATACTGCCCAATTTTTATCACATTGCTTATCGGTAGGTACTCTTGAGCCGTGTTTGCTAGTCAATTGCAGGATACAGGTTCTCGGCTCTGAACAGTGAAATTGATGGAAAAGCACGACAAATTCCGGATTACTGCCAACCATAGATAAAACACGGGTCTCCGCTCTCTATCCGTATGTTGCTGCACACCAGTTTAAGGGACAAAATGGCAAATCGATGTCATTTTCATGCACAAAGCTCAATGTCAACACAAGATCCAACATATCTACGCGGAGCTCGAGAAAATCATTGCAAAAGATCCACATCAAATCACATTTTGATCTGCTGAAATTCTAGAAAAATTATGAAGAGTTTCTGAGAAAAAACATATACCACACTGCAGAAAACAACAAACGGGGGAAACTCACCAAAAACGAAGGCCTAACTCTCTACTATGGCTGCGGAACCGTGGCCTAAGCATGCTTAGGCCGCGGAACCGCGGTCGTACGGCCTTGTCTGCTGAAGTTGTTTTGGGGGTATTTAGGTCATTCCATCTTGGTTCTGAATATTGCCCTAGAGTTTCAATTTCCTGCCTATAAATAGTCCAGAACTTGTCAAAGCCATGGGTGCTTATTCTTGTATTTAGATTTTAGAATACATGTGTTGTTCTTCTTCCTCCTCTCATCTCTTCTCCATTAAAAACTTGTAGTGAGCTTTTGTGAGTGAAGAATGAGTAAAGGAGTTCTTGTTCTTACCATGCTTATCTTGTTGTAATCGTTAATTATAATTGCTTGTATTTTTCTTTTGCTAATCTAGTTGTTGTTATTTGTTGTTTGTTTCTTTCTTGTTCTCTTTTCCTTTATCCTTAAACAACCATGATGCTTACGCTTGATCCTTACCGATGTGAGGTCGCAAATAATTGTTGTAATCTTCTAATCTCTTTCTTTCTATCTTTCTCCTTTGTTTTATTTTCATTTTTCTTGTAATGGGTGAGTAGTTTCCATACTTGTTAGGGTAGGATAAGGAAAGTTTGAGAGAAGGAAATCTCCCTCACTCTTTCCTTACCTAACATCTTAAATCGGACTCCCGTTAATTGAACCACAATCCACTCCCTACGGCACCCTATCCTACATGATAACGGTGATTCCGTAGTGAGACCGGTTGTGGTTGAATTAACCGGAGGTTAAGGCTAAGAGCCAAGAATGGACGGACAAGCACCAAAAGGAAGAACTTATGCGTTGGAAAGCCTAGCTTATACTCGCAAGTTCCTTCCTAGTCGTGCTAATCGCCGTTGTTGCCGATTACCGTAACACCGATATTAAGAGTGGCAACGAAAGAAGTGAGCGACTCCTAACTCAAACTAACCTAATCCTAACCCTAACAAGCTCTCTTTACATATCATTTTAGCACATAGCTAATCTCAAAACAAACCTGGACATTTGGACTTAACTCGTTAAAGCACATAGAAAAAGATTCCCATCTCCCTGATTCCCATCTCCCTGCGGACGACCCGTACTCAACCGGCTAGCTACAAGCGAAACCGTCTTGATTGCGGTAATAAACTTAGCACGCAAAAATTCTACCAATCAAATGGTGCCGTTGCCGGGGAGACGGTAGTTTATTTCTTTGTGTAATTTCGGGTTAATTTGTGAATATAAATATAACCTAAAAACAAAACAAAAAAATATACAATGTAAAAAAACCATCTTGTTATTTTTGATTAGTTTTTGTGCAAGTGCGCAGGATAAAAAGACAGTCGAGTTCAGTACCAAAGACGTGGGAAGTTAGACCCATATCTCGCGGCTACACCGTGACGGATCAAGACGAAGCCAACGGTCTACTTTAAAAATCTGGAGCAGATACAGTGAGCAAAACAAAATTCAGGAAATCCAGACAAGAAGAGGACAGAAAAAGAAGGATCTACAAAATTTTTGAAGCCCCAAAAGTGAGACTTCGACCAACAAACAAAGAATCTTGATAAAGCCTACACGAAGATCAGTTCACAAAATACAAGGCAGCGCAAGGTTCAAGACTTCGTCACGAAGCAACAGTAAAAGTCCACTACAATTATTCACTGTGGAATCTGGAAGAAACCTAGAAGCTAACCTGAGAAAAGAACAAAAGAAACAGGAAGAAAAAAGTCAACACAAAGCAGAATACCAAATTTCAGCAAAGGAGCCTCTTATTTAGCCGTGGAACCGCAGCCAAACCTGGCCTGCGGCCGTGGTTCCGCGGCCGTGCGGAGCCTGTAGTGGCAGAAAAATTTCCAAAAGATTGGCAGTGCGCTGAGCGTTGACTAGGTCTTTTTCTTAGGGGGTATTTTTGTAAAAGTAGATATGCGAGTCAATTGTAACCCTAGGGTTTCTATCCTCTATAAATAGGAACCCTAGATCTTGTATTAGGTTATGCCTCCTTTCATTAATAAAATTCAGATTTCTTTTGGTGAGCATCGATGCCTCTTTTCATATCATCTATTCAGATCTGACAACCCTGTGTAAATGTTTGGAGAGAGCCATCCGTAAAGTAAGTAGTTTTATTTAATTGCCCTAGTTTAGATATTTAATTCCTTGCCCTAGATAAATAGATAACATGTTCTTCAATTCCCTAATGAGCGAGTAGTCTCCTCGCTTGTTAGGGTTAGCTTTAGGGAAGGCTTTTGAGAGATGAGATCTCTCACCCCTTTCTTGCCCATCACATATAATCAATAGGACTCTATGCATACATGCACACACCGCTCCCTACGGCACCCTATCCCACGAGGTAGCGATGATACCGTAGTATAAAGGCCCGGTTGCGCATGTTTTCCATGGAGATTAGGGTAAGGATTGATAAAGGAAGGACAAGAACCTAGAGGAAGAAACACCTTCCCGAATGGTTCTAATCCCCTTTATTAATAATTACCATAACACCTCATAGATCTTAATTTAGGTATAGAAAGCGGTGAGATTCATTTACATTTCCAAATCTACCCTAAACCTAACCCTAGCAAGATTTAGATCTAGATAAATTTAGTTTTTAGATTTAATCAATCCGACACCCATCGGAATTAACTCGTAAGAGCGATTAGGAAATTCACAAAATCCCTGTGGACCGACCCGTACTCACCGGCTAGCTACCAAGCGATGCTGTTCTTGATTGCGGTTTAGAAATATTTTTGACAAAACAAATCAAATGGCGCCGTTGCCGGGGATGGCGTGTTATTTTCTTTTTGCAATTTCGGGTTAATCTAAAATTAAAAAATCATAAAAATTGAAAAATCATAAAAATATAAAAATTTATCATTTTGTTATTTTGTGAAGGGTATCTTTGTTTGAATTTTGCAGGATCTACAATCAAGTTCGGATCTGGAAATCTCCAGAGATCCAAACAGCAAATATCAAATCCGAACAAACAGAGAAATATCACAACAGACAACAGAAGAAATTTGGAGGACCGAGTCAACAAGAAGAACCGCGGCGATCTGGTGACGTAATAAAAAAACCGTGCCGAAGCGACCAACCCGCGGCGGATCCGCGGTCGGAGGGATCAATTCGCGGCGGTTCCGCGGTGGAGGCGACGGATCGGGTCCCAAAAAAAAAAATTTTGTAAGTCTTCTGATCTCCTCCTCTGCAAATCTCTTATATCTCCTCTGAAAAATCTCCTGTAGGATTCTTTACGCTTAAAAATCTTTCCACTTCCAATAAAAAATCTTGTGCAGGATTCTTTGCGCCGTGCTTAAAATAAAAAATTGATTGCAAGTGTTTTTTTTTCTGTTTTGCATATCTTTAATCGGACTTTAAGGGGCTTGAGACCAATCCAGATTGGGTGGGGATTTCATCACCCTTCCCAGGACCCCAGAAATCACTTAAGGCATTTGCATTGACCATCATTAATTAAAAAATACTAGACTCAGCCCTAAGGACGTCGCACTCAATAGGACAGAGGACTAGTGGTAAGCATCGGCCGTTGATCCTAACCAGACTTTGCGGGTGTCTAGGCAAGCGTGTCTAAGACGTATGGTTACTTAATTAGGGCCACTACTTGTAGTGGAGAGCCTCCCACTCACCTAGTACTTACCTGGCCCCAATTGGCGGTGAAGAAGCGGTTTGAGGTCCTATTTCTAGCCCTTTGGAACAGTTAGGAGCTGTCTAGCAGACCTAGGTGACCCTAGATCTAGGTCTGATTGTGCATTTGTGGTTGATTGAAAGTGTGTTTAAGCCCTTTATCGAAAATCTTTTTTGCAAAAAGTTCCAAATAAAAAAAAGGTAATTTTTTTAATAAAAAAGACTTGCAAATTTTGTCGCTAAGAACTCCTTGAACCACCCACCTTCTTTCTCTTCTCCTTTTTACATCATGGGTACCCCACCTCACAAATCTCTCACCGAACTTTGGTACCCCGAACCAAACTTTGCCTCGTACTCGAATTGTTACAGTCGATTTAAGGACGACCCCTCTATACCCAAAATTTCTTTGAAAGATCGAATAGAAGCTTCTAGGAGAAACAGTTCGACTTTGCAATCCACTTTGTGTCAACCATATCAACCTTCACCACCTTCTTACGTTGATACTCCTTTTTCGAGTCCTGTTGTAACTCCTAAACCCATGTCTATTGCTAAACACATTGAACAATCTCGTAACCGATCTTTCACACCTCTCAACACATCCAGTTCTAGGGATCAACAAGTCCATTCACCTTTTTATCCAAATGTTGATCCTACTCCTGTCCAACCATCCAATTCCTACCGGTCCTACCCGACTTTCCCACCTTCACTAGATATTTCTTCCACACAGCCATTTGGGAGTTTCACGTATCCAAACAATTTTGAATCATTTACCGAAAGCCCTTCACAACCCATGTCTAGTTTGGAACAGTCATTGGAAGCTTATATTTTAGCAACAAACAAAATGATGAGGAATGTGGATGCGTCCATAGCTGCCCTTATGCAACCTAATGAACCGGTAGCTAGTTTCCAACTAGATCCAAATTTTCCAAGGTATGAGGAGGCGGTTGGACATGTAAGTCCACGTTGCCCACCTCGGTGCTTATGGGGAGGCAGAAACGGTATAAAAACGGATTTTTACAACTCTAGGCAACATGGACTAACTAAAGGAGGATCTTTGCTAAACCTAAACTAACAACCAAGCTAAAAGAGTTAGCTACTCGGTTAAGGGGTTATACCTAAGTCTTGAAGTCCTTCTCTTCTTGCTCCTTGAGTGGGATGAACGGGTCGTCCTCGTCGCCTTCTCTCGCCGAAGAAAGATCCACCCGAGGGCCTCTACCTTTGGCTCCTACCTCAAAGTAGAAGTAACTAAGGTGCTTGGTGTGCTAAACCTAGAACCTTAGAAAGAGTAGAGAGTAATTTTGAAGGTTTTATCTCAAAGCCTAATGGTTCTCAACTCATGAGAGGGAGAGCTTTGAGAGAGAGGAAGAGAATGAGAGAGAATGAGAATGATAGAATGAGAAGATAATGACAACCTTCTCACATATATGTGTGAATTATGATAATTAAAAAATTAACTAAAGATAATTGTGATGGTTAACTTGAAATGACCATTATCATTTCATATTAATTACTTTTGCAAGAATCAAAGAGCATCTTTCATATGAAATGATGATGGTCAATATGTCAACATAGGTCAACAAGTCGACCATAGTCAAATGGTCAACAACCCTAACCATAACACAATTATAATTAATTAATATTAATAATCACATTTCACACATAAACATTAGGGTTAAGAAAAAGACAACGGTCATTAACCCTAATGAAAGTCCTCTGCCTCTGCCTCAGTCAACTGTGCATACACACCCGTATCCGTATTCCGAGGAACACGAATACAATGAGATAAAAATAATCCCCAAAACCTATACTAGGATCTGTCTTAAACCAAAGCCCGCTAGTATAAGCTGTCTGGACACCAAACGTGCACAAGTGCGCGGATGTGAACGAACCCCGTCGCAAAACCATGCGACCTCTACTCGTTTTGCCTAAAGGAGAATAACCCTCTGTGTGGGACTCTAAAGACTCGACACTACACTGGCAGTGGGTTTAACCACAGACCGCAAGCGGCACTAGCTGTACGTAACGGTCCCCAGATAGATGCCGATAAGAAGACTGACGAGGTAAACCCATCTGAACTCCTACTGAGCCTGAATGTGACAATCTCTGTACAGTCTGGTCTGTTCGTCTAAGAGTATCGCATGGCGGGCCTAGGGGGCGGTAAACGTCAGTCCCCTAATAGCGGTACAAGTCGTGTTGGAGTGTAGCCCAGAACACCCTGAGATAACACTGGAAACCTACCAGTATATTTCGCTTTCCCTGTCCATGGACTTTGTGTAATGGCTCTCCTAGACACAGCGCGATATCAACCCCCAATACCGAGAGAGACGAATTCTGTCTAACCGTCACTGCCTCCAAGTGCTTCGGGACTGCACCCAACTGCTACCTGTTTGCACGACTCCTTTGAGCCGTGGTAGGGTAGCAATCTAAGAACAGTGGGAACACACTCGAGGCGAAGTGACAGTGTCAAGTCAACGGACTAAGCTGTACTCATGACACCTGGGAACTGATAACTGATGATAGGTATAATACCAACCAACAGTTCCCGACAAGTCCTATCCAGTGTACTCGTAACCTAACGAGCACCCGCATACTATCTCAAGTACGACTTACTGACGGCTGTGGGACAGACCGTCTCCCAAGTTGGGATGAGAAGCGCATACGCTAGTCTACTCCGGAGTATCGATGCCCTGTCTCGATAGTCCTACGACTAGGGACCTGCATAAGGGTGCTTGTGGATTACCCAGCCCCCACGAGTGTGACTGCCATCACAACGGTGGTAATCAAGCAAAGATCCTAAGGGCTCCACTAATGTGCAAAGGAGATATGCTATAAGAAACACATGCACACATTAAAGAAGAAACAAACCAAGTAGCATACTACTATTTTGAGCAAGAATGTCAATACAAGGTGAATATCCCAATCTTCCATTAAGTAATATACAAACTAGTATGATACAGTAATGGCCTCTAGGGCATATACACTAACAATCTCCCACTTGCACTAAGGCCATGTACTGGCGTATCGAAGACCTATCATCTCGATCAGCCGCTCAAACTGAGTCTGGGGTAAGGCCTTCGTGAATGGATCAGTGGTGTTATCTTCCGTAGCAACTCTCCGAGCCTCGATCTCCTGGCGACCCACGATCTCCCTGATCAGGTGATACCGCCTCAAGATGTGCCTGGACTTCTTATGGGACCTGGGTTCCTTCGCTAAAGCTATAGCCCCATTGTTGTCGCAATACAGAGGTATTGAATCAACAATGGACGGAACCACCTGAAGTTCTGTCAAGAACTTCCTTATCCAGACGGCTTCTTTGCGGCATCTGCAGCAGCGATATATTCCGCTTCTATCGTTGAGTCTGCAATAGTTTCCTGTTTGGAACTCTTCCAACACACCGCCCCTCCATAGAGGGTAAAGACATAACCCGACATGGACTTGGAATCATCCTTGTCACTCTGGAAGCTGGAGTCAGCAAAGGCCTCGATCTGGAGGTCTTTTCCGCCATACACCAAGAACATCTCCTTAGTCCTTCTCAGGTACTTGAGAATGTTCTTTACCGCTATCCAGTGTTTCTCCCCAGGGTTTGACTGATACCGGCTTACCACACTCCGTGCATAAGCTACATCTGGTCTGGTACACAACATCGCATACATTATAGAGCCTACCGCAGAAGCGTAGGGTATAATAGACATCCGATCCCTTTCCAAATCAGTCTTGGGAGACATCTCTTTGGAGAGGGTGATCCCGTGATAAGCCGGTAGATTACCGCGCTTAGAATCTTCCATAGTGAATCTTTTCAGTATGGTGTCGTTGTACCTGGACTGTGAAAGTCCTAATATCCTCTTGGATCTGTCACGATAGATCCGGATCCCCAGAATGTAAGAGGCATCACCCATGTCTTTCATGGAGAACCTGTATGACAAGAACCCTTTGAGAGATTGTAGCATAGGAATGTCATTTCCTATCAATAGAATGTCATCCACGTATAAAACGAGGAATACTACAGTTCTTGCTACAAATCTACTATAGATGCATGGTTCATCTGGATTTTTGATAAAGCCAAATTCTTTGACCGTCTCATCAAAACAGATGTTCCAACTCCGCGATGCCTGCTTTAGTCCATAGATGGACTTAAGCAACTTGCACACCTTTCCGCTGCTCCCACTCTGAATGAAACCCTCTGGCTGGTCCATATAGACACACTCCTCTAAATTTCCATTTAGAAAAGCGGTATTTACGTCCATCTGCCAGATCTCATAATTGTGGAAGGCAGCAATGGCAACAAGGATCCGAATGGATTTCAGCATAGCCACTGGAGAAAAGGTTTCGTCATAGTCCAAACCAGGTCTTTGACGAAAACCCTTTGCAACAAGTCTAGTTTTATAGGTCTCAACCTGTCCATCTACACCAATCTTCCTTTTGAAGATCCACTTGCATCCTACGGGTTTTACCCCATCTGGAGCAACGTCCAACGTCCATACTTTGTTGGTATACATGGACTCCATTTCGGTCCGCATTGCATCCAGCCATTTTACCGAGTCAACGCTCTGAATGGCCGGCTGGAAGCTAGTCGGCTCATCACTATCAATGATGCAATCCTCTCTATCCCCGTCTATGAGAAAACCGTAGTATCTCTCGAGTGGATGAGACTGCCTACTACTCCTGCGGAGCGACGCAGGAATGTCCTGATCTTTCGAGCTCTCTGGTTCTACTAAGCTTTCAGTAATAGTCTGTGGTTCTGGAATTTCTTCCAGTTCTATTGCGCTCCCACTTATTTCCTTTTCTAAGAACTGGTGTTCCAGAAAGTAGGCATTACGAGAAACAAAGACCTTTTGTTCCTCTGCGTAATAGAAAAGATACCCCCTGGAGTTCTTTGGGTATCCCACAAACTTGCACAGTACTGAGCGTGCCTCGAGCTTGTCCGCATGCTGCTTTTTGACAAAAGCTGGACATCCCCAGATTTTCAGATATTGAAAATAGGGTTTCTTCCCATTCCATATCTCATATGGTGTGGTAGGCACAGTCTTAGTTGGAACTCGGTACAAAAGGTATGCAGCTGATTCTAGCGCATATCCCCAGAATGATCGCGGCAACTCAGTGTTACTCATCATGGACCGTACCATATCCAATAGGGTTCGGTTCCGTCTCTCCGATACACCGTTATGTTGCGGTGTGTATGGAAGAGTAAGCTGAGAGAGAATTCCATTCACTTTTAAGTAATCCAGGAACTCGGCACTCAAGTATTCACCACCTCGATCAGATCTCAGTGTCTTGATACTTTTTCCTGTTTGTTTTTCTACTTCATTCTTATATTCCTGGAATTTTCCAAAGGCTTCGATTTATGTTTCATTAAGAAGACATATCTGTACCTTGAAAAGTCATCCGTAAAAGTAATGAAGTAAGAATAACCGCTTCGTGCATGCGTAGACATTGGACCGCACACGTCGCTGTGTACGAGTCCCAAGAGCTCGCTCGCTCTTACTCCGTGTCCAGTGAACGAAGTCTTTGTCATCTTTCCTTTGAGACAGGATTGACAAGTTGCATATGATTGATATTCGAACGGATCCAAATATCCTTCTGTATGTAACTTCGTTAACCTTCTCTCATTGATGTGACCCAGTCTACAATACCATAAGAAAGCCTGATTTGTTTCCGGAGACTTTCTTTTTTGTGTATTCTGGACATTGAAAATCTGTGGTTGGTTTAGTACGTATATACCATTGCTTAATGTACCTGACCCAATCAGAACTTGATTAAGGTGAATGTTTACAACATTACTTACAAATGCAAATTCATAACCTTCTTTAAATATTAAAGATACAGAAATGATATCACAAGTTGCATTGGGTACAAAATACCAATTACGTAAAACCAAAACATGTCCATCTGACATTCCCAGGTGATAGTCCCCCACGGCCTCAGCATCCATGCTAGTTCCGTTTGCAACTTTGAGGGTCATATCACCTGCCTTCAAAAACCTAAGCTTTCTCAATGCCTACAAAGAATTACAGATATGAGATCCTGATCCGGTATCCAATACCCAGGAAGTAGAGTTTATTGATAGACAGTTTTCAATAACATACACACCTGAAGCTGAAGCCGCAACTTGCTTCAGATCCTGGGTTCTGGCCTTCCAAGCCCTGCAATCTTTCTTCCAGTGTCCACTCGTGTGACAGTAAAAGCACTCTTCCTTATCCACAAGCTTTCCAGCTACCTTTGTTGCCTTTGCCTTTGCCTTTCCCTTCGTATCCACTTTACTAACAGCGCCCCTTGGTTTGGCGGGGGTTTTCTTCTTCTTTCCCTTGGTTTTTGCCTTGGACCTAGAAGAGGAAAATCCTCCTACAAACAAAGTGGATGTTTTCCTATCTTTCTGTAGGGTGCCCTCTGCACTCCTCAGCATGTTGAGGAGTTCTGAAAGTTCAACTTCCTTTTCTTGCAAGTTGAAGTTCAGGATAAACTGGGCGTAAGTGGAAGGAAGGGACTGGAGAATCAAGTCCGTATAGAGCTCATTCTCCAACGTGGTCCCAAGGTCCGCGAGCTCCTCTATGTAGCCAATCATCTTAAGCACGTGTTCCGCTACCGATGATCCGACGGCCAATCTCGCAGAAAACAGCTTTTTCGAGACTTCGTATCTGGCGATACGGGATTGCTCTCCATATAGTTCTTTTGAATGGAGAAATATGGATTCGAGGTTGTCACGCCCCACCCCCAATACAGAGAGTATTGTCCGCTCTGGCCGAAACCACACGGTTTTGTCCTTCGGGGAGAACCGGACCCGACCAGGGGCCACTTGCCAGGAGGTCACCCATCCCAGAACTTCCCTGGCTCGAGCACGCTTAACTACGGAGTTCTCAAGCTCCTGTAGTGCCGGTTCACTTAAAAGGCGCCTCTGTATTGAAGAGTGGTATCATTCCATTTATAGTACAGATCTGCCCCCTTTCGGAATGTATTCCGAAGAGTCTCCATTGTTCTACAGTGGGTCCCACGGACTCAAGAGGTGGACCCCACGGATTCAAGAGGTGGCCCCCGCCCACTTAATACGACACTTGGCGTGGCACTTTGTTCCGTGTGGCACTTTGCTCCGTGAACAAGAACCGGGTCCCGACATTCTCCCCACCTTTGAACAATGGTTCATCCTCGAACCACAGACCTGCTATTGAGGGACCCGCTATGATACCATTCAGTCACGCCCCACCCCCAATACAGAGAGTATTGTCCGCTCTGGCCGAAACCGCACGGTTTTGTCCTTCGGAGCAAACCAGACCCGACTAGGGGCCACTTCCCAGGAGGTCACCCATCCCGGAACTTCCCTGGCTCGAGCACGCTTAACTACGGAGTTCTCAAGCTCCTGTAGTGCCGGTTCACTTAAAAGGCGCCTCTATATTGAAGAGTGGTATCATTCCATTTATAGTACAGATCCGCCCCCTTCCGGAATGTATTCTGAAGAGTCTCCATTGTTCTACAGTGGGTCCCACGGACTCAAGAGGTGGCCCCCACGGATTCAAGAGGTGGCCCCCGCCCACTTAACACGACACTTGGCGTGGCAGTTTGTTACGTGTGGCACTTTGCTCCGTGAACAAGAACCGGGTCCCGACAGAGGTCCATATTCTCGTGCCTCCTCTGATGTTCATTGTCCATAGAGGCAAGCACGAGGCACTTGGCCTTCGCGCCGTCGATTTCCCAGGTCTTACAGATTTCCCTATCTACGACGCTGGTTTTGGGACCTGGGACAGGGGGAGCTTTGGTGGTAAGGAGATACCCCAACTTGTCATAAGTGATTGCCATTTTGACATTCCTGAGCCAATCTTTGTAGTTTGGCCCTGTCAGTATATTTTTATCTAGTAGTAACTTAAGTCCAGTCATGATGTTTGGTCGCTGCAATTAGGAGAGAGAGAAGAAACACTTTAGCATGATACTCTTTCAAGTTTAGGGTGGTTTTTAATTTGTCTAAACAGGATGGCTCCCACTGTCTCTCGAATCCCTCCTCAAACCATAAAGGAAGAATTAGTCAGGATCAATCTCACCGTACAATTCTTGCTTAACCGTTCAGCCAGGCCAGTGTCGGTACTTCGAGGGAGGCTTTCCAACGCTTTCGCGAAGTTTCTTAATTAAATAACCTCTTTTCCCTGTGGGCGTAGCCCCGCTAACACCTTTCTAGACACCTACTTGGTTTATAGCATTGATCGTTAAGTGAGAAAGTTACGAAGGAGTAGCATATACTCACAGTAGGATCGGGATCCAAATATCATCGTGTGACAAAACTAAAGGAATCCTACCAGAATCATCACACTCCAAATGGTATGCAGCGCTAGCAAGTTTCAGTTTCTTTTGAAACCCCCGATGTGGATTTTTACCCCATGCTCTTATGACCTTGGCATGAGGTCAAAATGTCATAAGTCACATGTCAAGTTCTACCCATCATTATCTAGGTTAATTTGAACCCACCCGTACCTACCCTTGACGTAGGCCAAAATGGAAGTACGACTGTCTCAAACCAACGCATTCTATCTATGCAACAGATAAATATCCGGCAACTACCAATCACTATGCCTTGGCGTGAGGTCAAAATACATAGCTTGAATACTACCGAATATTTAACTGAAATGATAGAGGGCTACGAATGGTTTTGGCGAAACCGTGAACGTAGTGAACTTGATATAATCGATGGAACTAGATAGCTTTTAAAATGAGTGGTTCAAGCTCCGCATTTAAAAGTTGGTTTTTGAAAAGAACCGAGTGGTTTTGAAAGTATTCCAACGACTTTTACTTGGTTTATTTTCTTGCATTAATTTTAATGCGTCCCATCAATTAATCCTACCATTGCAGAAAACAACGAAAATATGACGTACGCTTATGCCATCCGCATTCGCTACGGGGTCCCGTCATCACCCGTTAGGTTACTTAACTAACGACAGAGCGGGGGCGGGACTAGCGCGGATGCAAAACATAAGCAACGCCTAAATAGCTATCATATATATAGATATATACATTCGTCACATGCAATGATAGCCATTCCAGATCACAGATGAACACATTGGAAATACTAGTAATCCGCATTTCGTACGAGCCTGTAACGAAGAGCGGATTACACAGTCGCGATGAATAGCCAAACCCCACTCTAGACCCCTACGGGTGCGGCAAACTACCCGCCAAGTACCCGAAGAGAAGCAACCTCCCTCAACAATGTGAGTAGGCCACTCGGCACTTCGAGATACCCGGTAGTTTGTGCACCCCACCTTGGGTCTATCCTAGGAGCAAAAACAGTAAAAGAAATTATACAATGACGGCTACAACCCCACCCCGGTTGTGCGGCCATATAAATAATATTACAACATTTTACATATTACATGAATTGAAAGAATAAGAAAACTCTCATCTCACAACCCCCCGGCTATTCATCCGCGACAATCCAACGAATTCATATACACAAACCATCAACATTACAGATCACAGGTATGTATAACCCCCACTAATCGACGTATAGCGATTAGCAGACATTCAATACATATATCACATCACAGATACAACCCATTAGCCAAAGTCTATAAAAAATCGATCAAAATACAGATTTGTAACCACCCTAAAAACAAACTTGTTCTCTGGAAATTCTGGGCAGAAACAAACCATCTCAAAAATCACAAAACACCAACAGAAGAAAACTGCAGGAGAAACGATCCACGGCCGAGTCAACTCGGCCGCGGATCCGCGGCAGGAGCAAGCTCGTGCTGCGGATCCGCGGTGAGTTGGTCGACTCACTGGATCATTTTTCTTGCCTGTTCTAACAAAAGCCTGAGCCGATTTTTAGTACATGATTTATTATTTTTTGAGCAGAAATAAAAATCGGCAGAAACTTGAATTTTACAGGGTGTTTTGCGTTTTTTTTTGTCCGGTCGATGTTCTAGATACTTTGCTAACAAGTTAGTTTGTGTTTAGCTAGGCACTGATACCACTGTAAGTCCACGTTGCCCATCCCGGTGCTTACGGGGAGGTGGAAACAGCATAAAAAACGGATTTTTACAACTCTAGGCAACATGGACTAACTAAAGGAGGATCTTTGCTAAACCAAAACTAACAACCAAGCTAAAAGAGTTAGCTACTCGGTTAAGGGGTTATACCTAAATCTTGAAGTCCTTCTCTTCTTGCTCCTTGGAGTGGGATGAACGGGTCGTCCTCGTCGCCTTCTCTCGCCGAAGAAAGATCCACCCGATGGCCTCTACCTTTGGCTCCTACCTCAAACTAGAAGTAACTAAGGTGCTTAGTGCGCTAAACCTAGAACCTTAGAAAGAGTAGAGAGTAATTTTGAAGGTTTTATCTCAAAGTCTAATGGTTCTCAACTCATGAGAGGGAGAGCTTTGAGAGAGAGGAAGAGGATGAGAGAGAATGAGAATGATAGAATGAGAAAATAATGACAACCTTCTCACATATATGTGTGAATTATGATAATTAAAAAATTAACTAAAGATAATTGTGATGGTTAACTTGAAATGACCATTATCATTTCACATTAATTACTTTTGCAAGAATCAAAGAGCATCTTTCATATGAAATGATAATGGTCAATATGTCAACATAGGTCAACAGGTCGACCATAGTCAAATGGTCAACAACCCTAACCATAACACAATTATAATTAATTAATATTAATAATCACATTTCACACATAAACATTAGGGTTAAGAAAAAGACAACGGTCATTAACCCTAATGAAAGTCCTCTGCCTCTGCCTCAGTAAACTGTGCATACACACCCGTATCCGTGTTCCGAGGAACACGAATACAATAAGATAAAACCAATCCCCAAAACCTATACTAGGATCTGGTTTAAACCAAAGCCCGTTAGTATAAGCTGTCTGGACACCAAACGTGCACAAATGCGCGGATGTGAACGAACCCCGTCGCAAAACCATGCGACCTCTACTCGTTTTGCCTAAAGGCGAATAACCCTCTGTGTGGGACTCTAAAGGCTCGACACTACGCTGGAAGTGGGTTTAACCACAGACCACAAGCGGCACTAGCTGTACGTAACGGTCCCCAGGTAGATGCCGATAAGAAGACTGACGAGGTAAACCCATCTGAACTCCTACTGAGCCTGAATGTGACAATCTCCGTACAGTCCGGTCTGTTCGTCTAAGAGTATCGCATGGCGGGCCTAGGGGGGCGGTAAACGTCAGTCCCCTAATAGCGGTATAAGTCGTGTCGGAGTGTAGCCCAGAACACCCTGAGATAACACTGGAAACCTAATAGTATATCTCGCTTGCCCTGGCCAGGGACTTTATGTAATGGCTCTCCTAGACACAGCGCGATATCAACCCCCAATACCGGGAGAGACGAATCCTGTCTAACCGTCACTGCCTCCAAGTGCTTCGGGATTGCACCCAACTGCTACCTGTTTGCACGACTCCTTTGAGCCGTGGTAGGGTAGCAATCTAAGAACAGTGGGAACACACTCGAGGCGAAGTGACAGTTTCAAGTCAACGGACTAAGCTGTACTTATGTCACCTGGGAACTGATAACTGACGATAGGTATAATACCAACCAATGGTTCCCGACGAGTCCTGTACAGTGTACTCGTAACCTAACGAGCACCCGCATACTATCTCAAGTACGACGTACTGACGGCTATGGGACAGACCGTCTCCCAAGCTGGGATGAGAAGCGCATACACTAGTCTACTCCGGAGTATCGATGCCCTGTCTCGATAGTCCTACGACTAGGGACCTGCATAAGGATGTGCTTGTGGATTACCCAGCCCCCACGAGTATGACTGCCATCACAACGCTGGTAATCAAGCAAAGATCTTAAGGGCTCCACTAATGTGCAAAGGCGATATGCTATAAGAAACACATGCACACATTAAAGCAGAAACAAACCAAGTAGCATACTACTATTTTGAGCAAGAATGTCAATACAAGGTGAATATCTCAAGCTTCCATAAAGTAATTTACAAACTAGTATGATACAGTAATGGCCTCTAGGGCATATACACTAACAGGACAGAGTGACAATTTGAGAGGAGAGAGTAAGCTCTACACCTTTCCAAATGAAACCTATCCATATCCAATTGAATCCAACAACTCCAGTTTTCAAACATGTGTCCAAAATGTTGAGTTGTGCGACTTTGTAGTGCTTGATTTGCCAGATTGGGAAGAGTCCCTTTCGAGTGAAACCATACCTAATCCTTTTGAACTTTACACCTCCACTCTAGAGCCTAAATTAATTGATATTCATGCTTTTGATGAGGTGTCCGAAAAAATTGATATTCACTTGATTGAGGATATAGACGCCTGGAATATTTTGGATGATGAACCCATAAATTTGACTGAAATTTTATCTCCAATTCATCATCCCGAGTCATTAAATGTTTCTCCCGAACCTCATATGCGTCTTGATTTTGATGATAATGGCATGGATAGGCTAAATTTTGAGGAGAATTATGAGGATAGTATTGAGGAGAGTATTGAGGATAGTATTGAGGATGAACCAATCTTGTTTGATGTGTTGGATTTTCCAGTTCATCATCCTGAACCTTTAACTGTTACACTTCCTAAATCACCCTCCCTCCTTTCCATCGTTCCGACCACGCAAAAGATCACGCTTGAAGACTGTGAGCTTGAAAATTTTCTCTTTGAATCTGACACGGTTCTCACAGACGATAACGATTACGAGTGTTTCACTTTTTCGGACGATGTTGAACACTCACCTCCCGAGTTTGAGTCCTTTACATTTTCAGATGAGTTAGTTGAACCATCAGACTCGGTTGCTTACAGTCATTTCGAACCATTGATGGAATCTTTCAAGTTCGAGACAGATTACTTAGGTGAGAATAAAACTATCCCTAAATCACTCCCTTTCGTCCTTCCTATCGTTTCGGCCGAGCAAGAATTCGTCGCGTTTCCATTTCCAATGGATGGTTTACCAAGTTCGACGTACCCATGTTTTCTTGCGAATCTTGAGGGATTTGACCCCATTTCTCGACGGGTTGATAGATTAGCACAATCGCTTTTAACACATCGGTCATCACAAATTGCGCTAATTTATTCACTCGATTTACCCCCTCAAGATCGTACTACACTTCTTTCTCTTTTCCGCCATTCTCCTCCTCCACCGAGACCGTATACCGTTTCTATTTCCACACGGTCTCGTGTGCGTCTCATTTCTTTTCTTTACACTCCATTCTTTCACCAACCCCACCATTACCACGATAAAATTTTTGAATGGTTGGTACTAACCTTTGGCTTATGTAAGCCCTTGATTAGTTTGGGGAGGACCTTGTTGTATATATGTATATATATTTTTGTTTTTCTTTTAACAATAAAAAATAACAAAAAAATTTATAAATAATTAAACAGGGGAATGCCGACATTTTGACCCTCTTGGTGTAGCATGACAGTGAGGACACTGTCCAGTTTAAGTTTGGGGGTATGCTCGGTAAGCCTTCTTCCTTCGCATTCATGTGTATATTTTTGCATTTGCATACTTATTTTTAAAACCCATAAAAAATTGAAAAAATTTCAAAAATTATAAAAATTAAAGTATTCAATTTTGGCCATAATTGACTTGAGTTTGACAAAAAGGTTAACTAGCTAGGAACAACTAGATCTTATACTTAGTAAATTAAAAACCCTAAAAATAACCTTTCTTAAAGTTTAACGGTAGAAAGTATATGTCTTTGTAATTTATCTAGAAATAGGCAAATTTTGAGTTCACTTCTTGGGCTAAGTTAAAACAAGGGAAAAGTATTGATATTTTTATTAGAGTATAAGCTTGAAAAATAATTCCTAGCTTAAGTCTAAATTCTGAAAATATATACCCTACAAATTGCACAAACACGCACCTTGAAATTTGGAATAGTAGAGGAGACCTTGAAATGCTCTTGTCTAAAGTCCTTAGTACGAAGAAAATGAAAATAAAAATAAAAATACAAGTGTGAATAAAGAGATAATAAAAAAAATGAACACTGGTTTTTGTGATTACTTAAGGCTGCAAAAATAGAAAAATATTTAGCGAGGGTGCTTCATCACCTAGTGCCTTAGACCAACTGGTTTGGGAGTCACTGCTAAAGCCTTAGGTGTTGCAAGACTAGGAATTACGCTTTAATGTGCAAACACATCTTGTAATCGGTTGTTGGTATCTCAAGAATTATTAACGGTCGCATGAAGGATGTGCGAGCAAAATTCATCTAAAAATTCACCTATTAAGAAGTGCTTTGGACAACGGACAAGAGTATGATTGCTTGATTTGAATTTCCAAGTATAGGGGTGATATTTACACACACGTGGGGGTATGTGATTGGGGTTTAGATAAGAGATAGGAATGAAGAATAGGACTTATATCTTTAATAGAGATGATAAAAATTCCTAAGTTGAGATAGAACCCTAGAAGGAAAACTTAAAAAGATGTCGAAGGCTAAGTAGGTCTGCAGAACATATATAATTTTAAGTTAAATGATAAGGAAGCGTGAAGAATACGAGTGGATGATTTATGAGTCGAATCTCATAGAGTTCTTGTTGGAAAGCCTAATTGGAGAATAAAAATTAATGGGCCAAATTGATAGGATTTTGTGGGTAGTATCCGCTGAAAACACTCAGGAGACAACACTCCTCCTGCTAGGGACACCTAGAGGTTTAACGGCATGTTGCACGAGCTCGGTGCAATCGCGTTTCCCTGCGAAAGTGAGGTTAGATTTTTGTTGAGAATAAAACTAGGTTTACTCGTGGACGAGCAAAAGATAAGTTGGGGGGTATTTGTTCATATCATAATATTGCATTATTATATTCCCCATTCCTAGTCATTTTATAAATAAACAGGTGCTTTTGACCCATATCTGCTAATTAGTTGCAGGTTACAGGTTCTTGGAATAAAAACAGTGAAAAAGACAAAAGACGGTACAAAAGTGAGACTTCGACCAACAAACAGAGAATCTTGATAAAGCCTACACGAAGATCAATTCACAAAATACAAGGCAGCGCAAGGTTCAAGACTTCGTCACGAAGAAACGGTAAAATTCCACTACAATTATTCACCGTGGAATCTGGAAGAAACCTAGAAGCTAACCTGAGAAAAGAACAAAAGAAACAGGAAGAAAAAAGTCAACACAAAGCAGAATACCAAATTTCAGCAAAGGAGCCTCTTATTTGGCCGTGGAACCGCGGCCAAACCTGGCCTGCGGCCGCGGTTCCGGGGCCGTGCGGAGCCCGTAGAGGCAGAAAAAATTCCAAAAGATTGGCGGTGCACTGAGCGTTGACTAGGTCTTTTTCTTAGGGGGTATTTTTGTAAAAGCAGATATGCGAGTCAATTGTAACCCTAGGGTTTCTATCCTCTATAAATAGAAACCTTAGATCTTGTATTAGGTTATGCCTCATTTCATTAATAAAATTCAGATATCTTTTGGAAAGCATCGATGCCTCTTTTCATATCATCTATTTAGATCTGACAACCCTGTGTAAATGTTTAGAGAGAGCCATCCGTAAAGTAAGTAGTTTTATTTAATTTCCTTAGTTTAGATCTTTAATTCCTTACCCTAGATAGATAGATAACATGTTCTTCAATTCCCTAATGAGCGAGTAGTCTCCTCGCTTGTTAGGGTTAGCTTTGGGGAAGGCTTTTGAGAGATGAGATCTCTCATCCCTTTCTTACCCATCACATATAATCAATAGGACTCCATGCATACATGCACACACCGCTCCCTACGGCACCCTATCCCATGAGGTAGCGATGATACCGTAGTATAAAGGCCCGGTTGCACGTGTTTTCCATGGAGGTTAGGGTAAAGGATTGATAAAGGAAGGACAAGAACTTAGAGGAAGAAACACCTTCCCGAATGGTTCTAATCCCCTTTATTAATAATTACCATAACACCTCATAGATCTTAATTTGGGTATAAAAAGCGGTGAGATTTATTTACATTTCCAAACCTACCCTAAACCTAACCCTAGCAAGATAGATTTAGTTTTTAGATTTAATCAATCCGACACCTATTGGAATTAACTCGTAAGAGCGATTAGGAAATTCAATCCCTGTGGACCGACCCGTACTCACCGGCTAGCTACCAAGCGACGCCGTTCTTGATTGCGGTTTAGAAATATTTTTGACAAAACAAATCACACCCACAAATTCCAATAATAAAAGGAAGACCGTGAAAGTTACATATAAAGATAAGAATTATAAAAGAAAGACTTTGAAAATTAGAGTTTCCAACTACACTAGCTTTTCGGTTGTCATGAGCCCTATCTTAATAGCCATGAAAAAATGTTAGAAATCACATCATCCCTCAATAAAACATCGTCCTTATTCTTCATCCCTGCATTTCTTCCAAATATCGATCATATACCCCTACGTGTGTGTAGAGAACATCCCTACACTCGGAGAATTCAATTAAAGCTATCATACTCTTGTCCATCACCTCAGTACTTTTTAATCGATGAATATTTAGATGGATTTGCTCACACATTTTTCATGCGACCGTTAATACTTCTTGAGGTACTAACCAACCGATTACTCATGTGCTTGCTTATTAGACGTATTAGTATTTTCATCGTCTTGCACCACCTAAGACTTCGCAGTGACTCCCAAACTAGTTGGTCTAAGGCACTAGATGATGAAGCACCCTCGCTATATTTTTTATTGCTGCCTTGGTGATAACAAAACCAGTGTTCATTTTTCTACACCATTTTATCTTTTATTCATTTATTATTTCCTTCATATTTTGGCTTTTAGACAAGAGCATTTCAAGGTATCCTCTACTATCCCGAGTTTCAAGACGTGTGTAAGTGCGTATAGTAGGGTATCAACATTCAAATGTTTGGCTTCCAGAATAGGAACTATTTTTCAGACTTATTTTTATCCTCAGATTAGTGACTTCCTTCATCTTACTAACCCTTGGGACAACGGCTCATAACTACTTATTACTAGTTCGTTTAAGAAAACTTCTAATTTTCTTAGTTTTCTTAAATTTTTCTAATCTTTTGGATGTAATTTTTCACTATCTAATCTTTTATTATCTTATTAAATATTAAATATTTTTATCTTTTAAAAATTTTAAATTTTTTTATATGTTTTAAATGTTTTGTGCTTATGCAATGTATGATGCAAAATAATGCGAAAATAAGCACAAACCTCCCCCCAAACTTGTTTTCAACAGTGTCCTCACTGTTGCCATCCGCTAGATCACAAAAACCTGTAAGCTTGGGAGGAAATTTATTAATGGAGGCAAGAATAAGTGAAAGTGAAAATCCTCCCCCAAACTTATTCTTTTGACTCACCATTTTGAGTGAAAAATTTATTTTCAAGAGCCAGATTATACCCCCCCCCAAACTAGAATTAAATAATGTTAAGCTTTGAAAATCATAAAAGGGAGTCAAAATTACTGGTCAATGCCAAGCTTTGCAAGACCGAAAGTTAACATCAACCATTCGAAGATTTTATCAGTGTAGTGCACCGGTTGGTGGAAGAACAAGTTGAAAAGAGTAAAGAAGAAGAAGGGAAAAGTTAAGTGGTGTGAAGGAGAGGGTTTGCGTCTCATTTTGGAGAGACGACACAGTGATTGTGATGATGGATTACTTGCATTTTTGTAATTGTCGAGAAGAAGGGGTGGAGGTTCAATTTCTTTGTATTGAAGTGGATTCATCTCAACACCCGTGTTTGCTAAAAATGCAAGCTCATCAGCGAAAATTTCCTCAAAGGTTTCATCGATACCCCGAAGAGTAATGTCATCAAAAAGCGCGGGGTGATCTTCAGACTCCAAAAACGATTCATAATCAGTGTTAGTTGTTGACCCAGACAACTCGGTGGAAGAGTCCGTATGTGTATGATACATAGTGGGGTCAAACAACAACATATGAAAAGAGTCTAGATCAGTATTATGAGGCTGAACAAATTCGCTGCTGTCGACATCCATTAATTCGACAGAACATGCTTGAGCAGTAGGTTCAGAGGGTACACTTCCCAACTTGTATATGTTAAGCTCAATTTACATCTTCCCGAAGGATAGGGTCATAGAGCTATTACGACAGTTGATTATAGCATTGGAAGTAGCCAAAAAGGAGCGACCAAGAATCACCGGAATTTGATTCCGTGGGTTTGCTACAGGCTGTGTATCAAGTACAATAAAGTCCACAGGGAATAAAAATCCCCGATTTTTATTAACACATCCTCCAGCTCACCCCTAGGTTTGGTGATTGATCGGTCGGCCATCTGGAGAGTGCAGTGAGCAGATTTCAACTCTCCAATCCCTAACTGCTCATAAACCGAGTAAGGAAGAAGGTTAACACTTGCACCAAGGTCAAGTAGAGTACGGTTAATGTGTTTATCCCCAATAGAAATAGAAATAGTAGGATAGCCAGGATCCTTACGTTTCCTAGGTAATTGTTGGGGAAAAGCTGTGTCAACAGTCTTTGACATGAATATCTTCTTTGGCACTTGAGTCTTCCTCTTCCTAGTGCACAAGTCTTTGAGAATTTTCGCATAAGCGGGGACTTGTTGTATAGCATCTAGGAGAGGGATGTTGATGTTAACCTGTTTATAGATTTCAGTGATCTTCTCCATTTGCGGACTTGGTATGTTTCCCTTAACCGATTCGGATAAGGAGCTTTAGCAATAAGAGCGGGGTCCAATATTGGAGAAGATCGTATGGATAGAAAAGATCTCAGAATAGGAGTGGGGATCATCTTTGGTGGACTAGAAGATGTGTGCTGAGGGTTCGAGCCTTGGGGAAAACGGAGAATAGGCTCGGAAGAAAATGGTGGGGTAGACGAACTGGGGTCAGAAGTAGAAGCAGAAGTGGAAAGAAAAGTCTCAGCCGGGGTATCATCGATTGATTCTTCATTATTATCAATCTCTTCACCGACATGGTTGTCAAGCACTCTTCCAGATCTCAACGTGGTGATAGCATTCACATGATGTGAATAGCCAGGATTTGGTAAGGGTTGAGCTGGAAGTTTCCCTTTCTATCTAGCACTCAATTCGGCATTTATACGGGCAATTTTTTCTTCCATCGATTTAATAATCTCACTTTGGGAGTGAGATTTTTTCTGGATTTTATCAACGGAAGACTGAAAATTTGCCGTAACTTGCATGAAATTTGTCAGAAGCAAATTCATCGTTTGTTCGAGTGAAGAGGAGTTATCAGTACCGGTCAATTGCAAAGAATTGTTGTGTGGTCAGTAGTGTTGACCGGATTTTGAAAATTTTGTGATTGGTAGGAGTGCTGACTTATTTGAAGTGGTTGTTGTTGAGGTGGAGGAGCCGTTTGGAAATTATTTTGATTTGGAACCGTATTTTGATTTTGTTGTTAGTTCCATGCAAAATTAGGGTGATTCCTCCAACCCTGATTATAAGTGGTAGAATACGGATCGTTTCTAGGTTTTTGTTGGAAAGCAGCATTTGTATGCTCTTGACCTTGAAACGGAGAATTCAATGGACATTCTTCCGTAAGATGTGATGGATCAGAACAGCATCCATAGACAGTTTTGGAGAGTGACATCTGATTTAGGGCGGCTGCTAAAAATTTATGTTCCATAGTTTCGAGTTCCTTTTGCATTGCTGCCATTTCAGCTCTAAATCCTATGGAAACATCAGATTGGTTACTGCCACCCCTAGACGATGACTAACTTATACTCTCCCACTGTAAAGATTTTTCAGCGAAATCTTCTAAAAATCTCCAAGCTTCACCAACATCTTTAGTCATGAAGGTGCCTTGACACATGGACTCAAGGGTTTGTTTTGTTGTAGGATTAATGCCCTCATATATGATTCTGCACAGATCCCATCTAGGAATTTCGTGATGAGGACATTGAACTAACAGATCCTTGAAGCGTTCAAAACACTTCGAGAATGGTTCATTTGGAAGCTGGGTGAATTGATTTATTTCGTTACGGACTCGAGCTGTTTTATGATTAGGGTAGAATTTCTTTAGGAAAGCTGTTACGAATTCTCCCCAGTTTGAGATAGAATGTGCGGCTGTGTTATAAAGCCACTTCTCGGCTATATTACACAAGGTGAATGGAAGAAGACGTAATCTCATAGCATCCACAGAAAACTGTGAAGTACCCATCATAGCGCATACATTTTCAAATTTGGTAATAAAGACATATGCGTCTTCAGACTCGAGACCGTGATATTTTGGTAGAAGATTGATGTATTGTGGTTTGATTTCAAAATTGTCCCCATTGGCCGGTGGAATGGTGAGACAGATCAAAAGAGGACCTCGCATAGGGTAACATCTCTCTAGGAGAGAGATGCGGGGCGGATTCTAGGCACCTGCGGACGGTGGCAGAGTAGTGTTAAAGAAGTTCGATGGAGAACCGTCCATCGAAGTGGGTGTGCTGGTGGGTAAAGAAAAAGTAGACGTAGAAATACCGACTTCGGAGTCGATAGGAGGAACGCGGACAAGACGACACTAGAATCCCGTGTCCAGCCGAGCATGCACTAAATGGTTTAGCACAAGTGGCAGCGTTGTGATATTTAGAGAAAATGAGTTTGGTGTTTGTTTTGAAAAAGTATGGATTTTTGAAAAATCACACAAACAATGCACAAGCAACCCTAATTCTAGTGGTCACCTAGGTCAAGTCTCTAGACCGCTCATAGAATTCCAGAAGACAAGTCGCAAGATAAATCCTTTACTGCCTCTTTGCCCCTCCTGTGGCCAGGTAAGTGGGAGGTTCTCCACTACGTAAGTAGTGGGCCTAATTAAGTAACCACTTTCCTTAGACACACTTGCCTTAGAAACTCGGATAAGCAATAGATTATCCACGACCTTCGTCTGTCCTAAGTGAGCGCGACAGTCCTTAGAGTCATGTCTAGATATTTTTTAGTTAATGAGGGTGATGTGGATGCAAGTTTCGTGATTTTTGGGGCTTAGGAAGGGTAATGAACTCCCCACCTAATCTGAATTTGGTCTTTACCCCTTAATTTCCGTATTAAAAATGCAAACAACCAAGATAAAACACGCACAATTTTTTTTTTGCGGCGCTGCGAGTTTTTGTAAAGAAACCTGCAGAAATTGGTTAATGGACAGAGCAGGCAGGAGATAAGAAAGACAGAAATAGACCTAAAAAATTTGGTGCACTGAAGCAGCTATCCCGCCGCGGATCCGCCGCAAGAAGCCTTCAAAAACCGTGGATCCGCCGCAAGATGAGGAGATACCTGCACAAAAATTTCCACGGATGCTTCATTTGCCTCTCTGAACTCTCTGAGATGTCCTGAAAATTTTTTCTCTCGCTCCAGAGATTCCGGATTTTCTCGCAACAATTCACAACAAATCTTTAAGCACTTGTGCGAATTTTGATCTAAAAATCTGATGGAATAATAAATTATCCAACTCAAATTACAAAAACGAACAAAATAACACACATCCCCGGCAACGGCACCATTTGATTGATATCGTTTCCGTGTCATGTTTAGAATGTTTCACAACCAAAGAAATTTATACCGCAATCAATTGACGGTGTCTATTGTAGTTTCGTCGGTGAATGCGGATCGTCCACTGAGAAAGTGTGATTTGCTCGTTATTGTCTTAGTTGAGTCAAAAATTAAAAGATAAAAGAAATTTGCTATAAAATTGATTCAAGATTTGTGAGTTTTTATTTTCAAGAAACTTAAAGAAAGTAAAGATCTAAAATCAAGTATCAAGAAATGTTCTCAAATTGTTTGAATTGTCAAGATTTGTAAAGAGACTTTTAGGAATCGATCCAATCGATAGTGATGATGAATACTTATGATTACAAATTCTTATCTATTGAAGATTTGTTGCTAGATCGATGACAATCAACGAGATTTAGGGATCTATTGAAGAAACTAGGGTTTCTTCATCATCATCCCTTGTCCTTTCGTTGATTAGCATTCAAATTCTAGCCTCTAGGAAATTCAATCATCGATCATTGATCTCTAATTTAGAGCGAGAACATTCAAGAAAGCATCTCGCTCAAAACTAGATTGTCGTTGATTTAATTTTCTAAAATTTACAAAACTCATAAAACTTAAGAATCGTTCAAGAATTTAGTCATCATCATCTACCTATTTTCTCGATTCTTCCACAAGCGAAGTTTTCACTCAAACATCATGAAAAAGATAACAATCAAGAATCGATAACTCTTTATAATGCTCAAATGTAAAGAAAAGCAAGATCAAGAATTTTCACCTTTTATTATTCGATATTTCGTTACAATACACTTAAAGACTACAAGAATTGAGGAGGAACTAAATCATCGAACTTGATTCGCATCGTCTTCTTGAGTCGCGGATCGTCGTGGATCACTTGCTCGGATGAAGATCGGCGTTGCTTCAAAAAGGCTCGTTGAATGCTTGCTTGAATTGGTACTCGATGAATCTTGATTTGGATCAAATTGTGTTTAGGGCTAGGGTTTTGAGTTGCAAGTTGTGTCACTCAACTCGCAGAACTTTTGGCTCATTATTCAACAACTTTTGTAATGATGCCCTAGGTCCCTTTTTATAGTTTTCCCCTTTAGCTTCCCCTAGAAGCTAGGTATAGCTTCCCTTGGAAGCTTGGTTGTTATGATGCTTGCACAAGAAGCTTGGTAGTTGTAGAGAAGCTTCTAGATTAAAGTAGTTAGCTAGCTTGCTTAAGAAGCTTGTTGGTTATGAAACTTGCACAAGAAGCTTGGCTGTTTAGAAGGGAAGCTTCTGGAGAATTCGAGGGAATTTAAAGCGTCTTAAAGAAGTTTACCATTTAAGGAGAAGCCTTGGAAAAAATGTCTGCCACCAATGAGTTATCTCGGCCGCGGATCCGTGGTGGATCGACCTGACTCGGCCGTGGATCCGCGGTCATTTGAGGAGATCACTGCATGGAAATTTCTGTGCTGATTTGAGTTAGCTTAGTGGCACTTTTCTGATATCTGGAATATTTTTATACTTTCTTGTTCACTGCCAGATTTCAAGTCTTGACGTATTTTATCAGCACTTTTAGCAGTTCCGGCTCTTTTACCTGAAATTTCCTGCACACAATCTCGAGACAAGTGTTGCGATATACAAAGATCATGCGTATGCAATAATAAACACACAATTTCCCTCATAATGCTGGTTATAATGTATAACACATGTTATTTGGTATTTTTGCAGACAAATTGCTAATATGTGCTATATTTATACCAAACACCTTTAGATGATTGCAAATAGTAGGGAAATTGATGTGTTAAAAATGCAATATTTTCGACTGATCAATCGTCCCGAGCAAACTAGTTATTAAGAAAAAGAAGAAAAAAGAAGAAGAAGAAAAAGAAAATCCTAGCACACTTTCGTAGGAAACATGATTGCACTGAGCACGTGCAACAAGCCTTTAAACCTCTAGGTGTCCCTAATATGAGGAGTGTTGTCTCCTGAGGGTTTTCAGCGGATTACACCCACAAAATCCCATAATAAAAGAAAGATGATGAAAGTTACATACAAAGATAAAGAACTTGAAAATAAGAGTTTCAAACTATGCTAACTTTTTAGTAGTCATGAGCCATATCTTAATAGTCATGAAAAGATGTCAGAAATCACATCATCTCTCAATAAAACTTCACCTTTATTCTTCCTCCCTACCTTTCTTCCAAACATCGATCATATACCCCTACGTGTGTGTAAAAGACATCCCTACACTTAGAGAATTTAATTCAAACTATCATACTCGTGTCCATCTTCCTTAGTACTTTTTTAGTCGGTGAATATTTCAGATGGAATTGCTCACACATTTTTCATGCGACCGTTAATATTTCTTGAGCTACTAACCAACCGATTACCAAATTTTCTCGCTTATCAAGGCGTAATTAGCAATATCCTTATCTTGCAACATCTAAGGCTTACCAGTGGCTCCCAAACTAGTTGGTCTAAGGCACTAGGTGATAAAGCACCCTCGCTATATTTTTTTTATGCTGCCTTAAGTAGTTACAAAACCAGTGTTCATTTTTCTTCACCAATTTTTTTTCATTTATATTTTTGGTTTTGTTTATATATTTATTTTCCTTCATACTAAGGCTTTTAGACAAGAGCATTTCAAGGTATTCTCTACTATCCCAAGTTTCAAAACATGTGCAAATGCGTATAGTAAGGTATCAACGTTCAAAAGTTTGGACTCAAGAATTGGGATTATTTTTCAGACTCAATTCTATCCTCAGATTAGTGATTCCCTTCATCTTACTAACTCTTGGGACAACAGCTCATGAATACCTGTTACTAGCTTCGTTATAAAATATCTAATTTTCTTACTTTTCTTAAACATCTTCCTATATTTCGTATGTATTTTTCACTTTCTAACTTTCATTATCAAAAACATTTTGTGCTTTTATTTAGTATAATTCAAAAAAAATGATGCGTGAATAAGCACAAACATTCCCTAAACCTATTTGCAGCAGTGTCCTCACTAATGTCATTTGTTAAACTTAAAACCTATAGACTTTGGAGGAAAAGTTAGTAAAGGGGACAAGAATTAATGACAGTGAAAACCTCTCCCAAACTTATTTTTGGCTCACAATTTTGTAAAAAATTATTTTCTTTCAAGAGCCAAAATATTTTCTCACCCCCCCCATCTTGAGTAAAACAGTATTAAGCATTTAAAATTATAAGAGGAGGGGTAAATTATTGGTCTATGCAAAGCTTTATAAAGACCAAAAGTCAACACCAATCATTCGAATATTTTATTAATGTAACACAATGGTTGGTGGAAAATTATAGATGTGAAAAAATGGGGAGATAGGAGGCGGGATCGATCGGGTTTACGTCTCAGTTGGTAGAGATGAAACGGTGATGGTGCACTACTCGCATTCTAGTTTTTGATAAGAAGAAGAGGTGGCATTTCGACTTCTTTGGGTAGGGGTTGATTCATCACAACTCCCATGTCTTCTAGGAATGCGAGTTCTTCAGCAAAAATATCTTCAAAACTTTCATCAAGATTCCGAATGATAATCTCATCGGAAAGAGAGTTATGAAACTCGGATAGCTCGACTAAATCATTCGACAAGTCAAAGGGTTCGGACTTAGGTGTGGACTTGTCGAAAGAAGGGTCTTCGCGTGTATAATAAATAGTAAGATTAAACCCTAACGTACTAGTGGCGTCAGAATCGTAAAGCTCCTCAAATTCGCAACTCTCGGAAGCTATCTTTTCGACAGAACATACATGAGCGTAGGGTTCGGATGGTTGACTTCCTAGCTTGTAGATGTTAAGCTCAATTGTCATCTTCCCAAAGGACAGGTTCATTGAACCATTACGACAATTGATTATCGCGTTTGAAGTTGCTAGGAAAGGTCGACCTAGAATCACCAGAATTTGGTTCCGTGGGTTCGCTACAGGCTGTGTATCTATAACTATAAAGTCCATAGGGAATATAAATTCCCTGAATTTGATTAACACGTCCTCTAGCTCACCCCGAGGTTGGGTGATAGATCGATCGGCCATCTGGAGAGTGCAATGCGTAGGTTTCAAATCCCATATCCCTAATTGCTCATAAACAGAATACGGAAGCAAGTTAACACTAGCACCTAAGTCGAGTAGAGCACGATTGATACTTTTACCCCCAATAATTATAGATATCGTAAGATAACCAGGGTCCTTACGTTTCGTAGGCACCAATTGGGTAAGAGAATTGCTCGTATTACTCGTTAAAAACTTTTTTAGGTACTTGAGTTTTCCTCTTCCTCGTGCACAAGTCCTTTAAAATTTTCGTACAGGACGGAACTTGTTTGATAGTATCTAGGAAAGGAATATTTATGTCAACTTGCTTAAAAATTTTCACATTCTTCTCTAATTTGGGACTTGGTTTGTTGGCCCTTAACCTATGTGGAAAAGGAGCTTTGTCAATAAGGGTTGGGTCCAACTTTTAAGGAGAAGTTTGTGAGGATGGAATGGATCCCAAAATTGGATTTCGGATGGCTGTAGATGGTAATTCCTTAAAAGAAGTAGAATGAGGGTTCGAGCCTAGTGGAAAACGGAGAATAGGCTCGGAAGAAGAAGGTGGACTAGACGAAGTAGGATTAGAAGTAGTAGCCGGCGTTTCATCTGATTCATTATCAACAACTTGTTTACCAACAATGTTATTCAGCACTCTTCCCGATCTCAACGTAGTTACGTGACTCACATTATGATTTTGAAGGATGATATTCGCTCTTTGTGAGTGGCCGGGATTTGGTAGAGGTTGAGATGGAAGTCTCCCTTTCTCTCTCTCCCTCATCGCGACATTTAACTGTGCAGGTTGTGCTTCTATCGATTTTATGCTTTCACTGTGGGAAGCAGTGTGTTGCACTAATGTGTGGATAGAAGACGTTAAATTAGCCGTCGTTTGTGTGGATTGTTTAATGAACGTTTCTAAGTTACGTTCGAGCATAGAGGTTTTATCGGTACCGGCCGTTGAAATATTATTATAAGGATCAAAGTTGTTGACCGGATTTTGAAAAGATTGCGGTTGAAAGGAGTGCTGATTTTGTTGTGGTGGCTGCTGTTGCTGAGGGGAAGGCCTTTGATAGTTGCTTAGGAATTGGTTTTGATTTTGAGTTTGGTTTTGGTTCCAAGCAAAATTAGGATGATTCCTCCATCCATGATTGTATGTGGAAGAATAAGGATTGTTTCTAGATCGTTGTTCAAAAGCAGCATTAGTTTTTTCTTGACCTTGAAATGGAGGATTTAAAGGGAATTCTTCCATTAAATGTGATGGGTCAGAATAGCAACCACACACGGTTTTTGGGAGCGTAACTTAGTTTAGGGAGGCTGATGAGAATTTGTTTTCCATAGCTTCTAGTTTCTTTTGCATCGCTGCCATTTCGGCTTTCGCTGCAATGGAAACATCGAGCTGATGAATACCTTCCCTAAATGAAGTTGGTCTAACGCTTTCCCACTGTAAGGTTTGTTCGGCGAGATCTTCCAGGAATTGCCAAGCTTCACTATCGTCTTTAGACATGAAATGACATTGACAAATGGTTTCAAGCATTTGTTTTCTGGCAGGATTAACACCCTCATATATAATTCGGCAAAATTGCCATCTATCAATTCCGTGAAGGGGGCATTGTAGAAGAAGATCTTTAAACCGTTCAAAACATTTCAAGAATGGTTCGTTCCGAAGTTGGGTAAACTGGTTAATCTCGCTTCAAACACGGGCGGTTTTATGATTGGGATAAAATTTCTTAAGGAAAGCTATAACGAATTCATCCCATTTGGCAATAGAATGTGCAGAAGTGCTATAAATCCATTTTTCTGTTAGGTCGCACAAGGAAAAAGGGAGAAGACGTAATCGCATAGCATCCACAGAAAGTTGTGTAGTGCCCATCATAGCACATACGTTTTTGAATTTGGTTATGAAAACGTATGCGTCTTCGGATTCAAACCCGTGAAATTTGGGCAACAGGTTGATGAAGTGGGGTTTAATTTCGAAATTACCCCCATCGGCCGGTGGAAGAGAAAGACAAGTAGGAAGGGTTCCATGCACGGGGTAGCATCTTTCTTGGAGAGAAATACGCGGTGGATTCTGTACACCTACGGGTGGTGGAGGGTGGTATCGTGAAATCCCGATGGAGATCCGTCCATTTTGGGAGATGTGGTAGGTGGAGGGGAAATAGAAGATGAAGAAATACCGACTTCGGAGTCGATAGCAGAAACGCGGACAAGTCGAGCACTAGAATCCCGTGTCCAGCCGATCATCCACTTAGCGGGTTTAGCACACGTGGCAGCGTGTATGAGAACGAATTTAAGAAAGGTTTGTTTTGAAAAAGTGTCGGACGTGAGGCTTGACTCAACAAATCACAAAATGCACAATCAACCCTAGAACTAAGGTCACCTAGGTCAAGCACTAGACCGATCCTAGACTTCCAAAGGACAAGTCGCAGGATCAATCCTCTACCACCTCTTTATCGCTCTTGTGGCCAGGTAAGTGCCAGGTAAGTGGAAGGTATCCTCTATACAAATCATCAAAAATATCAGGCCTAATTAAGTAATCACTTTCCTTAGTCACACTTTCCTAGACACCACAAGAGATATGCGGATAAGCGATAGATTACCCACGACCCTCCTCTGTCCTAATTGAGCGCGACGGTCGTTAGAGACTTGGTCTAAATATTTTTTAATTAATATAGGATGAGAGTATGCTCGTTTTGTGATTTGTAGGGCCTAAGAAGGGTGATGAAATAACCACCTAATCTGGATTTGGGTTATTGCCCCTTAATGTCCGGTTAAAATATGCACAAACAAACCAATATAAAAACACGCAAAAAGATTTTTGAGCGGCGATTTTTGCAAAGAATCCTGCAGAAAAATTATATTATTGGATCTTAGAGGAGAGAGAAAGATCAGAGAAAGATACCAGAGGATTTTGGAGAAGCAACTCCTCAATGTTGTCGCGGTTCCGCCACAAAAACACCTATTCCACCGCGGTTCCGCCGCACTCTGGCATGTTCTTTGGTTAATTTTTTTTATGCACCCCTTGCTCCTCTGTTCTTTAATGATAGTCTTTGAATCTCTAATTCCTCGCTCCAGTTACTCCAGAATCCCTTGCGAAACTCGCACAATAATCATTAAATACACAAGATGCGGTTTTTAATTTTTTTTTATGGTTGCCGGATTTAAGAATTCAACCTAAATAGTAAAAAAAAATTACGACCGTTTCCCCGGCAACGTCGCCATTTGATTGATCTTTTTTAAAAGTGTTGTAAATAAAATAACCGCAATCAAGACGGTGTCTCTAGTTGCTAGCCGCGATGAGTACGGGCCTTCCATAGGGAAACGTGAATCTTTTCCTTGCTTTAGACGAGTTGATTGAAAGATGGATTGATTGGTTGTAGATCTATTTTAATACGGATGTAGATTTTATAAAGAAGAGGCTTGTAGGGTTCATATGACTTAGTAGTAATGGATGACTAATTAAAAATGCCTCATTTTATCTTTTAATAGTTTAAAACTAGATCGATAGTGATGAATGTGGATTAGGGTTCTTTTGGAAGAAACTAGGGTTTCCCCACTTCTAACCCTTGTCCTTGCATTGATCTCTATTCATGTCTAGCCCCTAACAAAACAAGTGTTAATCTAATCTCAAATCGTGGTCGAGGCTATCAATAAATTGGTAGCGCGCCCGATAAGGATGTTAACATTTGTTTTGCTAAAGTTTATGAACTATAAAATGTATAAAAAAAGTTAAAATATTTTATCATCCATTAATCTACTCTAGCCTACGAAACCTAGCAAGCTAGGAATTACTCACGCATGGTTGGAGAACAAAGTATGAAGAATGAGATCAAAATGTAAGATGAAGAAATTAAATGCAGAAAGTAGGTGCAGAAATTAATTGCGAAAAGACTAATAAAAACTCTACATTTATCAATAAACTATATCATCAATGAAATCAACATAGAATCCATGTCAAGTATCGACACAAAACATAAATCTCAATATCCAATATCTCGGGCTCCGGCAATCCGGACTGGCCCCTAGGCTCCGGCAATCCTGACTGGCCCAAATATCAAATCTCACGACAACATCGGTATCCTACGGATATCCGCCACGTCAAAAATAACCGGTCGGTAGTGCTCCCGTGCCAGGCTCAACGCCATCATCTGCGACCATCTTGCCCCGGGTACCGCACTGGGTCCACCATGCACCCGCAAACGGTTCCTCCTCCTCCTCGAATCGGGTGTATGATACTGATCAAGAGCCGAGAAAACTCATGGTGGACACCTCTCAAATCATATCACAAGAAAACCGCAATTTTCTATCTTTAAAACGATAACACTTTTATAAAATCTTTGCGGTTTCTCTAAGTCCAGAAATCTCATGGAAATCCGAAATCCCAATCTCAAGAGTAAATAAACAATGAATTACCGGCATAAAACTCCATAATATTGCATAACAAGGAATATATATATATATATATATATATATATGCATGGGTATCTAAATACAGAATACAAAATCTAAACCAGCACAGTAATGATATATTAGAACTATCAGCTAGCAAGTTATATCAATGAAATAATATTCTCTAAAAGTGTACATGACATGGCAATTGCCGATGATGATGTGTGTGAGCCGGCAAGCAAATGCTCGTAGTCATACGCATCATCGGTGATGGTGCTGGTGTCTTGACAACATGTGTTTATAACAACTAAAGAAAACGCAGGTATAAGCATGCAATGCCATATGAACAACATGAATAAACATTTATATATATACGAGTCATACCGTTTTGGCATTTGAAATAAGCATGAATCATGGTTTTAGAAAATAGGGCTACGGTGTTTTTGAGAAAAGGTACATCCTTGAAAATCCGTAGTATCCCTAGGCCTGTCTTTAAAATAAACATGATTTCGTTAAGTTTGAAAATAAGTATGACTCGAGCCTAATCTAACATCTACCAAGTAAACTACAGTCCAAAGCTAATAGACTAATCAAAAGGGTAAGGAAAACTACCTAAGTTCGAGTCGATATATCTAGTAGTCGGTGATCCCGCCTCAATAGCGTCACGTACAGTAAAATATATAATACGATATCCCCGAGTCGAGAGTGCGGATCAATCATCATATTTATACATCGTACGGTAAAATCCATCGTACGGCATCCCAAATCGGGGTACGGGTCAGCTATCACATATATCTCATTATTCACCTGGTATCATTATCATCATATTCTAAATTAGGGGTATTGATCTAAAGTCTAGTACATTCCAATACCATCAAACATAATTCCACGTGTGAATAAAACACATCGCCTATCGATCCACTATACTATCCTATAGTATAACATAACATGACCCAAATCACATCACCGATCTCACGACATCATGCCCAATCACATCGACCCATCTCCAAGTATCATATACTATCATCATCATCCGTATATATGTATACCTATATATATACATACTCACATCCATGTATGTATGTGTGTGTGTGTGTGTGTGTCTATATATATATATATATATATATATATATATATATATATATATACGCACAAGAAAATCAAATGTATGCGTGTGTGTGTGCGTGTGTGCCAATCCTTACTCTAGGGTTTCGCGACTAAGAAACTAACTAAAAACGTTTTCTACCAATTACACTAAAACTAACCCAAGCTCTCCTAAAATCTTTCTTGCTAACTAAAAACGTTTCACATAACACATATTCGCATATATAAATGATATAACATAGGCTACACTACGAACTACGGGGTTGCTATACGCCATCCATCCGACTTCCCCCGTAGCTATATATCTACTCTCCTGCGGAATTCCTTGTTGAGCCGTAGTCGATGTGCTTCGTCGTCTCAGAATCCACGCGGAGGTACCTACAATATCAATACACAATTGCAAATGCTATTAAAATGGAGTTCGGAAAAACCAATACGATACACAGTTCGCTCATAGGTTAAAACCTATAGCCTCGCATGCAAAACACGACCAAATAACCCTCGTCGTTGACGTTCAAACGCCATATGACGGAATTCAAATCAAATACAAAAACCAAGTTTTCAGAATCGGAAAACATAAATTCAGCAACATGAGAAATCTATCCCAGATTTTCCATCAGGTAAAATTAGCCAATTTTGCATATGGGGTTGCTCTAGATCAGATAACAATGCCACAGACCAAAAATCACACACTTTTACCACAACTTGGCAGCAATTTGCGGCCAAATCCTTTAAATTTGCGGCCAGGAAAGATCAATAGGGACTAGGGTTTCAGGTGTTGCTTCATGGTTGCCTGCACGTCTCACTGTCATGGGAACTTAATTTATAATAGTATCGGGTCATCCCAGATCTCTAAATACCAACACTAAATCCACAAAAACCCGATATCGGAAAATCTAAAGTTCGTATCTTAGTTTCTATCTATAAGATTTATGCTACAGGTGTGTAAAGTCACTACTAAACCTCAATTTCACCATATCAATTTAAATCAAAACCTAACCTTTATCTTAGAATTTTCAAAGCTCACTAATCTACACTTAACCAATTCTAAACTAACATATGTGCTAAAGGAACTCGATTACTACACTAATGGTGAAACAATTACCTCATTTGGCAACTCAAGAAAATTCTTGAGTTGCCCCAATTGCTTAAAATCCTATATTTCTTGGTCTATCATGCTTGTAGTGAGCTTGTGCTTGATTTTTGTGAAGGGGATGCAAGGTTTTGATGTGGATTTGGTGTTGGTGTGAGGAGGTAGAGGAGGTGGAGGAGAGGGCGGCCATGGAGGAAGAAGAGGAGAAGAAGTGATGAAGATAATGAAGAGATAACAATGAGCCATGGTCCAATTGACCCCTCACCCTCTCTCTCTCCTAAGCCCATGTTCTCTTGTCTCCCCATGCCACATTTAAAAATTCTTTTCCATTATCTTTTTCTTTTCTTTACTTTTCTTTTCTTTTTTCCTTTTTCCTTTTTCTTTGAACACCAACAAAAACAAATAAAAACCAAATAACAATGAAATGGTGCATGATTTCAAACAAGAAAAAGAAATGTAACAAGTGTCATATCACATGCACAAATCATACTTAATGAAAAATTAGTAACACTAATCGAGTTTAGTAATAACCCACATACAATTAACTTTATAAAAATTTATAAAGTGTCTAAATCATAAAATATTCTTTCAAAATCAACATTCAAATGTATTTTCCAAAAATTCCCAATTTATCGGTATTTAATTATACCACGTCATTAAAATATTCATAATAATTATTATTTTAATTATATAAATTCCCAAAAATAATATTTTATTTTTCTAAAATGTTACAGTCTTCCCCCCTTAAATAAATTCGGTCCCCGAATTTAAATTTAAACCCCTCAAATACTAAAATATTTCAGTAAAATGATCAAGTCGTCGTGCTCCGAAATCATAAATACATAAAACCCATCATAGTGCAATGCATGCGCATGGAAAACGAGTATATAACCCAAATCAAAACTCCGTCAAGCATCACGCAATCATCGGAGTTATGGGGAAGATACCAATGTCAAGTCCAATACGAAAACCAATCATGATATACATCAAAACTATAACCTGTATAGTACGCATCGTTGTAAACTCGTTACAACATCTGAAAGAAATGCATGCCAAACCCTTTTCAAGTCGCTATGCGACGCGCGTACCATGGCACAAGTAGCGGGCGTTTAGTATAAGAAATAACTATATATATATATATATATATCCTTGTTTAACATACACGTCCCGCCGTTTTGAAAATAATTTAGAAGGGTTTCCTTAGTAAAATGTTTCGTGTCATCTCGGACACATAGGTAAAATATCGAGACTGTAGCTCCTTTTTGGAAATCCCTTCGGTAACTATCGATGCATGCAAAAATATATTCAGGTATTGTCCTCTGACTAGTCCTGCTCGGTTACTATATCAAATCGTAAATATCATAAACACGTACTGCTCAAAACAAATCGTACTCAATAGTACATGCAACAATGCCACGTGCGTCTGGTGCGCACGGAAATCGAAATCAATGAATGTGCCATACATGTGCACAGAAACAAAATCTAAGTGCAATGGGTATGCACGAAAACACCTATCAAGGGCAACGGGTGTGCCTAACAGCAATATCAGGTGCATCTGATATGCACGAAGAATCTCGATTTAATACACCTGGTGTGCGCCAAAATCGCATCAAACTCGCCAAGTATGCGCAAAATCCAACTCAAGTGCACAGGGTGCACGGAAACAATTATCGAATATCACAGTCAAAATCGACGATATACAACAAAGCTCAATCCAAATCAGGTATACCGTGGTACATAATCTCACAACCACGTGCATCAGCGTGTACAAAATCGAATCAAAATACTGAAATGCATGAAATCTACACCGAAGGCACAAGTCAAAACACATACATACCATAGGTATGAAATCAAAATCAACATCTTGAATGATATCAAATCGAAACCGAGTGCAACTGTGGTGCATGAAAACTCAATCATGCAAATAGATCGCCCAAAATACCGAAATCCAAAATGACGGAAACAGTCCCGCTCTGGCATATCCTCTAAAGTTCCCATGCCAACTATCATGGTCACTCATAACATGTCTCGTCGATGATGCCGAACTCTGGCCTACTGGGTGTGCGTAATACGACCGATCCTGGGTCTAAGTCTTCTCGTTTAGTATTTCCAGAAAGATCTTATCGGGGTCTCTCCTAAATCTCGTTTCTACTGAACAGTCCGGAAGTTATCCCCCTTTACTAAATCTATTTCTTGTTCCGGAACGGCCGCATACTCATCACGACCCCTTCTGGAAGATATATCCCTATTCAATACCTCTGCATGCGTATCGCATCTCTGATGCCAATGGAGTGGAACGTCATCTCGTCGTAATCTCGTACGAACCTCTTACTCCACTTTTCTCTAATGTCGACTGATTCGGACTCGTCTCTTCGTAGCTGTATGGACTGCGCTACAACTGCTATACTCATATCTGGAGTCTCCTAAGTAATGTATCCCATCACATGATATCCAGAAGACATCGAACTTTTCGATCAATTCGTCAAAGTCTCATAATTTCCCGAGAGCTCAACTCTTGAGTACGGTTTAATAATATCCAGTACATGCCACAGTACCTATGGACCAACCGTAGAAGGGAAAACCTAAGCCTCATTAATGACACCGCGGAACTGCTGCAAACCCTAAGATTCAAAAGCATTCCTATGGTCATTATATCAGGTTAGGGTTTCATTCTTCTAGAGGGTTCACAGAATTACTTGCATGTTTTTCCGAATACCTTAAACTTGGAAAAATGGGTTTCTAACATTCGATCGTTTTCTATCGACTTTCAACGTATCTGCGTGAAGTCTTCTCTAGCTGGAATCAATCAATCTGATGACCTCGCATCGGGGTATGCAAACGAACCACATGTCCTAGTCGTCATCCATGGGTGACTAGTGATCTTTAATCCAAATCTCTAAGTACAACTCGTGCTGCAATAGCTTCAAACATCTGGGGCGATATCTTGTCAGTCGCAGTAGCAACTGGCTCATTCGTCCGCACGTTGAACAGTGCCTCAATCCTCAAGAATAGACGATACATTAACGGTCATCACATTCTAACCGACCTCTAGCAGTGGCTCAATCCTCTGGTGCTGATCTGCACGTTCGAGAAATTTTAGTAAAAGCAATCCATCCAACGCTCATGGCGCGAAAAACACAATAAAAAGACACATCTATTCAATCGTGTGTCACCGGAATTACGCCCTGGTCAGTCCTCGTCCAAGACGAACTCATGCTGACCGCAACTCTAGCCGCAGCTCTCTCTGCCTATGCAATCGTGGTAACAAAAACCATAAACCGATATCGATGAGGATAGATCATAGGAATGAATATAATATTGTGCAAGGAAATGAACATCCTAAGGCTTCTTAAGTGGAGTAGCGTATCGTAAGTATGCCGCGGAACATACACACGGTATGTCACTCTACTTAAGTCACCTACTCCATCAACCAAGGTCAACCTATGCGACGAAAGTTCGGATCTAATACCCCCTCGACCAAGTCTAAGTTCCGTAAGGTCAAGCCTAGGTTCCGAATATAAATATACGCCCTAGACTCCGCATAGTCAAACATAAACTCGAACCAAGGTTAAACCTAGCGCTCTGATACCAACTTTGTCACGACCCGAAATGGTACGTGACTGGCACTTTGTTGGGGTAAAAATTTACACCCCCGTTGACCGAGTCAAAGTCAAGGTCAACCCCAAGCCAGGTGGGCCCAAGCCCAGGTCAAGCGGGCCCATGCCCAAGTCAAGCCCACGGCCAGCCTCCCCATGGAAACGACAAGATCATGTAATAAATAATTTTTATGTAATTTTTTATACATGAATGTATGCAAAATGGGCATAAAGCCAATATTTTGTAAGCCCATGGCTTATGTGCAAAAATGAAATGGCACATGAGCCATGGGATGGCTAAAATGCCATTTTTGTAAAGCCCAAGGGGCTATATGCAAATATGTAAGCCTATAAAAGGCAACATGATGAATAAAAAAATATACTTTTCATTCTCTCCAAAAATTTAGATCTGAGATCTTTTCTTCCTTCTTCAAGGTTCCAAAACCTTCTTCTTTCTTTTGAATTAAATCAAGAGTTCTACTCTCCTTTTTATAAAACAAATTAGTTTTTCACCACAAAACCCATCAAGGGGAACACAGATCTTCCATTAGATCTCAAAAAGGAGTGATTTTTAAAATTCCATATCTCTTGATCTTCAAGATCCAGCAAACAACAGGAGGAAGAAGAAGAACATCTTTCACTAAACCCCCAAAAAAAAAAGAGAAGGAAAACACAATCAGGAGTCCAACTCCTCTCTGATTTCTCTTCTGAGAAATTTTTTTAGGCTAAAAGCCTGTTGTGCCTCACCTGCGCGCTTGCGCAAGTGCGCAAGGCGCCCGCGTGCCGACACGTGGCGCACGCGCTTGCGCAACTGCGCAAGTGCGCAAGTCGCCCGCGTGCCGACACGTGGCGCGCGCTTGCGCAAGTGCGCAAGTCGCCCGCGTGCCGACACGTGGCGCGCGCGCTTGCGCAACTGCGCAAGTGCGCAAGTCGCCCGCGTGCCGACACGTGGCGCGCGCTTGCTCAACTGCGCAAGTGCGCAAGTCGCCCGCGTGCCGACACGTGGCGCGCGCGCTTGCGCAAGTGCGCAAGTCGCCCGCCTGCCGACACGTGGCGCGCGCGCTTGCGCACCTGCGCAAGTGCGCAAGGCGCCCGCGTGCCGACACGTGGCGCGCGCGCTTGTGCAACTGCGCAAGTCGCCCGCGTGCCGACACGTGGCGCGCGCGCTTGCGCACCTGCGCATCCCTTGGATGTCTTTTCCCCCTCTTTTTGTGTACATATACACATATATACATATGTATACAAATTTATACATACACGTACTCCACGACACTGTCCCTGTTAGAAAAAAATTTCTAACGGGGCGCTGCCCCGCACCCCGCAAGGGGGCTGCTAGCCCCCTTGACCCCCAGCCCGCTATCCGGGTAGCGGGACCCCCGTAAAAACTCTGCGTGGCTCCCGATATATTCAAAACCCCCTTTCAAAACAAAACACACGCACACTGCACATTGAGTTCGCATGACCAATTTAACCCGTTAATCGGAGGTTCCCTCGCCCCAAAGGCGAGGGGTAATTAACGGCAGCTTAGTCCGCGGCTGCCGGAGATTCGGATCCCCACAATCATTAAACCCCGGCCTACCCTAGGAAGGGGGAATCTGTAGTACGCCTGACAAGCGCTCGCGTATTCCCATCTCACTGGGGTGACGAAAAACACCCTACAGATTCTGGCACGCCCGGTGGGACAAATCTCTCCTCCCATATTTCGGGTTAAGCGTTCATGCGAACTCAATCAATATACATACCTATATTTATACTAAAAATAATGTTTTTTTCATGCAGATTTTCAAGCAATCACCTTTCGACGATGTCTTCGATGATGAACTCAGCTCCCGTCTCCTACACGATGAGGATAGACTCTAGGACGGTCCTTCCGGCCAGTCTCGGGCGACAATGGGAGGAGCCGCTGCTACCATTTGGCTCTATTATGTTCATGCCAGTTGGCGTCATCCCAGCTCCTCAAGCCCCGGTGACAGACAAACTGGTCTCGAAAAGCAGGAGACCAAATGTGGTGATCTCAAGGGCGCCCCAACCCAAACGCAAGTCGGTGTCTGAACGAATTTCCTTGGCTCTAGCTGGGGGCAAGGCCATCAACACCAACAAAGCTACAACGCGTCCCGAGCAAGCTCCTGCGGTGCCCTTGACCACTGCTCGATCGGGTGTCTTCTCTAAGCTCCCCTCTGATCAACTCACAATGGCTCCCCGGGTAGTGGATGCCCGCCAAGCCTTCAAAATCGAGAAGCTGAGAGAGAAAAGGCTCAGATATAGAGCCAACAAAAGGGCTAGGGCTCCTGCCAGGCTAAACCTTATGAGGTTCGAAGAACAGGGTTACCCCGCCAAAGATGAGGGGATGGCTGAATGTGTTATCCACACTGTCTACGTGGTGGGCACGCGCAGCAAGAGCAAGGACGGGGCCGCCACATCTCAAACCCAATCTGGCTTGAATGTGGTGGCCGCTTCCCAAGAACAGCCGCCTCCGCTGGATGATGAAAACCCTCTCGATGAGGCTGATAGGCAAAGAGAGCCCTCAATTCATGAGGAGTCAGGCTCGGAAAGCGAAGATGAGCCAACTTTCCGTCCTAAGACCGCAGAGCAACAACTTCTCCAAGAGCTCCGAAAACAGCTCAGAAGCAAAGATAAGGAGATGGCCAAACTCTACTCAAAGATCGACGACTTGACAAATGTCGTCTTACGGCTTACGGCCCAACTTGACTCTCAGCCGCCCAATCAGGCGCAGGGCTCTCATGAACCGGGAAATGGTGTCCCAAAGCAGCCGACGCCTATTCCCTCAAATCCAAAAGTGGCCGGACCGCATGAAAGTCAATCGCATCCTATCTCAGGAAATGTCTTGGCTACCGATGACAGTAGCCCGCTAACTCAAGATCAAATCATGGATTTGGTTACCGACAAAGTCAAAACCTTGGTAGCCGAAGCCGAAGTGCAAAAAGATGTCAGCAGTAGTGGGAGACCATATCCTGCTCAGTATGATCTGGTAGAATTTCCTAGCGGCTATGTCATCCCCAAATTCGGAAGATTCGATGGGACGGGAAATGCGAATCAGCATATCGCCCACTTCAAAGCCTCATGCGGAAATACTGGGGGCAATGATGCGCTTCTCCTCCGCCAGTTCGTTAATAGCTTGACCGATGTTGCTTTCGACTGGTACGCGAGCATACCGGATGGCTCCGTCATAACTTTTGTCCAAATGGAGTCTCTGTTTCGGCAGAGGTTCATGAGCGTCAGCGATAAGATTACCATTGCTGAGCTCGTAAGGACCAAGCCCAAGAGCGAAGAAAGCAGCACGGATTTTATAACCCGATGGCGCAATCTCTCCGTCAAATGCGAACCGCCGATAGAGCAGGACCAATCTGTCAGTCTCCTCGTCGGAAATCTCAACAATTGGATGGCCCCGTTTTTATGCACCGCGGGTCTCAAAACATTCCAAGAGCTGACCAGGAAAGTCCAGATGCTGGAGCGCTCAAAACAGGAGTCCTCCTCGGATTCTCAAAATAACAATAGGTCCTGGAGAAACCGGAAGGACGATAATCGCAAAGGCGGAAACTCCGATGATTCTGAATCTTTCAACACTTCGGCTAACCGAAATAAGCAAGGGATGAGCGGGCCTAGCGCCAACCAGCCTCGGAAGCCAATGTTCGGAGAAGGAGGAGAATCTCCGCTGAAAGAGAAGCTGGATAAGGTCTATTCCTTCAGAAGGGACAAAATCCGTAAAATATTCAAAGACGCTCTGAGGAACGGTCTACAACTGCCAGAGTCAAAAAGACCGCAGGAAGCGAATATGACCGACGACCCCAAATACTGCCCCTATCACAGAGTGATAGGTCATGCCATTGAGGACTGCTTCGTCTTCAAAGATTGGGTCGAAAAACAATACAAGGCAGGAGAGATAGAACTGTCCAAAGGCGTGTTAACAAACAGTCAAGCTGCAACCGCCAATTTCATACAAACGGAGACCGAAGTTCTTCGTGAGACCGATTCTCTCAGGCATCTGCCTTTCTCTGAAAACAATCGACCACCACGTCATTAAACTGGAACAGTCGACCTCTAAGTCGTTAAACTGGGAATGTAAAAAAAATGTAAATAAACAAAAAAATGTGTAAATAAAAGAAAAAAAAAAGCCGAAATGATGGGGCAACTCGCAATAAAAATCAGCGAGTAAAATGAAGATGAAATAGAGCCGAAATGATGGGGCAACCGCGAATAAAAGCCGAAATGGTAGGGCAATCGCGATCTTCGCGATAAGAAAAACTGAAATGATAGAGCAATCGCGGTAAAACAAAAAAAAACAAAAAAAAAAACAAAACAAAACAACGGCGAATGATGAGTCGCTCCTGGTACCATATTCCAGTGCAGCGATGCAGACGCCAACCAAAATCCAGTTTCCCAAAATTCTCCCAGCCCTACGGTTAGTCCCCAAATTGACTACCGTATACAATCCACGGGCTCAAATAATTTCCATCACCCTCATGCCCCACCGTAATCACCAGTTACGCGGCTGGTCTCCGCCTGTGGAATTATGCTCCATTGAGAAGACCCACTCATGTGTCCTCACGATGCATGAGGAGAACAAACCTTCGTGAGATCCTTACGACTCACCAAGGAAAAACACACTTAGGAGTCCTCACGACTCTTAAGGAGAAAATACACCTGCGGGATCCTTACGACCCGTAGGGAGAAAATGCTTTTATGGGACCCTCACGGCCCATAAAATTGAAAAGTCTTAGGTGATAGGGATCCAAACCTGTCTCCTAAGCCATCGCTCCCCAATCCCCAAGTGGCGAATGATGAGTCGCTCCTGGTACCATATTCCAGTGTAGCGATGCAGACGCCAACCAAATTCCAAATCTCATACCAACGGCGAATGATGAGTCGCTCCTGGTACCATATTCCAGTGCAGCGATGCAGACGCCACCAAAGTCCTGAAATGTTTCCGGCCCTACGGTCTGGATCATACATCCTGCAAAACCGTATACAATCCACGGGCGTAAAATGATCCCAATCTCTCCCAAGTCCTACCGGTGAGACCACATTCAAAGTCCCACCAAAAATAAAAATAAAAAAAGGTATGTCCACAAGCAAAAGGGGCACGGATGAAAACCCGAAAGGGCTCCGTGAGTAAAAACAGCAGGACTGCCGGCGAGTTTGTGAAAACCCGAAAGGGCGCAAACTCGTGAAAAAGAGATGAATGCACTCACAAAGTCCTCTCGACTTTGTGAGGAGAAAATTCCCGCGTGAGAGCCTTACGACTCACAAAGGAGCAACACACTTAGGAGTCCCCACGACTCCTAAGGAGAAAATACACCTACAGGATCCTTACGACCCGTAGGGAGAAAATACTTTGTGAGACCCTTACGGCTCACAAAATTGAAAAGTCTTAGGTGATAGGGACCTAAAACCTGACTCCTAAGCCATCGTTTCCTAATAGGCAAACGCAAATGATGATTCGCTCCTGGTACCATATTCCAGTGTAGCGATGCTGATGCCAAACAAAAAAATTCCCAAATCCTGTCACGCAAATGATGATTCGCTCCTGGTACCATATTCCAGTGTAGCGATGCTGATGCCAAGCAAAAGAAATTCCCAAATCCTGTCATGACAAATGATGATTCGCTCCTGGTACCATATTCTAGTGTAGCGATGCTGATGTCAACCCAAATCAAATCAAACCAACAACCTCTACGGCGGAATCATGCTTCGTCCCAGAATTTACCCCGTGTCGAAATCATGCTTCGCCTCGTGATATCTACCTTCCCTGCCGGAATTATGCTCCGCCTCGGAATCAAATCAACCAACCAGCTCTGCGTCGGAACCATACTTCGTCTCAGAGTGTACCCCGTGTCGAAATCATACTTCGCCTCGTGATATCTACCTTCCCTGCCGGAATTATGCTCTGCCTCGGAATCAAATCAACCAACCAGCACTGCGTCGGAATCAAGCTTCGTCTCAGAATGTGCACCCCGTGTCGAAATGATGCTTCGCCTCGGAATCAAGTCAACCGACAAGCTCTGCGCCGGAATCATGCTCCGTCTCAGAATGTACCCCGTGTCGAAATCATGCTTCGCCTCGGAGTATATGCCTTCCCCGTCGGAATATGCTTCGCCTGGGAATCAACCTCTGCGTCGAAATTATGCTTCGGTCAGAATATCTGCCGCGCTTCGGAATAATGCTCCGAATCCTGGAATTATGCTCCGCCCATCGGAATGATGCTCCGAACTCTGGAATCATGCTCCGCTCTTCGGAAAGATGCTCCGAACTCTGGAATTATGCTCCGCCCATCGGAATGATGCTCCGAACTCTGGAATCATGCTCCGCTCTTCGGAAAGATGCTCCGAACTCTGGAATCAAGCTCCGCCCTTCGGAATGATGCTCCGAACTCTGGAATCATGCTCCGCTCTTCGGAAAGATGCTCCGAACTCTGGAATCATGCTCCGCCCATCGGAACGATGCTCCGAACCTTGGAATTATGCTCCGCTCTTCGGAAAGATGCTCCGAACTCTGGAATCATGCTCCGCCCTTCGGAATGATGCTCCGAACTCTGGAATCATGCTCCGCTCATCGGAATGATGCTCCGATCCCTGGAATCATGCTCCGCCCATCGGAACGATGCTCCGAACCTTGGAATTATGCTCCGCTCTTCGGAATGATGCTCCGAATCCTGGAATTATGCTCCACTCTTCGGAATGATGCTCCGAATCCTGGAATTATGCTCCACTCTTCGGAATGATGCTCCGAACCCTGGAATTATGTTCCGCTCATCGGAATGATGCTCCGATCTCTTGGAATCATGCTCCGCTCATCGGAATGATGCTCCGATCCCCTGGAATCATGCTCCGATCATCGGAATGATGCTCCGCAAATCGGAATGATGCTCTGATCCCTAGAATTATGCTCCACAAATCGGAATGATGCTCCGATCCTTGGAATTATACTCCGCGAATCAGAATGATGCTCCCCGGGATGATGCTTCGCCTCTGGAATGATGTTCCACCTTGAAGTTCAGCTTCAAGATCCATCAATTTCATGCACACAACTCAAATGTACGGTGTGCATTTATTGATGGGGGGCACTTTGTTGGGGTAAAAATTTACACCCCCGTTGACCGAGTCAAAGTCAAGGTCAACCCCAAGCCAGGTGGGCCCAAGCCCAGGTCAAGCGGGCCCATGCCCAAGTCAAGCCCACGGCCAGCCTCCCCATGGAAACGACAAGATCATGTAATAAATAATTTTTATGTAATTTTTTATACATGAATGTATGCAAAATGGGCATAAAGCCAATATTTTGTAAGCCCATGGCTTATGTGCAAAAATGAAATGGCACATGAGCCATGGGATGGCTAAAATGCCATTTTTGTAAAGCCCAAGGGGCTATATGCAAATATGTAAGCCTATAAAAGGCAACATGATGAATAAAAAAATATACTTTTCATTCTCTCCAAAAATTTAGATCTGAGATCTTTTCTTCCTTCTTCAAGGTTCCAAAACCTTCTTCTTTCTTTTGAATTAAATCAAGAGTTCTACTCTCCTTTTTATAAAACAAATTAGTTTTTCACCACAAAACCCATCAAGGGGAACACAGATCTTCCATTAGATCTCAAAAAGGAGTGATTTTTAAAATTCCATATCTCTTGATCTTCAAGATCCAGCAAACAACAGGAGGAAGAAGAAGAACATCTTTCACTAAACCCCCAAAAAAAAAAGAGAAGGAAAACACATTCAGGAGTCCAACTCCTCTCTGATTTCTCTTCTGAGAAATTTTTTTAGGCTAAAAGCCTGTTGTGCCTCACCTGCGCGCTTGCGCAAGTGCGCAAGGCGCCCGCGTGCCGACACGTGGCGCGCGCGCTTGCGCAACTGCGCAAGTGCGCAAGTCGCCCGCGTGCCGACACGTGGCGCGCGCGCTTGCGCAACTGCGCAAGTGCGCAAGTCGCCCGCGTGCCGACACGTGGCGCGCGCTTGCTCAACTGCGCAAGTGCGCAAGTCGCCCGCGTGCCGACACGTGGCGCGCGCGCTTGCGCAACTGCGCAAGTGCGCAAGTCGCCCGCCTGCCGACACGTGGCGCGCGCGCTTGCGCACCTGCGCAAGTGCGCAAGGCGCCCGCGTTCCGACACGTGGCGCGCGCTTGCGCAACTGCGCAAGTCGCCCGCGTGCCGACACGTGGCGCGCGCGCTTGCGCACCTGCGCATCCCTTGGATGTATTTTCCCCCTCTTTTTGTGTACATATACACATATATACATATGTATACAAATTTATACATACACGTACTCCACGACACTGTCCCTGTTAGAAAAAAATTTCTAACGGGGCGCTGCCCCGCACCCCGCAAGGGGGCTGCTAGCCCCCTTGACCCCCAGCCCGCTATCCGGGTAGCGGGACCCCCGTAAAAACTCTGCGTGGCTCCCGATATATTCAAAACCCCCTTTCAAAACAAAACACACGCATACTGCACATTGAGTTCGCATGACCAATTTAACCCGTTAATCGGAGGTTCCCTCGCCCCAAAGACGAGGGGTAATTAACGGCAGCTTAGTCCGCGGCTGCCGGAGATTCGGATCCCCACAATCATTAAACCCCGGCCTACCCTAGGCAGGGGGAATCTGTAGTACGCCTGACAAGCGCTCGCGTATTCCCATCTCACTGGGGTGACGAAAAACACCCTACACACTTGAATCATATGAAGTCTATAGGACCCCATCTAATTCAAGTAAGCCAAAAACCCAGAAATATAAACCATTTTAAGGAAAAAGTGAAGAAAACTTGTTTTAAAGCAAGTGATTTTAATAAAATGAGTGGCGTTAAACATTTAAAGCAACATCATATTTTCCCGAAAATTTCGGCAGAGTCTCCTTTGTAAATACTGGCCCTAAATGGGTATAACACATAAAATATATATAAGGCATCCCCAAACGGAAGCCAGCTCTTCGCCAATTGGCGGACACAACCACGCAAAGAAATATAATATACAACGCTGAAAGGCGAGAATCAAAACTCAGAAGAAAACCAATAACCATCAGAAAACTATAATAATACAAGCGCGCGACTCTAAGGTCGAAAGAATATACATACCAGTCTTCTATGCCTGAAAAATATACAAGTCTGGTTGATGGAGTTTCTAGATACAACTGAATAAAAAAAATGCAACGGTGGTCACGATGCAAGTGACTTCACCTACCAAGGCAATCACCCGGAAGGAAGCAGTGTGCCAGCAAGCCGCAACGAAACCTGTACGGCAAACCTGCAAGAAACTGTGGCACAACGGGGGTGAGTTGCCAACTCGTGGGTATAAAATATCACCGAGCAGAAATCGCATATTTGATTCTATCCTAGGTCATACCATAAAATATCCTCAATATAAAACAACCCTGAAACATCTACACATAAGTGTAAATATCAAGTGCTCGTATCAGTTCCTCAAGTAGCTGATTGATCTCAAAAACTATCTATTACCGCAATCAAGAACGGCGCCGCTTTGCAGCTAGCCGGTGAGTATGGGTCGGTCCACAGGGATGGTGTGAATTTCCTAGTCGCTTAAACGAGTTAATTCCGATGGGTGTTCGGATTGATTATTAAATCTAAAAACTAAATCTATCTAAAAACTAAATTAATCTAGATCTAAATCTTGCTAGGGTTAGGTTTAGGAATGGTTTGGAAATGTAAATAAATCTCAACGCTTTCTATACCCAAATGAAGATCTATGAGGAGTTATGGTAATTATCAATAAAAGGGATTAGATACATTCGGGAAGGTGTTCCTTCCTCTAGGTTCTTGTCCTTCCTTTATAGATCCTTACCCTAACCTCCATGGAAAACACGCTCAACCGGGCCTTTATACTACGGTGTCACCGCTACCTCGAGGGATAGGGTGCCGTAGGGCGCGGTATGTGCGTGTATGCATGAAGTCCTATTGAAAAGTATGATAGGCAAGAAAGGGATGAGAGATCTCATCTCTCAAAAGCCTTCCCCAAAGCTAACCCTAACAAGCGAGGAGACTACTCGCTTATTAGGGAATTTGAAAACATTTATCTAGGGCAAAGAATGAAAAATTAACTAGGGCTAGAATTGAAGTTACCTACTTACTTTACAGATGGCTCTCTCCAAACATCAACACAGGGTTGTCAAATCTGAATTTATGATATGAAAAGATGCATCGATGCTCTCCAAAAAAATTCTAAATTTTATTCATAGAAAGAGGCATAGGGAGGCATGAAAAGAATACAATGATTTGGGCTTCTATTTATAAGGCATAGAAACCCTAGCTTACAATTGACCCGCATGTCTACATTTTCCAAAATAACCCTAGGTTGAATAGTCAAAGCCATCTTAAAATTATGGTAAAATTTATTTCCATCAAGATCTCTAGACGGCCGCGGAACCGCGGCCCCAGGCCCTGTTTGTCCGCGGTTCCGCGGTCCAACAGTGGGCTTGGGCCTTCATCTTTCTTGGGCTAGCTCTGGTAATTTTGTTCTTCTTATTTCTTCTGTACTTTTCTCAATTGGGCTTCGAGGTTTCTTCCAGATCTCCAGTAAATAATGTAGTGGATTTTAACCGTTGCTTCGAGACGAAATCTTGGACCTTGCACTGCCTTGTACTTTGTGAACTTTATCTTTTAAGTAGGCTTGATCAAGATCCTTCTATTTGTTGGTTGTAGTTCCACTTTTGCATTGTCTTTTATCTTTTTCACTATTTTAGATCCAAGAACCTGTAACCTGTACTATGTAGCAGACATGGGTCAAAAGTACCTGTTTATTTATAAAACGAATAAGAATGGGGAATATAATAATGCAATATTATGGTATGATCAGTAGCATCATAATACATATATGATGTATGAATGCATTAAATTGAAAACAGAATACTTCATGAGTGAGAAAAATGTTTTCCTAATTTAGTGGGATTTCTGTATATAAAAATCGAGGTATCATCAATGAAATCAACATAGAATCCGTGTCAAGTATCGACACAAAATATAAATCTCAATATCCAATATCTCGGGCTCCGGCAATCCGGACTGGCCCATATCATAAAATCTCAATACCTCAAAGTCTCAATATCTCGGGCTCCGGCAATCCAGACTGGCCCCTGGGCTCCGGCAATCCGGACTGGCCCAAATATCAAATCTCACGACAACGTCGGTATCCTCCGGATATCTGTCGCGTCACAAATAACCAGTCGGTAGTGCTCCCTGCCAGACACAATGCCATCATCTGCGACCATCTTGCCCCGGGGTACCGCACCGGGTCCACCATACACCCACAAACGGTTCCTCCTCCTCCTCGAATCGGGTGTATGATACCGTTCAAGAGCCGAGAAAACTCATGGTGGAAACCTCTCAAATCATATCACGAGAAAACAACAATTTTCTATCTTTAAAACGATAATACTTTTATAAAATCTTTACGGTTTCTCCAAATCCAGAAATCTCATGGAAATCCGAAATCCCAATCTCAAGAGTAAATAAACAATGAATTACCGGCATAAAGCTCCATAATATTGCATGACAAGGAATATATATATATGCATGGGTATCTAAATACAGAATACAATATCTAAACCTGCACAGTAATGATATATTAGAACTATCAGCTAGCAAGTTATATCAATAAAATAATATTCTCTAAAGTGTACGTGACATGGCAATTACCGATGATGATGTGTGTGAGCCGGAAAGCAAGTGTTCGTAGTCATACGCATCATCGGTGATGGTGCTGGTGTCCTGACAACATGGGTTTATAATAACTAAAGAAAACGCAGGTATAAGCATGCAATGCGATATGAACAACATGAATAAACATTTATATATATACGAGTCATGCCGTTTTGGCATTTGAAATAAGCACGAATCGTGATTTTAGAAAATAGGGCTACGGTGTTTTTGAGAAATGGTACATCCTTGAAAATCCGTAGTATCCCTAAGCCTGTCTTTAAAATACCCATAATTTCGTTAAGTTTGAAAATAAGTATGACTCGAGCCCAATCTATTATCTACCAAGTAAACTACAGTACGAAGCTAATAGACTAATCAAAAAGGTAAGGAAAATCACCTAAGTCCGAGTCGATATATCTAGTAGTCGGTGATCCCGCCTCAATAGCGTCACGTATAATAAAATATATAATACGACATCCTCGAGTCGAGAGTGCGGATCAATCATCATATTTATACATCGTACGGTAAAATCCATCATACGGCATCCCAAATCGGGGTACGGGTCAACTATCACATATATCTCATTATTCATCTGGTATCATTATCATCATATTCTAAATTAGGGGTACTGATCTAAAGTCTAGTACATTTCAATACCATGAAACATAATTCCGCGTGTGAATAAAACACACCGCCTATCGATCCACTATACTATTTTGTAGTATAACATAACATGACCCAAATCACATCACCGATCTCACGGCATCATGCCCAATCACATCGACTCATCTCCAAGTATCATATACTATCCTCATCATCCGTATATATGTAAACCTATATATATATATATAGATATAGATATACATACTCACATCCATGTATGTGTGTGTCCCCATATACTCACAAGAAAATCAAATGTATGCGTGTGTGTGTGCGTGTGTGCCAATCCTTACTCTCGGGTTTCACGACTAAGAAACTAACTAAAAACGTTTTCTACCAATTACACTAAAACTAACCCAAGATCTCGTAAAATCATTCTTACTAACTAAAAACGTTTCACATAACACATATTCGCATATATACATGATATATCATAGGCTACACTACGAACTGCGGGGGTGCTATACGCCATCCACCCGACTTCCCCCGTAGATATATATCTACTCATTTGCGGAACTCCTTGTTGAGCCGTAGTCGATGTACTTCGTCGTCTCGGAATCCACGCGGAGGTACCTATAGCAGCAACACACAATCGCAAATGTTATTAAAATCGAGTTCGGAAAAACCAATACGGCACACGGTTCGCTCATAGGTTAAAACCTATAGCCTCGCATGCAAATCACGACCAAATAACCCTCGTCGTTGACGTTCAAACGCCACATGACGGAATTCAAATCAAATACAAAAACCAAGTTTTCAGAATCGGAAAACATAAATTCAGCAACATGAGAAATCTATCCCAGATTTTCCATCAGGTAAAATTAGCCAATTTTGCATATGGGGTTGCTCTAGATATCAGATAACAATGCCACAGACCAAAAATCACACACTTTCACCACAACTTGGCCGCAATTTGGGCCAAATCCTTTAAATTTGCGGCCAGGAAAGATCAATAGGGACTAGGGTTTCAGGTGTTGCTTCATGGTTGCCTGCACGTCTCACTGTCATGGGAACTTAATTTATAATGGTCTCGGGTCATCTCAGATCTCTAAATACCATCAATAAATCCACAAAAACCCAATATCGGAAAATCTAAAGTTTGTATCTTGGTTTCTATTTATAAGATTTACGCTACAGGTGTGTAAAGTCACTACTAAACCTCAATTTCACCATATCAATTTAAATCAAATCCTAACCTTTATCTTGGAATTTTCAAAGCTCACTACTCTACAATTAATCAATTCTAAACTAACATATGTGCTAAAGGAACTTGATTACTATACTAATGGTGAAACAATTACCTCATTTGGCAACTCAAGAAAATTCTTGAGTTGCCCTATGGGCTCAAAATCCTATCTTTCTTGGTCTATCTTGCTTGTAGTGAGCTTGTGCTTGATTTTTGTGAAAGGGATGGAAGGTTTTGATATGGATTTGGTGTTGATGTGGGGAGGTAAAGGAGGTGGAGGAGAGGGCCGCCATGGAGGAAGAAGAGGAGAAGAAGTGATGAAGATAATGAAGAGATAACAATGAGCCATGGTCCAATTGACCCCTCACCCTCTCTCTGTCCTAAGCCCATACTCTCTTGTCTTCCCATGCCACATTTAAAAATTCTTTTCCTTTATCTTTTTCTTTTCTTTTCTTTTCTTTTTCCTTTTTCTTTGAACACCAACAAAAAAAAATAAAAACCTAATAACAATGAAATGGTGCATGGTTTTAAACAAGAAAAAGAAATGTAACAAGTGTCATATCACATGCACAAATCATACTTAATGAAAAATTAGTAACACTAATCGAGTTTAGTAATAACCGACATACAATTAACTTTATAAAAATTTATAAAGTGTCTAAATCATATAATATTCTTTCAAAATCAACATTCAAATGTATTTTCCAAAAATTCCCAATTTATCGGTATTTAATTATACCACGTAATTAAAATATTCATAATAATTATTATTTTAATTATATAAATTCCCAAAAATAATATTTTATTTTTCTGAAATGTTACAAAATCTTTCTAAATAAGAAAGATGCTCTCGGTTGCATCAATGATCCAATAATAGAATAAAATTCTATTTTGAGAATATATTTACTCAATCTTTCTTAAAAAAAAGATTGCTCTCTGTAAAACAGAGAATCCTTGGATTAAAAATCCAATGGTAATTAAAAATCACCACTTGACAGAATAAATTCTGTATATGGAAGAATATTTCCCCGATCTTGTTAAAAACAAGAACAACATATTCTGTAAAACAGAAGTTCTTGGATCAAAAATCCAACGGTGGGTAAAATTCTCCAAATCAATTTTGAGACCAATTAAATCAATTGGAATCTCTAAATGAGAGATTTTCTCAAAACTAATTAACAATTTGCCTCTACTATATAAAGAACTCGAGACTTCAAGTCTCATATAGAGGGAACCCCCCATTAGCTTTTAAAAAAAATACAGAAAGCTTCCAAAACAAAAAAGAACTCATTTCTCGAGAAAAAAAGAAGAGCTTCATTCTCGAAACTCTAAGTAAAGAAAAGAGATCAAAATATCTCTACAATACCACATCTAAGGGTTTAACCCTTTCAAAAGAACTTAGTTCTTTCTCTGGATCTGGGATCCACAAGACAAGTCTTTCACAAGTTGAGAATTTAATTCTCATCGGGAAGATCTTGTTCTTGAGAATCAAAGATTCAGAAGAGAATATGGATACAAGAACATAAAAAATCATGGAATCCATAATACTCCAGGAACTTAGTTCCTTCAAATTAAGAACTTAGTTCTTTAAAAAAAACCGATCTAAGATCCTTAAAATAATGATCTTGGTGATAGTTAATGGTCAAAATACCATTAACAGAGATTTAAGTTCTCTAAAAATATCAACAGAGATTAAATCTCCATATTAAAGAAACTAGCGCCTCACATGTTTTCCATGTGGGCGCCTCTCTTCAACAGCGCCTAGCGCCTCACGTGCTCCTCACGTGGGAGCTACATAAAGAGTGCTTAGAACTTCATAAATAGCCAAAATGGCCGAGTGCTTAGCATTTGATTGGGCAGCGCTTCACGTGCTCCTCACGTGGGCGTCACAAAAATAATAAGAGTGGCCGAGTGCTTAGCATTGATTGGGCAGCACCCAGCGCCTCACGTGCTCCACATGTGGGCGCCGCCTAAAAAGAAAAGAAGAAAGAAAAGTGCCTAGCACATCATAAACAACCAAAGTGGCAGAGTGCTCAGCGCTCATTGGACCGCGCCCATAATTAAATGCTTCACATGACACCCATGTGAGTATCAGAGCGGCAAATAAGTTCTTAGCAATTTTGCATAAAAAGAAAATGGCTGAACAAAAAAAGCCCAAATAAGTGCTTAGCATTTTTTGAATAAAAAGAAGAAGAAGAGTTTAAAGCCCAAATTGGCTAAGTCTCTGAAGTTTTCTTGCAACTGAGCCCAAATGCTCTTTTTGCTGGATCTTAAGTAAAAGTGATCCCAAAATATTATTAAACTGATTTTAGTCTCAAACATGATTAATGATCTCATTGATGATATCAAAAATGATATTCATCATATATCTCTAAGGTAATTTTAGTCTCAAATATGACAACGATTCTTAAGTCCACAACAACCTCTTTTCCCTCACATACGGGATTTGGTTTAAGAGTACATCTCTTCACTCCTCTGATACATGTCGTTGTAATTTCTCAACGTCTTTAGAAAGGTGTCGGGTCCCGACGACCAACAACTTCTTTCGTTGATGCACTTCCAAATTGACGTGCACGCCTCAAATCGAATCGTGCCCCAAATTGGGCAAATTCCATATCTCCATTGTTCACTTCGTCACGCAACAAATATACGTGCGTGCAAGATGGATAATGGACCGAAATGTCCTTAAACTAACATCTCGCCTCAAACATGGAGATAATGGACCGAAACGTCCTTAAACTAACATCCCGCCTCAAACATGGCAATAATGGACCGAAATGTCCTTAAACTAATATTCGCCTCCAAAATAGCGATAAAGGACCGAAATGTTCTTAAATTAACATTTCGCCTCAAACATGGCGATAATGGTCGCGACGTACTTAAACTAAAAAAACAGAGCACAAATGCTCATATGTTTAAACTGATCTTAATCTTAAAGAAGATTAACGATCCTTAAATCAACCCAAACCCAAACCCAAATCTAAAATTATACGGATTTGGACTAATCCATGCCCTACGGGCGACGACATAAATTAGTCTCCGTATACAATCCACGGGCAACCAAAACCAAAACAAAACACACGACATGAAATGAACTTCCAGAGCAGGATAAAATGGTTATCGCGATGCGGTAACGTAATTAACAGCAGGGGCTTGCGCCTGCAGGGAAAAGCATCCCCACAATCAAAAACACCTCATAAAACGAAGGGGAATCTGACGAAGTCCGCTACAATGGCCGCATCCGTCCAAACCTCCGATATACGGTGTCATAAATCAACTTGGCATCTTCGGAGAGGTGGACGAATAAATCCAAATAGTATCTGCCCCCAGAATTCTGGCTAGACGTCCCAACGTCCCGGTCCGTCTTCCGGCGGCGAACAGATTCTGGCACGTCCGGTGGGACCTTTTTCTCTTTCCACTCCACACATCGTGTGTTGTGTTTCGTGAACAAAATCCAAATAGCAACTGCCCCCAGAATTCAGGCCAGACGTCCCAACATACCGATCCGTCTTCCGGCGGTGAACAGATTCAAAAAGTGTTAATGTCACGCCTCGCTTCCCAGAGTACGCAAGATTGGGCACGTGACATAGCCAACCATGCTACCTGTGGGTAGGAAGCATCCATCCACGGTCACATTACGGTTGTAAGGATATCAAGAACAAGATAAAACTAATCTAATACATGTCCAAATCCATAATAATAAGAATCAATAAACAATAAGTGCGGAAGCTAATGATCCAATACAATGAATAAACAGTACGTCCCATAATGCGGGCTCACATCTGGAAATGAAAAGAAATAAATAAACTAAATCCTAAGGACTCACTGTTCAGCCTGCTGGCTGAAGTACTCCTGCTCGGTCGTCGACAGTGGTACGGAATCTGGGCCATGCAAAACCCAGACGTCAGCAAGTCATGACATCAAGTATATAGCATAAACATGGTAATAAGCAATGCAAGTATGAACACGAATAAAGCAGTAATAACAAGCAGGGTAATGTGCAATGGTGACTAAACTGTCCTATCAGGTTTTCTACTCTATAGTCTTTAAAACCAATTGATGAATCGTCGATGTAACTCAATAGTATCCCGTGCGTGCCCGGGACCACGGTCATGACCCTCGGGGCTGAATCCGAGACATGCCGCTAAGCAGTAAAAGGTAGTAGGATGGACGAGTGATGTCAGCATCAACACTCCGGAGCTGGCCAAGCCCGTAAGACTGATCAGAACAATGTATCGAACTGTTGAGTTACAAGTCGGTTTCACCTTTGATTTCCCCATACCCCCAAACTATGTATGTCAGGTCAGGTATTCAGTAGTCAAGGACTAATGCCAACACAAAATCAAGTAAAAGTAGGTCTGTCTGGATCGACAGCAGGAATGGTCAGGTTTGTCGGCATTAGGCATGAAATCATGAAACAAGTAATGTCATGGTACAACAGGATGAGTCGGTATGTATGTATATGTCAGGTGTAGCAGGGTCAGGCCAATATGTCGTGCAATCGGGTAAGTGCTCACAACAGGTATACAAGCCAAAATGAACAACAGCAGGAAACAGTAATTTACCACAATATTCCATATAATCACAGTGATGTTTGTATTCTCTTATTAACAGGTTCAATCATCTTTAGGGTGCAATAGCCACAAGGTAAATCAATATCCACAATTCTGAAGTAATGAAGCTACAGGAATTTACATTAGGTATAATAATTGTTTCGTGAATGATTTAACAGTTTAAGCAGATATGATTCAGTCGTTTTATTTAGTTAAAGCATGGATTGATGTGGGTTAATTAATTACGAGGAACTGTTGTAACGATTCCATTATAAAGATAACTGCAATAATATGATATCGAATGCCATCATTAAGTTATGGTATTAAGTAGTATGAGTTCAATTGCGTGGCAAGACTAGATCTCGCACACTAGCATGTTCAAGCAAGTATTCAGATACTTGCCTCGACGGTTCTGCAATCTGGAACACGGATGCGATGTCAGCAGAAAATGCAATATGAAAGCACGGGCCACGGATCGAGTCCCAACAGAGATCAACGGGATCACACGGACCAGGGGGCTTCGCTGGAGCGTCGGGTTCGCCAAGACGGCACGGTCGGATTCCGGCAACGACAAAAGTAGCGAAGTTAGCAATACGATAGGATACACGCGAATAACGACCAGCAAGGGGGATGATTTGCACAAAGGAAAGATGGGAAGGCTTACAGAGAGATATACCAGGTGACTCCGGCGGGCTCGACGGCGCCGGGACGCCGGCGAGGCAACGGCGGCAGCGGCTGCAAGGGCTGAAAGCCTCGGGGTGTGCGGGAGAAGGTGCTGCGGCGAGTGGAGGAAAGGGTCGTCGGCTCTGGTGGTCGAGGGGGAGAAGGAGGTGGCCCAGGTGACGATGTCGAGGTCGCCGGCGTGTTCTCCGGCGAACAGCGGAGGGTAGGCGATGGGTTAAGGGTCGGCTGTAGGTTGGTGGTGGTCCAGCGAGGAGAGGAGGGAGGTGATGCCGAGGTCGCGACGAGGAGGGTGAGAGGGAGTCGTGGGAGGCGTCGGCGGCGAGAGGCGGCATCGACGTCGGCTCTGCAGGGTTGGAGGTGACGTCGGGGGTTGGGTGCAGTTGCGGGAAAGAGCGGGCGAACGAGGGGATGGAGGTGCGGTGAGGTCGACGAGGTGGTGACGGCGACGGCGAGGTCGTGAGGAGGTCGGCGGTGAGGTCGCGAGGCTAGGGTTAGGGTTTGAGGCGGTTTCTCGTGAAGAAGATGGGTTGGGGTAGGGCGGCTGCGTGCATGGGTTTTAAATAGAGGAAGAGAGAGAACGAGATTGGAGAGAGAAAGAAAGAGAGATTGAGGGAGGAGAGAGAGAGATGATAAGGGCCCACGAGGGATTTATTTCCCTCGTGATTGGCTGAAAGGAAAATCTTAAGAAAGATTTAAATGAGATTTGAGGTAGAAAAGTAACAGTATAACATAAATTCTGGTTTTATAATATTTAATTAAAATGGGCATTTTCGGCGCTGAATGAAACATTTCCAAATCGCGTCCGGGTTACGCCCAAATGCTCCAAATTCAAATTATAGGATTTTAAGCGGGTTCCAAATTTTGAAAAGAGGTGTTTAGTGATTAAAATGCATGCCCCCAAGTCGGACACTTGCACGCGCGCGTAGTCGTCCAAACTTGCCCGTTTAGCCGAACGGAACGGAATCTCGACACGCAGACGCTACCACGCGACTAGTGGCGACGAGTAGGACAACATGGACACTTTAAATTTCATTTTAGGAGTTAAAATTTGTTAGGTGCCAAAATGACTTAACCGGTTAAAATTTAGCAATAAACACCAGAAAATCAGGAAAATTGGAATGAGCAGTAGACAACCCTCAACTAGTAATATAAATAGTATTATTGGGCTCGGGTGTTACATCATACCCAACTACAAAAGAATTTCGTCCTCGAAATTCCAAGAATACAAGATAGCTAACTACTGGAAAAGGTGAGGGAATTTCTGTCGGATCTCTTCTTCTCGCTCCCAAGTGGATTCTCCATGCGATCGATTACCCCAAGAAACTAGCACAAGAGGGATAACCTTGTTCTTAAGAACCTTTTCTCTTCAATCCTTGATTTTAACTGGTCGCTCCTCAAAAGTTAGGTCCTCCCGTACGGTCAACTCCGAATGATCCAAGACATGAGTTTCATCACGAACATACCTCCGTAGTTGAGACACATGAAACACGTCGTGAACTCCTGCTAAAGACGACGGTAACGCCAACCTGTACGATACCTCTCCAACACGCTCCAAAATCTCGAAGGGTCCAACGAATCGGGGGCTATGCTTTCCTCGACTTCCAAAGCGAATCACTCCTCTAGTCGGTGATATTTTCAGGAATACCAAATCACCCACGGCGAACTCTAGAGGTCTTCTTGACGTGTCGGCCCAACTCTTCTGTCTGTCTTGAGCTGCCTTCATATGCTTCCTGATTGTATTCACCTTCTCGACTGTCTGTACCACCAAATCTGGTCCTAGTAACCTTCGTTCACCAACATCATCCCAACAAACAGGTGAACGGCACTTACGACCATACAGTGCTTCAAACGGGGCCATCTGAATAGTTGCTTGGAAGCTGTTGTTGTACGAAAACTCCACCAAGTGTAGATGATCTTCCCAAGAACCTTTGAACTCCAACATGCAAGCCCTCAACATATCTTCAAGGGTCTGGATCGTTCTCTCCGATTGTCCATCGGTCTGAGGATGGTAAGCTGTGCTAAACTTCAATCGAGTCCCCAAACTTTCTTGTAAACTCCTCCAAAAGTGCGACAAGAACCGAGTGTCCCGATCGGACACGATGCTTACCGGTACTCCATGCAATCTGACAATCTCCTGCATGTACCGCTCTGCCAAAGTCTCTGTCGATTGACCAACCCGAAAAGGGATAAAGTGAGCTGCCTTGGTCAACCGATCGAAAATCACCCATACAGCATTGTTGCCCTTTGGACTCTGCGGTAAAGCCGTCACGAAATCCATGGTTATATGTTCCCACTTCCATTGAGGAATCGGAAGTGGTTGCAACAAACCAGCAACCCTTTGGTGTTCAGCCTTGACTTGCTGACACACCAAGCACTTAGCCACGAAGCGAGCAATTTCCCGTTTCATACCTTCCCACCAGAAATGCTGTCGAATATCTCGGTACATCTTTGTCCCTCCTGGATGTACAGAGTAAGCTGAACTGTGTGCCTCCTTCATAAGCTCTTCACGCACATCTCCTTTTGGTACACACACACGGCTACCATATCTCAACGAACCATCTTCATGGATCAGTAAATCGGTTCGTAGTCCGACTCCAACCTGCTCTCGAAACTTTTGCAGTCTAGGATCCTGCGATTGTGCCGCTTTAATCTTCTCAACTAAGGACGATTGTACTTGCAACTGCATGAACTGTCCTGTAGCATGTGGTAGCACAACCTCCAAGTCAAATCTCCGAAAATCCTCAATGATCTCTCTCTGTGCAGTCAATATCTGAATTGCTGGTAACCGGCTCAGCGCATCCGGCACGACGTTAACCTTTCCCGGATGGTACTTAAGATCGAGGTCATAGTCGGCCATCAGCTCCAACCATCTGCGTTGTCTCATGTTCAACTCCTTCTGAGTGAACACATATTTCAAACTCTTGTGATCCGTAAAGACTTCAACTCTCTCGCCCAGAAGGTAGTGTCTCCAAATCTTCAGGGCGAAGATCACGGCTGCAAGCTCTAAGTCATGAGTCGGATAGTTCTTCTCATGAGTCTTCAGCTGTCTCGATGCGTAAGCGACGACTTTCCCGTTCTGCATTAAAAAACATCCCAATCCCTTTCCAGATGCGTCGCTATGAATCACCAGTCCCCCTGAATTATCTGGTACGGTCAGGATCGGGGCGGTTAACAACTTCTGCTTCAACGTCTCGAAAGCCAATGCACATCCATCCGTCCAAACAAACGGTACCTCCTTACGCGTAAGCTTGGTTAACGGCTCAGCTAAACGAGCGAAGTTCTCCACAAATCTTCTGTAGTAACCGGCGAGTCCAAGAAAACTTCTTATCTCTGCAACATTCTTTGGAACAGGCCAATCCCGAACTGCTGTAATCTTTTCGGGATCAACGGCGATTCCATCGCCCGACACGACATGCCTCAGAAACTTCACTTCTTCCAGCCAGAATTCACACTTACTCATCTTCGCAAATAACTTCTCTTGTCTCAGCGTCTGCAGTGCGACCCTTAAGTGCTCAGCATGCTCCTCCGGACTCTTCGAGTATACCAGAATATCGTCGATGAACACCACGATAAACTGGTCCAAGAAAGGTGAAAAGATCCTGTTCATCAAATCCATAAATATTGCTGGCGCATTAGTCACTCCGAAAGGCATCACTAAATACTCGAAATGCCCATACCGAGTTCGAAACGCCGTCTTGCAAATGTCTTCTTCCTTCACTCGGACCTGATGGTATCCTGATCGCAAGTCCAGTTTCGAGAATACCCTCGCGCCACTAAGCTGCTCAAAAAGTTCTCCAATGCGAGGGATCGGGTACTTGTTCTTAATAGTCACCCGGTTCAATTCTCGATAATCAATGCACATCCTTCTCGTGCCATCCTTCTTCTTTACTAAAAGAACTGGAGCTCCCCAAGGTGAGTTGCTGTTTCGAATCCATCCCTTCTCGAGTAATTCACCCACCTGTTTCTTAACTTCTTCCAATTCCACCGGTGCCATCGGATAATAAGATTTTGATACTGGCGCTGCACCAGGAATAAGGTCAATCGCAAACTCCACATCTCGCGTCGGCGGTAAGCCCGAAATATCTTCAAACACATCCATAAAGTCGCGGACAACTGCCGGCTCTTCATTACTATCCACTACCATAGCCGCAAGAATATTGTTCGTCGGCCTGGCCCTAAACTCGACTGGCCCGACAGAACTGCTTCCTCCAATGAAAGTAAACTCAGGGTGTCCGGGAATCTGGAAAATTACTTTCCTTGCCCTACAATCAATGTGTGCGTGGAAAGTGCCAAGAAAATCCATTCCCAAGACTACTTCATAACTGCCCGTATCAATCACCAAGAAATCTGCAAAAAGCTCCCGTCCACAAACAACAACTGTACAATCTCTACATTCCTTACTAGCTATGATTTTCCCATTCCCAGTGTGTATGTCCCAGAAACTAGACAGGGTCGTGCAGGTGATCGAGTGTGTAGTAATAAATTTGGATGACATAAAACAGTGGGATGCTCCGGAATCAAATAATGCCAATGCGGGAAAACCAAGAACGAGTACAGTACCTAAAACCACTTCTCCTGATGTCTTGGCTTCCTCAGCTGTCAACGTGAAAGCTCGACCCTGGTTGGGTCCTTGTGTCAGCTATTTCTGCCCCTGGAACGGTCTCTGCGGAGGCTTCCGTATATCATCTCTCGTGCGAAGCTTCGACGGACAAGCACCAACTGCGTGATCGGCTGCTCCACAAACCAGACAAAGTCCCAGTCTCCTTCGACACTCCTTCTGCACGTTCCCGGGTATATGGCAGTAATCACAAGTCACGCTCTTCCTTCGATCAACGATCACAGGCTTCTTCATTGGCGCTACACCTCGATGGTCCACTGGAATACCTCTGCGCCCATGATCTCGGTTAGGTACGAATGCAGGCTTCCTAGCCGCAACTGCTGTCTGGTGAAGGTTCCCTTTCGATCCTGATAAACTCTGTTGCTCTCTGGCTGCCGTAAGAACCTGCGAGAAAGTGGTTAAACCCAGGGAGACAATCTACCTCTGGATGTCCACATCCAAACTGCGCAAGAACCTTCGCGCCCTGTCTGCCTCCTTGGCGACTAAGGGTCCAGCGAAACGGCTGAGTCTCGTCCATTCCGCTGCGTGTACATCCACAGCTGCTCCATTTTGTTTCAGCCCAATAAATCTCTCCTCCATTTCCTCCCGTGCAGTCCGCGGGAAGAACTTTTCCAAGAAACTTTTGGAGAAATCCGCCCAACTGATTGGCTTGGACAAACGGGTCTCCTCCACAAGCCACCACTCTCGGGCGTAATCCACCAGCTGAATGCGCACCACATCAACTCTCTTGTCTTCTGGGATCTGTGCCGCAATCAGTAAATTCTCCATGTCCACAAGCCACTGCTCGGCTGGCAACGGCTCCTCCAAGCCAGTGAAAGTAGTAGGACCCAACCGTCTGAAATCTGCCACGGTCCCTACTCGGTCGACTGGCTTCGCTACAGCGGTGTTTACAGACTGCTGCATAGCCTGCAAACCCTCCTGAAATGAATCTGCTTGCTGCTGGATCAGCTCAGTTTGCCTCTTCTGATTTTCCAACATCCCGCGTATCACTCCTAACATGGCGGCTTCATCCACACGCCTCTGATACGTCTTGAAATTCTTATCTGCCATGGTCCTGAAATCAAAACAAACAACATTAGCATGATGATAGATTCAATATATAAATCAAGGCTAGAACTCTAAGATACTTAAATAGAGTGCTGCATTATAGCTATGCCGCGGTATCATAGCCGCAATTACTTAACTCCACCCAAGTCGCCTAAGTCCTAGAGATAACAAGAAGTTAGGTTTTCGAGTTAACAATGCAAAGTAAGTTTGCATGTCGACATGATCCGGAAGAATGATTCAAGGATGGTAAAACGGTCAAAGTGGCAGGACATGTTTCCTAATCACGGGTATCCTGATTCGTGTATCGGGTGCAATACCCAACTACAAAGAATCAACCCAATTAACCTATGGCTCTGATACCAAAAGAACCATGTCACGCCCCGCTTCCCAGAGTACGCAAGATTGGGCACGTGACATAGCCAACCATGCTACCTGTGGGTAGGAAGCATCCATCCACAGTCACATTACGGTTGTAAGGATATCAAGAACAAGATAAAACTAATCTAATACATGTCCAAATCCATAATAACAAGAATCAATAAACAATAAGTGCGGAAGCTAATGATCCAATACAATGAATAAAAAGTGCGTCCCATAATGCGGGCTCACATCTGGAAATGAAAAGAAATAAATAAACTAAATCCTAAGGACTCACTGTTCAGCCTGCTGGCTGAAGTACTCCTGCTCGGTCGTCGACAGTGGTACGGAATCTGGGCCATGCAAAACCCAGACGTCAGCACGTCATGACATCAAGTATATAGCATAAACATGGTAATAAGCAATGCAAGTATGAACACGAATAAAGCAGTAATAACAAGCAGGGTAATGTGCAATGGTGACTAAACTGTCGTATCAGGTTTTCTACTCTATAGTCTTTGAAACCAATTGATGAATCGTCGATGTAACTCAATAGTATCCCGTGCGTGCCCGGGACCACGGTCATGACCCTCGGGGCTGAATCCGAGACGTGCCGCTAAGCAGTAAAAGGTAGTAGGATGGACGAGTGATGTCAGCATCAACACTCCGGAGCTGGCCAAGCCCGTAAGACTGATCAGAACAATGTATCGAACTGTTGAGTTACAAGTCGGTTTCACCTTTGATTTCCCCATACCCCCAAACTATGTATGTCAGGTCAGGTATTCAGTAGTCAAGGACTAATGCCAACACAAAATCAAGTAAAAGTAGATCTGTCTGGATCGACAGCAGGAATGGTCAGGTTTGTCGGCATTAGGCATGAAATCATGAAACAAGTAATGTCATGGTACAACAGGATGAGTCGGTATGTATGTATATGTCAGGTGTAGCAGGGTCAGGCCAATATGTCGTGCAATCGGGTAAGTGCTCACAACAGGTATACAAGCCAAAATGAACAACAGCAGGAAACAGTAATTTACCACAATATTCCATATAATCACAGTGATGTTTGTATTCTCTTATTAACAGGTTCAATCATCTTTAGGGTGCAATAGCCACAAGGTAAATCAATATCCACAATTCTGAAGTAATGAAGCTACAGGAATTTACATTAGGTATAATAATTGTTTCGTGAATGATTTAACAGTTTAAGCAGATATGATTCAGTCGTTTTATTTAGTTAAAGCATGGATTGATGTGGGTTAATTAATTACGAGGAACTGTTGTAACAATTCCATTATAAAGATAACTGCAATAATATGATATCGAATGCCATCATTAAGTTGTGGTATTAAGTAGTATGAGTTCAATTGCGTGGCAAGACTAGATCTCGCACACTAGCATGTTCAAGCAAGTATTCAGATACTTGCATCGACGGTTCTGCAATCTGGAACACGGATGCGATGTCAGCAGAAAATGCGATATGAAAGCACGGGCCACGGATCGAGTCCCAACAGAGATCAACGGGATCACACGGACCAGGGGGCTTCGCTGGAGCGTCGGGTTCGCCAAGACGGCACGGTCGGATTCCGGCAACGACAAAAGTAGCGAAGTTAGCAATACGATAGGATACACGCGAATAACGACCAGCAAGGGGGATGATTTGCACAAAGGAAAGATGGGAAGGCTTACAGAGAGATATACCAGGTGACTCCGGCGGGCTAGACGGCGCCGGGACGCCGGCGAGGCAACGGCGGCGGCGGCTGCAAGGGCTGAAAGCCTCGGGGTGTGCGGGAGAAGGTGCTGCGGCGAGTGGAGGAAAGGGTCGTCGGCTCTGGTGGTCGAGGGGGAGAAGGAGGTGGCCCAGGTGACGACGTCGAGGTCGCCGGTGCGTTCTCCGGCGAACAGCGGAGGGTAGGCGATGGGTTAAGGGTCGGCTGTAGGTTGGTGGTGGTCCAGCGAGGAGAGGAGGGAGGTGATGCCGAGGTCGCGACGAGGAGGGTGAGAGGGAGTCGTGGGAGGCGTCGGCGGCGAGAGGCGGCGTCAACGTCGGCTCTGCAGGGTTGGAGGCGACGTCGGGGGTTGGGTGCAGTTGCGGGAAAGAGCGGGCGAACGAGGGGATGGAGGTGCGGTGAGGTCGACGAGGTGGTGACGGCGACGGCGAGGTCGTGAGGAGGTCGGCGGTGAGGTCGCGAGGCTAGGGTTAGGGTTTGAGGCGGTTTCTCGTGAAGAAGATGGGTTGGGGGAAGGCGGCTGCGTGCATGGGTTTTAAATAGAGGAAGAGAGAGAACGAGATTGGAGAGAGAAAGAAAGAGAGATTGAGGGAGGAGAGAGAGAGAGATAGAGAATAGAGAGAGAGAGATGATAAGGGTCCACGAGGGATTTATTTCCCTCGTGATTGGCTGAAAGGAAAATCTTAAGAAAGATTTAAATGAGATTTGAGGTAGAAAAGTAACAGTATAACATAAATTCTGGTTTTATAATATTTAATTAAAATGAGCATTTTCGGCGCTAAATGAAACATTTCCAAATCGCGTCCGGGTTACGTCCAAATGCTCCAAATTCAAATTATAGGATTTTAAGCGGGTTCCAAATTTTGAAAAGAGGTGTTTAGTGATTAAAATTCATGCCCCAAAGTCGGACACTTGCATGCGCGCGTAGTCGTCCAAACTTACCCGTTTAGCCGAACGGAACGGAATCTCGACACGCGGACGCTACCACGCGACTAGTGGCGACGAGTAGGACAACATGGACACTTTAAATTTCATTTTAGGAGTTAAAATTTGTTAGGTGCCAAAATGACTTAACCGGTTAAAATTTAGCAATAAACACCAGAAAATCAGGAAAATTGGAATGAGCAGTAGACAACCCTCAACTAGTAATATAAATAGTATTATTGGGCTCGGGTGTTACAGTTAAGCACTTATTTGGGCTCTGTTTGTTCAGCCATTTCTTTTTATGCAAAAGTGCTAAGCACTTATTTGACGCTCTGACACTCGCATGGGTGTCATGTGAAGTATTTAATTATGGGCGCCGCCCAATGAGCGCTGAGCGCTCTGCCACTTTGGCTGTTTATGAAGTACTAGGAACTTTTCTTTTTTCTTTTCTTTTTTGGTGGCGCACACATGAGAAGAACGTGAGGCGCTGGTCGCTGCCCAATCAATGCTAAGCACTCAACCGCTCTTATTATTTTTGTGGCGCCCATGTGAAAAGCACATGAGGCGCTGGGCGCTGCCCAATCAATGCTAAGCACTCAGCTGTTTTGGTTATTTATGAAGTGCTAAGCACTCTTTATGTGGCGCCCACGTGAAAAGCACGTGAGGCGCTAGGCCCTTTTGAATAGGGGCGCCCACATGGGAAATACGTGAGGCGCTAGTTTCTTTTATATGGAGATTTAATCTTTGTTGATATTTTTAGAGAACTTAAATCTCTGTTAATAGTATTTTGACCATTAACGATCACCAAGAGCAATATTTTGAGGATCTTAGATCGGTTTTTTGTAAAGAACTAAGTTCTTAATTTGAAGGAACTAAGTTCCTAAAGTATTATGGACTCCGTGTTTTTTTTATATTCTTGTATCCATATTCTTCTCTGAATCTTTGATTCTCAAGAACAACATCTTCCCGATGAGAATTAAATTCTCAACCTGTGTGAGACTTGTCTTGTGGATCTCAGATCCAAAGACAGAACTAAGTTCTTTTGAAATGGTTAAACCCTTAGATGTGATATTGTAGAGATATTTTGATCTCTATTCTTTACTTAGAGTTTCGAGAATGAAACTCTTCTTCTTTTCTTGAGAAATGAGTTCTCTTTTCTTTTGGAAGTTTTTTGTATTTTTTTTAAAAGCTTATGAGGGGTTTCCTCTATTCTTTTTTTTTTCTCCGTGTTGTGGTCTTCTGTGTACTTCTCTCTCCTTCCCTGAGACTTGAAGTCTCGGGTCCTTTATATAGTGAAGGAAAGTTTGTTACTTAATTCTAAGAAAATCTTTCATTGAAAGATTCCAATTGATTTAATTGGACTCAAAAATAAGTCGGAGAATTCTATCCGGCATTGAATCTTTGATCCAAGGACTTCTGTTTTTTATGGAATATAATTTTTGTTTTTAACGAGATTGGGAAAATATTTTCCCCAATACATAATTTATTCTGTAAAACGATGATTTTTTAATCACCATTGGATTTTTAATCTAAGAGTTCTCTGTTTTACAAAGAGCATTCTTTCTTATTTAGAAAGATTGAGAGAATATATTCCAAAATAGAATTTTATTCTATAATTTGATTTTTGATCCAACCGAGAGTATCATTCTTATTTTTAAAAAGATTTGGGAAATGTTTTCTCCCAACTGAATTTAATTCTGTATTTTGATGATTTATCATCTCCATTGGATCTTTAATCCAACGGCTCTGTTTAACAGAGAGTATTGTAGAATTTAATTCTACCTGGGAGCTAGTGCTCACGTGTTGTGCACGTGGGCGGCACTTAAGAATTTAATTCTTATACTGGGTATTTATGTGTGTCACGACCCGAAATGGCACGTGACTGGCACTTGAATCATAGGAAGTCTATACGACCCCATCTAATTCAAGTAAGCCAAAAATCCCAGAAATCTAAACCATTTTAAATAAGAAGTGACGAAAACATTTATTAAAACAAGGGGTTTTTAAATAACATAAGCCGAATATGCATTTTAAAACCTCAAGTCTTTTCTGAAAATTTCGGCAGAGTTTCCTTTGTAAATACTAACCCCAAAAGGGGTACAACAAGCATAATATGAATAAAGGCATCCCCAAGCGGGAGCTAGCTCTTCGTCAATCGACGGTCACAACCACGAAAAGAATATAATATACAATGCCGAAGGGCGAGGATCAAAACTCAAAGAAAACTCAAAATCATCAAGAAAACCATAATAATACAAGCGTGACTCTACGGTCGAAAGAATAATACACTGGTTTTCTAAGTCTGAAACAATATACAAGTCTAGTTGATGGAGTTACTAGATACAACTGAATGTAAATAAAATACAATGGTGGTCACGATGCAAGTGAACCCGCCTACCAAAGCAAATCACCCGGAATGGAAGCAGTGTGCCAGCAAAGCCGCAATGAAACCTGTACGGCAAAACCTGCAAGAAACTGTGGCACAACGGGGGTGAGTTGCCAACTCATGAGTAGAAAACATCACAGAGCAGAAATCGTATGTATGACTCCATCCTAGGTCAATACGATCAGTAATATATATATATATATATATATATATATATATATATCCCCAATATGATAAAGTCTGAAGCATGAAAAGGTGGAAAGGGTAAACATCATACCAAGTGTAATACTAAGTGCTCGTGTCAGTGCCCCAGGTAGCAACATATCATAAACATGAGGTATGATCAATGTAATCATCATGAAATCAGTGTCAACTATATTATGAAGTCTATAAGTATGTGGATATCATCCAACTATGTAATCAATGCCTGTGTGCATGTGGATCTCGTCCACGTGTCAACCAATGACATAACAACATCATGCATGTAAAAGTCATAAAAGCAAATGCATGAAAGTATGAGGATATAAATCAACGTGTGTCCCTCACGGCACATCAAAATCCTGGAACCTGAGTGTCCAGTATCGACACTCGAAAACGTCATGAAACATGTGCCTCAGCATCGGCACGTAAATCCTCATATATCTCAGGCGGCGTACACCCTGATCGGCCCTCATATCCATCTCACTACTCCGGTCGGTATCCTCCGGATAACCGCCGAGTCCATATACTATCACCGGTAGGTAGTGCTCCTCTGCCAGGCTCACCGTCTAACACTACGAGTCTTCTTGCCCCGGGATACCTCACCGGTTCCACCATGTACCCGCAGACAGTGCCTACCGCTCCTCGAATCGGGTTTCACATGCCACTCTCAGAACCGAGAAAACACATGGTGGACGCACTGAAATATCATATCAAGCGTACCGGGTTTTTTAAACAATACATACTCTCTTTTAAAATAACTACGATTCCCAAATCTAGAAACATCATGGAAACAACATATCTCAATGCGCATAATCATAAAACATGATGTATGCGACGTATAATAAAAATGTAAGCATATCAGTATATCATGCAACATAAAACAGTAATATGCACATATCAAGAGAAAGCCGCTCTTTTAAATGAATCCAGTTTAAAAATTTATCATGCAATTCCCAAATCTCTAAAATCAAGCCAGAATCATCTATGTATGTGCAAATGTGTATGTATGCAAGCATGAGTGTACAATATGTGTGTACGCAAGTATGGGTGTACAATATGAATGTACACAAGTATGTCATGCAAGGAGTCATATCATGATGCAACAATCCTACTGTGTAGTGACATGGCAATTATCGATGATGAACTGTGTGAGCCGGCAAGTAGGTGTACGTGGAACATACGCATCATCGATAATGGTGCTGGTGTCCTGACCGCATGGGTTTAATTTAACAATAAACATATTTAAACAAGCAATGCGATGCGAATAGCAAGAATATGCGGAAAATGAATAATAAACACAACAGTGAAGAATCTCCATCAATATATATATATATATATATATATATATGTCATACAGTTTTTCCATTTGAAATAACACGAATCGTGGTGTTTAGAAAAATAAGGGCTACGGTGTTTTTAGGAAAATATGCCTCTTTTGAGAATATCCGTAGAATCCCTTGGCCAGTCTTTAAAATACTCACGATTCGTTAGTTTTGAAATAGGTATGATTCAAGTCTTGTCTAACATCGGGTAAACTACAGGACAACCGAACAGTCTAACCGAAAGGGTAAGGGAAAACCACCTAAATCTGAGTCGATATATATAAATATAATAGTCGGTGATCCCGTCTCAATAGTATCACATACGATACAATATACAGTATGACATCCTCGAGTCAAGAGTGCGGATCTATCATCAATATATAGCTCGTACGGTAAATCGATCGTACGGCATCCCAAATCTGGGTACGGGTCGAATATCACATTTATCTCATCATTTATCCGGTATCCTTATCATCATATCTCATGAACTGGGGTACTGATCTAAGTCTAGTACAAACTGATACCATATGCATATATATGCGTGTATGAAAACACATGCCTGAAGGCCCGCTAAAATCTCATGCCGTATCTCACAATACGAAACAAAACATATCACCGATCTCATAGCATCATACCCAATCTCATCGACTCATCTCTAAATACCATATACAGTCCTCATCATCCATGTGTAGGTATACGTATATATATATATACACGGTCCCATACCTATGTATCTGTGTATATATATACATATCCCCATATACGTACAAGTATAACAAAGTAAACATGAGTGTGCGTGTGGGTGTAAACCTCATTCAAGGGTTCGCGATTAAGAAGCTAAACTATGTTACTTTTAACTATCCTAAACTAAACCATGAACACGAAATCATATCTTGATAATCATCCACGTAACATAAAACACATATATAACCATATATATACATATAAGCTATATTACGAACTGCGGGGGTGTTATACGCCATCCACCCAACTTCACTCGTAGATATATATCTACTCACATTGCTCTTCGCTTGCCGTTGCCGACGTCGCCACGCGCTTTCTTGTCGTCTCGAAGTCCTCGTGGGGGTATCTACACATCATAACGTATCGTGCCGCATTAAAACCCAATTCAAAACCAAAACGATACACTAAAAGCCAATAGGTTAGAACCTATGGACTACGCCTTCAAAACCACCAAACAACCCTCGATATAGACGTACAAACGTCAAGTGATCGAGATAAAACACAAATACTAAAATCCAGAATCCAAAATAAGAAAAATATAACCCCGAATCAAAACAGCAACTCATGAATTTAGTCCCAGATTTTACCCTAAGTTAAAATAGCCAATTTTGCATACGTGTAGGGTCTAGTTTACAGGTAATAGAGCCATGAAGCAAGAATGACACCAGAACTCCAAGGTCTGGCCGCAATTTGCGGCCAGAATGATATTATTTGCGGCCTGGTGTGGATAGTTGGGTCTCGGGTCTTTAGAGTATGCTCTATATCACCTGCACATCTCTCTGTGTTTGCTAAATAATTTTCTAGGTCTCCGGGTGTTAGCAGATATCCAAAAACCATCACAATTTCCATAATTTTCAGTATCGGCAGAATTCTAAGTTTGCACTTGGGGGTTAAGTCCAGGTTCCAGTTCAATATACCATCACAAAAAGGGGGTTTAAGGTCACTATAAGCCTCAATTGCATATTTGGAAACAATTCAAACCCTAATCCCTAACTTAGAATTTTCAAAGTTCACTAAACCACACAATATCGATTCTAAACTTGTATGGATACATAAGGAATTGAAATACTAATCTAATGGTGCAGAAATTACCTCATTTGGCAACTCAAGAAATTTCTTGAGTTGCCCCAAGTCTTCAAAATCCGAATTTTCTTGGTCCAAAGGGTTTGTGAGAAGCTTGTGCATGATTTTAATGAAAGGAGTGAGGTGTTTTGAGGTGGCAAATGAGGTGTTTTGAGGATGAAGAGGAAGGGGGAGAGGGAGAAGCATCCATGGAGTTAAGGGAGAGAGAAAGAGATGAAGAAAATGAGGGGGACAAATGGGTATGGTTCTCTCTTGACCCCTCACACTCTCCCACTTGCCCATGCTTCATTTTTTTTATCATTTTCTCTTTTTTTTCTTTTGTTTTCTTTTCTCTTCTTTGTTCTCTTCTCTCATCTAAAACCAACCCAAAATAAGAAAGCCACGTAGGAAAATGTAACACAAATGTAAAAATGATATGGTGCATGTTTTGCATAAAATAAGCTTAATGCGCGATTAACGATATTTAACCGCGATTAGCATTAAAATAGGGTATAATAAATCATAAAATTTCATAATTTGCTTAAATCCAATAAAGCACCCTCATTTCAGTAATTTGTGTAATTTTCCAAATTTTTTCCCGATTTATCGGTATTTAATTATACCACATTATTAAAATATTCACAATATTTATTATTTAATTATAAAAATTCCTAAAAAATTATTTTATTTTTCTGAAATGTTACAATCTTCCCCCCTTAAAGAAATTCGGTCCCCGAATTTAAATTTAAACCCCTCAATACTAAAACATTTCAGTAAAATGGCCATGTCCTCGGGGCTCCGAAATCATAAATACATAAAGCATATCGTAGCGCAATACACGCGTATGAAAAACGAGTGTATAAACCAAAATCAAAACTCCATCAAGCATCCCGCAATCATCGGAGTTATGGCGAAGACACCAATGTCAAAGCCCAAAACGAAAATCAACATGATATACATCAACTATGCATGTAAACAACATTAAAACATCTTAAAGGAATGCACGCCAAACTCTTTTCATGTTGTTGTGCGATACGCGTATCGCGGCACAGTGGCGGATGTCTATTGTAAGAAAATAACTATATATATACTATCTTTAGTTTTATATGTATGTCCCGCCGTTTTTGAAAATAATTTAGAAGGGTTTCCTTTATAAAATGTTTCATGTCATCTCAGACACGTAGGTAAATACTGAGGCTATAGCTCCCTTTTTGGAAATCCCTTCGATAGCTATCAATGCATGCAAAATATATCCAGATACTGTCCTCTGACTAGTCCTGCTCAGTATGAAAACAAATAGCAAATATCATAAAAACGTACTGCTCCATAAGAAATCAATCCTAAAATGTGTATATGAATGCTACGTGCGTCTGATGCGCACGGAAATCGAAACCCATGAATGTGCCATACATGTGCACAGAAACAATATCTAAGTGCATCGGGTGTGCACGAAACATCTGTCAAGGGCAACGGGTGTGCCTGACAACAATATCAGGTGCATCTGATAAGCACGAAGAATCTCGATTTAGTGCATCTGGTATGCACCAAAATCGCATCTCATAACATGCGCCCAACATATACGAAAATTCAAATCAGGTGCATCCATCCTGCATGAATAAAATCTAAATCATATGCATTCAACATGCACGAAATCCCGAAATCCAATATCAAGCGCCGAACATGCGTAATATCCAATCCGGTGCACAATGTGCACAAAACAAATATCGAGTATCACAATCGGAATTGACGGTATACAGCATATTTCAATCCAAATCCAAATCAGGTATACCGTGGTATATAATCTCACATCCATGTGCATCAGTGTGCACAAAAGCAGATCAATACAAAAAGTGCATGAAAACTATGCCGAAAGCATAAGTCAAATCACATGCATAACATGGGTATGAACTCAAAAATCAATATCTCGAATGACATCAAATCGAAGTCATGTGCAACTGTGGTGCACAAAATCTTAATCATGCAAATAAATCGTCCATAATATCAAATCAAAGATGGCGGAAATAGTCCCGCTCTAGCACATCCTCTAAGATCTCTGGCCAACTATCATGGTCACTCATAACACGTCTCGTCGACGATGCCGAACTCTGGCCTGCTGGGTGTGCACAATATGACCGCTCCTGGGTCCAAGTCTTCCCGTATATTATTCCAGAAAGGTCCTGTCGAGGTCTCTCCCAAATCTCGTTTTTGCCGAACTGCCCGGAAGTTATCACCCTTTACTATATCAATTTCTGATTTCGGAACGGCTGCATACTCATCGCGATTCCTTCTGGAAGATATATCATATACAACGCCTCTGCATGTGTATCACATCTCTGATGTCAGCGGAGTGGAACGTCATCTCATCAAGATCTCGTACGAACCGCTTACTCCCCTTTTCTATAATGTCGACTGATTCGGACTCGTCTCTCCGTGGCTGCATGGACTTCGCTCCAACGGCTATACTCGTATCTGGAGTCTCCCAAGCAATGTATCCCATCACATGATATCCGAATGATGTCGAACCTTTCGATCAATTCGTCAAAGTTCCATAATCCCCCAAGAGCTCAACATCTTGGGTACAGTTTAATAGTATTCCAATACATGCCACAGTACCTTTGGACCAACCGTAGAAGGGCAAACCTAAGCCTCACTAATGGCACCGCTGAACTTCCGCAAACCCTAAGGTTTCAAAGCGTTCTCATGGTCATTATATCGAGTTAGGGTTTCATTCTTCTAGAGGGTCCATAGCATTACTTGCATTTGTCTCTGAATACTTTAAACTTTAAAAATGGGCTTCTGACATTCAATCGTCTCTATAGACTCCCAACGTACCTGCGTGAAGTCGTCTCTAGCTGGAATCAATCAATTTGATGACCTCGTATCGGGGTAGGCAACGAATCACTTGTTCTAGTCCTTCCTCCATGGGTGATTAGCGATCTTCTATCATATCTCTAAATATACTCGTGCGGCAATAGCTCCAAACATCTGGGGCGATATCTCGTTATTCGCAGCAACAACTGGCTCATTGTCCGCACGCTGAACAGTGCCTCATTCATCGAATAATCGGTGCATCGATGGTCATCACATTCTGGCTGGCTTCTAGCAGTAGCCTGATCCTCTGGTGTTGATCTGCACGTCCGAGAAATCTCGTAAAATCGATCCATCAAATGCTCATGGCGCGAAAACACAATAAAATGACACCTCAATGAAATCGTGTGTCCCTGGAATCACGCCCTGGTCAGTCCTCGTCCGTGACGAGCTCGTGCTGACGCAACTCTAGCCGTAGCTCTCTCTGCCCGTGTAATCGTGGCAGCAAATACCATAAACCAATATCGATGAGGATAGATCATGAATAAATATAATACTATGCAAGTGATCAGTCGAAAATATTGCATTCTTAACACATCAATTTCCTTACAATTTGTAATCATCTAAAGGTGTTTGGTATAAATATAGCACATATTAGCAATTCGTCTGCAAAATATCAAATAACATGTGTTATACATTATAACCGGCATTATGAGAGAAATTGTGTGTTTATTACTACACGCATGATCTTTTGTGTATCAACACTTGTCTAGAGATTGTGTGCAGGAAATTCTCCAGGTTAAAGAGCCGGAATTACAAAAGTGCTGATAAAACGCATCAAGTCCAAGACTTAAGATCTGGCAGTAAACTAGAAAGAATTATAAGATTACAGGCATCAAAAGAAAACCTTAAAGACAACATCAGAATTACCCTGGAAAAATAATGCAGAAAGCTCCTCAAACGGCCGCGGATCCGCGGCTGAGTCAGGCCGATCCGCCGCGAATCCGCGGTCGAGTTAACTCATCGGCGGTTGGTAATTTTCCCCGAGGCCTCCTTTCAACTGCCAAGCTTCTCCAAGACGCTTCGAATTTTGTAGATTTCTTCAGAAGCTTCCCTTCTAACAGCCAAGCTTCTTGTGCAAGCTTAATACCTACCAAGCTTCTCATGCAAGCTTCATAACAACCAAGCTTCCAAGGGAAGCTAGACCTAGCTTCTAGGGTCAGCTAAAGAAAAAGCTATAAAAAGGGACCTAGGGCTTCATTAATTGGGTTATTGAATATTGAGCCAATTTGCGCAAGTTGAGTGACACAACTTGCAACTCAAAACCCTAGCCAAAATCCACTTTCAAAAGCCAAATCAAGATTCATCGATTACCAAATCAAGAAAACATTCAACGAGCCTTCGAAACAACGCCCATCTTCATCCGAGAAAGAGATCCACGACGATCCGCGACTCAAGAAGACCGAAGCGAAGCTAGTTTCGACGATTTAGTTCCTCCTCAAATCTTGTAGTTTTTGAGTGAATTGTACCTAAACGTTGATAAATAAAAGGTGAAAATTCTAAGAACTTGCTTTTCTTTACATTCTTGCATTATGAAGAGTTATAGATTCTTGATTCTTTTCTTTTTCATGATGTTTGAGTGAAAATTCTGCTTGTAGCGGAATCGAGAGAATGAGTAGATGATGATGATTAAATTCTTGAACGATTCTTAAGTCTTATGAGTTTTGTAAACTTTAGGAAATTGAATCATCGAAAACCTAATTTGAGCAAGATCACTTTCTTGAATGTTTTCACTCCAAATTAGAGATCAACGATCGGTGATTTAATTTGCTAGAGGCTAGAATTAGAATGATTATCAATAAAAGGATAAGAGATGATGATGGAGAAATTGATTCTTGATTCTAGATCTCTATTTTCTTTATGTTTCTTGAAATGAAAACTCACAAATCTTGAATCAATTTTCGTGCAATTTTCTTTTATCTTTTAATTTTCAACTCAACTAAAACGATAACGAACAAATCACACTTTCTCAGTGGACGATCCGCATTCACCGACGAAACTACAATAGACACCGTCAATTGATTGCGGTATAAATTTCTTTGGTTGTGAAACATTTCTAAATACACACGAAGATACAATCAATCAAATGGCGCCGTTGCCGAGGATAGTGTGCTAATTTGTTCGTTTTTGTTAATTGAGTTGAAAATTTTATTATTACATCAGAATTTTTAGATCAAAGCTCGCATCAAATGCTTACGATATGTTGTGAATTGCTGCAAGGGAATCTGGAATCTCTGGAGCGAGAGAAAAAAATTTCAGAGCATCTCATATAGTTCAGTGAGCCAACTGGAGCATCTGCACCAACTTTTGTGCAGAGATCTCAACATCAGACCGTGCATCCGCGGCTGTAGGTAGCATATTGCGGCGGTTCCGTGGTATTCTAGCTGCTTCAGTGTACCAAATTTCTCTGGTATATTCTGTACTTTCTTATCTCCTCCCTGCTCTGTCCATTAACCAATTTCTGCAGGATTCTTTGCAAAAATTCGCAGCGCCGCAAAAAGAAAAAAATTGTTGCGTATTTGATCTTGGTTGTTTGGATTTTTAACACGGAAATTAAGGGGCAAAGACCAAATTCAGATTAGGTGGGGAGTTCATTACCCTTCCTAAGCCCCAAAAATCACAAACTTGCATCCGCATCACCCTCATTAACTATAAAATATCTAGACAAGACTCTAAGGACCGTCGCGCTCACTTAGGACAGAAGAAGGTCGTGGGTAATCTATTGCTTATCCATGTTTCTTTTGTGGTGTCTAAGGAAAGTGTGTCTAAGGAAAGTGGTTACTTAATTAGGCCCGCTACTTACATAGTGGAGAACCTCCCACTTACCTGGCCATAGAAGGGGAAAAGAGGCAGTAGAGGATCCATCTTGCGACTTGTCTTATGAAAGTGTAAGAGCGGTCTAGAGACTTGACCTAGGTGACCACTAGAATTAGGGTTGCTTGTGCATTGTTTGTATTTTTCAAAAATCCGTCTTTTTCAAACCAAACACCAACTCATCTTTTCCCTAATTATCACTTAACGCTGCCACTTGTGCTAAACCATTTAGTGCATGCTCGGCTGGACATGGGATTCTAGTGCCCATCTTGTCCGCGTTCCTCCTATCGATTCCGAAGTCGGTATTTCTACGTCTACTTTTTCTTCACCCACCACCACACCCACTTCATTGGACGGTTCTCCATCGAACTTCTTTAACACTACTCTGTCACCGTCCACAGGTGTGCAGAATCCGCCCCGCATCTCTCTCCAAGAGAGATGTTCCCCTATGCGAAGTCCTCTTTCGACCTGTCTCACCATTCTACCAGCCAATGGGGACAATTTTTAAATCAAACCACAATACATCAATTTTTTACCAAAATATCACGGTCTCAAGTCTGAAAACGCATACGTCTTTATTACCAAATTTGAAAATGTATGCACTATGATGGGTACTTCACAGCTTTCTGTGGATACTATGAGATTACGTATTCTCCCGTTTACATTGTGCGATATAACCGAGAAGTGGCTTTATAACACAGCCGCACATTCTACTTCGAACTGGGGAGAATTCATAACAGCTTTCCTAAAGAAATTCTACCCTAATCATACGACATCTCGAGTCCGTAGCGAAATAAATCAATTTACCCAGCTTCCAAATGAACCATTCTCGAAGTGTTTTGAACGCTTCAAGGATCTGTTAGTTCAATGTCCTCATCACGGAATTCCTAAATGGGATCTGTGCAGAATCATATATGAGGGCATTAATCTTACAACAAAACAGACCCTTGAATCCATATGTCAAGGCACCTTCATGAATAAAGATGATGGTGAAGCCTGGAGATTTTTAGAAGATTTCTCTGAAAGAACTTTACAGTGGGAAAGTGTAAACCAGTCATCGTCTAGGAGGGGCATTCACCAGCTTGATGTTTCCATAGGAGTTAGAGCTGAAATGGCAGCAATGCAAAAGAAACTCGAAACTATGGAACATAAATTTTTAGCAGCCTCCCTAAATCAGATGTCACTCTCCAAAACTGTCTGTGGATGCTGCTCTGATCCATCTCATCTTACGGAAGAATGTCCATTGAATTCTCCGTTTCAAGGTCAAGAGCATACCAATGCTGATTTCCAACAAAGACCTAGAAACGATCCGTATTCTTCCACTTATAATCAGGGTTGGAGGAATCACCCTAATTTTGCTTGGAACCAAATCACAAACTCAAAACACGGTTCCAAACCAAAATAATTTCCAAAGGGGTCCTCCACCACAACAGCAACCACTTCAAATAAGTCAGCACCCCTACCAATCACAAAACTTTCAAAATCCGGTCAACACACCTGCACCGTATAATCCTTTGCAATTGACCGGTACTGATGACTCCTCTTCACTCGCACAAACCATGAATTTGCTTCTTACAAATTTCATGCAAGTTTCGGCTGAGGTTAAGTCTTCTGTCGATGATATAAAGAAAAACTCTGCCTCCCAAGCTGAAAGTATAAAATCGACGGAAGCACAAGTTGCTCAATTAAAAGCCGAGATGAGTGCTAGAGAGAAAGGAAAACTTCCGTCTCAACCCCTACCGAATCCTGGACATTCACAACACTACAATGTGAATGCAATTACAACGTTGAGATCTGGAAGAGTGCTGAATAATCAAGTTGCGGAAAAGATTGATAATCATGAAGAATTAATCAATAACACCCCGACTTCCACTTCCATTTTTCCTTCCACATCCGCTTCTACTTCTGACCCTAGTTCGTCTACCCCACCATTTTCTTGCGAGCCTATTCTTCATTTTCCTCAAAGCTCGAACCCTTAGCATACCTCTTCTATTCCACCAAAGACAATCCCCACTTCTATTCTGGGATCAGTTCCACACACACCACCTTCTCCGATGTTGGACCCAACTCTTATTGCTAAAGCTCCTTATCCGAATCGGTTAAGGGAAAACAAATCGAGTCCACATATGGAGAAGATTATGGAAATGTTCAAACAGGTTAACATCAACATCTCTCTACTAGATGCTATTCAACAAGTCCCCGCTTATGCAAAAATTCTCAAAGACTTGTGCACTAGGAAAAGGAAGACTAAAGTGCCCAAAAAGGTTTTCATGACTAATGATGTTAGCACTTTTTTACTCCACAGTTACCAAAGAAACGTAAGGACCCAGGATATCCTACGATCTCGATTTCTACTGGGGGTAAAAACATTAACCGTGCTTTGCTTGACCTGGGTGCAAGTGTTAACCTGCTTCCATATTCTGTTTACGAGCAGTTAGGGATTGGAGAGTTGAAACCAGCTCATTGCACTCTCCAAATGGCAGACCGTTCAATCACCAAGCCTAGGGGTGAACTGGAGAATGTGTTGATAAAATTCGGGGAATTCATATTTCCTGTGGACTTTATTGTTCTCGATACACAAGCTGTAGCAAACCCACAAAACCAAATTCCGGTGATTTTAGGTCGACCATTCCTTGCCACTTCCAATGATGTCATTAACTATCGAAACGGTTCTATGAACTTATCTTTTGGAAAAACGACAATTGAACTGAACATTTATAAAATTGGAAGTCAGCCGTCTGAACCCTCTGCTCATATACTTGATGTTTGTTCTGTCCACGAGATTGCTCCCGAAAGTTGCGAAGTTGATGAACTTTGCTTTGAAGATCCCGACGACACTAGCATATCAATATTTGATCTTGTACATCTTAGTGAGAAAACTCTTTCCATCCTTAAGTCTGACACTCTTGACTCTTCACCTTCCGAGTCTGCATCTTTTGCAGGATACGAGCTTCTTTGTGACTCTGAATATCATTCTTTTACCCCACCTTCTATACTTTCTCCGCCGGCATTAGATCTCAAACTTTTACCTTCTCATCTTAAATATGCATATTTAGGTGAGAATGAGTCTCTACCTGTTATCATATCAGCTTCTCTAGCCTCAGAGCAAGAGAATGCGCTTTTAACGGTATTGAGATCTAATAGGCAGGCGCTTGGTTGGACTATGGATGACATCAAAGGGATTAGTCCCTTGATTGTTGAACATCATATACATCTGATGGATGAAGCCAAGCCAACCCGAGAACCACAGAGATGGTTGAACCCCGTCATGAAGGATGCGGTGAAGAAAGAAATCGTCAAATGCCTTGACAGTGGTATCATTTACCCAATCTCCGATAGCCAATGGGTAAGTCCAATTCATGTAGTCCCTAAGAAATCTGGCGTTACGGTCATAACAAATGAGGCAAATGAGTTAATACAGACACGCACTCAAACTGGGTGGAGTGTATGTATTGATTATAGAAAACTCAATGCCGCAATAAGGAAAGACCACTTTCCTCTACCTTTCATTGACCAGATGTTGGAACGCTTAGCTGGACATGAATACTATTGTTTCATGGACGGATACTCTGGCTATAACCAGGTCCCTATTGCCAAAAAGGATCAAGACAAAACCACATTTACTTGTCCTTTTGGTACTTTTGCTTATAAACGCATGCGCTTTGGGTTATGCAATGCTCCCGCTACATTTCAGCGGTGTATGATGGGGAAATTCTCGGACATGGTTGAGAATTTTCTGGGGATTTTCATGGACGATTTCTCGATATTCGGAGATTCTTTTGCTGACTGCCTATCTCATCTTGACGCAGTTCTTACTCGTTGTAAAAAGAAGAACTTAACCTTGAATTGGGAAAAATACCATTTCATGGTCCAAGAGAGAATTGTGCTTGGACATGTGATTTCACGAAAAGGCATTGAGGTTGACAAAGCTAAAATAGATGTCATTCAAAACCTTCCTCATCCCAAATGCGTCAAGGATATACGACCTTTCTTGGCCATGCAGGCTTTTACAGGAGATTCATTAAGGATTTTAGCAAAATTGCTAGACCTTTAACTCTTCTCTTGGCCAAGGACACAACCTTTCACTTTGACTCGGATTGTGATGCAGCATTTGACTCACTCAAACACTCTCTCACTACAGCCCTCGTTCTATCTTCTCCAGATTGGAACCACCCTTTTGAGCTAATGTGTGATGCATCAGATTTTGCAGTTGGTGCAGTCTTAGGACAACACATTGAAAAGATGCCACACATGATCTATTATGCAAGTAAGACCCTGAACGATGCTCAAATTAACTATACAACTACCGAAAAAGAAATTTTGGCAGTTGTATTCACATTAGAAAAATTCAGGCCTTACTTGATTGGATCACCTATTGTTGTGTACACTGACCACTCCGCCTTGAAACATCTTTTGGCGAAGAAGGATGCTAAAGGTAGGCTAATACGTTGGATCCTTCTATTATAAGAATTTGATCTTGTTATTAAAGATAAGAAAGGATGTGAAAACTTTGTAGCCGACCATCTTTCGCGCATCTCTTCTTCACCTGTGACCCTGCCGATCAATGATTCTTTTCCGGACGAACAACTCTTGAATGTATCCGACGAACCTTGGTTCAGGGATATTGTGAATTATCTTGCTACGGGACTTATTCCCCGCGAATGGTCAAAACAGGACAAATATCGATTTCTATCCCAAGTAAAATACTTTTACTAGGATGAACCCTATCTGTTTAAGTATTGTCCTGACCAGATCATTCGTAGATGTGTCCCTAATGAGGAATTCAAGAGTGTTCTATCTTTTTGTAATGGTCAGGCATGTGGGGGTCATTTCGATCCTCGAAAGACGGCGGAGAAGATTTTGCAATACGGTTTTTATTCGCCAACTTTATTCAAAGATGCATTTGATCATTGCAAAACCTGTGCTCAGTGCCAACACACGGGTAGGATTTCCCGGAGAAATGAGATGCCACTTCAACCCATCTTAGTGGTTGAAATTTTTGACATTCGGGGTATTGACTTTATGGGTCCTTTTCCCAATTCCTTTGGGAATTTGTACATATTGCTTGCGGTTGATTACGTCTCGAAATGGGTGGAAGTTATTCCTTACCGCACTAATGACAAAAAGGTTGTCATTAAGTTCTTAAAAGAAAACATCTTTTCGCGATTTGGACACCCACGCGCTATCATTAGCGATAACGGGACACATTTCTGCAACCGATCTTTTGAGACTTTGATGCGGAAATATGCAATCAACCACAAACTGTCCACACCCTATCATCCCCAAACGAGCGGGCAAGCTGAGGTTTCAAACAAACAAATCAAACAAATTTTGGAGAAAACAGTTTCTAAAAATCGAAAAGATTGGTCAACCAAATTGACGGATGCTCTTTGGGCGTTCCGAACTGCATATAAAACCGATCTAGGTATGTCTCCTTACAGACTAGTGTTTGGAAAGGCTTGTCACCTTCCGGTAGAGATTGAGCACAAAGCAATATGGGCTATTAGAGAACTTAACTTTGACTTAAATCAAGCCTGCAACTTTCGAAAGCTGTAATTAAATGAGCTAAGCGAACTCCGCGATGAAGCTTATGATAATGCTGTAATTGTAAAGAACCGGAATAAGGTATTTCACGATAAAAACATTTTGAGAAAAACTTTTACACGTGGTCAACAAGTCTTTCTTTATGATTCACGACTCCATCTTCATGCGGGTAAGCTACGATCTCGGTGGAAAGGACCTTTTGTTGTGCGGTATGTATACCCGCATGGGGCAGTTGAGGTTGAAAATGTTGAAAACGGTACAATTTTCAAAGTAAATGGACAGAGATTAAAACCGTATTTTTCCACTGACCCCACGGAGGAGCTCCTGTTTATACAGGAGCCGCTTTATTTTGATTAAAAATTCCTATGTCTCACTTCTATGTCTTGTAAAATACTGTATCATCTTTAGAATGGAGGTGAGTGAAAAGAATAAGTTTGGGGGAGGATTTCACGATCATATTTATTGCCCCCGTTAATAAATTTCCTCCCAAGCTTACAGGTTTTTGTGATCCAGCAGATGGCAACAGTGAGGACACTGTTGTAAACAAGTTTAGGGGAGGTTTGTGCTTATTTGCGTATTACTTTGCATCATACTTTGCATAAGCACAAAGTATATAAAACATATAAAAAAATTAAAAAAATTTAAAGAAAAAAATATTTAATATTAAATTTTATAATAAAAGATTAGATAGTGAAAAATTACATCCAAAAGATTGGAAAATTTTAAGAAAACCTAGAAAGTTAGAAGTTTTCTTAAACGAGCTAGTAATAAGTAGTTATGAGCCGCTGTCCCAAGGGTTAGTAAGATGAAAGAAGTCAATAATCTGAGAATAAAAATAAGTCTGAAAAATAGTTCCTATTCTGGAAGCCAAACATTTGAATGTAGATACCCTACTATATGCACTTACACACGTCTTGAAACTCGGGATAGTAGAGGATACCTTGAAATGCTCTTGTCTAAAAGCCAAAGTATGAAGGAAATCATAAATGAATAAAAGATAAAATGGTGAAGAAAAATGAACACTGGTTTTGTTATCACCAAGGCAGCATAAAAAAAATATAGCGAGGGTGCTTCATCACCTAGTGCCTTAGACCAACTGGTTTGGGAGTCACTGTTAAGCCTTAGGTATTGCAAGATAAGGAAAATACCAATACGCCTAATTAGCAAGCACATGAGTAATCGGTTGGTTAGTACCTCAAGAAGTATTAACGGTCGCATGAAAAATGTGTGAGCAATTCCATTTAAATATTCACCGATTAAAAAGTACTGAGGCAGATGGACAAGAGTATGATAGCTTGAACTGAATTCTCCGAGTGTAGGAATGTTCTTTACACACACGTAGGGGTATATGATCGGTGCTTGGAAGAAAGTTAGGAATGAAGAATAAGGACGATGTTTTATTGAGGGATGACGTGATTTCTAACATCTTTGCATGACTATTAAGATAGGGCTCATGACAACCGAAAAGCTAGTATTAGTTGGAAACTCTAATTTTCAAAGTTATTCTTTTATAATTCGTATCTTTATATGTAAGTTTCACGGTCTTTCTTTTATTATTGGATTTTGTGGGTGCAATCCGCCGAAAACCCTCAAGAGACAACACTCCTCCAACTATAGACACCTAGAGGTTTAAAGGCTTGTTGCACGTGCTCAGTGCAATCGTGTTGCCTACGAAAGTGTGCTAGTTAGTTTTTCTTTTTTCTTTATTTTTTCTCCTTCTTTTGAATAAAACAAGTTTGCTCGAGACGACCAAAATTAAGTTTGGGGGAATTTGATCAGTCGAAAATATTGCATTCTTAACACATCAATTTCCCTACTATTTGTAATCATCTAAAAGTGTTTGGTATAAATATAGCACATATTAGCAATTCGTCTGCAAAATATCAAATAACATTTGTTATACATTATAACCGGCATTATAAGGGAAATTGTGTGTTTATTACTACACGCATGATCTTTTGTGTATCAACACTTGTCTCGAGATTGTGTGCAGGAAATTCTCCAGGTTAAAGAGCCGGAATCACAAAAGTGCTGATAAAATGCATCAAGTCCAAGACTTAAGATCTGGCAGTAAACTAGAAAGAATTATAAGATTCCAGGCATCAAAAGAAAACCCTAAAGACAACATCAGAACTACCCTAGAAAAATAATGCAGAAAGCTCCTAAAACGGCCGCGGATCCGCGGCCGAGTCAGGCCGATCCGCCGCGGATCCGCGGTCGAGTTGACTCATCGGCGGTTGGTAATTTTCCCCGAGGCCTCCTTTCAACTGCCAAGCTTCTCTAAGACGTTTCGAATTTTGTAGATTTCTCTAGAAAATTCCCTTCTAACAGCCAAGCTTCTTGTGCAAGCTTAATACCTACCAAACTTCTCATGCAAGCTTCATAACAACCAAGCTTCCAAGGGAAGCTAGACCTAGCTTCTAGGGGAAGCTAAAGGAAAAGCTATAAAAAGGGACCTAGGGCTTCATTAATTGGGTTGTTGAATATTGAGCCAATTTGCGCAAGTTGAGTGACACAACTTGCAACTCAAAACCCTAGCCAAAATCCACTTTCAAAAGCCAAATCAAGATTCATCGAGTACCAAATCAAGCAAGCATTCAACGAGCCTTTGAAGCAACGCCGATCTTCATCCGAACAAGAGATCCGCGACGATCCGCGACTCAAGAAGACCGAAGCGAAGCTAGTTACGACGATTGAGTTCCTCCTCAAATCTTGTAGTCTTTGAGTGAATTGTACCTAAACGTTGATAAATAAAAGATGAAAATTCTAAGAACTTGCTTTTCTTTACATTCTTGCATTATGAAGAGTTATAGATTCTTGATTCTTTTCTTTTTCATGATGTTTGAGTGAAAACTCCGCTTGTAGCGGAATCGAGAGAATAGGTAGATGATGATGATTAAATTCTTGAACGAGTCTTATGATTTTTGTAAACTTTAGGAAATTGAATCATCAAAAACCTAATTTGAGCAAGATCGCTTTCCTGAATGTCTTCACTCCAAATTAGAGATCAACGATCGGTGATTTAATTTGCTAGAGGCTAGAATTCGAATGATAATCAATGAAAGGACAAGGGATGATGATGGAGAAACCCTAGTTTCTTCAATAGATCCCTAAACCTCATTGATCGTCATCGATCTAGCAACAAATCTTCAATAGATAAGAATTTGTAATCATTAGTATTCATCATCACTATCAATTGGATCGATTTCGACAAGCCTTTTTACAAATCTTGATAACTAAATTGATTGAGGCATTTCTTAATTCTTGATTCTAGATCTCTATTTTCTTTATGTTTCTTGAAATGAAAACTCACAAATCTTGAATCAATTTTTGTGCAATTTTCTTTTATCTTTTAATTTTCAACTCAACTAAAACGATAACGAAAAAATCACACTTTCTCAGTGGACGATCCGCATTCTCCAAAGAAACTACAATAGATACCGTTAATTGATTGCGGTATAAATTTCTTTGGTTGTGAAACATTTCTAAATACACACGAAGATACGATCAATCAAATGAAATATACATCCTAAGGCTTCTTAAGAGGAGTAGCGTATCGTAAGTATGCCGCGGAACATACACATGGTACGTCACTCTCCTTAAGTCACCTACTCCATCAACCAAGGTCAACCTACGCGACGAAAGTTTCAAGTATAATACCCCCTCGACTAAGTCTAAGTTCCGTAAGGTCAAGCCTAGATCCCGTATATACACAAACGCCATAGGCTCCGCATAGTCAAACATAGACTCGAACCAAGGTTAACCTAGTGCTCTGATACCAACATTGTCACGACCCGAAATGGCACGTGACTGGCACTTGAATCATAAGAAGTCTATAGGACCCCATCTAATTCAAGCAAGCCAAAAATCCCAGAAATCTAAACCATTTTAAATAAGAAGTGAAGAAAACATGTATTAAAACAATGGGTTTTTAAATAACATAAGACGAATATGCATTTTAAAATCTCAAGTCTTTTCTGAAAATTTCGGCAGAGTTTCGTTTGTAAATACTGACCCCAAAAGGGGTACAACATGCATAATATGAATAAAGGCATCCCCAAACGGGAGCTAGCTCTTCGTCAATCGACAGTCACAACCACGCAAACAATATATTATACAACGCCGAAGGGCGAGGATCAAAACTCAAAGGAAACTCAAAATCATCAAGAAAACCATAATAATACAAGCGCGACTCTACGGTCGAAAGAATAATACACTGATTTTCTAAGTCTGAAACAATATACAAGTCTGGTTGATGGAGTCACTAGATACAACTGAATATAAATAAAATACAATGGTGGTCACGATGCAAGTGAACCCGCCTACCAAATTAAATCACCCGGAATGGAAGCAATGTGCCGGCAAAGCCGCAATGAAACCTGTACGGCAAAACCTGCAAGAAACTGTGGCACAACGGGGGTGAGTTGCTAACTTGTGAGTAGAAAACATCACAGAGCAGAAATCGTATGTATGGCTCCATCCTAGGTCAATACGATCAGCAATATATATATATATATATATATATATATATATATATATATATCCCCAATATGATAAAGTCTGAAACATGAAAAGGTGGCAAGGGTAAACATCTATACCAAGTGTAATACCAAGTGCTCGTGTCAGTGCCTCAGGTAGCAACATATCATAAACATGAGGTATGATCAATGTAATCATCATGAAATCAGTGTCAACTATATCATGAAGTCTATAAGTATGTGGATATCATCCAACTATGTAATCAATGCCTGTGTGCATGTGGATCTCGTCCACGTGTCAACTAATGACATAACAACATCATGCATGTAAAAGTCATAAAAGCATATGCATGAAAGTATGAGGATATAAATCAACGTGTGTCTCTCGCGAAACATCAAAATCATGGAACCTGAGTGTCCAGCATCGACACTCGAAAACGACATCAAACCTGTGCCCCAGCATCGGCACGTAAATCCTCATATATCTCAGGCGCCGCACACCCTGGTCGGCCCTCATATCCATCTCACTACTCCGACCGGTATCCTCCGGATAACCGCCGAGTCCATATACTATCACCTGTAAGTAGTGCTCCCCTGCCAAGCTCACCGTCTAACACTACGATTCTTCTTGCCCCGGGATACCTCACCGGGTCCACCATGTACCCACAGACACTGCCTACCGCTCCTCGAATCGGGTTTCACATGCCACTCTCAGAACCGAGAAAACACATGGTGGACGCACTGAAATATCATATCAAGGGTAACCGGGTTTTTAAAACAATACATACTCTCTTTTGAAATAACCACGTTTCCAAAATCCAGAAACATCATGGAAACAACATATCTCAATGCGTATAATCATAAAGCATGATGTATGTGACGTATAATAGAAATGTAAGCATATCAGTATATCATGCAACATAAAACAGTAATATGCACATATCGAGGGAAAACCGCTCTTTTAAATGAATCCAGTTTAAAAATAGATCATGCGGTTCCCAAATCTCCAAAATCAAGCCAGAATCATCTATGTATGTGCAAATGTGTATGTATGCAAGCATGGGTGTACAATATGTGTGTACGTAAGTATGGGTGTACAATAAGAATGTACACAAATATGTCATGCAAGGAATCATATCCTGATGCAACAATCCTACTGTGTAGTGACATGGCAATTATCGATGATGAAGTGTGTGAGCCGGCAAGCAGGTGTACGTAGAACATACGCATCATCGATAATGGTGCGGGTGTCCTGACCGCATGGGTTTAATATAACAATAAACACATTTAAACATGCAATGCGATGCGAATAGCAAGAATACGCGGAAAATGAATAATAAACACAGCAGTGAGAATCTACATCAATACATATATGTCATACAGTTTTGCCATTTGAAATAACACGAATCGTGGTGTTTAGAAAAATAAAGGCTACGGTGTTTTTAGGAAAAGATGCGTCTTTTGAAAATATCCGTAGAATCTCTTGGCCTGTCTTTAAAATACTCACGATTCGTTAGTTTTGAAATAGGTATGACTCGAGTCTTGTCTAACATCAAGTAAACTACAGGACAAAACGAACAGTCTAACCGAAAGGGTAAAGGAAAACCACCTAAATCTGAGTCGATATATATAAATATAATAGTCGGTGATCCCGCCTCAATAGTATCACATACGATACAATAAACAATATGACATTCTCGAGTCAAGAGTGCGGATCTATCATCAATATATAGCTCGTACGGTAAATCCATCGTACGGCATCCCAAATCTGGGTACGGGTCGAATATCACATTTATCTCATCATTTATCCGGTATCCTTATCATCATATCTCATGAACTGGGGTATTGATCTAAGTCTAGTACAAACTGATACATCTGCATATATATGCGTGTATGAAAACACACGCCTGAAGGCCCGCTAAAATCTTATGGCATATCTCACAATACGAAACAAAACATATCACCGATCTCAAAGCATCATGCCCAATCTCATCGACTCATCTCCAAATACCATATACAATCCTCATCATCCATGTGTAGGTATACGTATATATATATATATACACACATAGTCCCATACCTATGTGTGTGTGTATATATATACATATCTCTATATACGCACAAGTATAATAAAGTAAGCATGTATGTGCGTGTAGGTGTAAACCTTATTCTAGGGTTCGCGACTAAGAAGCTAAACTAAGTTACTTCTAACTACCCTAAACTAAACTATGAACACGAAATCATATCTTGATAATCATCCACGTAACATAAAACACATATATAACTATGTATATACATATAAGCTATACTACGAACTGCGGGGGTGCTATACGCCATCCACCCGACTTCCCCCGTAGATATATATCTACTCACCTTGCTCTTCTTTTGCCGTTGCCGACGTCGTCATGCGCTTACTTGTCGTCTCGAAGTCCTCATGGGGGTACCTACATATCATAACGTATCGTGCCGCATTAAAACCCAATTCAAAACCAAAACGACACGCTAAAAGCCTATAGGTTAGAACCTATGGACTACGCCTTCAAAACCACCAAACAACCCTCGATATAGACGTACAAATGTCAAGTGATCGAGGTAAAACACAAATACTAAAATCTAGAATCCAAAATATGAAAAATATAACCCTGAATCAAAACAGCAACTCATGAATTTAGTCCCAGATTTTACCCTAAGTGAAATCAGCCAATTTTGCATATGTGTAGGGTCTAGTTTACAGGTAATAGAGCCATGAAGCAAGAATGACACCAGAACTCCAAGGTCTGGCCGCAATTTGCGGCCAGAATGATATTATTTGCGGTATGGTGTGGATAGTTGGGTCTCGGGTCTTTAGAGTATGCTCTATATCACTTGCACATCTCTCTGTGTTTGCTAAATAATTTTCTAGGTCTCCGGGTGTTAGCAGATATCCAAAAACCATCACAATTTCCATAATTTTCAGTATCGGCAGAATTCTAAGTTTGCACTTGGGGGTTAAGTCCAGGTTCCAGTTCAATATACCATCACAAAAAGGGGGTTTAAGGTCACTATAAGCCTCAATTGCACATTTGGAAACAATTCAAACCCTAATCCCTAACTTAGAATTTTCAAAGTTCGGTAAACTACACAATATCGATTCTAAACTTGTATGGATACATAAGGAATTGAAATAATAATCTAATGGTGCAGAAATTATCTCATTTGGCAACTCAAGAAATTTCTTGAGTTGCCCCAAGTCTTCAAAATCCGATTTTTCTTGGTCCAAAGGGTTTGTGAGAAGCTTGTGCATGATTTTAATGAAAGGAGTGAGGTGTTTTGAGGTGGGAAATGAGGTGTTTTGAGGATGAAGAGGAAGGGGGAGAGGGAGAGGCAGCCATGGAGATAAGGGAGAGAGAAAGAGATGAAGAAAATGAGAGGGACAAATGGGTATGGTTCTCTCTTGACCCCTCACACTCTCTCACTTGCCCATGCTTCATTTTTTTATCATTTTCTTTTTTTTTCTTTTTTTTTCTTTTCTCTTCTCACACTCTCTCACTTGCCCATGCTTCATTTTTTTTATCATTTTCTTTTTTTTCTTTTGTTTTCTTTTCTCTTCTCTCTTCTCTTCTCTCATCTAAAACCAACCCAAAATAAGAACGCCATGTAGGAAAATATAACACAAGTGTAAAAATGATATGGTGTATGTTTTGCACAAAACAAGTTTAATGCGCGATTAGCGATATTTAACCGCGATTAGCAATAAAATAGTGTATAATAAATTTTAAAATTTTATAATTTTCTTAAATCCAATAAAGCACCCTCATTTCAGAAATTTCTATAATTTTCCAAATTTTCCCCCGATTTATCGGTATTTAATTATACCGCATTATTAAAATATTCACAATATTTATTATTTAATTATAAAAATTCCCAAAAATAATATTTTATTTTTCTGAAATGTTACAATGTGCTATGCACATTGGCGCCCGCGTGAGGAGCACGTGCGGCGCCATCTAAGAGTTTAACTCTTACATAATAAGTTCTTCTGTACTTTGCACATTGGCGTCCTTGTGAGAAGCACGTGAGGCTCCGCCATAAGATTTAATCCTATAAGATTGGCACTGGCGCTGCCGCTTTCGTGGAGAGCACGTGAGGTGCTGCCTCATTAAATTCAACAAAACTTAGCTCTTTTTATATTGGTTAAATTTTGGTGGGAACAAAGAGGTGCTACCCTAATTTCAAATGACGAAAATGTTTTCAAAAATACTATACAACTCACTTGTATTTTCATATAACATTATTTATACTTTTCAAGAAAGAATTTGAATCCATTATACCTTTATTTAAAAACTGCACCTTCATTATTTTCCTAAAAATCTTTAGATTTCTAGGCTTTCGACTTACTTGGATTACGGTAGGGTCCTATAAACTTCACGTGATTCAAGTGACGGTCACGTGCCAATTCTAGGTCATGACAGACGGCCAGGTGCAGCAGCAGCTCGTCTCCTTCGGCTGGTCGAGTGAGAAACGATGGCGTCGACAAATACGCCTTGAGTTGTTCGAAGGCGACTTGACACTCCTTGGACCACTCGAACCTTGGGATCTTCCTTAAAGCTCTGAAGAAAGGTAGGCACTCTTTCCCGGATCTAGACATGAACCGACTCAGAGCGGCCACCCTGTCTGTGAGCCGCATGATTTCTATGTTGCTCTTGGGCATCGTCATGTCAATGATGGCTTTGATTTTCTCTGGGTTTGTCTCGATTCCTCGGCGGGTAACCATGAATCTGAGGAACTTTCCTCTCGTGACGCCGAAAGCACACTTGGCTGGATTCAGCATCATTTTGTACTTTCGCAGGACCTCAAACGTCACGCCAAGGTCCGTGGTATGCCCGGCTGACTAGGTGGACTTCACAAGCATGTCATTGACATAGACTTCCATATTCCGCCCAATATGTGTCTTGAACAGCTTGTTGACCGGCCGTTGATAGGTTGCCCCAACATTTTTTTGGCTAAAGGGCATTACATTGTAGTAGTAGACCCCTCGATCAATGGTGAAAGCGGTGAGCTCTTCGTTGGCCGGGTCCATCCGGATTTGATTATAACCGGAGAAGATAACCATGAAGCTCGGCAGCTCATGACCGGCGGTTGTCCGGCCTATGTCAAAAGGCAAAATCCGGACAAACTCGAGGCACGATCAGTTCTTTGCAAGTTTGTAGGATATCCGAAGAATTCTTATGGATATTTTTTCTACCATGGTGAGGAGCAAAAAGTGTTTGATTCTCAACATGCCACCTTTTTAGAAAAGGAATTTCTTGCAAAAGAAATTAGTGGCTCTGAGGTAGAACTGGAAGAAGTTCCAGTAACACAAACTGCAACTGAAGATTTAGTGGAACAGTACGATTCAGTAGTACCCGACGAACCCCAGCCTCTCCGCCGATCTAGTAGGGTTTCTCATCCACCTGAGAGATACTATGGTTTTCTCATTGATGGTGGAAGCGAGGATTGCATCTGGGAGATGATGACCCGGCTAGTTTCGAGCAGGCCATCACGAGTGGTGACTCTGTGAAATGGCTGGATGCAATGCGATTTGAGATGGAATCCATGTACACCAATAAAGTATGGACTTTGGAAAATACTCCTGAAGGGGTAAAACCCATTGGGAGCAAGTGGATTTTTAAAAAAAAATTTGGTGTAGATGGAAAAGTTGAGACTTTCAAAGCTAGACTTGTAGCAAAGGGTTTTCTTCAACGACCAGGTGTGGATTATGACAAAACCTTTTCTCCAGTGGCTATGCTTAAGTCCATCCGGATCTTACTTGCCATTGCTGCATACCATGACTACGAAATCTGGAAAATGGATGTTAAGACCGCCTTTCTAAACGGTGATTTAGAAGAGAGCGTGTACATGACTCAGCCAGAGGGCTTCGTAGATAGTGGGAGCAGCGGAAAGGTGTGCAAGCTGCTTAAATCCATTTATGGGTTAAAGCAAGCATCGCGGAGTTAGAACATCTGTTTTGATGTTGTAGTCAAAGAGTTTGACTTCATCAAAAATATAGATGAACCTTGTATCTATAAGAAAGTAGCAGAGGGTAAGGTTGTCTTCCTCGTATTGTACGTGGATGACATACTCTTGATAGGAAATGATATTCCTATGCTGCAATCAGTCAAGCTCTTCTTATCACAGAGATTCTAAATGAAAGATCTAGGTGATGCCTCCTGCATATTGGGAATCATGATCTATAGAGATAGATCTAAACGGATACTGGGATTGTCCCAATCCAGGTATATTGACACCATACTAAATAGGTTTAGTATGGAAGAATCCAAGCGTGGGAACCAACCCACGATCTCTGGACTCACTCTCTCCAAAGAGATGTCTCCTAAGACTGATTTGGAGAGAGCTCGCATGCAAGGGATACCCTATGCTTCGGCAGTAGGCTCTATCATGTATGCGATGCTATGTACCAAACCCGATGTAGCATACTCACTAAGTGTAGTGAGTCGGTATCAAGCAGATCCTGGAGAGAGTCACTGGACAGCTGTGAAGAACATTCTCAAGTACTTACGAAGGACTAAGGAGATGTTCTTGGTGTATGGTAACGGAGAACTCCAGGTGGAGACCTTTACCGATTCCAGCTTCCAAAGTGATAAGGATGACTCTAAGTCGCACTCGGGATTTGTCTTTACCCTCAATGGAGGGGCGGTATGTTGGAAGAGTTCCAAACAGGATACCGTTGCAGATTCGACGATGGAGGCTGAATACATCGCTGCCAACGATGCTGCTAAAGAGGCTGTCTGGATCAAAAAGTTCATTAGTGAACTTGGTGTGGTTCCATCCATTGAACATCCAATACCTCTATATTGCGATAACAATGGAGCTATGGCATTGGCCAAGGAACCCAGGTCCCATCAAAAGTCCAGACATATTCTGAGGCGGTATCACCTGATCAGGGAGATAGTGGATCGCCGGGAGATCGAGGTCAGGAGAGTAGATACGAAGGACAACGCTGCGGATCCACTCACAAAGGCTATTCCCCAGATACAGTTTGAGAGATTATTCGGGATGCTAGGTATGAGATACTACAGCAGCTGGCCTTAGTGCAAGGGGGAGATTGTTAGTTATGTATATGCCCTAGAGGCCATTGTTGTACATATGATGTATATCATGATGGATGCTTAGATATATACAGAGAGGACTTTCTTGCTCGTCATGATAGTATGCTATTTGGTTTTCCTTTATCTTAACATGTTGACTTGTATTGGTTTACTGTTTTTCTCTCACATGTTGATAAAGCCCTTAGGATCTGTACTCGACTACTAGGACTATGATGAGATCATACTGGTGGGGCCACGGTAGTCGATGAGTACATCCTATAACTGTTTCTAGTCGAGGGTATATCGAGACAAGGCATCGATACACCAGAGTAGACTAGCGTATACGCATCTTGACCCATATGATGGGCGATGGATGATCCCATATCCATCGGTGTTTGACATCAGAGATGGTGTACGGGTGCTCAGTAGAGACTGGGTACACTGGACGGACTCGCCGAGAACTCCCAAATGGTGATATACTACACGTCAGATGGCAGTTCTCCGGTGACACTGGTACAGGGTAGTCTGTAGACCCAAGATCATCATGGAGTCTTGTGTGATTCCCACTGTGATTTGATTTCCACCTTACCACGTCCAAGAGGGCGTACAAAACGGTGGCTTTTGGGTACAGTCCCGAATCACATGGAGGCAATGAGCGATAGGAGGGGATTCGTCTCTCCCGGTATAGGGAGTTGATGTTGTGCTATGTCCGATTGGCTATAACTGGAAGTCCCTGGCCAGGGCTGATATAGAGATTTACTGGTAAGTGTTACTAGTAGTTTCTTGACCCGTTATGAGCCATACATCGACACGACTTATCGGTTACTGGGGTCTGACGTATACCACCCCTAAACTTGATATGCAACATATCAGACGAACAGACCGGACTGTACGGGAGTGTTACTGATTGGATTCACAGGAGAACGCACAGGCTAGCTTGTTGATCTTCTGATCGCTCAATACCTGGGTGGCTGTTACGTTTAGCTGACCGCTTGCAGCTTGTGGGTGTTTGATATGATCATCACCTGCTACCGGCGTATTGACGATTCTTTAGAGTCCTACACAGAGCTTTCTTGGCTCAGGAGAAACGGAGTAGAGGCACATATGTGATATGTGCAGGACCGAGAATAATGCGATATGAGATACCGTATTATATTCTCGCGATATTTAGATATGAACCGGGTCATCGGATCAAGTGTTGATTCGATGAATCGGTACATGATATATTAGTCGGTAATATTCGATATAGCCGGATCGTCGGATCAAGTGTTGATTCGATGATTTAATGTATAATAATATATATTATATATTGTATTACATTATCTAATATTGGCTCGCTTTATTATTTCATTTTCTCACTGGATGATACATTGATATATATGCGATATATGTTAATTGTATTATTTTCTTTTGTTGCAAATATATAATATATATGTGATATATATTATTGTGACATGATATGATTTATTATTAAACATGTTTAAGGATGATTAAAAGGGATTAGGGTTTGATTAGGGTTAGCTTCTTCTTGCACCTTCTAGAAGCTTTGTTTTTGTCATGCTTAAGATATTATGGTTGATATTTTTACATGACTCATAACTTAACCTAACCAAACCCTAACTCTAGTTTATTCTCTACAAACTCTTAGCCACTCATCCTTGACCATGGTTCAATATCAATCATATAGATTTCTTTTCTATTCATCACAAAAGGAATTATCTTTTCCATTATTATCATCTTCTTCTCTCTTGATTTTGAGCTCACTAGAAATTCCATTTGTGATGATAAATTGTGAGAAAGTGAATTAAAAAGAAAGCATAAATACTACTCCCTCATCCTCATCTCATCTAGCCCATGAGATTAGGGTGTTCATCTCTTTAGAGTGAGAAAGCTTGGGTTATTGCAACTTCGATGTAGATCATCGGAGATTCGAAACACTTCAAGCTAGCATGGATCGTTCGAGTCGTGGAGCCTCTCTTGAGTCCGGGAGATCGGGGATCGCAGCGAAGGGACTTCTACTCGGAGCTTGTGAAGCGAAGGAGCGGACTACAAAGGTTGTAATCCCTCACACTTAGATAAAAAGATGTTATCTTGCATGCTTAACCCTAATAATCTAGCAAAGATCCCGGTTTTGGGTTGTTCGGCACGTCTGAATTTTTATCCGGGCATGTTTGATGCCTTATGAACCTTCACAAGAGTGCCTAGGAACCCTACAGTGGTATCAGAGCCTAGCTAGAGCATTAGGCGACGTGTTTACAAAGTTAAAACTCCGATCAAACCCGAACCGACGAAAATAACCCCCTCTCTGGAAATTTTTCAAAATCTGGGATTTTTCTGAATTAAAAATACCTTAAAAAATCAGCAGGAATTTCTAAGAACTGTAGGGTTCCTAGGCACTCTAATGGAGTCTTGCAACTGATCAAACACGGCCAAATTAAATTTTACAAGTGCCTACAAACCCTAATACGGATCGTTAACTAGATATATAGGCTATGCGATGCAAGTAAAAGAATTTATCTAAGAGGAAAGGGGCTACAACCTTTGTAGATCCGTTCCACCACTTCATAAGCTCCGCGACGATGTCCCTCCGCTGTCCAAGTCGGATCCCGAACTCTAGCATCTGCTTCATCGAAGAAATGGGCGGGCTTGATCGTCGGTTCGATGCCGAAGATGATCTACGTCGAGGCATCAAAAGAACAAGCTCCAACTTCACCAAGCGATGAAAACATGTGAAGGAAACACCCTATACAACTTGGCAAGAGGTAGAGGATGAAGAAATAGGAAGTGGGTTCACTTTAGAATTGGATTTCTCACTCTTTACATCAAGTTGCCATTGATGAAGGAAGGTTTTCTTCAAGTGAAGAAGAAGAAGAAGATGATGAAGAAAGAATATCATATGATAGAATTATGATAAGTTATTATTTAAAAAAGGAAAACAATATGATACTTAACATAATTCAACCATGGTTTAGTGTAGAGATTTAACTAAGGTAGATGAATGGTTAGGGTTAGACATGAGACAAGAATGGTGGACTTGTTCAAAACTTCAAGAAGCTTCAACAAAAAACAAACTAAGCCACCATTTCTTTTTCTCTTTATCTTTTCCAAAACAATAATAAATAGATAAATAAATAAGAGAAAATATACCCTAACCATTCACTAAACATAGTTTAATATTCACACAAACCCAAATGAGCAAGTATCATCAAACATGATACAAACAAGTGCACAAAAATATATCACATATACAATGTGCATTTCAAGTGAGAAAATCCTTTTAAAGTGAACCAACACTAGTTAATGCAAAGTAATATATCAAATATATAATTATACATTAAATCATTAAATCAACACTTGATCTAACGATCCGGTCATATCGCATATAACCGACTAGTATCCAATGTATCGGCTTATCGAAACAATCCTTGATTCGATAACTAGGTTATATCGCATACAACCTTTCGACACATTCATCGCGAAAATGGAATACGGTATCACATACACGCATTATTCTCGGTCCCGCACATATCTCATATGCGCTCCTATTTCGTTTCGCTTGAGCCAGGAAACCTCTGTGTAGGACTCTAAAGACTCATCAATACGCCGGTAGCAGATGATGATCATATCAAGCACCCACAAGCCGCAAGCGGTCTGCTAAACGTAACGGCCACCCGGGTATTGAGCGATCAGAAGATCGACGAGCAAGCCCGCTCATACTCCTGTGAATCCAACCAGTAACACTTACCGTACAGTCTGGTCTGTTCGTCTGATATGTCGCATATCTCGCCTAGGGGTGGTAAACGTCAGACCCCAATAGCTTGATAAGTCATGCCGACGTAGGGTCCATAACTTTCGTGAAACTACTGATAACTCTTAGCAGTATATCACAGCAACCCTGGCCAGGGATTTCCTGTTATGTCCAGTCGAGCATAGCGCAACATCAACCCCCAATACCGGGAGAGACGAATCCCCTCCTATCGCTCATTGCCTCCATGTGAATCGGGACTGTGTCCAAAAACCACCTTTTTGTACAACTCAGTAGAGCCGTGGTAGGGTGGAAATCAAAACACAGTGGGAGACACACAAGACTCTATGAAGATCTCGGGTCAACGGACTAAGCTGTACCAGTGTCACCAGAGAACTGCCATCTGACGTGAGGTATAATACCATCTGGGAGTTCTCGGCGAGTCCGTTCAGTGTACCCAGTCTCCACTGAGCAACCGCATACCATCTCTGATGTCAAACACCAATGGATATGGGATCATCCATCGCCCATCACATGGGTCGAGAAGATATACGCTAGTCTACTCTGGAATATCGATGCCCCGTCTCGATATTCCCACGACTAGGAACAATGAAGGATGTACTCATTGACTACCCAGGCCCCACTAGTATGCTCTTCATCATAGTCCTAGAAGTCGAGTACACATCCTAAGGGCTTTATCAACATGTAATCAGAGAGACAGAAAGTATACATGTTAAGATAAAGAGCAACCAGATAGCGTACTATCATATCGAGCAAGAAAGTCCTACCTATATATGTCCCAGCATCCACTACAATATACATCCAATGTACAGTAATGGCCTCTAGGGCATACATATAACTAACAATCTCCCACTTGCACTAGGGCCATCTGTAGCAGTGGTCGCAGTATCTAATACTCAACCATCCCATATGAGTCTCTCTCTGGGAAAAGGACTTCGTGAGTGGATCCGCCGTGTTGTCCTCTAAATCTACTCTCCTAACCTCGATCAACCTGGAGATCAACTATTTCCATGATCAGGTGATGCTGTCTCAGAATTTGTCTGGGTCACTGATGGGACCAGGGTTCCAGGGCCGAAGCCACACTTCCATTGTTATACAATAGCAGGAACCTGGTTCATCTTATGAACCAATATACACCCAAACTTACTCTTTGGTAGTATCTTCAATAGCGATGTTACCAGCCTTTATCGTCTAGTTTGCCACGGTATCTAGCTTGGAACTCTTCCAACATACCGTCCCTTTACTGAGGGTAAAGACAATGCCTGCGACTGTCATTCAGTCGTCCTTATCACCCTGGAACCTTTCCAGTGATTCTCCCCAGGATCGATTGATACCATCTCACTACATCTAGTGAGAATCCTAGCATCCAATTACATCTATCTTATAGATGAAAACTCAGGATTTAGGAGGTATCACTTTGATCCTATTTGGAGAATCCCAGTGATAATAGGAGATTGACCGATCGTAGTATAGGAAACTCTTTTCCTATCAAGAGTATGGTGTCTACGTACAATACGAAGATGACCACCTTACTCTCTACTACCCTTTTGTATATACAAGGTTCGTCTACCATTTTGATGAAGTCAAACACTTTGACTATCACATCAAAACAGACGTTCCAACTCCGCGATGCCTGCTTCATTATGTAAAGCAACTTGCACACGTTTCCGCTGCTCCCACTGTTTACGAAGACCTCTGGCTGTGTTCTTATAGACGTTCTCTTCTAAATCAGTATTTAGAAAAGCAGTCAGGGCACCCAACCACCAGATATCGTAGTCATGGTATGTAGCAATGTTAAGTAGGATCCGGATGGACTTAAGCATAGTCACTTGGAAAAGGTTTCATCATTATCCATGCCTGGTTGATGACTAAAACCTTTAATAAGCCTAGCTTTGAAAGTCTCAACTTTTCCATCTACACCAAGTAATCTTCTCAAGATATACTTGCTCCTGATGGGGATTTAACCCTTCAGATATAGCAGCTAAAGTCCACACTTTGCTGGTGTATATGGATTCCATCTCAAATCGCTAAGCATCCAGCCATTCTTACAGAGTCTCTACTCTTGATGGCCTGATCGAAACTAGTTGGGTCATCATCTCATGATGCATTCCTCGCTCCCACTGTCATCGAGAAACCGAGGTATCTCACGGGTAGGTGAGGAACCCTACCAGATCGGCGGAGAGGCTGAGGTTCGTCGGGGACTATAGAATCCTTTGGTTCTGTCAAATCATCAGCTGCAGTTTTGTATAGCTGGAACCTTTCCAGTTCTACAGAACTGACCTTGCCTCGATTTTGTCCGGATTTTGCTTTAAACATAGGCCGGACAACCCCAAATCTTAACTCGCTTAAGAGATGGGTTCTTCCCATACCATATCTCATATGGAGTGGTAGGCACTGATTTGATTCAAACCTAATTCAATAGGTATGCAGCTTCTCAAGTGCATAACCCCAAAAGAAAATAGGTAACTCAGTAATACTCATCATAGAGCACACCATATCTAATATTGTGCAATTGCTCCGCCCTGATACACCGTTGTGCTGTGGTGTATTCAGAGGAGTAAATACGGAGATAGAATCTCATTCTCCTTTAGAATAGTCCTGGAATTCTATGCACAGGTATTCTCCTCCCTGATCTCATCATAGGACATAATACTTATACCCGGTTATTGGTTCTCTACTTCTGACTTATATTCTGTGAATACCTCAAAAGCTTCGGACTTATGTTTCAACAGAAACATATGACTGAATCTTGAGAGATTATCAGAGAATATAATGAAGTATAAAGAACCAGTCCTGGCATGTGTAGACAGGAGACCTTACATACATCATCATGTATCAGTCCCAAGAGTTTACTAACTCTTTCTCTGTTTACAGTAAACGGAGCCATGGTCATCCAATCTTTGTGACATGACTGGCAAGTTTCACAAGATGTAAATTCAAACTGATTTAAATATGCATCTAAAATGTAACTTCAGCCAGTCGGGTCGCATTGATATGACCTAGTCTACAACGCTTCAAGAATGATTCGTTCATTTCTGAACTCTTCCTCTTGTGTGTGTTCTGTATACGAGGAACTGTAGTTTGATTTAGAACGTCAATGCTTTTAGATAACGTGCCTGAACCGATCAATTTTTGATATAGGAAATGTTCAAAAAATTATCCATCAATACAAAATTTTATCATTTCTTTACTAATAAAGAGACTGATATGATTTTGTATATCAGGTTCCGTATCTAATAGCATTTGTTCAGAATCAATGTATTGGTAATATAGGGTGACAGTGACCAACAGACTTGGCTGCAACACTTGCCCCGTTTTTCTGTCTCATGAAACTTATCACCCGTTCTCAGTTTTTCTACCTTTTTGTAGCCCTATGTAACAGATTATATATCTGGGATCCTGATCCGGTATCAAATACCCAGGATTCAGAGGATACTGAGAAACAGTTCTTTGTAATGAACATACCCGAAGGAGATGCATCATATGCACTTTCTTCGTTTGGGCGGCATAGGAAATCTGGTATTCCCCTATTTCCTGCTCGGTCTTATAACAATTATAAGTCGGAGTGGGAACAACGTTCCCCAGCTCAGTATAACAAGCGGGTTCGGTCAATACATCCATATTATTATCTTGATTAAGACGTGATATGGTCGCTACCTGGAGAGAGAGAGAAGAAAACACTCAGCGTGCGCTCTTGCAAGATCAGATTGGTTATTTATTTTATCTAATCAGGATGGCTCCCACTGTTTTTATCAAATCTTCCTTCAAATCCTAAAAGGAAAGACTAGCCGGGATTAATTACACTCTACAAGTTCGCCAATCTTTCAGCCAGGCCAGTGTCGGTACTTTGAGGGAGGTTCCCCGTGCTTTCGCACGGACCTAATTACAGTAAACCTCGTTTTCCCAGAGGCGTAACCCCGTTGACACCTTTCTAGACACCTACTTGATCGGCTAATTGCAAAGTGCAAAACTCTCCCAGGAGTAACAATTACTCGCAGTGGGTATCGGGATCCAACTATCATATAGAAGGTATGCAATCTCATTACAATTTTCAACACTTGAAACTCCCGATAAAGGTTTTTACCCCTAGAACCTATGACCTTAACTATGGTCAACAAATCATAAGTACTAGTCAAGTTCTACCCGTCATTTCGTGATTAATCAGACCCACCCACATGACCCTTAACTAAGGTCAACAAAGTCACGCGACTGTCCTAACTAATCGCATCATATACGGTGTAGGAAGACATCACTTAGCTACCGTACACTGTGCCTTGACTATGGTCAACAAACACAGCATGAATACTAAGTACTCTACTTCCTAAAATGACGGAGGGTTGCGAATGGTTTTTATGAAAACCTTTAACGCTTTGAACTTGATCTCGTTGCGGAATCAAATGGTTTTTAAATGGAATGTTTTTGAGGCTTTTCCAGTTTTGCTAAAGGGGTCACTCCCGGTGAAGGGATCGTCGGCCCTTTCCTCGTCGAATGAGGTGCGGGATATATCATATATATCACTGTGCAAAGCGGAAACTATAGAAGCTATCAAAAGACAAACCGAGTGATGTAGCATCTGCCAGTTATTGCTAAAGGAGTCACTCCCGGTGAAGGGATCTCGGTCCTTTCCCTATCGAATAAGGTGCAGGATGTTCTACAAGGAACACCGCAATGTAAAGCAAGAACTGTAGCTACCTGTTTTTATTTTGAAATTCGATTCCACAACATCAATTAGGTTTATTTTCTTTCATTAATCACATTAATGAATATCCCATCATTTAAGTCCACCTAAACATCACAGATAAATATAACGTACACTTATGCCATCCGCATTCGCCTCGATGTCCCCTCGTGCACCGTTAGGTTAGGTAACTAACGGCAGAGCGGGGCAGGGCTTGCACGGGTGTAAAACATAAGTAACGTCTATATAATATATCATATATACTATATACTATATCTATCACAGAACATCACATGATCACATCACAGATAACGCAGCAGAAAATATCATATGAAATATTGGATATACTAGGACGTCCGTGTTTTCAATACGAGCCAGTATAAAACACGGATTCCACGGTCGTGATGAATAGCCAATCCCACACCCCTAGACCCCTACGAGAGCGGCAAGCAACCCTACCAATTCTAGGGTTAGGAGACCCGGACTCGACTCCTCGAGTTGGTCTCCCACTGGACCCCAGAACCCGGTTACTTGTGCTCCCCTCCTTGGGTCTATCCTAATGCGGAAAAGTAAATAATATACATCAATGGTGACAACTTCCGCAACCTTGAAGTGCCCCAATAAAAGAATATTACATACAAGTTTTTTACATGAATGAAAATGAAAAAACACTCATCTCACATAAAAAAAACCCCGGCTATTCGAACACGACGATCCAATATAACATATCCAGCAACACATAACATCACATGTCATCAACGTAAGTAAATATGCGCATCCCAATTGTCGTTAACATATAGCAACGAAACCGACGATATCACATATTACACTTACGGTCATAGAAAAGAAAGTGTAAAACTACAACAGTTGGAATCCGCAATCTCTTTAGACATCGCATGCCTAATCAAATGAATTCCTTAGACATCGCATGCCTAACAATTATAAACCCCGCATTTTAGTCTCAAAATCGAAAACACTTTTCAATATCAAGTCGGGCAATTCAACAAGATTCCCGACATTCTGATCGAATGCTCGTCGCAAACTTTAGTAGGCGGCCGCACCCCCGATACCGTCGACGAAGTGCACCAAGGCGGAACACCGCTGCCGCGAGCACCCTAACGGATGCTTTCGGCGACGGGGTTCTCCTACAGTCACTTGGTCGGGGCTATGGGGTGAGGTTGTCTATTAAGTTTACCCGGCGAGTATCCGCGTACACTACGTGATTGCGAAGGACTTTTGATCGCATCAAAATTCCGTGGCAACCGATCAAGTGAGACTAAACTGCTATGTTTATAACATTCATTCCGTTATCTCATAACTACTTGTGAATTCCAAATGTTGTATCACATTCCGGATAAATAGAAAATGCTAAACTTTTCGATCGAACAATCGAACACCCAAGTTTTCCCGATACAGCTCAACACATGAAATAAGTCTAACAATATTCAGTTCGTGCCTCAGTACTAACGGTCCAGCCGTAGAAGGGTCAAGACAACGCCTCACATGTGGCACGCCGTACTGCCCCAAACCCTAAGGTTCAAAGGGCAGTTCAAGACGGTCACATAATCGAGTTAAGGTTTGTTGTCTTCTAGAGGGTCCATCGCGTTACTTGCACTACTTAGAACGTCGTTAAACTACGGAAAAATCCAACAATTGGAAATTTTCCGGCAGGGGAAAATGTGGGTATTTATATCCGGTCGAACTTTTTAACATATTCTAAAAATACCCGGAAAAACACACTGACAAAATTAGACAATCCGATCGATACACCGAGTCCCCAATTCAACCCAGAATATTCAACTCATGAATTCAAATTAAAAATTCCCAGGAAAACCAGCACTAAAAACTAGGAGTTACTGTGAAAACATAATTGATTGATGGGACTCTTCTGCCGCGGAATCGCCGCAATAGGCATGCTATTGCCGCGGTTCCGCCGCTCTTCAATCGACTTAGGTGCTCGAACTTCACAGTAATTCTTAGAAATACCTGCTGATTTTTCTGCATATTTTTAATTCTCAAAAATCCATAAATTTCAAAAATGTACAGAGAGCATGTTAAAATTGGGGTTTCGGCTCGATCGGACTTCTAATTCCGTCTACGCATCGCCTAAGGCTCTAGCTAGGCTCTGATACCACTGTAGGGTTCCTAGGCACTCTAATGGAGTCTTGCAAGTGATCAAACACGGCCAAATTAAATTTTACAAGTGCCTACAAACCCTAATACGGATCGTTAACTAGATATATAGGCTATGCGATGCAAGTAAAAGAATTTATCTAAGAGGAAAGGGGCTACAACCTTTGTAGATCCGTTCCACCACTTCCTAAGCTCCGCGACGATGTCCCTCCGCTGTCCAAGTCGGATCCCGAACTCTAGCATCGGCTTCATCGAAGAAATGGGCGGGCTTAATCGTCGGTTCGATGCCGAAGATGATCTACGTCGAGGCATCACAAGAACAAGCTCTAACTTCACCAAGCCATGAAAACTTGTGAAGGAAACACCCTATACAACTTGGCAAGAGGTAGAGGATGAAGAAATAGAAAGTGGGTTCACTTTAGAATTGGATTTCTCACTCTTTACATCAAGTTGCCATTGATGAAGGAAGGTTTTCTTCAAGTGAAGAAGAAGAAGATGATGATGAAGAAAGAATATCATATGATAGAATTATGATAAGTTATTATTTAAAAAAGGGAAAAAATATGATACTTATCATAATTCAACCATGGTTTAGTGTAGAGATTTAACTAAGGTTAGATGAATGGTTAGGGTTAGACATGAGACAAGAATGGTGGACTTGTTCAAAGCTTCAAGAAGCTTCAACAAAAAATAAACTAAGCCACCATTTCTTTTTCTCTTTATCTTTTCCAAAGCAATAATAAATAGATAAATAAATAAGAGAAAAGAAACCCTAACCATTCACTAAACATAGTTTAATCTTCACACAAACCCAAATGAGCAAGTATCATCAAACATGATACAAACAAGTGAACAAAAATATATCACATATACAATGTGCATTTCAAGTGAGAAAATCCTTTTAAAGTGAACCAACACTAGTTAATGCAAAGTAATATATCAAATATATAATTATACATTAAACCATTAAATCAACACTTGATCTAACGATCCGGTCATATCGCATATAACCGACTAGTATCCAATGTATCGGCTTATCGAAACAATCCTTGATTCGATAACTAGGTTATATCGCATACAACCTTTCGACACATTCATCGCGAGAATGGAATACGGTATCACATACACGCATTATTCTCGGTCCCGCACATATCTCATATGCGCTCCTATTTCGTTTCGCTTGAGCCAGGAAACCTCTGTGTAGGACTCTAAAGACTCGTCAATACGCCGGTAGCAGATGATGATCATATCAAGCACCCACAAGCCGCAAGCGGTCTGCTAAACGTAACGGCCACCCGGGTATTGAGCGATCAGAAGATCGACGAGCAAGCCCACTCATACTCCTGTGAATCCAACCAGTAACACTTACCGTACAGTCCAGTCTGTTCGTCTGATATGTCGCATATCTCGCCTAGGGGTGGTAAACGTCAGACCCCAATAGCTTGATAAGTCATGCCGACGTAGGGTCCATAACTTTCGTGAAACTACTGATAACTCTTACCAGTATATCACAGCAACCCTGGCCAGGGATTTCCTGTTATGGCCAGTCGAGCATAGCGCAACATCAACCCCCAATACCAGGAGAGACGAATCCCCTCCTATCGCTCATTGCCTCCATGTGAATCGGGACTGTGCCCAAAAACCACCTTTTTGCACGACTCAGTAGAGCCGTGGTAGGGTGGAAATCAAAGCACAGTGGGAGACACATAAGACTCTATGACGATCTCGGGTCAACGGACTAAGCTGTACCAGTGTCACCAGAGAACTGCCATCTGACGTGAGGTATAATACCATCTGGGAGTTCTCGGCGAGTCCGTTCAGTGTACCCAGTCTCCACTGAGTACCCGCATACCATCTCTGATGTCAAACACCAATGGATATGGGATCATCCATCGCCCATCACATGGGTTGAGAAGATATACGCTAGTCTACTCTGGAATATCGATGCCCCGTCTCGATATTCCCACGACTAGGAACAATGAAGGATGTACTCATTGACTACCCAGGCCCCACTAGTATGATCTTCATCATAGTCCTGGAAGTCGAGTACACATCCTAAGGGCTTTATCAACATGTAATCAGAGAGACAGAAAGTATACATGTTAAGATAAAAAGCAACCAGATAGCGTACTATCATGTCGAGCAAGAAAGTCCTACCTATATATGTCCCAGCATCCACTACAATATACATCCAATGTACAGTAATGGCCTCTAGGGCATACATATAACTAACAAGAACTACCATGAAACACGGGCCCACAACTCTACTAAACCGCGGCTGAACAGTGGCGGAAACCTGCTTCCCGCGGCGGTTCCGCGGCGGAATTTTGGAATTGTGACACGTGGCTTTCATGGTAATATCCGTAGGTGCTTGTTGATGCTTCTGGGTATTTTTAAAGTGATTCAAGTGTTGTATAATCTGGGGTTTATTTTGTAATCGTAGATTCGATCGGAAAATTTAAATTCGTTGTTATTTCCGGATATTTAGAAACTGTTAAATTGTTTGAACGGATATCATTAACTCACTTTTTCCTGGCACGGCAAACTTTCAAGTGTTGAATATCGGGTTTAAATCTTTCGGAAAAATTGTACAAGTTATGCGTTGGACCCTCTAGAAGACAACAAACCTTAACTCGATTATGTGACCGTCTTGAACTGCCTTTTGAACCTTCGGGTTTGGGGCAGTACGGCGTGCCACATGTGAGGCGTTGGCTTGACCCTTCTACGGCTGGATCACTGGTACTGTGACAGTCTCTGGGATTATTTGAACTCCGCTCAAGTGTTGAGCTATTTAGGAAATTTTGGGTATTTGATTATCTGTTCGGAAAGTTTAATACTGTCTATTTATCTGGAATGTGATACAATATGTGGAATTCATAGAGTTAGGCATGAAATGCGAAGTATGTGATATTTCGGATTTACGATGTCTAAAGTGATTATGGATTCCAAATGTTGTAGTTTTACACTTTCTTTTCTGTGACCGTAAGTGTAATATGTAATATCGCCGGTTTCGTTGCTATATGTCAACGACAATTGGGATGCGCATATTTACTTACGTTGATGATATGTGATATTATGTGTTGCTGTGATATGCTATATTGGATCGTCGCGTTCAGAATAGCCGGGGGTTTATGTGAGATGAGGGTTTTTATTTTCATTCATGTAAAATTCATATGTAATGTAATATTCTTTTATTTTGGGAACTTCCAGGTTGAGGTTGATGTCACCCTTGTATATTATTTACTTTTCCACATTAGGTAGACCCAAGGTGGGGAGCATAAGTAACCGGGTTCTAGGGTCCAGTGGGAGGCCATCTCGAGGAGTCGAGACCGGGTCTCCTAACCCTAGAATTGGCAGTGTTACTTGCCGCTCTCGTAGGGGTCTTGGGATGTGGGTTTGGCTATTCGTCGCGACCGTGGAATCCGTGTTTTATACAGGCTCGTATTGAAAACACGGATGTCCTAGTATATCCAATATTTCATATATGTTCTTCTGCTGCAATGTTCTGTGATGAGATCATATTATTGCATGAGACGAATACTTATACTATATATATATATATATATATATGCTGATATATAAATATTACTGCTTTCGTTTCTTCTGTAATGCTTAGGAAGCATAAGCTGATGGGATTTTATTAATGAGATTAATAAAAAGAAAAGAAACTTGAAAGATGTTGTAGAATCAAAACTTTATAAAAAGGGTAGCTACAGTTTTGCTTTGCACAGCGGTATATATGATATGCCCTGCACCTTATTCGATGGGGAAAGAGCCGAGATCCCTTCACCGGGAGTGACCTCTTTAGCGAAACTGGCAGATGCTACAAAAACTCGGTTTATCTTTTGATTGCTTTTAGAGTTTTGCTTTGCACAGCGGTATATATGATATATCCTGCACCTTATTCGATGAGGAAAGGGCCGACGATCCCTTCACCGGGAGTGACCACTTTAGCGAAACTAAGAAAAGCCTCAAAAACACTCCTTTTCAAAAACACTTGATTCTACGACGATATCAAGTTCATTACGCAATAGGTTTTCAGAAAAACGTGACGTAGCCCTCCGTCATTTCAGATAAATCCTACTTAGTATTTGTGTTGCGTTTGTTGACCTTGTCAAGGCACAGTGTACGGTAGCTAATTAGTGTTTATCTGTTAAAACATGAGATGTGATTGGATTAGGGTATTCGTACGGCCTTGTTGACCTTGTCAAGGGTCATGCGGGTGGGTTTAATTCAATCGGGAAATGACGGGTTGAACTTAACTTGCGATTTATGGTTTGTTGACCTTGTCAAGGTCATAGATCGTTAGGGGCAAAACATTATCGGGAATTTCAAGTGTTGAAATTTGCAATGAGATTGCATATCTCCTATGAGATAGTTGGATCCCGATACCCACTGCGAGTAAGTGTTACTCCTGGGAGAGTTTTACACAGGACAATTAGTCATTCAAGTAGGTGTCTAGAAAAGTGTTAACGAGGTTACGCCTCTGGGAAAATGAGGTTTACTTTAATTAGGTCCGTGCGAAACCACGGGGAACCTCCCTCAAAGTACCGACACTGATCTGGCTGAAAGATTGACGAAATTGTAGGGTGTAATTAATCCCGGCTAATCTTACCTTTTAGGGTTTGAAGGTAGATTTGATAAAAATAGTGGGAGACATCCTGATTAGATAAGATAATAACCAATCTAATCTTGCAAGAGCATACGCTAAAGTGTTTTCTTCTCTCTCTCTCCAGGTAGCGACCATGTCAGGCCATAATCAAGATAATAATATGGATGTATTAACTGAACCCGATTATTGTACTGAGCAAGGGAACGTTGGACCCGTTCTTTCTTATAAGAGTTATAAGACTGAACATGAAACAGAAGAATATCTGGATTCTCACACCGCCCAAAAGAACATACATGTTGATGCATCTCCTTCGGGTGTGTTAGTTATTGAGAACTATTTCTCAGTTTACCCTACGTCCTGGGTATTAGATACCGGATCAGGATCCCACATATGTAAATTGTTACATGGGCTACGAAATGGTAGAGAACTGGGAAAAGGTGATCATTCCATTCAAGTAGGTAACGGTGCAAGTATTGTAGCCAAAGCAGTTGGCGAATATCACCTTGTATTACCAAGTCGTAATACACTGATTCTAAATGAGTGCTATTATATACCGAACATGATGTGCAACATTATATCGGTTTCTTTATTAAGTAATTAAGGATATAATTTTGTAGTAAAGGATAATGTTATGAACATATTCCTAGATCAAAAGTTGATTGCATCAGGCTCGTTACATAATGGCATATTCATTCTAAATCAGAATACAGTCCTGAATATACAAAACACACACAAGAGGAAAAGTTCAGATATGAACGAATCCTACTTATGGCATTGTAGACTTGGTCATATCAATGCGACACGACTGGCTAAGTTACATAAGGATGGTTATTTGAATCCGTTCGAATTATCATCTTATGATACTTGCCATTCATGTCTCAAAGGAAAAATGACCAAAGCTCCGTTTAGTGGACACGGAGAAAGAGTTACTGAACTCTTAGGACTAATACATAGTGATGTATGCGGTCCCATGTCTACACATGCCAGGAACGGTTCTTCCTACTTCATTACATTCACTGACGATCTCTCTAGATTCGGACATGTGTTCCTGATGAAACACAAGTCTGAAGCTTTTGAGAAATTCAGATAATATAAACACGAAGTAGAGAATCAAACGGGCAAAAGTATTAAGATTCTTCGATCTGATCGAGGAGGTGAATACTTAAGCAATGAGTTCCTAGGTTATCTAAAAGAGAATGGGATTCTCTTTCAGCTTACTCCTCCTTATACACCACAGCACAACGGTGTATCTGAGCGGAGGAATCGCACCCTATTAGAAATGGTGCGCTTTATGATGAGCACTGATGAGTTACCTATTTCCTTTTGGGGTTATGCACTTGAAACAGCAGCATACCTATTGAATTAAGTTCCGTCTAGATCTGTACCTACCACACCATATGAGATATGGAGTGGGAAGAGACCGTATCTTAAACGAGTTAAGATATGGGGTTGTCCGGCATATGTCAAAAGGCAAAATCCGGACAAACTCGAGACACGATCAGTTCTTTGCAAGTTTGTAGGATATCCGAAGAATTCTTATGGATATTTTTTCTACCACAGTGAGGAGCAAAAAGTGTTTGTTACTCAACATGCCACCTTTTTAGAAAAGGAATTTCTTGCAAAAGAAATTAGTGGCTTTGAGGTAGAACTGGAAGAAGTTCCAGTAACACAAACTGCAACTGAAGATTTAGTGGAACAGGACGATTCAGTAGTACCCGACGAACCCCAGCCTCTCCGCCGATCTAGTAGGGTTTCTCATCCACCTGAGAGATACTGTGGTTTTCTCATTGATGGTGGAAGCGAGGATTGCATCATGGGAGATGATGACCCGGCTAGTTTCGAGCAGGCCATCACGAGTGGTGACTCTGTGAAATGGCTGGATGCAATGCGATCTGAGATGGAATCCATGTACACCAATAAATTATGGACTTTGGAAAATACTCCTGAAGGGGTAAAACCCATTGGGAACAAGTGGATTTTTAGAAAGAAATTTGGTGTAGATGGAAAAGTTAAGACTTTCAAAGCTAGACTTGTAGCAAAGGGTTTTCGTCAACGACCAGGTGTGGATTATGACGAAACCTTTTCTCCAGTGGCTATGCTTAAGTCCATCCGAATCTTACTTGCCATTGCTGCATACCATGACTACGAAATCTGGAAAATGGATGTTAAGACCGCCTTTCTAAACGGTGATTTAGAAGAGAGCGTGTATATGACTCAGCCAGAGGGCTTCGTAGATAGTGGGAGCAGCGGAAAGGTGTGCAAGCTGCTTAAATCCATTTATGGGTTAAAGCAAGCATCGCGGAGTTAGAACATCTGTTTTGATGTTGTAGTCAAAGAGTTTGACTTCATCAAAAATATAGATGAACCTTGTATCTATAAGAAGGTAGCAGAGGGTAAGGTTGTCTTCCTCGTATTGTACGTGGATGACATACTCTTGATAGGAAATGATATTCCTATGCTGCAATCAGTCAAGCTCTTCTTATCATAGAGATTCTCAATGAAAGATCTAGGTGATGCCTCCTGGATATTGGGAATCATTATCTATAGAGATAGATCTAAACGGATACTGGGATTGTCCCAATCCAGGTATATTGACACCATACTAAAGAGGTTTAGTATGGAAGAATCCAAGCGTGGGAACCAACCCACGATCTCTGGACTCACTCTCTCCAAAGAGATGTCTCCCAAGACTGATTTAGAGAGAGCTCGCATGCAAGGGATACCCTATGCTTCGGCAGTAGGCTCTATCATGTATACGATGCTATGTACCAAACCCGATGTACCATACTCACTAAGTGTAGTGAGTCGGTATCAAGCAGATCCTGGAGAGAGTCACTGGACAGCTGTGAAGAACATTCTCAAGTACTTACGAAGGACTAAGGAGATGTTCTTGGTGTATGGTAACGGAGAACTCCAGGTGGAGTCCTTTACCGATTCCAGCTTCCAAAGTGATAAGGACGACTCTAAGTCGCACTCGGGATTTGTCTTTACCCTCAATAGAGGGGCGGTATGTTGGAAGAGTTCCAAACAGGATACCGTTGCAGACTCGACGATGGAGGCTGAATACATCGCTGCCAACGATGCTGCCAAAGAGGCTGTCTGGATCAAGAAGTTCATTAGTGAACTTGGTGTGGCTCCATCCATTGAACATCCAATACCTCTATATTGCGATAACAATGGAGCTGTGGCATTGGCCAAGGAACCCAGGTCCCATCAAAAGTCCAGACATATTCTGAGGCGGTATCACCTGATCAGGGAGATAGTTGATCGCCGGGAGATCGAGGTCAGGAGAGTAGATACGAAGGACAACGCTGCGGATCCACTCACAAAGGCTATTCCCCAGATACAGTTTGAGAGATTATTCGGGATGCTAGGTATGAGATAATACAGCAGCTGGCCTTAGTGCAAGTGGGAGATTGTTAGTTATGTATATGCCCTAGAGGCCATTGTTGTACATATGATGTATATCATGATGGATGCTTAGATATATACAGAGAGGACTTTCTTGCTCGTCATGATAGTATGCTATTTGGTTTTCCTTTATCTTAACATGTTGACTTGTATTGGTTTACTGTTTTTCTCTCACATGTTGATAAAGCCCTTAGGATCTATACTCGACTACTGGGACTATGATGAGATCATACTAGTAGGGCCACGGTAGTCGATGAGTGCATCCTATAACTGTTCCTAGTCGAGGGTATATCGAGACAGGGCATCGATACACCAGAGTAGACTAGCGTATACGCATCTTGACCCGTATGATGGGCGATGGATGATCCCATATCCATCGGTGTTTGACATCAGAGATGGTGTACGGGTGCTCAGTAGAGACTGGGTATACTGGACGGACTCGCCGAGAACTCCCAGATGGTGATATACCACACGTCAGATGGCAGTTCTCCGGTGACACTGGTACAGGGTAGTCTGTAGACCCGAGATCGTCATGGAGTCTTGTGTGATTCCCACTGTGCTTTGATTTCCACCTTACCACGTCCAAGAGGGCGTGCAAAACGGTGGCTTTTGGGTACAGTCCCGAATCACATAGAGGCAATGAGCGATAGGAGGGGATTCGTCTCTCCTGGTATAGGGAGTTGATGTTGTGCTGTGTTCGATTGGCTATAACTGGAAGTCCCTGGCCAGGGCTGATATAGAGATTTACTGGTAAGTGTTACTAGTAGTTTCTCGACCCGTTATGAGCCATACATCGACACGACTTATCGGTTACTGGGGTCTGACGTAAACCACCCCTAGACTTGATATGCAACATATCAGAAGAACAGACCGGACTGTACGGGAGTGTTACTGATTGGATTCACAGGAGAACGCACAGTCTAGCTTGTTGATCTTCTGATCGCTCAATACCTGGGTGGCTGTTACGTTTAGCTGACCGCTTGCAGCTTGTGGGTGTTTGATATGATCATCACCTGCTACCGGCGTATTGACGATTCTTTAGAGTCCTACACAGAGCTTTCTTGGATCAGGAGAAACGGAGTAGAGGCACATATGTGATATGTGCAGGACCGAGAATAATGCGATATGAGATACCGTATTATATTCTCGCGATATTTAGATATGAACCGGGTCATCGGATCAAGTGTTGATTCGATGAATCGGTACATGATATATTAGTCGGTAATATTCGATATAGCCGGATCGTCGGATCAAGTGTTGATTCGATGATTTAATGGATAATAATATATATGATATATTGTATTACATTATCTAATATTGGCTCGCTTTATTATTTCATTTTCTCACTAGATGATACATTGATATATATGCGATATATGTTAATTGTATTATTTTCTTTTGTTGCAAATATATAATATATATGTGATATATATTATTGTGACATGATATGATTTATTATTAAACATGTTTAAGGATGATTAAAAGGGATTAGGGTTTGATTAGGGTTAGCTTCTTCTTGCACCTTCTAGAAGCTTTGTTTTTGTCATGCTTAACATATTATGGTTGATATTTTTACATGACTCATAACTTAACCTAACCAAACCCTAACTCTAGTTTATTCTCTACAAACTCTTAGCCACTCATCCTTGACCATGGTTCAATATCAATCATATAGATTTCTTTTCTATTCATCACAAAAGGAATTATCTTTTCCATTATTATCATCTTCTTCTCTCTTGATTTTGAGCTCACTAGAAATTCCATTTGTGATGATAAATTGTGAGAAAGTGAATTAAAAAGAAAGCATAAATACTACCCCCTCATCCTCATCTCATCTAGCCCATGAGATTAGGGTGTTCATCTCTTTAGAGTGAGAAAGCTTGGGTTATTGCAACTTCGACGTAGATCATCGGAGATTTGGAACACTTCAAGCTAGCATGGATCGTTCGAGTCGTGGAGCCTCTCTTGAGTCCGGGAGATCGGGGATCGCGGCGAAGGGACTTCTACTCGGAGCTTGTGAAGCGAAGGAGCGGACTACAAAGGTTTTAATCCCTCACACTTAGATAAAAATATGTTATCTTGCATGCTTAACCCTAATAATCTAGCAAAGATCCCGGCTTTGGGTTGTTCGGCACGTCTGAATTTTTATCCGGGCATGTTTGATGCCTTATGAACCTTCACAAGAGTGCCTACGAACCCTACAAAGTCCGCCATGAGTAATCGGTCCACTTCCTCCTCAATTGCCTTCTGTTTGATAGGCGCGAAGCTCCTTTTCTTTTGTCAGACCGACCGGGCTTTTGAGTCAACTTCGAGCTTGTGGGAGATCGCCTTAGGGTTGATTTCTGGCATGTCCGTGGGAGTCTAAGCAAACACGTCGGAGTTGTCTCGGAGAAACTGGATAAGGTTGTCCCGAGTTTCCCCGGTCAAGAAGGAGTCGATCTGTATAGTTCGACTGTTGTCTCCCTCTTTAAAGAGGACTTCGGACAAGGTTTCTACCGGGGAACCCCGAATTTCCTTCTTATCATCACGTGTATCCATCGATTCTCGAAGATCACACGGTCCGTCGGTCAGATCAAATTCTTTGCCTCGGGAACTATCGTAGCGAGACACACCCTAAAGATTTGTTGATCTCCATAGGCCCAGCCTATCCCACCATCGCTCAGAGGAAACTTGAGGGAGAGGTGGTAGGTCGAGATCTGAGCTTGAAGGACGTTTAAATTGGGGCGACCCAAGAGGATTGTTCCCTTATAAAAAAGGGATGAGGGAAAGTTCCCCACTAAAACAGCCCCGCGTGTTTAACACGTGAGTGCCTATATGCAACGCATATAGGCACAACAATTAAAACAATTGCTAGGCTAAAACAGCCCCACGTATTTGTTCCCTGATTAAAAATCAGGAAAAACTTCAAAAGAGGCATCTTGTGCTCACACGTGGCCAATGGTCACGTGTTGGCACGTGATGGTTAAAGCAGCGGCACAAAACAGAGCACAGAAGAGGAGTCCATTCGGGGGGTTATATGCTTACACGTGACCGGGGGTCACGTGCTTACACGTGACCGGGGGTCACATGGGGTCACGTGCTCACACGTGACCAGGGGTCACGTGCTCACACGTAACCAAAGGTCACGTGTCAACACATGACTGGCTTTAAAAGCCTCACGGTTTAATAGAATTAAATTCTAAAAAGATCATTTAAATCTTTCTAAAATAAAGAAGAATTAAGGAGAACTGTTGGATTAAGAATCCAAGGGTGATTAAATATCACCAATTTATGGAAAAATCTTGGACAAGGAAAGATTTCCCCTAAATCTCACCGAAATAACAAATAGAATATTTTTGGATTAAAACATCCAACGGTGAATAAAATTCACCTAGTAATCTAAAGGCTCAGATTAATGATGAAAACAAATCAAACCTTTCAATGAGAGATTTACTAAACAAATTGATTCTTTTCCTCCTCCTATAAATAGGAGTCGAGAAGGGAGAATTAAAAAGAGGGAGGAGAGACAGAATTTTGGAGAAAAAACTTTGAACAGAATTTTAGCATCTTGAAAATTCAGAAAGAAAACCCTAGGTGAGAAAGAGAAAGAGGATCCAAACTTCAGAAAAAAGAGAATTTAATTCTCAAAGATCTAAGAGTTTAACTCTTTTTCAAAGAACTTAGTTCTTTCTCTGGTTGAAGATCTGCAAAGTGCACATCTCCCCATAAGTTGAGAATTTAATTCTCATCGGGTCGAGATCCTGCCATGCAGATCTAAAACTTAGAGGAAGAATTGAGTTTGGAGAATTTAACTCTCCCAAAGTTATAGGAATTTAATTCCTCCAAGATAAAATTAGGGTTTAACCCTATCTGAGAATTCAATTCTCCAAAATTATAGGAATTTAATTCCTTCAAGATGGACAAAACTAGGATTTAACCCTAATTGAGAATTTAATTCTCTCAAGCTCACAGGAATTTAATTCCTCTTAAAATAAAATTAGGGTTTCACCCTATGCTAGAACTTGATTCTTTACATATATGGGAATTTTATTCCCACAAAAGGAAAATTAGGGTTTAACCCTTCCTAAGAATATAATTCTTCCAAAGAAAATTGGAATTTAATTCCTCTAAAGTTATTGCTAGGGTTTAACCCTATGAAGAATTTAATTCTTAAAAAGATAAAGAGATCTTCAAACAGGCAAGAACCAGGGTCACGTGACCCCTGTAAAGATTCGCAGAAAAGAACTCAGAGGCAACGCCTCACGTGACCCCTGAAGCACAGCAAGAAAAAGCAAAAGAAATAGAAGCTCTGGGCGCTCTCACGTGTTACCACGTGACCCTTTGGCAAATCAGCACACAAATCCCCATCACGTGTCAGCACGTGATGCTCCAAAATCAAATATATAAAGTATTCAATACTTTTTGCAGAACAGAATAAGGGGAATCTGGTCCCACCTTTGGGCGCTCTCACGTGTCCACATGTGACCCCTTTTTCTTTAGTGTTTTGACACTAATTGGAGATCTTCATTCCCGGTGTTTAACACTGATTTTTCTTAGTGTTTAACACTAATTTGAAAACCCTATTTGCAGTGTTTAACACTGATTATTTTCTAGTGTTTGACACTAAATCGAAAACTATATTTCCAGTGTTTAACACTGATTGTTCTTTTAGTGTTTAACACTAGTTTGAGAATTCTGTCTCTAGTGTTTAACACGTTTGTTATTTAGTGTTTAACACTACTTTTAGCCAAATTGGCTAATCTTTCAAAGGCAAAGCCTCCCCTTCAATTAAACCTCAAAATTGAATAACATCCAGAGCTACAACAGAAATGTTATCAAGCCCCTCAAAACTTTTGTGGACTGGAACCAGACAAATGTCAAACAGTCCAACAAAGGGCCAGACTTAATTGGACTTAGCCCAAGTTGGCCATAAGTCCTCAATCCAGACCTAACTGAGCCAATGAGCTCACAATATAATTAATTGGTCTTGGTTCCAATTTGGGCTACAGATAATTTAATCTACCTTGGTTCAAGGGTACATCTCTTCACTCCTTTGATATTTGTCGTTGTAATTCCTCAACGTCTTCAAAGAGGTGACGGGTCCCAACAACCATACATTTCACGGACTGTGGGGTCCTTAAACTCATGGACTATAATGTCCTTAACCTTGACCGTGTTGTCTTAAAACTAACAACGGACTATGATGTCCTTAACCTTGACCGTGATGTCTTAAAACTAACAACGGACTATGATGTCCTTAACCTTGACCGTGATGTCTTAAAACTAACATCAGACTGTGGAGTCCTTAAATCCCCGGACTATGATGTCCTTAACCTTGACCGCAATGTCTTAAAACTAACATTGGACCGCAATGTCCTTAAACTACCTATCGACCGCAACGTCACTAAACTAAACAATAGAGCCCCCAATTACTCTTTTGTTGGATCTAAACGATCCCGTTAAGTTGATCTTAGTCTAAAATGAGGCTAACATATCCTTAACAAACGTTTAAGTCGATCTTAGTCTCAAAAGAGGCTAACGTATCCATAAACCCAAACACCTAAAGCCAAATCTAAGAAAGATACGGATTTGGACTAGTCCACGCCCTACGGGCGACAACATAACTTAGTCTCCGTATACAATCCACGGGAAAACAAACACAAAACAAACACCCACGACACGAGGTGACCATATGGAGAAGGAGAAAGTTGTTACCGCGATGCGTTAGCATAATTAACTGCAGGGGCTTGCGCCTGCAGGGAAGAGCGTCCCCACAACCAAAAACCACTCAAACGAGGGGGAATCTGATGAAGTCTGCTACATCGGCCGGATCCGTTTAAACCTTCGATACATGATGCCATAAATCAACTTGGTATCTTCGAAAAGGTGGACGGATAGCACCTATTTGCATCTGCCCCGAATCTCAGGCAAGACGTTCTGTCGCGCCGTCTTTCGGAGGGGAACAGATTCTGGCACGCCCGGTAGGACCTTTTCCTCTCTCCACTCCACACTTCGTATGTCGTGTTCGCGAACCAATCGCGGTTCGCTAATGGTTGCCCTTGGGTTTCGAGGTACTAAGATTTAGCGTTTTGCTTGCTGCAGAAAGCAAAAGGATCAATGGCTAGCACCTGCTCAAAGTGTTCCACATGCAACTGCAACCTACGCTCCGCCTCGACTGGGGGCATAACCTACGGGCCCCAAGCGGCCTCTTTGTTCACGATGCCCATGGAGCAGATTACTCAAGCCACCACATGGCTGTTTTTTGGGACCATGCTCCCGCCAGCGAGCTTCACCATCCCTATACCCGTATCGGAAGCTTCAAAGAAGTCGGTCTTCGATCGACTTGCTACTACCATGGCCCCTCTCAACGGGTCGCCCGATTCCAATCCCTCGGTCCTCACCAGGCTGAACTTGAGCTCCAAAGGGCCTACCAAGAAGCCCATAATACCTGAAGTGGCCATCCCAAAGAAGATAGACATCCCTGCTCCTGAAGTCGTCAAGGTGGCTTCTCCTGCCAGAGGGTCGGTCTTTGCAAGACTGACTGCTCCCATTCCCGCTCCCGCTCAGAAATCTATCTTTGACCAGTTGGACACGGATTCTCAAAGGACGTCAGTCTTCAAGAGACTGACACCAGTAACAGCCCCTCACCTGAACATGGGGCACGACAAAGCCATCCCCATCACCGAGCTAACTCCATCAGCTCGACATGCTCGACGTCGCCACTGGCGCTGGATAAGGAAGGCTGGGGGCAACTCTCCCTCTGGGCTAGCTCCACCAGCTCCAACGGTGGAAATTAATGCTGCTGTTCCAACCGGGAACAGCCTTGAGCTGCTGAACAGGGTATGCAAGAATTCGCCTACTGCCGTACTAAAAAGATCTCCGCCACCGGTAGAGACCGTCATAGAAACAAAGCCGAAGCAGTCTCCTCAACGGCTGTCTTCCAAAGTCTACAAGATTTGGCGACGAGTCCGAGAATCGGTGATTGATCCGAATTTCTCCCATCAGCATAAGAAGTCGAAAGTCCGACAGGAAGAAAACCGCCCAATTAAGCAATAGAAGACGAAGGACACCTGGGTGCCCACAACAACGGCCCCCTCAACTTCGATGGCCTACAAAAGAAGAATGCCGGAGAAAGTCTCTACGCCTGCGGCAAATGTCAAAGGCAGTGAGCCTAAACGCCCAAAGTCTGGGGGCATGGTGGTACATACCGTCTACATGGCGTCCGGGAAAGAGGATAGCTGTATATTCACAGGTCATCGACCGCTTACGCGATCAGTGACTAAGGCTCAAGAGCAGCAGCAGAAGCTCTAAGAGATGATGACCGCGATGGCCGCACTCACCGGGCCAAAAGAAAGCCCAGAAGCATTCTCGGATCAACGACAGGAGCAAGAAACCGATGCCGAATTCCTTCGCAGGATACTTGAAAAGAAGGACAGAGAGGCTGCGGAACAAGCAGCCAATATAAAATGGATGGCTCTTCTGTTTCAGGACATGATCGAGATAATGATCCAGCCGGATCCTCCAGTCAAAGATCCTCCGATTATCCTTGAAGATGACAGAGGAGAAACGTCGCATCCATCTCAGGCTCTTTCAACAGCCAAAGAGGAAACAATCTCTAAGGCTTCCCTGGATGATTATATTGCTCAACAAATATGAGTGCACTAGGCAAATGAGGCAACCGGCCAAGTTGTCAAAACAGGGCAACCATATCCGAGCTGGTATGATCAGATAAAATACCCGCCGGGCTACACGATACCGAAATTCCATGTCTACAAGAGGACAGGCAATCCTCATCAACATGTCGCCCAGTTCAGGGCTCTTTGTGGTAACACCGGTGGCGATGATAAACTCTTGCTTCGCCAATTCGTCGGCAGTTTATCGGAAACGGCATTTGAGTGGTATTCCGAACTTCCAAATGACTCCGTCAAAACTTTCGCTGAAATGGAGTTGTTGTTTACCCAGCGATTCGCGAGCGCCAGCGAACGCGCCCCAATAACGGCTTTGATCAATGCAAAGGTGAAGCCGGGCGAAACTTGGGTTCAATATGCAATCCGATGGCGGAACCTGTGGTCGAAGTGCGAACAGCGTATCGAAGAAGCACCAGCGGTGGGTATGTTCGTGGAAACCCTAGACCCTCATGCAACTATTTCACAGTTCATGATGTTCTTTAAACCGACCACGTTCCAGGATTTAATCGATAAGCTAGCCCAGATGGATCAAATGGGTCACAGACCGTCTCTCCCGAAGCCGGAACCTCGGAACGACAAGGGTAAAGGGAAGGCGACCTTCGTTGCAAACACCCAACAGCAGCCCAGCGCCCCAAAGCTAGCGGATCAACTGGAGGAGAGACGGCGCTATTACAATGAGAAAATGAAGCGTCCTTACTCATTCCCACGGGACAAAACGAAGAGGTTGTTCGAGCTGGCGATGCGCAACAGGCTTATCGACTTGCCGAATCCTAGGCGACCGCCACAACCCAGCGAAGTGAATAATCCTAATTATTGCCCTTACCATCAAACGGTAAGTCACCTGATCGAAGATTGCTTCGTCTTTAAAGGATGGATCGATGATCAATACCTACAAGACAAGTTTGCGCTTTCCGAGAAGTGGAAAATAAACCCAGCACAACCGCACACTCCAAAGAAGACGGACACACCTGGAGCAACTTGTTCTTTTGTTGAAGAAGCTCCATGGGAGGTCGTGCTGTCAGCCAAAACCAAAAGGATGCTGAATGATCTCCAGACATGCCCGGCGATCAGGTGGAAGAACCCGCTAGAACCCCAGATCATCGAAAGGATGCTGAAGCCGCGCCCAACTCCAAAGATCGGTGGTGATGGCCCCAGCACTCACACCCAGCCATTAAAATCTTGAAAGAAAAACAAGAAGAAATCCAAGAAACCCGTGAAGCCTGGCGACAAGCGCACGGATTTGCAAAAACAGATTGACGCGCTGGAAAAGTATAACCAGAAGGCGCGGATTCCAATCACGCTCCAAGAGTTCCTCAGCCATGTCCTCGAGGACGAAAATGATGGAGAAGACTCATCAGATGAATCTGAGGACTACGTAGCAAGTTGTCATGTGATCTCTCACTCATTGATAGACGATAAAGAGGCTCCTTGCACCGAGAAACCGGGGGCGGGTCCCGAACTAGAACTTCTATGGCCGTCAGACGAGATGATCGACACCTTCCTGAATGAGATTCGTCTGAAAAGTAAAGCCAATCGGGAGTGTGAGATGGCCATATTGGAAGGAGCCAAACACCGGCGACTAGACGAAAGAGTCGAGGCACTCCCGTCAAATCAAAAGATATCCGTTGCGGATAAAAACAAATTCAAGATGAAGAAAAGGTTTGCTAAAGCCATATCAATGGGAATGAAGCTACCACCCTCTGAAGAAAACACTCTCGGTGGAGCAGAGATGCATCCTAATTACTGCTCATATCATCGAAAGATTTCGCACCCCACCGAAGAATGGAACGCTTTTAAAAGATGGTGGTAGGGATATGTTGCTCACCGGCAACATTTTAAGCGGACGAAGCGCAAAACTCGTCGGGAGCAGAGAAGTACGACCGATGAGCATAAAAGAACTACCGGCAACTGCTGTACGGTCAACGCCGGAGGATCACAGGTTCTCACCTTTGGGAGTGACTCTGACGAGGAAATGGCTCTTGGCCCTCTCTTTAAAGAATCCATCTTAGGGAAAGAGGAAGAACCAAAGGCCTGTGAAAACATTCAGCTGCGCAATCGCACGCTTCCAGAAAAGAATCTCGGACCCACGAATAGAAAAGATAAGGGAAAAGAAAAGGTCTCTGAGGATATCGCCCTGGATGACCAAGTCATGAAAGAGCTGACTGCTAAGGACCCGCCAAAGAAAAGTAAGGTGGACTACAACGTCCTAGCGCACCTGAGGAAGCTACCCTCTCAGCTCAGCATTCTCGACGCCCTCTTATTATCAAAAGAAGCGAGAGATTCGTTAATCAAGGCACTGCAAGAGCCCGAGCAATTCCAAGCCTTCCTCGCCGAAGAAAGGATGAAGGATGAGCTGGAAGAAATGCACACAGACGATGTCACATTCGGTGATGAAGACCTTCTCCTTAGGACGTGCGACCACAACCGTCCCCTATATGTCTCTGGATACTGCCACGATATCAAGATAGGTAAAATCCTGGTAGATAATGGATCCTCCGTCAATCTCCTTAATGTACGGGTGTTGAAGGAAATCTGCATGAGCGTTCATCACCTCGCTCGTGCTAAAATCACCATCTCCGGTTTTGACTCCCAGTCATCGCGAACTCTCGGATCTGTGATACTAACATTACGCTTTGGATTACTCGTCACAGATATTAAGTTTCACGTCATTGACGCCAAGACCTGCTACAACGGTTTGCTCGATCGTCCTTAGTTACACGAGTACAACATCATCCCTTCTACGCAACATCAGTGTATGAAGTATTTCAAGGATGGTCTTGAGTATACCGTGACAGGAGAGCTGAATCCATTCTCCGTGAATGAAGTCCGCAAATACGAAGATGCAAAATACTTTTTGCCAGAACTTGAGGACACAGAGAGATGTCACAAACCGGAGAACAAAGCCGTCACCACCATTCCTGTCTTCGGGAGTAATACTGAGGAAGAAGAAGAGATAGTTTATTCTGGGCCGTCTCGACGTAACAACCAGGGACCGTCCGCCCCCATATTGATCTTCGGGAGTGACTCGGAAGATGAGGTTAATGCTGTGTTCTTCAGTTGGCCGTCAATACAAGCATTCGCTGGTGATAATCAGAGTTTGAAAATTACCATGATTCCGCGGGAGCACTACAAAGATCTCGACGCACTTGAAGCTTACAGTGTGCAAGACCTGCAGACATTTTACGTCCCTCCCAGGCGAAAAGGTGAAAAGGCGATCCTATTCTATCGGTCCACGGAAACAAGGGTGGAGAAAGAAATCTGGCACGGCGCAGATTCTACACTTGACAGGATCCAACCCATCCGTTTTCCCAGATACTACACGAACGGACTAAAAAGGCTATTGAAGCGCCAAGGGGTACCTTTCAAATAGACTATTCGACAAGCTCGGTTCTACAATAGGATTTGAGATGTCCCTGGGACTCGGCGCAAGTTGCCCAACGGGAGAATGGAAACGCTTGGGCTTGGATATGTGAAATCCGGGAAATGGGAACGAGTCCATGGTAGCTACGCCATATATAACTTCGATGAAGAAGAGGACGCCCTGTCAGAAAATGCCGACCCCGCACCAAAACAAGATCCTCCAATCAAAATGCCGAGTCCGTCATTTGAAGAACGAATGGACAAGCTTATCAGGGAAGCGGGTCAGAAAGTTCGAGACGATCATAACCGCGAAATGGCCATCTATGAGAAAGCCAGGACGCAACGCCTTCTTCGACAGGCCGCGAAAGATGAAAATGCTCCTCCCTATCAACCTGTTGTGCAAAAGGCCCGACGCAGAGGCAGAAACAAGTCAAAGAACGGAAAAGGCGTTCGACAGCGACAAAGCGGGACTAAGAAGTCACGCTGTCAAGAATCAAGCGGTCCGGATTTGTCCCTTATGAAGAAGATGAGTCGAGCATACTCTTTTCCTCAAGATAAGACAAAGAAGATACTTGACCTCGCTATAAAACATCAAATGATTACACTTCCAGAGTCTAAACACCCCGAGCAAGCAGGCGAAGTCTCTCACCCAAACTATTACTCTTATCACCGAGCAATAGGATACCCACTCGAAGATTGCTTCACCTTTAAGAACTGGGTCGAAGATCAATATCAGCTCGGCAAGTTCGCGTTATCCGACAGTTGGAGGGTAACACCGCCGCAGAAGCACGAACCCAAAGCTACGAGAGTAGAACCAGATACACATCGGTCTTCGAAGCGAATTCGTACTTGTCATATGATAACATCATCAAAAGAAGAACCTGAGAATATGCATGACCTTCCCTGGTGCTTCGAAAACAATGATGACGAGGTGATCTCAAAATTTCCACCAGCACCGAAAGAGCTGGAAGATGGAATACATACTACTGCAAATAACCTCAAGAAAATCGATTTGGGGACGACAAGTGACCCAAGGCCTACGTTTGTCAGCGAGCTGCTGTCCGAAGAACAGGTGGCGACACTCAAAGACGTGCTCATACAGTACAAAGACTGATTCGCATGGAACTACTCCGAGATGCCGGGATTAGATCCAGAGATTGCTGTGCACAAGTTGGCAATATCCCCGGACATCAAGCCAATCAAACAAGCACTGAGAAGAATGCAGCTCGAGCTTGAGATGAGCATCAACGCTGAGGTCAAAAAGCTGATTGACTCTGGCTTCATCCAAGAGGTTCAGTATCCCGACTGGATCGCCAACATCGTCCCGGTGATGAAGAAAAATGGGACAGTGCGCATATGTGTAGACTTTTGGGATCTCAATAAAGCCTGCCCGAAAGACGACTTCCCAGTACCGGTCACCGAGCTGATGATAGACAATACGTCCACTCACGAAGTTTTCTCCTTCATGGACGGCTCATCAGGATATAATCAGATAAAGATGCATCCCGAAGACCAGAAGCACACCGCTTTCCGGACCCCTTTGGGTATATTCTGCTACAAGGTGATGCCCTTCGGTCTAAAGAACGCCGGTGCCACCTATCAGAGGGCCATGACGAAGATCTTCGATGACCTCATACATGAAATCGTCGAATGCTATATCGACGACCTCGTGGTAAAAAGCAAATCATACGAGGAACATCTTGAGCATCTGAAGATCGTATTTCAACGCCTTCGGTAATACAACTTGAAGATGAACCCTCTCAATTGCACGTTCGGAGTGTCCTCAGGCAAATTCCTAGGATTCATTGTCCGACACCGAGGTATCGAGATAGATCCGTCAAAAATCAAGGCGATCATGGAAATGCCTCCGCCAAGGACTCTCAAGCAATTGCGGTCTCTCCAAGGGAAGCTCGCGTATATCCGGCGATTTATAGCCAATCTCTCAGGCAAGTGCCATCCTTACAATCACCTGATGAAGAAGGGAACCCCTTTCGTCTGGGATCACAAATTCCAAAACGCACTGGACAAAATCAAGCAATACCTGCAGAATCCACCAGTGCTGGCTGCTCCGGTCAAGGGAAAGCCTCTCATTTTGTATACAACCGCCCTTGAAGGTTCCTTAGGCTCATTATGGGCACAAGAGAACGATCAAGGGAAAGAGAGAGCCCTCTACTATTTGAGTCGAGTTCTGCTGGGGGCGGAAAGTAATTACTCTCCCATCGAAAAATACTGCCTGGCATTAATCTTCGCTGTTCCCCTTCGAAAGAAGGCCGAGACTGAACGTCTTTCCTGAGATTCGGGGCAGATGCTATTTGGTTTTATCCGTCCACCTCTCCGAAGATGCCACGTTGATTTATGGCACCGTGTACCGGAGGTTTAGACGGATGCGGCCGATGTAGCAGATTTCGTCAGATTCCCCCTCGCTTGAGGGGTTTTTGATTGTAGGGACGCTCTTCCCTGCAGGCGCAATCCCCTGCAGTTAATTACGCTACCGCATCGCGGTAACAACTTTCTCCTTCTCCAGAATTTCACTTCATTTCGTGGGTGTTTGTTTTGTTTGTGGTTGCCGTGGATTGTATACGGAGACTAATTTATGCCGTCGCCCGTAGGACGTGGGTTAGTCCAAATCCGTATTTTCTTAGATTTGGGTTTGGGGTTTTGGTTTGAGGATACGTTAGCCGTATTTGAGGCTAAAATCAACTCAAACGTTTGTTAAGGATACGTTAGTCCAGTTTGAGACTAAGATCAACTTAACGGGATCGTTTAGATCTGACAAAAGAGCGTTTGGGCTCTATTGTTCCAGTTTAGGGACACAGTGGTCCATTTAATATATGGTCGTCGGGACCCATCACCTCTCTGACGACGTTGAAGGATTACAACGACAGGTGTCAGAGGAGTTCGTAGATGTACCCTTGAACCAAAGTTGATTGGGGGTCTTATAGTCCAATTTGGGACTAAAGTCTGTTTGAATGTTTAAGGATACGTCAGCCATATGTGAGGCTAAGATCAACTTAAACGGGATCGTTTAGATCCAACAAAAGAGCGTTTGGGGGCTCTATTTTTTCAGTTTAGGGACGTAGTGGTCCATAGGTAGTTTAGGGACATTGCGGTCCTTTGCCAGTTTAGGAACATGGTGGTCCATGTTCCAGTTTAGGGACATAGAGGTCCATTTCCAGTTTAGGGACATAGGGGTCCATGTTCCAGTTTAGGGACGTGGGGGTCCATGTTCCAGTTTAGGGACATAGAGGTCCATCGTTCCCGTTTTGGGGACGGATCTTAGTTTAAGGACGCATTAGTCCATGGGTTTAAGGACCCCATAGTCCATATGGATGTGTTTAAGGACGCATTAGTCCATCAGTTTAGGGACGCATAAGTCCATAGGTTTAAGGACCCCACAGTCCGTATGGGTGTGTTTAAGGACGCATTAGTCCATTAGTTTAAGGACGTATAAGTCCATGGGTTTAAGGACCCCACAGTCCGTATGGATGTGTGGTTGTCGGGACCCGTCACCTCTCTGACGTCGTTGAAGGATTACAATGATAGGTGTCAGAGGAGTTCAGAGATGTACCCTTGAACCGGATGTAAATTGATTTAAGAGAGCAGTCTTGCTCAGTCAATTTAATTTGAGGACTTACGGCCATGACTGGGCTAAGTCCAGTTGAGAATATTCAACGTTTTTATCTCTGGCCTATTAGTCCTATGCTAGGGTTTTGCCCCTGTTTAGTAATGCACTACATTTTCTTTTGGCCTGCTAGGCCTTTTTGATTTGGGCTCTGTCCCTTTTAAATGATGCACAGCATGTGTTTTTGTTTGGGCTCTGCCCTTTTTAAAATAATGCATTGCATTTTATTAGGCCTGTTAGGCCTTTTTTAATTGGGCTTGGCCCTTCTGTAAATAATGCAATGCATTAATCAAACTGACAGTGGCCATGTGGCCTGTCAGACGCTTTGCGCCAATTATTGAGCACAAGCGCATGTGGAGGTGACACGTGTCATGCTTGGGTGAGCGCAAGCGCAGTGCGCTGCGCTGTTACGCTGCTGACACGTGGCGCGCTCTGGTGAGTTGCGCTAATTTCATAGAGCAATTCTCTATCTTAAAAGCGCATAGCGCAAGTTGTTATGGTGCTGACACGTGGCGCTCTCTGGTGGCTTACGCCAATTCAGAGAGCACAACAGTGTAGATTTGTAAGTGCAAGGCACTGTTTTAATTATCTTGATCCAATTTTGGATTCAAGAAAAGAATCTTTAAGATTCCAGAACCAATGGTTCATAAAAAAGGAAATGCCTTTGTTATTATTATATTTTTATATTGAAGATCTTTGATCTTGTTTTTAGATCAATGATCTTTTCAGAAGAAATTCTTCTTTTTTGTTCAAAGGTTTTACCTTCTTTTTTCTTCTTGAGTTCTTCTCAAAATTCTTTTGAGTTCTCTCTCTGTTTCTGTCTCTGTTTTTCTCTCTGTTTTTTTCTCTGTGTGTTTTTGGAGTTGGGGTCTAGGGGCCTTTATATAGTGCCCATTAATTTGTTAAATTTGTTAAAGAGATCATTCTCTGAGTGATTTGGGGAATTTTCCCCACCATTGGATCTTTGATCCAAGCGCTTCTGTTTTACAGAAGACAATCTTCTTGTTTTAACAAGAACAGAAGGATCTTACTGGAATTTTAATTCTGTTTGGTGCAAACGCACCAGCGCTTGACACGTGTCACGCGGCGCAGAGCGCAGCGCAACTGCGCTGACACATGTCGCGCGGCGCAGAGCGCAGCGCAACTGCGCTGACACGTGTCGCGCGGCGCAGAGCGCAGCGCATCTGAAGCGTTGCTTCTTTTAATTTTGTTTTTAAATAGAGCCTTGCTCTGATTGGCTGTGCTGCCTTGGGCTCTGCGCTGACGTATCAGCTTTTGACACGTGGCGCGTTGCGCGCAGCGCAAGGAATTTGAAGCGTTGCTTCATTTTTTGAATTTTTGAAATTCAAACAGAGCTTTGCTCTGATTTGGGGAAACATTCGCGATAACAAATCTCAGGCATTATGCGTTGGCGCATGAAGTCCATCTCATATCGAAGGTAGATCCTCTTAAATACTTGATGTCAAAGGCCATATTAACGGGGCAACTCGCTAAATGGGCCTTGCTCTTTATGGAGTTTTCGATAACTTATCAGCCTCTTATGGCAATGAAAAGCCAGGCCATCTCCGACTTCCTCGCAAAGCATCCGATACCGGCCAATTCCCCTTTGAATTGCGAACTGCCAGACGAACGTGCGTTTGATGCGATCGGCGGTAGTGATACCCGATGGGAACTTTACTTCGATGGAGCATCTTCCATGAAAAAGCGCAAACAAAACACGCCTATAATCAAATCAGTGGTAGGCCTTATCTTCGTGACCCCGCGAGGAGGGATAATGCGCTTTGCTTTCTCCTTGACAGAGCCGAGGACGAACAATGAAGCTGAATACGAAGCTTTGATACCAGGCCTCGAAATCGCCATCGACATAAGAATTGAGAACCTCATCATATACGGAGATTCCCAACTGGTCGTTAGTTAAGTGAATTGCGACTACCAAACATGCAAACCAGAACTGGTAAAGTACGGCAAGAAGGTGCAGCAACTGTTGACCCAGATTCCTTCCTACACTCTGGAAAGCATACCGCGTGCGGAAAATAGTAAAGCGGATGCATTAGCCAAGCTCGCTAAAGAGCTAGCCGACGAGAACCTCGATGATGTAAGAATCGTGGCACAAAGCCGTCGAGTTCTTGCTCCGACAAAAATATCTCCGGAATCATCCGAGGAAAAAGAAGCGACTGAGTAGACGGCCCTACGAATAAATGACCAAGAAAAGGTTAAAGATTGGAGAGAAGTCTTTATAGACTACTTCAAATCATGCCGAACGCCTGAAGATGCGTCCTCAAGACATCAGCTTATGAAACGAGCTCTGTCTTTTGCCTTCGTCAATGCTACTCTGTACAGGAGGTCGTTTGATTCTCTGTGGTTAAGATGCCTGGGACCTGAAGAAGCAAAAAGAGTCGTCCAAGAAGTTCACGACGGACTCTGCGGTTCTCACCAAGCAGGCCCGAAGATGAAGTTGAAGATTAAACGGATGGGCTACTACTGGCCCACGATGATCCAGGACTATCTCGAATACGCGAAGCAATGCCACTCGTGCCACATCCATGGCGACTTTATCCATCAGCATCCAAATCCACTACATCCAACGGTGGCTAGCTGGCCGTTCGAAATGTGGGGAACTGATATAATCGGCCCCATCGAACCGGTATCATCCAGAGGACATCGTTTCATTTTGGCGATAACTGATTACTTCTCCAAATGGGCAGAAGCAGTACCGCTGAGTGAAGTAAAGACGGAGAATATCATCCACTTCTTCAAGACGCACGTTATTTATCGGTTTGGAACTCCACGACGGATCATCTCCGATAATGGGCCAGCCTACAGAAGCCACAAAATCAGCCACTTCGCACAACAGCACAACATATACTGGAGATACTCCTCAGTTTATAATCCCCGAGCTAACGGTCTAGCTGAGGCTTTCAACAAGACCTTAACGAAGATCGTAAAGAAGACGGTATCTCGAAACAAGAAAGACTGGCACGAGAGATTGCAAGAAGCTCTCTGGGCGTATCGAACCACGTTCAAGATGGCCACGAACACAACGCCGAACGCGTTGGTATTCGGTACAGAAGCAGTACTCCCCCTCGAGATAGAGTTACCCTCTCTACGAGTGGCAGTTCATTACGAGCTGACGGACGAAGAAAATGCTCACCTTCGGCTTGAGGAGCTTGATGCCCTTGATGAAACTCGGCTCCTGGCGCAGCAAAATCTGGAAGCTTATAAAGCGAAGATGACGCGCTCGTATGAAAGATTGACCAGGGCGAGGACATTCCGCCAAGGCGAACTCGTGCTAGTGGTTAAAAGACCTATGATCCCCAATCGCGCCAAGCGGGAAAAATTCGAGCCGAACTATGAAGACCCGTATATCATAGACAAGGTCTACCAAGGTGGATCCTACCTACTTATGGACATGCATGGTGAAAGACCTTTCAGGCCAATAAACGGTCGTTTCCTAAAGAAGTACTACGCTTAACGAGTTAAGGCCTAGGTCAATGATAGATGACGACGACTATGTCTGCTCGCTATCTTCTTAAGCCCAAACTCTATAAGTAGTAACCGGCTTACTTTACAACGGACCGAAACATCCTTAAACTAACGACGGACCGAAACGTCCTTAAACTAACGACGGGCCGAAACGTCCTTAAACTAACAACGGACCGCTATGTCCTAAAACTAGCTGTTGACCGAGATGTCGATAAACTACGGTGGATTGCAGCATCCCAAAGCTTTTTAAAATAAAAAAAAAAGAAAGAATAAAAAAACGGTATGTCCATAAGCAAAATGGGCACGGATGAAAACCCGAAAGGGCTCCGTAAGTAAAAACAGCAGGGCTGCCGGCGAGTGTTGTGAAAACCCGAAAGGGCGCAACCTCGTTAAAAGACACTTACAGGGTCCTCTCGACCTTGTGAGGAGAAACCACCTGTGTGAGATCCTTACGACTCACAAGGGAGCAACACACTTAGGAATCCTCATGATTCCTAAGGAGAAATTACACTTGCGAGATCCTCACGACTCGTAAGGAGAACTCTCTTATGGGACCCTCACGGCTCGTAAGATTTGAAAGTCTTAAGTTACAGAGACCAGAACCTGTTCTTAAGAAACCCCCACAACCTTCGATATTGCCCTACAAGCGGATCAGCGCTGATCCTTGTATACAATCCACAGACGTGAATAAACATTTCCCTAACCGAGTCCCATCCGTGACTAGGGATATGTTCGCACGGTGAACAACCCTTATGAGTCCTCTCAACTTATAAGGAGAAAACTCTCTTGTAAGATCCTTACGACTTATAAGGAGCCATACACTTAGGAATCCTCACGATTCCTAAGGAGAAAACACACATACGAGATCCTCACGACTTGTAGGGAGAAATACCTTTGTGACCCTTACGGCTTATGAAGTCAAAAGCCTTAGTCGACAGGACCCTGACCCTGTTTACTAAGCCACCCTTGTTCGACATCGACAGAAGCAAATGATGATTCGCTCCTGGCAATATCCCAGTTGTAGCGGTGCTGATGCCGAAATCGGTGTCTAGTCCAGAGCTTGCAGCGAAAAGCCAGTAATCCACACATGCATACGAAATAGCCGAAATGATGGGGCAACTTGCAGATAAAATCAGCAAGTAAAAATGTATGCATGCAAAATAGCCGAAATGATTGGGCAACTCGCAATAAAAAAACAGCGAGTAAAAAATAAAACAAATAGCCGAAATGATTGGGCAACTCGCAATAAAAAGCAGCGAGTAAAGATAAAATAAATAGCCGAAATGATGGGGCGATCGCGACCTTCGCGATAAAAAAAAGCTAAAATAATAGAGCATCGCGGAAAAAGAAATAAAATAAAAAATGAAATTTATGCCCTGCAGGTGATATCGTTTCGATCCCTGTATACAATCCAGGGGCGCAAACAAAGAAGGAATCACATTCCTCCCCCCCCCCCCCAGGTTTCATCCGGAGAAGAAGCCAAATCTCGATGGTTCACAGATATCCTAAAGATCATCTCAACACTCGTCTCATTACAGCGGACACAACATCAAGCAAAGCGAAACCGCGGAAACTCCCAGCTCCATGACTCGGCGGCATACAGCCGACAGAGAGTCAAATTCCGACTTCGTGAAGTACAGACGAAGTCAAAAATTCCTGGTCACGTGGAACGCGGATAACGTCACTCTTTGACCCCGTGGAAAACGTCCAGAGCGGATCCTGGTCCTCTCTGAGCACGGCAGTGAACCCGTGTGAAGCATCCAGAGCGGAGCCTGGTTCTCGCCGAACACGGCAGTGAACCCGTGGGAAGCATCCAGAGCAAAATTCCTGGTCACGTGGAACGCGGATAACGTCACTCTTTGACCCCGTGGAAAACGTCCAGAGCGGATCCTGGTCCTCGCAGAACACGGCAATGAACCCGCGTGAAGCATCCAGAGCGAAGCCTGGTCCTCGCCGAACACGGCAGTGAACCCGTGGGAAGCATCCAGAGAAAAATTCCTGGTCACGTGGAACGCGGATAACGTCACTCTTTGACCCCGTGGAAAACGTCCAGAGCGGATCCTGGTCCTCGCAGAACACGGCAATGAACCCCTGTGAAGCATCCATAGCGGAGCCTGGTCCTCCCCGAACAAGGCAGTGAACCCGTGGGAAGCATCCAGAGCAAAATTCCTGGTCACGTGGAACGCGGATAACGTCACTCTTTGACCCCGTGGAAAACGTCCAGAGCGGATCCTGGTCCTCGCAGAGCACGGCAGTGAACCCGTGTGAAGCATCCAGAGCGGAGCCTGGTCCTCGTCAAACATGGCAGTGAACCCGTGGGAAGCATCCAGAGCAAAATTCCTGGTTACGTGGAACGCATATAACGTCACTCTTTGACCCCGCGGAAAACATTCAGAGCGGATCCTGGTCCTCGCCGAACACGGCAGTGAACCCGTGGGAAGCACCCAGAGCAAAATTCCTGGTCACGTGGAACACGGATAACGTCACTCTTTGACCCCACGGAAAACATCCAGAGTGGAGCCTGGTCCTCGCAGAGCACGGCAGTGAACCCGTGTGAAGCATCCAAAGCAAATATCGGACTGTGGAGTCCTTAAAATCCACGAACTATGATGTCCTTAACCTCGACCATAATGTCTTAAACCTAACGATCAACCATAATGATTCAAGACTGGTTTTACCTTGGTTCAAGGGTACATCTCTTCACTCCTTTGATATTTGTCGTTGTAATTCCTTAACGTCTTCAAAGAGGTGACGGGTCCCAGTAACCACACATTTCTTGGACTGCGGAGTCCTTAAATCCACGGACTATGATGTCCTTAACCTTGACCGTGATGTCTTAAAACTAACATTGGACTGTGGAGTCCTTAAATCCACGGACTATGATGTCCTTAACCTTGACCGTGAAGTCTTAAAACTAACATTGGACTGTGGAGTCCTTAAATCCACGGACTATGATGTCTTTAACCTTGATCGTGATGTCTTAAAACTAACATTGGACTGTGGAGTCCTTAAATCCATGGACTATGATGTCCTTAACCTCGACCGTAATGTCTTAAAACTAGAAACGGACGGTGGAGTCTTTAAGCCTACGGACTATGATGTCCTTAACCTCGACCGCGATGTCTTTAAACTACGGTACCCTAGAAAACATCCAGAACAACCCCTGACCCCGTGAAATACGGAGAAGGGCAACTTCACCCAGCACTTGTGGGTCCTCACGACCCGTAAGGAAGCAAATTCTCTTGTGAGATCCTTACGACTTTCAAGAGAAAACACACTTAGGAATCCTCACGATTCTTAAGAAGAAATTACACCTACGGGATCCTCTCGACCGGTAGGGAGAAAATTCTTTATGAGACCCTCATGGCTCATAAAGTTGAAAAGTCTTAGGAGGCAGATCTTAACCCTGAATCCTAAGCCATCGTTGTCCCGCAAAGAGATCAAGATAGACTATCCACAGAATACATTCAATAAAAAGGTACACACCATTGAGAAGAAAAAATATGTCTTTTATTCATGAACCAAAATGGATACAAAGTACAATTCATGAAAGAACAAAAAATATACTCTCATTCAGGAGTATGTCCAAAGGAAAAATAAAAAAAAACATATACAAGTCTTCAGGCTGGCGGGCGATTTAGCAGCTTCACCAGCTCATCCTTCTTTCGTTGGGCCACGCCTTCGTAATTCAGTATCGCCAGAAGAAGGACCTCCGCCTGAGCCTGCTGAGCCTGATATGAGGCAAGCCGACCTTCGAGCTCTTTCTCGGTAGCCTTGTGAGCCTTAACCCTTTCGCGAGTGAACACGGCAGCTTTATCGAGGGCCACCACCTTTTTGATAGACTCTTGAAGTACTCGCCAGAGTTCGTACGCTTTGTTGGCTTTGGCTGTAATGTTGGCTTGGAGCTCGTTCAGCGCCTTAGAGGCCAGCTCCCTCTCCGAGAACTTGCGGCCAAGCCTCTTCTCGCACAACACCATATTCACCGCGCACCGCTCAATTAAGCCCCGTAAGCTCACCATCGCAGCCACAGCCTATGGAGTAGGCCATGTACGCTCAAGACTATATAAACAAACCTCCATTCGACGGCAATAGTCGATCTGAAACATGCACACTTCACCTGATATGGGAGGCAAAAAAAAGGGAAATTTCTGATGCGGACCCTATCAAGCATGCATTTGCGACTATATGAATATTCGAAAAGAACTGATACCCGAAGCTCTGATGTGCATGCAACATAATGGTAGTACTCACAATTAAAGAAAGTTCTCATGGGAGGAATATGAAGCTCATTTACACAGGCAAAACACACGTACAAGTGCACAACAAACATGAAAATTCAATATAAAGAACGCAACAACTAATAAAAAAGGAGTACACTAATTTGAATATACTACGCTAGCGGAAAAAGATCACCAAACAAAGGATCGGTGGCACAAGGGTTAACAAAACAAAGAGCAAAATTCTCCATCTCTCTTTCTGCCTTCTCCAACACATCGAAGCGACGGTTCTCGCGAGGAGTCGCTCCCCACCGATTAGAGCCATGATCGTCCGCAAAAGCAGACATAATAGCCCGTCGGGCTCTTATTTGGCCCAACAGGTGAACCGAGCAATCTTTCAAAGCCTGAGTAATCATGCACGCTTCGTAAAAACACTCGAGCTTGTCTTCAGCCACGTTAAGCATCGCCAGGGTCATCTCCACTGGGTGAGGAGGGATGTCAGCAAGCACGGCAGCAAGAATCATCCGGAGCCAAAGGGATCCCATTGGGAGGGGGGACGCCTTACGGATCAAGAGATCATATATCACCGAATCACATTCGTTGTCGGTAAGAAGGGGATCCACCAGTCGTGCAGCAAAGCGAGGAATCATCTCCTCGATAGGTACTTCCCATGGCTATCGATGAGCATGGGGGCGGTTGCAAGCCATGGCACTCAGTTGTTTTATCAAGATAAATCACACTAAAGTGAGAATAGATTTCTCTATGAAGAAACAAAGAAGACCATGGCATCAGGTTATAAAGAGGGGCATTAAATGCTGCGCCCGAAGAATATTGCATGGTGGGACTATTTCTAAGGCCCAAAAAAGGGAAGGCATTGGAAATCAAGGAGATGGAACTATTTCCAAGGCTCCTTTTCAGCATCTAATGTTGTGCACAGAAAATATGGCATGAAAAATTAAACAGCACCATCAAAAGGGCCCCACGTGCGAAGCACGTGAGCATCACACTTGATGTGCACTGAAAAGTGAAATAGTGCCTCACACGCCAAACACATCAGCAGCAACAATGACAAAATGACGAAATCCCATAAAGAAGGCATGCAAACTCAGAGGGGCACAATAAAGCTTATCACTCATACTTTAAAAGTTCATACAAAAATAAAAAAAGAAACGATTACAACGGCAAGACCTCAGATGGGGGGCATGGATTGAGAAATTCAAAAGTGACTTTGTTCAAGATCTTCCAGACATTTCGAACCATCCTAGTATGTTTTCTTTCATGATCACAAGCGTCGGGATCCTCACGAATGTCCTCCACCCTCCGATAGGCAGCAAGTATGGCCGACTGCTGGAAAGTCTGGTGCAAGAGATCAATGAGGTTGTCTCGCCTCCTATTAAAGATTAAGCTCATTAGATACACCGAATGCACCTTATCCTCGGCGGCATCCAATGCCCTGAGCGGTACGCCGGTGCAAAAGAGAGGGAGTGCCCCCCAGATTGCCAGCACAATGAGCCTCAAAAGAGAAGAGCGACGAGGGAGTAACTGACCGTTGTACTCGTCGAAGCGGCTTATGACCTCAGCACACTGAGCATTGGTGAACTCCTGGTTCTGACTGCGGCCCAGTGCGCGAATATTTCCATAAGAAATGATTTCGTCAAGATCATACAAATGGGCATCCATAATACCTGGAAAACAAATCATGGAGATTCATTACAAACTTCTTCTTCTCGGATTGCGAAGGAGACAACTCAGGGCAAGGAAACCCCAAGAAGTCCCCATGGGAAGAACTTAGTTCTTCATAGGAATTAAATTCCTTGTTAAAAGAGGAGAATTAAATTCCCCGAGACACCCTTCAGAATCCAAGTTTTTTTAGATGGAATTAAATTCCAGGGAAAATACAACCGACACCATCATCTCTCTAAAGGTTAGAGAAACCCTAAGAGATCTACAGTTTGATGATTAAATGGTTTTCTGTTCTTGTTGAAGAACTTGAAGAAAAATGAGTTCTTAGTAAAAAGGGGAAAGCCCTTGGTATGGATTTAAAATCCAGAGAGTTCTATGAAAGTTCTTCGATCATCCAAAGATCATTACCTGAGGAAAAGGGATCCTTCAACAGAGTTAAACTCTGGAAAATGCTTGAAGCAAAGAACTAAGCTCTGGAAAAGGAGAATTAAATTCTCAAAGGAAGAAAGTTATCAAAGGAGGAAGATGAAAAGTGGAGGCGCTTCTGAAGAGACCCCTGCATTTATAGGATGTAATGGAAAACGTTTCATCTACCCTACTCTCTAGACAGATCCAATGGTCACAAAAGTGACAGCGTTGCACTCACGTGCAGACACGTGAGAGCAACGTTGTGGGGGCATTTGTTCCCTGATTAAAAATCAGGAAAAACTTCAAAAGAGGCATCATGTGCTCACACGTGGCCAATGACAACGTGTTGGCACGTGATGGTTAAAGCAGCGGCACAAAACAGAGCACAGAAGAGTTCATTCGGGGGGTCACGTGCTCACACGCGACCGGGGTCACATGCTCACACGCGACCAAAGGTCACGTGTCAACACGTGATTGGCTTTAAAAGCCTCACGGTTTAATAGAATTAAATTCTAAAAAGATCATTTAAATCTTTCCAAAATATAGAAGAATTAAGGAGAACTGTTGGATTAAGAATCCAAGGGTGATTAAATATCACCAATTTATGGAAAAATCTTGGACAAGGAAAGATTTCCCCTAAATCTCACCGAAATTACAAATAGAATATCTTTGGATTAAAACATCCAACAGTGAATAAAATTCACCTAGTAATCTAAAGGCTCAGATTAATGATGAAAACAAATCAAATCTTTCAATGAGAGATTTACTAAACAAATTGATTCTTTTTCTCCTCCTATAAATAGGAGTTGAGAAGGGAGAATTAAAAAGAGGGAGGAGAGACAGAATTTTGGAGACAAAACTTTGAAGAGAATTTTAGTATCTTGAAAATTCAGAAAGAAAACCCTAGGTGAGAAAGAGAAAGAGGATCCAAACTTCAGAAAAAAGAGAATTTAATTCTCAAAGATCTAAGAGTTTAACTCTTTTGCAAAGAACTTAGTTCTTTCTCTGGTTGAAGATCTGCAAAGTGCACATCTCCCCATAAGTTGAGAATTTAATTCTCATCGGGTCGAGATCCTGCCATGCAGATCTAAAACTTAGAGGAAGAATTGAGTTTGGAGAATTTAACTCTCCCAAAGTTATAGGAATTTAATTCCTCCAAGATAAAATTAGGGTTTAACCCTATCTGAGAATTCAATTCTCCAAAATTATAGGAATTTAATTCCTTCAAGATGGACAAAACTAGGGTTTAATCCTAATTGAGAATTTAATTCTCTCAAGCTCACAGGAATTTAATTCCTATTAAAATGAAATTAGGGTTTCACCTTATGCTAGAACTTGATTCTTTACATATATGAGAATTTAATTCCCACAAAAGGAAAATTAGGGTTTAACCCTACCTAAGAATATAATTCTTCCAAAGAAAATAGGAATTTAATTCCTCCAAAGTTATAGCTAGAGTTTAACCCTATGAAGAATTTAATTCTTAAAAAGATAAAGAGATCTTCAAACAGGCAAGAACCAGGGTCACGTGTCCCCACATGACCCCTGTAAAGATCCGCAGAAAATAACTCAGAGGCAACGCCTCACGTGCTCCACATGACCCCTGAAGCACAGAAAGAAAAAGTAAAAGAAATAGAAGCTCTGGGCGCTCTCACGTGTTACCACGTGACCCCTTGGCAAATCAGCACACAAATCCCCACCACGTGTCAGCACGTGATGCTCTAAAATCAAATATAGAAAGTATTCAATACTTTTTACAGAACAGAATAAGGGGAATCTGGTCCCACCTTTGGGCGCTCTCACATGTCCACATGTGACCCCTTTTTCTTTAGTATTTTGACACTAATTGGAGATCTTCATTCCCAGTGTTTAACACTGATTTTTCTTAGTGTTTAACACTAATTTGAAAACCCTATTTGCAGTGTTTAACACTGATTATTTTCTAGTGTTTGACACTAAATCGAAAACTATATTTCCAGTGTTTAACACCGATTGTTCTTTTAGTGTTTAACACTAGTTTGAGAATTCTGTCTCTAGTGTTTAACACTTTTGTTATTTAGTGTTTAACACTTTTGTTATTTAGTGTTTAACACTACTTTTAGCCAAATTGGCTAATCTTTCAGAGGCAAAGCCTCCCCTTCAATTGAACCTCAAAATTGAATAACATCCAGAGCTACAACAGAAATGTTATCAAGCCCTTCAAAACTTTTGTGGACTGGAACCAGACAAATGTCAAACAGTCCAACAAAGGGCCAGACTTAATTGGACTTAGCCCAACTTGGCCATAAGTCCTCAATCCAGACCTAACTGAGCTAATGGGCTCACAATATAATTAATTGGTCTTGGTTCCAAATTGGGCTACAGATCATTTAATCTACCTTGGTTCAAGGGTACATCTCTTCACTCCTTTGATATTTGTCGTTGTAATTCCTCAACGTCTTTAAAGAGGTGACGGGTCCCAACAACCATACATTTCACGGACTGTGGGGTCCTTAAACTCATAGACTATGATGTCCTTAACCTTGATCGTGATGTCTTAAAACTAACAACAGACTATGATGTCATTAATCTTGACCGTGATGTCTTAAAACTAACAACGGACTTTGATGTCCTTAACATTGACCGTGATGTCTTAAAACTAACAACGGACTATGATGTCCTTAACCTTGACCGTGATGTCTTAAAACTAACAACGGACTATGATGTCCTTAACCTTGACCGTGATGTCTTAAAACTAACATCGGACTGTGGAGTCCTTAAATCCACGGACTATGATGTCCTTAACCTTGACCGCAATGTCTTAAAACTAACATTGGACCGCAATATCCCTAAACTACCTATCGACCGCAACGTCACTAAACTAAACAATAAAGCCCCCAATTACTCTTTTGTTGGATCTAAACGATCCCGTTAAGTTGATCTTAGTCTAAAATGAGGCTAACGTATCCTTAATAAACGTTTAAGTCGATCTTAGTCTCAAAAGAGGCTAACGTATCCTTAAACCTAAACCCCCAAACCCAAATCTAAGAAAGATACGGATTTGGACTAGTCCACGCCCTACGGGCGACAACATAACTTAGTCTCCGTATACAATCCACGGGAAACCAAACACAAAACAAACACCCATGACACGAGGTGACCATATGGAGAAGGAGAAAGTTGTTGCCGCAATGCGGTAGCGTAATTAACTGCAGGGGCTTGCACCTGCAGGGAAGAGCGTCCCCTCAATCAAAAACCCCTCAAACGAGGAGGAATCTGACGAAGTATGCTACATCGGCTGCATCCATTTAAACCTTCGATACATGATGCCATAAATCAACTTGTCATCTTCGAAGAGGTGGACGGATAGCACCTATTAGCATCTGCCCCGAATCTCAGGCAAGACGTTCTGTCGCGTCGTCTTTCGGTGGGGAACAGTATTTAACACGAGAATGCCTATATGCAACGCATATAGGCACTGCAATTAAAACAATTGCTAGGCTAAAACAGCCCCACGTGTTTAACACGTGAGTGCCTATATGCAACGCATATAGGCACAGCAATTAAAACAATTGCTAGGTTAATAAGCCTCACGTGTTAAACATGTGAGGGCACTACCCTACGTAGAATTAAATTCTACTCAACAAGGAACCAATCCAACGGTGATTAAGCATAGAATTAAATTCTATTGAACTTTTAAATAAGAAATGATATTTTCTGTTAAACAGAAAGTTGGCGGATCAAAGATCCCATAAATTGGAAAATATTTTTCATATTTTTTTAAACAAAGAAAGATTGTGCTCCGTCAAACCAAGCATCCTTGGATTAAAAATCCAACGGTGATTAAAAATCATCAATCTACAGAATAAATTCTGTATGGGAAAATATTTTCCTAATGTTGTTTAAGAAACAAGAAGATATGTTTTGTAAGACGGAAACCCTTGGATCAAAGATCCAACAATGGGTGAAACCCCCAAAATCAACTAGGATCTCTCAATGAAAGATTTCCTAAAACTAATCAGCAAACTTCTCTCCACTTTATAAAGAACCCATAACTTCAAGTTAAAAAAAAGGAGGAAGAAAAAGAAGAAAGAAAAAAAGGAGAGAGAGAGCTACCCGAAGAGACTTAAAGAATATACAGTAAGAGAATTTAATTCTCAGAAGAAAAGACGTGTTCCCTTGAAACACTGGGTAAAGGAAAAAACAAAAGACTGTTCTTTGCATCTCTAAGGGTTTAATCCTTCATCGAAGAACTTAATTCTTCCTCTGGTTGAGATCTGCAGAAGCAGATCTTCCCATAAGTTGAGAATTTAATTCTCATCGGGGAGATTATGTCATGCGGATTCAAAACTTAAGGAAAAGAACTGAGTTCAAAGAATTTAATTCTTACAGAGACATATGGGAATTTAATTCCTCTGAAAATCAAGGTTTAACCCTACAATAATAATTTAATTCTTACAAAAACAGGAGGCATGAGATCCTCTAAAATCCTAGCATGAGAAGGAAATATTGGTGATTCATTTGAAACACTACAACAGGATCTCACGTGCTCCACGCGAGCGTCTCTAAAGAATAAAAAGGGAAAAGACACAAAGCGCCTCACGTGCTCACACGTGAGCGCCACAATAATCAAGTGTTTAACACTTCTATAAAAAAGGGGGGATTGGAACCCAGAGAACAGCTCTCACTATGGAACGCCTCACGTGCTCACACGTGAGCGCCACAATAACCAAGTGTTTAACACTTATTAAAAAAAGAAGGGGAATGGAACCCAGAGAACGGCTCCCACTTTGGATGCCTCACGTGCTCACATGTGAGTGTTGAACATAACCAAGTGCCCAGCACTTATTAAAAAAAAGAGAAGAAAAGAAAAAAGGGAAATGAATGGACAGCGCCCATAATTGAGTACCTCACGTGCACCATATGAGCACCACAGAAATTTAGTGTTTAACACTATTTCAGTGCCCGCATGAAATGCACGTGAGCATGGTATGTCTCAGCACATTAACACTGTTGGGCAATTGTAGAGACCCAGACCTAGTCCAACCTGACTAAGAGAGTCAAGACCCCTCTGTTCTCATCATTCCCCTAAGTTGGTCTCAGTCCCCAGCATAACTACTGATTCTTAGATGATCCACTATGATCTATTCACTGGAATGTGGAAATTGGTTCAAGGGTACATCTCTCTACACCTCTGATATATGTCGTTGTAATTCTTCAACGTCTTCAGAGAGGTGGTGGGTCCCGACAACCAACTGCTTTTTGGTGCACTTCCCAAATTGACGTGCACATTCCACATCAAACCACATCCCAAGCTGGATGTATCCCATATCATCGTTGCTCATCCCGACACGTAACAAATACACATGCGTGCAAGATGATCAACGGACCGTGACGTCCTTAAAATAAACCCTCACCTCAAAAATGGTGATCTACGGACCGTAACGTCCTCAAACTACTGCGGACCGAAACGTCCTCAAACTAAACCCTCGCCTCAAAAATTTTGATTTACGGACCGTAACGTCCTCAAACTACTACGGACCGTAACGTTCTCAAACTAAACCCTCCCCTCAAAAATGGTGATCTACGGACCGTAACATCCTCAAACTACTACAGACCGTAACGTCCTCAAACTACTACGGATCGAAACGTCCTTAAACTAAACCTTCACCTCAAAAATGGTGATCTACGGACCGAAACATCCTTAAACTAACAACGGACCGTAACATCCTTAAACTAAAACAATAGAGCCCAAATGCTCTTTTGTTGGATCTGAATGATCCTAAAACCCTGTTAAGTAGATCTTAGTCTCAAATTCGACTAACGTATCCTTAACAAAAATTTAAGTTGATCTTAATCTCAAACGAGATTAATGATTCTTAAATCAACCCAAACCTAAATTTAAGATATACGGATTTGGACTAATTCACGCCCTACGGGCGATGGCACAAATTAGTCTCCGTATACAATCCACGGGCAACCAAAAATAAAAAAATAAAAACACGACATGAAGTGAACTTCAGGAGCTGGAGAAAGTGGTTATCATGATGCAGTAACATAATTAACTACAGGGGCTTGCGCCTGCAGGGAAGAGCGTCGCCATAATCAAAAACCCCTCGCAAACGAGGGGGAATCTGACGAAGTCCGCTACAACTGCCGCATCCGTCCAAAGCTCCAATACATGGCACCATAAATCAACTTGGCATATTCAGAGAGGTGGACGGATAAATCCAAATAGCATATGCCCCCAAATTGAGGCAAGACGATCCATCCCGGTTTCGTCTTCGTTTTCGGCGGTAAACAGATTCTGGCACGCCCGGTGGGACCTTTTCCTCTTTCTACTCCACACTTCGTGTGTCGTGTTCGCAAACAAATCACGGTTTACTATGGTTGCCCCTAGTTTCGAGTTACTAAGATTTAGTGTCTTGCTCCTGTGCAGATAAATGAAGATCAATGGCTTCCAAGTGTACCTGCAACAGCAACTCCCGCTCTGTCCCCGCTGGAAGAGTGACATACGGGCCAAATACGGCCTGCATCTTTTCAATGCCAGTGGAACAGGTGACTCAGGCCACCACTGGATTGTTTTTTGGGACCATGCTCCTGCCGGCAATCTTCAGCGCCCCAGTGCCATCACAGGAAGCTCCAAAGAAGTCAGTCATTGATCGACTTACAACCACTACGGCCCCTCTCAATGGGTCGTCCAAGTCTTCCACCTCAGCTTTCAACAGGCTGAACCAAAGCTCATGTGGGCCCGCAAAGAGGCTCGCAATACCTGAAGGGGTTATTCCAAAACGGATAGCCATTCCAGCTCCGGTGGGTGAAATCGTCAAAGGGGCTTCTCCTGCTAAAGGATCGATCTTTGCGAGATTGATCATTCTAACTTCTGCTTCCAACAGAGTCATCAAGACTGCTTCCCCTACTAAAAGGTCGGTCTTCGAAAGACTGACCATCTCATCTCAACGAATGTCAGTTTTCAACATGCTGGCCCCGGCACTAGCCCTTCACCAAAGCAGGGGGCATGACGAAGCCACTCCGAAAATGGAGGCAATCCCGTCTGCAAAGCATGCTCAGCGTCGCCACTGGCGCCGAGTGAGGAAAGCTGGGGGTAACTCTCCCTCTGGAATTACTCCACCAGCTCCATTGATAGGAGTTGCCGCTGCTGTTCCAACTGGGAACAACTTTGATATGCTTAGGAGGGTGCGAAAGAACTCTCCGACCGCGGTGCTAAAGAAATCTCCCTCGCCTGTTAAAAACATGATACGGGCGAAACCGGAGCAGCCCCCTCATCGGCTGTCCTCCCAAGTCCGCAAAGTCTAGCGGAAGGTCCAAGATTCTGTGACCAAGAAAGACTACTCTCGACGACAGAAGAAAACAAAGGCTTGGAAAGAGGAGGACCATCCCTCAACCATGCAATGAGAGACTTCTTTCATGAAGGCGCCTGTTACAATGGCTCCTTCAACTTCGACTTCTCACAAAAAGAGAAGGCCGGAGAATCTCCCACCGCCGGCAGAAAATCCCAAGGGTGCTTGATCCAAATGCCCCAAGTCTGGGGGCATGATTGTGCACACGGTATACATGGCTTCCGGAAAAGAGGAGAGCCGTGCTTCCGTGATTCATCAGCCGCAAACTCTGTCATTAACGAAAGCTCAGGAGCAGCAACAAAAGCTCCAGGAGATGCTGACGAAAATGGCAATACTCACCGGGCAGAAAGAAAGTCCAAAAGCAGCGTCCGACCAACGCCAGGATCAGGAGAATGATACGGAGTTCTTGCGAAGGGTGCTGGAAAGGAAGGATAAGGAGGACGTGGAACAGGCTGCTAATATAAAGCAGATGGCACTCCTATTTCAATACATGGTTGGAATGATGATCCAACCTGAACCTCCAGCTGAAGACCCGCCGATAATCATTGAGGACGACAGAGGGGAAATATCAAACCCTCTTCCGGCTTTATCAACAGCCAGGGAGGAAACGATCTCCAAAGCTGCCCTCAATGACTACATAGCTCAGCAAATACGGGCTCATCAGGTAAAAGAAGCGGCTGGCCGAGTCGTCAGAACCAGGCGACCTTACCCAGGCTGGTACGATCAAATAAAGTGCCCGCCGGGATATACGATCCCTAAGTTCTACATATAAAAGGGGACAGGCAACCCGCATCAGCACGTCGCCCAGTTCATAGCATTATGCGGCAATACTCGAGGCAACGACAAATTGCTGCTTCACCAGTTCGTTGGCAGCTTGTCGGAGACGGCATTTGAATGGTACTCAGGGCTCCCAAATGACTCCATCAAAACATTTACGGAGATGGAGTTACTTTTCACACAGCGGTTCGCGAGCGCAAGCGAGTGCATCCCGATCACGGCGTTAATCAACGCCAGGGTGAAGCCGGGAGAGACCTGGGTTCAATACGCAATCCGGTGGCGGAACCTATGGTCAAAATGTGAACAACACATAGAAGAAGCTCCTGCCGTGGGCATTTTCATAGGGACCCTCGATCCTCAGGCGACTGTATCCTAGTTTATGATGTTCTTCAAGCCGACCACCTTCCAGGCCTTGATCGACAAGCTGGCCCAAATGGACCATATAGGCCATAGGTCGTCCTCTTCAAAAACGGATCCTCGGAATGAAAAGGGCAAAGGAAAAGCGGCCTTCAATGCCAACACTCAACAACAGCCGAGCAACTTGAAACCGGTTGTTCGCCAAAGCAACGTGTGTCCGCGCAAATCCCTCGAGGAGAAACTAGGACGTCCTTACTCGTTTCCCCGTGATAAAACGAGGAGACTGTTCGAACTGGCGATGCGCAACAAACTCATCACTCTGCCGGATCCGAGACGTCCACTGCAGCCTGGTGACGCCAACAGTCCCAACTACTGCTCCTACCACAGAGTAGTGGGCCACCCAATTGAGGATATCTACGTCTTCAAAAACTGGGTCGAGGAACAATACCAACAAGGGAAGTTTGCGCTGTCCGAAAACTGGAGGGTGAACTTACCGCAGAAGCACGCTCTTAAAAAAGTGTACATGCCGGGGGCATCATGCTCGTTTGTAGAAGAAGCCCCGTGGGAAGTCGTCCTTTCAGCTAAAACTAAAAGAATGCTGAAGGACCTTCAAGCATGTCCGGCGATCAGGTGGAAAAGCCCGCTGGATCCAGAGATCATTGAGGGAATGCTTAAACTGTGCCCAACACCGAAAACTACTAACGTTGGGAAAGTCCTCCAGGCCAAGCCTTCGAAGTCTTCGAAGAAAAAGAAGAAGATCAAGAAACCCGTGCAGCTCGACAACAATTGTACGGACTTGCAAAAATACATCGACGCACTGAAGGAATACAACCAAAAGGCGTGGACCCCAGTCACTCTCGAAGAGTTTCTCAACCATATCCTTAAGAATGAAGACAGTGACATTGATGAAGGAAACGTTTCGTCAGAAGAACCCGAGGATTATATAGCGAGTTGCCACATGGTCTCTCACTCGTCGTTAAAAGACGAAGAAACTCCCTCGGCGTCGGAAAGCAACGCAGAAGAACTAGGGGAAGGACCGGCGTCAGAATCCCTGGGACTATCAGAAGACCTAATAGACAGGCTACTAAACGAAGCCTTTCAAAAGAGCAAAGCTGACCGAGAACGTGAAACGGCCATATATGAAAGGGCCAAGCGTCGGTGTCAGGATGAAGAAGCTATGGTAAGGATGAGTTGTAAAATATTCCACCCAAGCCAAAACACACCTGCTACAAACAAGGGCAGGATCAAAGCAGAGAAGTAGTTCACCAAAGCCCTGTCAATGGAAATGAAGCTGCCTCCTCTTATGGGGAACATTCTTAGGAGTACGTGCCTCGACGAAGCGAATGTACATCCGAACTACTGCTTATACCATCGGAGGGTCACACACTCCACCGAAGAGTGTAATACCTTCAAGAAGTGGTGGAAAGGATATGTTGCTCACCGGCAACACTTCAAACGGATGAAGCGCAAAACCCATAGACAACGAAGGAGCGCGATAGACGGGCATGAAGGAATGGCTGGCAACTATCATATGGTTGATACCAGTTCGACAAGAGGAAAATCTCAAGTTCTTACATTCGGGAGCGATTCTGAGGAAGAAATAACCCTGGCCCTCTCTTCAAAGAATCCACCTCTGGAAAAGAAGAAGGGGAGAAGAACTGCGAGAACATTCAGCTGCGCAACCGTACGTTGCCTGTAAAGAACCCTGGGCCTACAAATAAGGGTCTGAACAAAAGAGACAAGGGGAAGGAAAAAGTCCCTGAGGAAATCGCCCTTGATGATAGAGTCGTCAAAGAGCTTGCAGCCAAAGACCTGCCAAAGAAAAACAAGATGGATTACAATGTCCTGGCACATCTAAGGAAGATACCCTCACAACTAAGCATACTGGATGCTCTCCTCCTGTCCAAAAAGGTATGAAATTCTCTGATCAAGGCACTGCAAGAGCCTGATCGGTTCTAAGCTTTCTTTGTAAAAGAAAAGATGAAGGATGAGCTGGCAGAGGTTCATACAGCTGACATCACATTCGGCGATGAAGATCTCCTCCTTGGAACGTGCGAGCACAACCATCCTTTATATGCACCGGGTACTGCCACGACATTAAGATAGGGAAGATCTGTTGGCTATAGTACCCTCAAGGCAATTATCGTAGTCGCAGGCAGGTGATTATGATGATTGAGGGAGGACCTATACCGGTAGAACAGTCTTACTCGAGATGATAGTATGCTATCTGGTCTGTCTTTATCATCATGTACATGTTGATGGAGCCCATAGGATTCTTGCTTGACTACCAGCATTATGATGGCGATCATATACGTGGGAGCTGGGGGTCTATAAGCACATCCTTAAATGTCCCTAGTCGTGGGAGTTTCGAGACTGGGCATCGATACTCCGGAGTAGACTAGTGTATACTTATCCAGACCCTGACGAGGGGCGGTGGCCGGTCTCACAAGCCATTGGTGTCAGTTGTTCACCTAAGATAGTATGCAGGTGCTTATTGGGTTATGAGTACACTGGACGGACTCGCCGGGAACCTGCTAGTTGGTATTATACCTATTGTCAGATAGCAGTTCCCAGGTGACATGTGTACAGGTTAGTCTGTCGACCTGAGATCGTCATTTGTCTCATGTGAGTTCACACTATGCTTTGATTACTACCCTACCATGTCTCAAAGGAGTCGTGCAAACAAGTTTTAGTTGGGTATAGTCCCGAGTCACATGGAGGCAGTGAGCGGATTGCCGGGGATTCGTCTCTCCCGGTATTGGGGGTTGATGTCGCGCAGTGCACGGGTGGCCATCACCAGAAAACCTTAGCCAAGGTAGTCTAGAATTACTGATATAGAATCGGTAGTTTCTCATGTAGTGATGGGTTTCATACCGACACGAATTATCGCGTTATTAGGGGTCTGAATTTATCCACCCCCTAGACTCGATATGCGATACTCTTAGACGAACAGACTGGACTGTACGGATATTGTCACTTTCAAGCTCAGTAGGGGTTCAGGATAAGTTTGCTCGTCGACCTCCCTTTCGCTCAATACCTGGGTAGCCATTACGTACAGCTAGTGCCGCTGATGTGCTTGTGGTTAAACCCACTGCCAGTGTATTGACGAGTCTTTAGAGTCCCACACAGAGGGTTTTCACGGTTCAGACGATATGGTGTAGATGACATATGTTGGTACATACAGGTGTCCGATTAAATATGTGTACAGGCTGCACAGACTTTAATCGGACGGTTGATAATACTAGTGGCTTAGGATTAAGCCGGATTATTAAATCAGGTTTTGATTTAATAATTTATATATATGTATTTATATATATATGCATTCTAGTATTTTTGTTCACTATTCATTTTCTCTCTTGGATATTCGTATTTTTATACGAATACGCGTATATGTATTTCGATACGTATATCGGGTTGCATTACGTATTTATACGGAATAGTTTCTAGAAGATGGCCACCTCATTAATTGATTTTCTTTTTAGAAAATCAATTTAGGAAATGAGGTGGAGGGTGAGTTGGCATGAGCATGGGCTTGAGCATGTGGAGAGGTATGGCTTGGAATTATTTATTGAAAAAAGAGATGAGATATTTTGTGTGCATGAGAGAGGGGGGGCAGCCACTTCTTGATTGGGCAATGCTCATTTCTTTTCTTCTCTTGATTTTTTCACTTGCTTCATGGTTCATTCTATTCTCACTCACTTGGAGAAAATACTTAGCACGTTTCTTTAGTTGCTCAAGCCACATGTTTCATCACCTCCTTCATCTTCTTGAGTTGCTCTTTTGAGCATTATGATGAGAAAAAAATTATAGTGACACACTCCTACACCTCCACTCTCCATTGCTAGAACCCTTGGAGCGTCGGTTGCCTCACTTGGCGAGGCTGAAACTTACGCCGTTTCCCTCAGGTGGATCATCGTAGATGGAGGAAGACCGGCAACCAAACTCGATCCGCAACTACTAGGATCTTGGGATGAAGATTGAAGACCGAAGGACACGGATTAACTCGGTATAATCATTCATATCTCTTTTATTAGCATGCTAGTTTAGGGTTTAGGGTAGATCCGGGAATCGGGTAATGGTAGCGCCAGTTTAGAAAAATTTTGTTCCGTATTTGGCCACGGTTTGATGGCCGGGGCACTGCCGTAACCCTAACAAGATCCTAGTCGACAACGGGTCCTCCTTCAACCTTCTCAACGTGAAGGTGCGGAAGGAGATTTGTATGAACGTTCAGCACCTGGTCCGGGACAAAATTACCATCTACGGCTTCGACTCGCAGTCATCACGGACGTTGGGGTCCGTAATATTGAAATTACGCTTTGGGAGGCTTGTCACCGACATCAAATTTCATGTCATCGACGCCAAGACTTGCTACAACGCTCTGTTCGGCCGGCCTTGGTTACATGAGTACAACATCATCCCTTCCTACACAACATCAGTGTATAAAGTACTTCAAAGACGGCCTCGAGTACACAGTTACAGGGGAGCTAAACCCATTCTCCGTAAATTAAGTCCGCAAATATGAAGACGCTAAGTACTTCTTACCAGACTTCGAAGACACAGAAAGATGTTGTAAACCGGAGAACCAAAAAAAAGCCGTCACCACTATCCCGGTCTTTAGGAGCGATACCGAGGAAGATGAAGAGATAGTCTATTCGGGGCAATTCCAAGGCAACAGGCCCGGACCATCTACCTCTATTTTAGTCCTCGGCAATGACTCTGAGGACGAGTCCAATGCAGTGTTCTCCGCCCGTCCGTCAATACAGACCTTCACGGGAGCTGATCATAGTTTACAAATTACCATGGTTCTGCAGCGGCATTACAGGGAACTTGATGCGCTCGATACATACGGCGTACAAGAGCTGCAAACCTTCTACATCCCTCCTAGGCGACGAGGTGAAAAGGTGATCCTCTTCTATCAGTCTACGGAGACCAAAGTGGAGAAAGAAGTCTGGCATGGTGCCGAATTTACGCTTGACAGGTTTCAACCAATCCGCCTGCCTAGATATTACGCAGAGGGATTGAAAAGGCTATTAAGACGCCAAGGTGTACCCTTCAAGCAAACCGCACAACAAGCCCAGTTCTACAACAAGATCTGGGATATCCCCGGGACTCGGCGAAAAATGCCCAACGGGAAGATGGAGACAACTGGGCTTGGATACGTTCGGTATAAGAAACGAGAGCGATTCTATGGCTGCTGTGTCATAAATAACTCCGGTAAAGAAGGGAATGCTTTTCCAGACAGCGCCGACATTGAACCAGAGCGAGATCCCACCGTAAGAATGCCAAGTCCGTCAATTGAAGAATAAATTGACAAGCTAATGAGAAAAGCCGGTCAGAAGGTTCGGGATGACCACAGCCGTGAAATGGCCATTTATGAGAAAGCCAGGACACAGCGTCTCACTCAGCAGTCTACGAAAAGAGAAGACTACGATGCCCTTCACCCTAAACCTGTTGTGCGTTCTCGTGGCAAGGAAAAAGTCCGACACAGAGACAACAACAAGGTGAAGAATGAGAATGACGTTCTAAAACAGCGAAGCATATCCAAGAAGCCACGCGATCGAGAAAAAGTCAGCTGGAATCCGTCTTTTATGAAGAAGATGGGTCGGGAATATTCTTTCCCTCAAGAAAAGACAAGGAAAATATTCGACCTTGTCATTAAATATCAAATGATGACGCTCCCAGAGTCTCGGCATCCCGAACAAATAAACAAGGTCCATCACCCGGCTTATTTCTCTTACCACCGAGCAGTAGGACATCCTCTTGAAGACTGCTTCACATTCAAAGACTGGGTCGAAGACCAGTATCAACAAGACAGATTTGCTCTATCCGACAACTGGAGGGTAACCCCACCATGAAAGCAAGAGCCAAAAGCAACCTATATCGCGAGAGTAGAACCAGATCAACATCGGTCTTGGAAACGAACTCGTACCTGCCACATGATCACACTCTCAGAGGAGGGAGAGCACAAGATTATGGATGACCTTTTCAAATGCTTCGCAAATGAGGACGAGGAGGAGGTGATCTCAGAATTTCCACCGGCGCCAAAAGAGATGGAAGATGGGATACACACCACGGTGGACAATCTGAGGAAAATTAACTTAGGAACGGAAAACGATCCAAGGCCAACGTTCGTCAGTGAGTTGTTGTCTAAAACATAGATGGCCACACTAAAAAACATTCTTATGCAATATAAAGACTGTTTCGCATGGAACTATTCCGAGATGCCGGGGTTAGATCCAGAAATAGCAGTGCATAAATTAGCTATATCACCGGACGTTAAGACAGTCAAGCAAGCGCCAAGAAGAATGCGGCTCGAACTTAAAATGAGTATCAACGCTGAATTCAAGAAACTAATTGACTCTGGCTTCATCTAAGAAGTTCAATATCCTGACTGGATCGCCAATATCGTTCCAGTAATGAAGAAAAATAGGACAGTACGCATCTGCGTGGACTTTCGGGACCTTGACAAAGCTTGTCCGAAAGATGACTTCCCAGTGCCTGTTACCGAGCTGATGATCGATAACACGTCCACTCATGAAGTCTTCTCCTTCATGGATGGATCTTCAGGCTATAACCAAATAAATATGCATCCCGTAAATCAAAAGCATACTGCCTTCCGAACTCCGCTGGGCATATTTGCTATAAAGTGATGCCCTTCGGTCTGAGGAACGCTGGCGCTACCTAACAGAAGGCCATGACGAAGATCTTCGATGACCTCATACATGAGATTGTCGAATGTTATATCGACGACCTCGTGTTGAAAAGAAAATCGTACGAGGAGCACTGGGAGCATTTGAAAATAGTGTTCCAGCGTCTTCGGAAATATAATCTGAAGATGAACCCTCTGAAATGCGCGTTTGGAGTCTCCTCAGGAAAATTCCTAGGATTCATCGTACAACACCGAGGCATCGAAATAGACCCATCAAAGATCAAGGCGATTATGGAAATGCCCTCGCTAAGAACTCTCAAGCAACTACGGTCTCTTCAAGGAAAGTTCGCGTATATCCGACGGTTCATAGCTAATCTCTCTGGCAAATGCCGCCCCTACAGCCATCTAATGAAGAAGGGGACCCCGTTCGTTTGGGATCGTAAATGCCAAAATGCACTGGATGAAATCAAGAAATATCTGCAGAAACCGCCGGTACTGACCCCTCCGGTCAAGGGAAAGCCCCTCATCCTGTATACAACTGCCCTTGAAGGTTCTTTATGCACGCTATGGGCACAAGAGAATGATCAAGGAAAGGAGATAGCTCTCTACTATTTAATCTGAGTCCTTCTAGGGGCAGAAAACAACTAATCCCCCATTGAAAAACATTGTATGGCACTGATCTTCGCGATAACGAAGCTCAGACACTATGCCCTAGCACATGTGGTCCATCTCATATCAAAGGTGGATCCTCTCAAATATTTGATATCAAGAGCCATACTAACAGGAAGGCTTGTCAAATGGGCCCTCCTCTTAATGGATTTCTCGATAACTTATTGACCTCTCAAGGCAGTAAAAGGCCAAGCCATCGCCGACTTTCTCGCTGAGCATCCGATACCAGCCAATTCTCCCTTAATTTGCGAATTACCAGACGAACACGCGTTCGACACAATCGAAGGGAAAACGGAGGAAAATATTGCCCAATGGGAACTATACTTCGATGGAGCATCGTCCTTGAAAAATCTGTAACATTTCAGAAAATATAAAATATTATTTTTGGAATTTAATATTAAAATAATATATTTCACGAAAACTACCCGATTTGCGAATTTGGGGTTTTCGTAAAATGGTATAAATATATACCGATATTTATGAAATAATTGGAGATTAAAATGATTTATTCAGTTAAAAATATATTTATTGGATTTGGTATTTTTATAATTTATTTTATGCAAGTTTAAAATTTAACTTGATTAGTGCACTACTAATCGCGACTAGGCCAAATCCGTGTTTCTACATTTTTCCATAGTTAGTGTACCATGACATGTTGCATTTTGTTGCATGTTGTTTCATTTGTATTTGTTGATATTTGGCTTTAAAAGAAAAGAAAAAAGAGAAAAGGTAAGAATGGAAATTATTGGAGAGAGTGAGAGTGCGAGGCATGGGCTTGTAAGGGGGTGAGAATAAGAAAGAGTGAGGATGAGAGAGAGAGGGGGCTGCCTTCACATTTCCCCCATTTGTTTTCTACACCTTCTTCCTCCTCATACTTCCTCCACTTCTACCCCCATGGCTCATCTCCAAAACTTTGCCAAAACATTACAACCCCTTCATTAAAAAGATGCACAACCTCTCTACAAATCCATTGGACCTTTCAAAGTTGGATTTTGGAGACTTTGAGCAACTCAAGAAAATTCTTGAGTTTCCAAATGAGGTATCTCTTTCACCCTTAGTATAGTAATTCATTTCCTTTAGCATCTATTTTTGTTTAAAAGTGATTAAGTGAGGTTTAGTGATCTTGGAAAATTCCAAGATGAAGTTTAGGGGATTCTTGAGTTGTGATGGTGCAAGTGATCTGTAATTGGTGACTAGAACCTCTTAGTGTTAAAAACCAGAGCCTAGGACATGAAAACTTGGACTTTAGAAACTTTCCGTGTCGTTTTTATAGCTTGTGATGCCTACAGGGAATCTGGAGTGACCTGAGACCTGTACGAGAAAAACCAGCAACTCTATTGACCTAGATTTAACACTAGAAGACCATCCTGAAAGTATGAACCCAAATAGAGCATCCATGGCCGAGCAGGCCGGATTTTAGGGTAATGTCACCGGGTCATTTGTGGGCATTGGTGTTGTAATTGGTTCTGTAGCTCACATACCCCATATACTACCCCACTGTACTGCTTGTTTTGCCCCAATTCACCTGAGACTAAATCTGGAACCACTTTCTTGAGTTGTTGTTTTGTTGTGACTTTTAGTGACTTGAAACTTTGGATATTTCGCTTTGTCTCGGTCACTTGACGTTTGTACGTCGATATCGGGAGTTGTTTGGTTATTCTTACATGCGTAGACCATAGGTTTTAACCTATGTGCGATTCGTGTGTCGTTTTGGTTTTCGTGCGCGATTCTGTTTATGATACTGTGTGTTTATATATGTAGGCACCTTCCCGTGGACTTCGGATAACAAGGAAGAGCATGACGACATCGACTTCGGCAAGCAAGGATCAAGGTGAGTAGATTTATATCTACGGGAGAAGTCGGGTGGATGGCGTATAGCACCCCCGCAACCATTGACATGTGATTTGTAATTTGGAGATAAGATATGCCACGACTTAAGTTATAGTAAATGGTTTAGTGTGAAACGATATAATAGAAAGGATGTCTCGAATTGATATATAAGAATATGAATTACGATATATATGTGTGTGTATGTGTGTGTGTAGTTCCAAGAGAATCAGTATGAGATTACAGTGGCAAGTTATTAGGTTGATAAATACTACATGAGATTAACAAGATGACTTGATGTGATGAAAAGAGTTTACGATGAGATATGAAATGAGATATATAAGGATATGACATGAGATCGATGAATATGATATGATTGAGATGGATGTGTTATGAGATCGGTAAAATAAGATATTTATATATAATTATGATAATAATGAGTGATAAGCCGTATAAGACTTAGATCCGTATCTTTATTGTTGTATAGGTTGGTAGAATCCCTAATTATTTAATGTCGTCGTACGATAGATTACCGTACGTGATAAGTTTTACCGGATGATTGATCCATACCCTTGACTAGAGGATGTCGTACGATGGATTATACCGTACGTGATGTTGTGAGGCTGGATGCCGATTGATAGATTCATCGACTCGGATATGTTATAGATATTGATAATCCCAGTCTACACGTCTTAGTTTAGCCTTTATGCAGATGTTAGATTAGATACGTATACCTTATAGCATTTCGCTTACGATGTACTTGATGCTTTATTCATGGTATTCCCATTGCATTACATATAACTGTGCTATACACCTGCACCATTATCGATAATGCGTATGTTAACTTACACAGATTGCCGGCTCACACACTTTCATCATCAATAATTGCTATGTCACTTATACAGTAGAATTGCCACATCATTATGCTATGTTGCATGATATACTTGCTATACTCACATCACTATATCATGTCGCATGATATACTTGATATGCTCACATTTCTGTTCTATAGTTGCATACTTGACTATATTGTTGGCATATATGCAGATACGGTCACCTTAGATATCATAGTATTACTTTTATGATATAGTTGACCTTGGAATCGTTGTTTTATTCGATTTCTACATGCTGATGTTTTCTACTCACGAGTTGGCAACTCACCCCCGTTGTGCCACAGTTCTTGCAGGTTGACCGCATGGATCAGTAGTGGTAGCGCTGGCACACAGCTTGCTTTTGGGTGATTTGCTTTGGTAGGTGGGACATATTGGATCGTGCCCACTCTTGTATTATTATTCTTGTTGTATCTAGTTAACTCCATCAATCAGAAACTAGTATTTGTATAAGTAGTAAGACTTAGAAAGCCTTGTGGTTGCGAGACTTAGAGCGATGGGTTATATGTTCGCTTGGTGGGTTTGATGTATTGCTTTATTAACTATCCTTTTGTGTTGATCTTCGCCGTTGGGCGTCGTATACATATATTTCTGACTTGCGTGGTTGTGATTCTGCCGATTGGCGAAGAGCTAGCTCCCGCTTGGGGATGCCTTTATTGTTATTATGTATATGTAGTTTTGGATCAAAATATACAAAGGAGGTGCTGCCCAAATTTTTAAAAGACGAAACATGTTTTTCAACTAGCATAATCCACATGCATTTTCATGTTCCATTATCTATGCATTTAAGAAAACTTTTGATTTCATCATACCTTTATTTCAAAACTTTACCTTTTTATTTTCTTAAAAAGGTTTAGATTTCTGGGCTTCGGCTTACTTAATTTACGTTGCGCATTTAGACGTTGTGTGATTTAAGTGCCGGTCATGAACTAAATTTCGGGTTATGACAAAGTTGGTATCAGAGCGCTAGGTTTAACCTTGGTTCGAGTCTAGGTTTGACTATGTGGAGTCTGGGCGTAATCTATTTCGGAACCTAGGCTTGACCTTACGGAACTTAGACTTGAACAGGGGGGTATTAGACACGAACTTTCGTTACATAGGTTGACCCTGATTGATGGAGTAGGTAACTCAAGTAGAGTGACGTACCGTGCGTATGTTCCGCGGCATACTTACAATACGATACTCCGCTTAAGTGTCCTTAGAATGTACATATCTTGAGATCTGTGATTCTCTTCGTCCTCATAATTATACATCCATTTGAGATCCTTGATTCTATTCGTTCCAATGATCATACTCTTATTGATTCCGTTCCTCCTTATGATCATGTATCCATTCTGGATCTGTTGATTCCTTTCATTCCTTTGATCTATTTTCATCAATACATGCTTGAGGTTCCTGTCACCATGGTTTGAGCGCAGATTAAGCTGCTGCTAGTGATGCGGTCAAGGCGAGCTCGTCATGGACGAGAACTGACCATCGTGTTTTCTGGTGACATGGGAATGTATCGATTTAGTGTTTGTGTTGTAACCTCTCGTTTGAGGCGAGTGTTTAGTTTTGCACCGAATGATCAAGCCACTGATAGAGGCTGCCTGTTGTGAGAGGACTATTGATGTACAGCCTACCTCAGAATTTGTGATGTCGTCTACCTTGCAGATAGATGACCCAACTGTTGCTGAGATTGATGGGATGTCACTTCCAGAGCTTGCGAGCTGAGATCGATGGAGCTTTAAGGCAGAGATGCGACTGAAGATAGCTAGTCTATCTTGAGTTGAGCGACTGAAATGATTCTTCTGATTTGATGCACCGACGCAGGCCCGGTTGAGTTGAAGATTTCTAGTATGGAGAATCTTATTCGGATCTAGAGTAGATCGATCCAGAGATGACGTTGTTCGTTAGATGCTCCGATAGGAGATCAGTAAGTTGACCAGCTTCAGATAGAGGATCTCACCCAGATGCGTTGTGAGTTGATCGAGAACGGAAGAATATAGAGTATTCTTTCGATGGTTGGGATGAGTTCCCGAGGACGTGTTCGGCTAGATATCTTCTACAGAGTGATGAAGATACTGAGTTCATAATTTTGGGTCCGTGTGAGAGACTCCGGATTGACTGTAGCTGAGAACAATTGCAGTACGCAGATAGCATGACGTGATTTCGATGTGGACGATAATGAAGACGGGTGAAACAAGAGGTTCGTACGAGATGTTAACGAGCTGTTGTTACTTCCCGTTGAGATTAGAGATCTGATATGTATACAGAGGCGAAGGGATACGGCCAGTTCCCAAGGAAATGTTGTGCTGAGAACGCAGATGTCCAGAAAACGAGAAAAGATTATGCAAGAGTACCAACCTTCGTATAGTTCGGCATAGGCGAGATCGGAAGAGACCTTGAGCAGGTGCCTTCCAGGACACTGCTGCGATAAGAGTTGCACCGAGGATCAGTTGTGTCACGTGTATTCAGAGGGCCAGAGGCCGACGCCAGTGACGTGCTGCTTTATGAGTGGTCATACTAATTGGCCAAGAGATGACCAGAGGAGTGCCAGAGCGGAATCATTTCCGTTAGTACACCTGACCGGGCCGACAAGCCGATGGATTGCGATATTGGTAATCTACAGAGAAAATGATGACCCAGATACAAAGAACGCCAGACTGTGAGCAGAAGGCAGGAGGATGTTCTTACTCTGTCAATTTTGGGCACACCGACATTTTTCGATATTGTAGGAGGTGTAACTCAATGTCTTTTGTTGCGATTTGCGTTTATGATTCGAGTATCATGCTTATATCTCTTAGATTGAAGTTTTGATGATTGAGTTTCATGATATTTTTTTCATGCACCATGGCTGCACCTACCGGGTATTTACATTTTGTGCATAGTTATTGCACTTGATATATGTTTATACACCGCTACATCGGTTTGCGATTTGTGCATATCAATTGCACATAATGTTGATTTTGTGCTTTAGCTGCACGTGTTTATGATTTCGTGGATTTCATACGGTTGATTTGATTTTGTACATGTGGTACGCACTCGATTCGATTTTTGCACTCGGTATAGCTCACATGTGCTTGCAGTGCTGATTGATCATCTTCGTGTGTATTTGGAAAAGTTTTAATCACAACCAATGAACTTTATACCTCAATCAATTAACGGTGTCGATGTAGCGCGTTAATGAATACGGATCGTCCACTGAGATGTGTGTTTTGATCGATCTTTTTTTAGATGAGTCGAAATGAAAATTTAAAAGAAAATGCAAGAAAATTGATTCAAGATTTGTGAGTTTTAATTTCAAGAGACATAAAGAAACTAAAGATCTAGAATCAAGAATCAAGAAATGTCCCAATCAATTTAATTATCAAGATTTGTAAAATAGCTTGTAGGAATCGATCGAATTGGTAGCAATGATGATTCTAATAATGACTAATCTTATCTCTATGGATAATTTGTAGTTAGAACGATGGTGACGAATGAAGATTAGGGATCTATTGAAGAAACTAAGGTTTCTCCTTCTCTATCCCTTGTCTTTTCATTGATCACCATTCGGATCTAGCCTCTAGCAAAGAGATTCATCAATTGTTTGATCCCTAATTTGCAATGAGATTCGCAAGAATGTGATCTCGATCCAAATTAGGTCATTAATGATTCTTTTTCCTAAAGTTCACAAATCTCATAAGACTTAAGATTAGTATTAGGATTTTATCATCACTAGATCTACCTAATCTCTCGATTCCGTCACAAGCGGAGATTTACTCAAGCATCATGAAAATAAAAGATTCAAGATCTAGAAATTTCATAGTGCAAGAATATAAAGAAAGCAAGAATTAACTTATTATCACCTTTATTAAATCGACGACTAATTACACATTCCCTCAATTCGAGGTTACAAGATGTTGCTCTCGATCGCTCCTTTTGAAGAGGTAACTAAATCCGTCGAAGTTCGCTCCGCTCGATCTCCGTGAGACTTGGATCATCGTGGATCTTGTGCTCTTGATGAAGATTGGCTTCGCGAATAAAGGATCGATGGTTGCTTGCTTGATTTGCTTCTCAAAATGATCTTGATTTGGCTTTTGATTTTGGATTTGGGCTAGGGTTTTGGATCAAGTTGTGTCACTCAACTTGTCGAAATTTGGTTCAATATTCAACCCTAATTAATGAATAACTTATTCAACAACCACTCAACAACCTCAAACCCTAAGTTTAGATCTCCTTTTATAACCACTCATTTGAATCTTCCCTCCAAAGCTTGGTTGTTAGAGAGAGCCTTCTAGAATGAGGTTGTTAAAGGGAATATTCTAGAGGAAGGTTGTTACAAGAAATATTCTAGAGTGAGTTTGTTATGCAGAGCCTTCGGGAGGAAGCCACGTGGTCTTTGAGAGTCTTCTAGAAGCCAGGGTTGATAGATGAAGCTTCAGGAGAATTTTGAGTTGATGACGTGTCTAATAAGCCGCGGATCCGCGGTCGTTTAGTGAGTTCACTGCATGAGGTTTTCACGGTATCTTTCTGTTGGTCTTTGGGTTATTCTCTGATGCTTGGAATCTGACATTTCTTTCTTGGTTGCTGCCAGATCTCAAGTCTTGGACTTGATGCATTTTATCGGCACTTTTGTGATTCCGGCTCTTTAACCTGAAGGATTTCCTGCACACAATCTTGATGAAAGTGTTGAGATAGACAAAAATCATGCGTGTAGTAATAAACACTCAATTTCCCTTATAATGCTGGTTATAATGTATAACACATGTTCTTTGGTATTTTGCAGGCGAATTGCTAATATGTGCTATATTTATACCAAACACCTTTAGATGATTACAAAGAGTAGGGAAATTGATGTGTTTAGAATGCAATATTTTCGACTGATCAAATTCCCCCAAACATAATTTTGGTCGTCTCGAGCAAACTTGTTTTATTTAAGTGAATGAGAAAAGAAAAACTAACTTGCACACTTTCGTAGGCAAACACGATTGCACTGAGCACGTGCAACAAGCCTTAAAACCTCTAGGCATCCCTAGTAGGAGGAGTGTTGTCTCGTGAGGGTTTTCAGCTGATTGCACCCACAAAATCCCATAATAAAAGGAAGACTGTGAAAGTTACATATAAAGATAAGAATTATAAAAGAAAGACTTTGAAAATCAGAGTTTCCAACTATACTAGCTTTTCAGTTGTCATGAGCCCTATCTTAATAGTCATGAAAAGATATTAGAAATCACATCATCCCTCAATAAAACATCGTCTTTATTCTTCATTCATACCTTTCTTCCAAACATCGATCATATACCCCTACGTGTGTATACAAGACATCCCTACACTCGGAGAATTCAATTCAAGCTATCATACTCTTGTCCATGTACCTCGGTATTTTTTAGTCGATGAATATTTAGATGGATTTGCTCACACATTTTTGATGCGACCGTTAATACTTCTTGAGGTACTAACTGACCGATTACTCATGTGCCAGCTTATTAGGCGTATTAGTATTTTTCCTCGTCTTGCAACACCTAAGGCTTAGCAGTGACTCCCAAACCAGTTGGTCTAAGGCACTAGGTGATGAAGCACCCTCGCTATATTTTTTTATTGCTGCCTTGGTGATAACAAAACCAGTGTTCATTTTTCTTCAACATTTTATATTTTTATTTTTCATTTATTATCTTCTACATACTTTGGCTTTTAGACAAGAGCATTTCAAGGTATCCTCTACTATCCCGAGTTTCAAGACGTGTGTAACTGTGTACAGTAGGGTATCAACGTTCAAATGTTTGGCTTCCAGAATAGGAACTATTTTTCAGACTTATTTTTATCCTCAAATTAGTGACTTCATTCATCTTACTAACCCTTTGGACAACGGCTCATAACTACTTATTACTAGTTTGTTTAAGAAAACTTCTAATTTTCTTAGTTTCCTTAAATTTTTCCAATATTTTGGATGTAATTTTTCACTATCTAATCTTTTATTATCTTATTTATGTACACATTTTTTCCTTTTTTTATCATATGCTTTGTGCTTATGCAAAGTATGATGCAAAGTGATGCGTAAATAAGCACAAACCTATTTGATTGATCATCTTCGTGTGTATTTGGAAAAGTTTTAATCACAACCAAACAAATTTATACCGCAATCAATTAACGGTGTCGATGTAGCGCGTTAATGAATACGGATCGTCTACTGAGATGTGTGTTTTGATCGATCTTGTTTTAGATGAGTCGAAATGAAAATTTAAAAGAAAATGCAAGAAAATTGATTCAAGATTTGTGAGTTTTAATTTCAAGAAACATAAAGAAACTAAAGATATAGAATCAAGAATCAAGAAATGTCCTAATCAATTTAGTTATCAAGATTTGTAAAATAGCTTGTAGGAATCGATCGAATTGGTAGCAATGATGATTCTAATAATGACTAATCTTATCTCTATAGATAATTTGTAGCTAGAACGATGGTGACGAATGAAGATTAGGGATCTATTGAAGAAACTAGGGTTTCTCCTTCTTTATCCCTTGTCTTTTCATTGATCACCATTCGGATCTAACCTCTAGCAAAGTGATTCATCAATCGTTTGATCCCTAATTTGCAACGAGATTTGCAAGAATGTAATCTCGATCCAAATTATGTCATTGATGATTATTTTTCCTAAATTCATAAATCTCATAAGACTTAAGATTAGTATTAGGATTTTATCATCACTAGATCTACCTAATCTCTCGATTCCGTCACAAGCGGAGATTTACTCAACCATCATGAAAATAAAAGATTCAAGATCTAGAAATTTCATAGTGCAAGAATATAAAGACAGCAAGAATTAAATAATTATCACATTTATTAAATCAACGACTAATTACGCATTCCCTCAATTCGAGATTACAAGATGTTGCTATCGATCGCTCCTTTTGAAGAGGTAACTAGATCCATCAAAGTTCGCTCCGCTCGATCTCCGTGAGACTTGGATCGTCGTGGATATCGCACTCTTGATGAAGATTAGCTTCACGAATAAAGGATCGATGATTGCTTGCTTGATTTGCTTCTCAAAATGATCTTGATTTGGCTTTTGATTTTGGATTTAGACTAGGGTTTGGATCAAGTTGTGTCACTCAACTTGTGGAGATTTGGCTCAATATTCAACCTTAATTAATGAACAACTTATTCAACAACCACTCAACAACCTCAAACCCTAGGTTTAGATCTCCTTTTATAACCACTCATTTGAATCTTCCCTCCAAAGCTTGGTTGTTAGAGATAGCCTTCTTGAATGAGGTTGTTAAAGGGAATATTCTAGAGGAAGGTTGTTACAAGGAATATTCTAGAGTGAGTTTGTTATGCAGAGCCTTCGGGAGGAAGCCACGCGGTCTTTGAGAGTCTTCTAGAAGCCAGGGTTGATAGATGAAGCTTTAGGAGAATTTTGAGTTGATGACGTGTCTAATAAGCCGCGGGTCCGCGGCGGATCGGCCAACTCGACCGCGGATCCGCGGTCGTTTAGTGAGTTCACTGCATGAGGTTTTTAGGGTATCTTTCTGTTGGTCTTTGGGTTATTCTCTAATGCCTGGAATCTGACATTTCTTTCTTAGTTTCTATCAGATCTCAAGTCTTGGACTTGATGCATTTTATCGGCACTTTTATGATTCCGACTCTTTAACCTGAAGGATTTCCTGCACACAATCTTGATGAAATTGTTGAGATAGACAAAAATCATGCGTATAGTAATAAACACTCAATTTCCCTTATAATGCTGGTTATAATGTATAATACATGTTATTTGGTATTTTGCAGGCGAATTGCTAATATGTGCTATATTTATACCAAACACCTTTAGATTATTACAAGGAGTAGGGAAATTGATGTGTTTAGAATGCAATATTTTCGACTGGTCAAGTGCATTGGTACGTGTTTTGTGCACGCAGTGCACACGCTTATGATTTTATACACCTTGGTACACTCGGTGTTGTTTTTATACGCATTTGAGTTATTGATGAGTTTCCGTGCACTTGTTGCACCCGAATTGTATTTTGTGCATTTGTTGCACTAGATTTATACTTCGTGCATTGTTATACTAGATTTATATTTTGTGCATTGGTCGCACCAGATTTTTGTTTTTGTGCGCGTTTGCACTTGACGTTCGTTTTCGTGCATGCTACTGTACTACATGCTTTATACGGACCTGACGTGCCTGGGTCGGATTTTTGCGCGTATTAGGCGCTTGGTATTGGATTTTGTGCGCACCAGATGTACTTGATTTAGATTTTATTCGTGCATGTCGAATGCACTTGATTTAGATTTTATTCGTGCATGTTGGATGCACTTGATTTAGATTTTATTCATGCATGTCGGATGCACTTGATTTAGATTTCATTCGTGCATGACGGATGCACTTGATTTGGATTTTCGCGCATGTTGGGCGCATGATATGAGATGTGATTTTTTGCATACCGGATGCACTCGATTGGGATTTTCATTCGTGCATGTTAGTTGCACTGGGTTGAGATTTTCATGCACTATAAGTGCACTTGATATTATTGTTGTGCACATCCGTTGCACTGGACAGATGCTTTCGTGCACACCCGTTGCACTGGACAGAACTTGTATTTCGCTTTGATTTCCGTGCGCACCAGATGTACGTGATGTTGGATACGCCTTTTGAGGTTGATTTTGCTCTGGGGCACTTTGTTTTCGTGATGGGCACTATATTATATAGTAGCCGAACAGGACTGATCTGAGGACAGTACCTGAGTACTTTGTATGCATCAAAATTACCAAGAGGTTTTCGAAAAGGGAGCTATAGTCTCGCTATTTCCTACGAGTCCGCGGGTGACACAAACTTTTACAAAGGAAAACCTTTTGGGATATTTCAAAAGGGCGGAACATATATTTGATCAAAATATATATGAACGTATATTTATTACTTTAAAAATGAGCATCCGTCACTTGTGCCGTGAGTTACGCATCACACGGCGATTCAGAAAAGATTTTGCATGTGTTTTATTCAATTTTATAAGATTTTTCCAAGGATGCGTACTATATACGTATTATAGTATTCGACAAGTGTATATTTGATTTCAGTAGTAGATTTCGAGATTTGTATCTCCATTATAACTCCAGTGATTGCGTTACGCTTGACGGAGTTCGATTTTGAATTTCGTACTCGTTTTCAGACGCACACGATGCGCTGTGGTATTTTTGTATCTTCCGTGATTTCGGAGCCCCGTTGACTTGAGTTGATTATTGAAATGTTTTAGCATTTGGGGGTTTAAATTTAAATTCGGGGACCGAATTTATTTAAAGGGGGAAGATTGTAACATTTCAGAAAATATAAAATATTATTTTTGGAATTTAATATTAAAATAATATATTTTGCGAAAACTACCCGATTTGCGAATTTGGAGTTTTCGTAAAATGGTATAAATATATACCAATATTTATGAAATAATTGGATATTAAAATGATTTATTCATTTAAAAATATATTTATTGGATTTGGCATTTTTATAATTTATTTTATGCAAGTTTAAAATTTAACTTGATTAGTGCACTACTAATCTCGACTGAGCCAAATCCGTGTTTCTACATTTTTCCATGGTTACTGCATCATGACATGTTGTTTCATTTGTATTTGTTGATATTTGGCTTTAAAAGAAAAGAAAAAAGAGAAAAGGTAAGAAAGGGAATTATTGGAGAGAGAGAGTGTGTGAGGCATGGGCTTGTGAGGGGGTGAGAATAGGAGAGAGTGAGGATAGGAGAGAGAGAGGGCTGCCTTCACATTTCCCCCATTTGTTTTCTTCACCTTCTTCCTCCTCATACTTCCTCCACTTCTACACCCTTGGCTCATCTCCAATACCTTACCAAAACCCTACAACCCCTTCATTAAAAAGATGCACAACCTCTCTACAAACCCATTGGACCTTTCAAAGTTGGAATTTGAAGACTTTGAGTAACTCAAGAAAATTCTTGAGTTGTCAAATGAGGTATTTCTTTCACCCTTAGTGTAGTAATTCATTTCCTTTAGCATCTATTTTAGTTTAGAAGTGATTAAGTGAGGTTTAGTGATCTTGGAAAATTCCAAGATGAAGTTTAGGGGATTCTTGAGTTGTGATGGTGCAAGTGATCTATAATTGGTGACTAGAACCCCTTAGTGTTAAAAACCAGAGCCTAGGCCATGAAAACTTGGACTTTAGAAACTTTCTGTGTCGGTTTTGTAGCTTGTGACGCCTACAGGGAATCTGGAGTGACCTGAGACCTGTACGAGAAAAACTAGCAACTCTATTGACCTAGATTTAACACTAGAAGACTAACCTGAAAGTATGAAACCAAATAGAGCATCCATGGCCGAGCAGGACAAATTTTGGGGTAATGCCGCCGGGTCATTTGTGGGCATTGGTGTTGGAATTGGTTATGTAGCTCACATACCCCATATACTACCCCACTGTACTACTTGTTTTGCCCCAATTCACCTAAGACTAAATCTGGAACCACTTTCTTGAGTTGTTGTTTTGTTGTGTGGCTTTTAGTGACTTGAAACTTTGGATATTTCATTTTGTCTCGGTCACTTGACGTTTGTACGTCGATATCGGGAGTTGTTTGGTTATTCTCACATGTGTAGACCATAGGTTTTAACCTATGTGCGATTCATATGCCATTTTGTTTTTCGTGCGCGATTCTATTTATGATACTGTGTGTTTATATATGTAGGCACCTTCCCGTGGCCTTCGGATAACAAGGAAGAGCATGACGACATTGACTTCGGCAAGCGAGGATCAAGGTGAGTAGATTTATATCTATGGGGGAAGTCGGATGGATAGTGTATAGCACCCCCGCAACCATTAACATGTGATTTGTAATTTGGAGACAAGATATGCCATGACTTAAGTTATAGTAAATGGTTTAGTGTGAAACGATATGATAGAAAGGATGTCTCGAATTGATATATAAGAATGTGAATTACGATATATATATATATATATATATATATGTAGTTGCAAGAGAATCAGTATGAGATTACAGTGGCAAGTTATAAGGTTGATAAATATGAAATGAGATTAACAAGATGACTTGATGCGAGATAATGATGTGATGAAAAGAGTATACGATGAGATATGAAATGAGATGTATAAGGATATGACATGAGATCGATAAATATGATAAGATTGAGATGGATGTGTTATGAGATCGGTAAAATAAGATATTTATATATAATTATGATAATAATGAGTGATAAGCCGTATGAGACTAGATCCGTACCCTCATTGTTGTATAGGTTGATAGAATCCCTAATTATTTAATGCCGCCGTATGATGGATTACCGTACGTGATGAGTTTTACCGGGTGATTGATCCATACCCTTGACTAGAGGATATCGTATGATGGATTATACTGTACGTGATGTTGTGAGGCTGGATGCCGATTGATAGATTCATCGACTCGGATATGTTATAGATATTGATAATCCCTGTCTACACGGCTTAGTTTAGCCTTTATGCAGATGTTAGATTAGATACGTATACCTTATAGCATTCGCTTACGATGTACTTGATGCTTCGTTCATGATATTCTTATTGCATTACATATACTTGTGCTAGTACACCTGCACCATTATCGATGATGCGTATGTTACACTTACATAGATTGCCGGCTCACACACTTTCATCATCGATAATTGCTATGTGACTTATACAGTAGAATTGCCACATCATTATGCTATGTTGCATGATATACTTGTTATGCTCACATCACTATACCATGTCGCATGATATACTTGATATGCTTAAATTTCTGTTCTATGGTTGCATACATCATGCTTTATGATTTTACGCACTGAGATGCTGTTTTCATGAGATTCTGGATTTGAGAACCATGGTTATATTTCAAAGGAAATCATGTATTGTTTTAAAAATCCGGTTTCTCTTGATATGATATTTCGAGACGTCCACCATGTGTTTTCTCGGTTCTGAGATTGGTATGTGAAACCCGATTCGAGGAGCGGTAGGCACCGTCTGCGGGTACATGGTGGACCCGGTAAGGTACCCCGGGGTAAGTAATGATTATCCTGGAGTAGCCGATGAGCCTGGCAGAGGGAACACTACCTACCGGTGATAGTATTTGGGCTCGGAGGTTATCCGGAGGATACCGACCGGAGTCGTGAGATGATATGGGCCGATCCAGACAGACGGAGCCCGTGGGCCGATCCGGACTAACGGAGCTCGAGATATGAGGATTTACGTGTCGACGTTGGACACGGTTTTCATGATGTTTCGAGTGTCGATATTGGACACTCAGGTTCCATGATTTTGATGTGTCGTTGATGGACACACGTTGATTGATATCCTCATATTTACATGCATATGCTTTCATGATGTTTCGAGTGTCGATATTGGACACTCAAGTTCCATGATGTTGTTGTGTCATTGATAGGACACGTGGATGATATCCACATGCACAGGCATTGATTATATTGTTGGCATATATGCAGATACGATCACCCTAGATATCATAGTATTGCCTTTATGATATAGTTGACCTAGGAATCGTTGTTTTATTCGATTTCTACCTGCTGATGTTTTCTACTCACGAGTTGGCAACTCACCCCCGTTGTGCCACAGTTCTTGCAGGTTGACCGCATGGATTAGTAGCGGTATCGCTGGCAAGCAGCTTGCTTTCGGGTGATTTGCTTTGGTATGTGGGACATATTGGATCGTGCCCACTCTTGTATTATTATTCCTGTTGTATCTAGTTAACTCTATCAATCAGAAACTAGTATTTGTATAAGTAGTAAGACTTAAAAATACTTGTGGTTGAGAGACTTAGAGCGATGGGTTATATGTTCGCTTGGTGGGTTTGATGTCTTGCTTTATTCACTATCCTTTTGTGTTGATCTTCGTCGTTGGGCGTCGTATACATATATTTCTAATTTGCGTGGTTGTGATTCCGCCGATTGGCAAAGAGCTAGCTCCCGCTTGGGGATGCTTTTATTGTTATTATGTATATGTGGTTTTGGATCAAAATATACAAAGGAGGTGCTGCCCAAATTTTTAAAAGACGAAACATGTTTTTCAACTAGCATAATTCACTTGCATTTTCATGTTCCATTATCTATGCATTTAAGAAAACTTTTGATTTCATCATACCTTTATTTCAAAACTTCACATCTTTTATTTTCTTAAAAAGGTTTAGATTTCTGGGCTTCGGCTTACTTAATTTACGTTGCGCTTTTAGACGTTGCGTGATTTAAATGCCGGTCACGAACTAAATTTCGGGTCGTGAAAAAAACGAAAGCAAAGCACCCCCATAATCAAAGCCGGGGTGGGCTTTATCTTCGTGACTCCGCAATGAGGAATAATGCGTTTCGCCATTTCCTTAACAAAACCAAGGACAAAAAACGAGGCTGAATATGAAGCTTTGATAGCGGGTCTTGAGATTGCTATCGACATAGGAATAGAAGATCTCCTCATATATAGAAATTTCCAGCTGGTCGTTAGCCAAGTAAATGACGACTATCAAACATACAAACCGGAGTTGGTAAAATATAGCGAAAGAGTGCAGCAATTACTGACCCAAATTCCCTCCTACATCCTGAAAAGCATACCACGGGCAGAAAATAGCAAGACGGATGCGTTAGCCAAGCTCGCTAAAGAACTGGCCAACGAAAACCTCGATGGCGTAAGGATCATTATGCAAAGCCGCCAGATTCTCTCACCAACAGAAATACCTCCAGAGTCATCTGAAAAAAAGGAAGCGATCGAACAAGCAGCCTTCCAATTAGAAGATGAAGAAAAAGCGAAGGATTGGAGAGAAGTCTTCATAAACTACTTCAAATCCCATCATATGCCCGAAAGCGCATCTTCAAGACATCAGCTCATGAAACGAGCTCTGTCTTTTGCCTTCATCAATGATACTTTATAAAAGAGATCGTTCGACAGCTTATAGCTGAGATGCTTAGGACCAGAAGAAGCAAAAAGGGTCATCCAAGAAACTCACGACGGACTCTGCGGTTCCTATCAAGCCGGGCCAAAGATGAAGCTGAAGATCAAGAGAATGGGTTACTATTGTCCCACGATGATTCAGGACTGCCTCGAATATGCAAAGCAGTGTCACTCGTGCCAAATTCACGGGGACTTTATCCACCAACATCCAAATCCGCTACACCCAACGGTAGCCAGCTAGCCGTTCAAAATGTAGGGAACTGATATATTTGGGCCCATCGAACCAGCATCATCCAAAGGACATCGGTTAATATTGGCAACAACCGATTACTTCTCTAAGTGGGCAGAGTCAATACCGTTAAGGAAAGTGAAGACGGAGAACATCCTCCATTTCTTCAGGACACATGTCATCTACCGGTTCGGCACTCCGCGGCGGATCATCTCGGATAATGGGCCGGCCTACAGAAGCCATAAGATTGGCCGCTTCGCACAGAAGCATAATATAGATTGGAGATACTCTTCGGCTATAATCCCCGAGCTAACGACCTAGCTGAGGCTTTCAACAAGACCTTGACAAAGATCATAAAGAAAACGGTGTCCATAAATAAAAAGGACTGGCATGAGAGACTACATGAAGCTCTCTGGGCGTATCGAACCACGTTCAAAACGGCAACGAATACAACGCCATTCGCGTTGATATTCGGCACTGAGGTGATACTTTCCTTGGAAATAGAGCTACCCTCTCTGCGAGTGGCAGTTCGATATGAGCTGACGGATGAAGAAAATTCCCATCTTCGTCTTGAGGAGCTCGATGCCCTCAATAAAACTCGTCTCATGGCACAGCAAAACCTGGAAGCCTACAAAGCAAGGATGACGCGCTCATACAAAAGACTGACCAGACCGAGAACATTCCGCCAAAGCGAACTCATGTTAGTCGTAAAAAAACCTATGATCCCCAACCATGCAAAGTGGGGAAATTCGAGCCGAACTACGAGGGTCCGTACATCATAGACAAGGTCTACCAAGGTGGGGCCTACTTGCTCATGGATATGCATATCAAAAGACCCTTCCGGCCAATAAACGGCCGGTTCCTTAAGAAATACTAAGCTTGACAAGTCACAACTCAGGTTAATGATAGATGACGACGCTCGTGTTCACTCGTTGTCTTCCTGAGTCAAGACTCCATAAGTAGTATCCGGCGAAACTTCGCCTCGAAACTAACAATGGACCGAGATATAACAATGGACCGAGATGTCCTTAAACTAAGTACGTCGCCTCAAACACGGCAATGGTGGAATTCAAGTCCACAAGTCCCAGCGACGGGGACTGCAACTCAAGTCCCGCTGGCTGCACAGCTGCCCCGGTGACGAATCCCCCATAAGTTCCACTGGCGAACAGAGGGTTAAAAAAACGGTACGTCCACAAGCGAAATGGGCACGGATGAAAACCCAAAAGGGAACCGTGAGTAAAAACAGCAGGGCTACCGGCGAGCTTCTGAAAACCTAAAAAGGCGCAATCTCGTTGTTTAAAAAAACGGTACGTCCACAAACGAAATGGGCACAGATTAAAACCTGAAAGGGCGTCGTGAGTAAAAACAGCAGGGCTACCGACGAGCTTGTGAAAACCCGAAAGGGCGCAATCTCGTAAAATTTTCACTTACGAGATCCTCTTGACTCGTAAGAAGAACTCCCCCTGTGAGACCCTCATGGCTCATAGGATTCAAAGTCTTAAGTTACAGGGATCCAAACATGTTCTTAAGCCGTCATACTCCCCAATTTGTCCAATAGGCGGTACAACTCTGGCCCTTGTATACAATCCACGGGCACAAATAAACGTTTCCCCCATCAAGTTCCACCAATCATGAAGGATGTCCTCATATGGTGAACGATACTTGTAAGTCCTCTCGACTTATAAGGAGAAAACAATCTGGTAAGATCCTTATGACTTATAAGAGAACACACACTTACAAATCCCCATGATTCCTAAAGAAAAAATACGCCTATGAGATCCTCACGACTCATAGGGATAAATAACTTTATGAGACCCTTACGGCTCATAAAGTCAAAAGGTCTTAGTCGACAGGATCCTAACCCTGTCTACTAAGCCACCGTTGTTCAAATCAGTAAAGGAAAATGATGATTCGCTCCTGGAAATATTCCAGTCGCAGCGATGCTGATGCCTAAATCGGTATCAAATTTCATGTCCTCTCACGGCAAATGATGATTCGCTCCTGGCAATATTCCAGTCGCAGCGATGCTGATGCCAAAATTGGTATCAGATCTCAAGTTCTATACTCGCAACAAAAATCAGCGAGCAAAAAATGCATATGAAATAACCGAAATGATTGGGCAACTCGCAATAATAAAAAACAGCGTGTAAAAAGAAAATAAAACAGTACATAGCCGAAATGATTGAGCACCGCAAAAAATAGCCGAAATGATTGGGCAATCGCGACTTTCACAATATAAAAAGCTGAAATGATAGTGCATCGTGGAAAGAAATAAAATGAAATGAAACTTTTACCCTACAGGTGAGTCCACACCAACCCCTGTATACAATCCATGGGCATAAATAAAAAGGGAACCACATTTTCTAACCTGGCTCCGTCAAAGGGAGAGCCAAATCTCGACGGTTCACAGACAACCTAGAATCAACAACGGCGTTTCTTCTCACTCCAACAGAATACAGACGCGACGTCGACAAAACAGAGCCATGGTAAAGTCCCTAGTTCCAAATCTCGACGGTTCACAGACAGCCTAGAGATCAACAACAGCATTTCTTCTCACTCCAACAGGATGCAGACGCAACGTCAACAAAACGGAGCTATGGCAAAGTCCCTAGTTCCAAATCTTGACGGTTCACAGACAGCCTAGAGATCAACAACAGCGTTTTTTCTCACTCTAACAGGATGCAGACGCGACGTCAACAAAGCGGAGCCATGGCAAAATCCCTAGTTCCAAGTCTCGACGGTTCACAAACAACCTAGAGATCACCTCGACATTCGCCTCAATTACAGCAGACGCGATGTCAAAAAAGGAAGCGAAGGCCAAATTCCTAGCTTCAGGGTCTTGACGGCAGCTCAAATAAAACCTGAAAGACAATCAGAGATTATCCCACACCAGCGCGTGGTGGTTATGACTCATCGGGGCTCCCAAACTGAGCCTAACCTCAAGTAAAAAGCGGCATGGCAAAATTCCTACCGCTTGCTCTCTCGACGGTAATATGACCTAAGGAGATTACTTGAAAACGTCTTGTCCAGCCCCCGAAGGGATCAAAGACACGACAGTCATGGGGCTACTCGAACAACGACGCAAAGTCTACATATCGGAGAATGCATCAGCCGACGCGACGATACGACAGACAAAACCCTAGTACCACGAACCCTAACGGACTTCTGTCGTAAAGAGTAGGAGTCAACTATGACGTTAGGACAAGTTTGCCTACAAGCCCAAGGGGGGTAAATTAAACAAACTCCGAAATGAGTTCATAAACTAGAGACTCCGAAATGAGTTCATAAACTACAAACTCCGAAATGAGTGAATAAACCACAAGCTCCGAAATGAGTTCATAAACTACAAACTCCGAAATGAGTATATAAACTACTTCACACCAGATCAAGACATCAAAGAAAAGAGAAATGCCAATATGAAATAAAATATGTATTTTATTCATGAATTTAAGTGAATACAAGATACATTTCATTCAGGAATCAAAATGAATACGTGTTATTCATGAGTCAAAATGAATACAAGATACTCTTATTAATAAATGAATACAAAAAAAGGAGAATATACGGTGACAAAAAAAATGTTTGAAGTCGGCGGACGACTCAACAGGCCAGCCAGTTCTTTGTTCTTCCGCTGAACTTCGGCTTCAAGCTCCAACAGTGCTGCAAAACGAGTCCCTGCCTGAGACTGTTGATTTTGGTAGGAAGCAAACTGACTCTCAAGCTCCTTCTCGGCAACCTTATGGGCTTCAACCATCTCGCGGGTAAAGATAACGGCTTTATCAAGAGCCACCGCCTCTGTAATAGCTTCTTGAAGTACCCGCCAAATTTCGTACGCATGGGTGGTCTTGACGGTAAGCTGAGCCTGAAGTTCCCCAAAGCGTTCGAAGCCAACTCCTTCTTTGAAAACTTCCGGTTGAACCTCTTCTCGCATGACTGAAGATTAGCTGCACACCATTCGATCCATCCTCGGAGGCTCGTCTTTACAGTTAAGATGTCGGAGGGAAGGCGTATGCACTCGAGCCAGTGTAGGCAGGCATCCACTCAGCGACAGTACTCGACCCAAATTCACACTAACGCTTCGTCATGATAGGTGGCGAGAACCAACAAGGAACCATTGGCTTCAACAGCGAATTCTTCGGCCGTGACAGAGGTACCAGCACGAAGGTCTTCAACAAGGGCCATCAGGGAGTAAATGCTTTGCTTTACCATCCTTTCTGACGCACATCGGGCATAAGGGCCTTGTGCCATGGGGATCCGAAACTCTAGTGGGGTTAGGTCTGGCAAGGCTGTGAAGATTCAGGTGCAGTCAGGTGTGTTTTCAAACATGGAGTAAATAGAATGATTATCGAAATAAAGCGTCAGTTACCCACAGTCATGCAAGGTTGGTTTGAAAGGTCCCCAGGTCTGTCAAGGATCTCGACTTCATCGTCAGCCTCCAGGACTGTGATTTAAAATAAAAAGGCATATCAGCATCACCATGAAAATATAAAACCAGAAGGACAAAGCATGCCAACCTTGGCCTGAGAAAAGAACTATTCTTTGTGGGGGTATTGCTTGGGGGTAGCCATGTCGAGCAAGCGCTGGAAGGTTTTTCTCAGAGAGAGATCCACTATGGAGGCCGCCAATTCCCGCAATTCTGAAGGAACGAAAGGGTTAGATGACAAAAGGTCCATTAAATGAAATGTATAGGTACATGAGATTACCTTCAATGCTTCGCTCGCCTTGAGCTGGGGGGAGCCTCAGCGATCTCCTCCACACCTTCAGGTGCATCACTGGAGATATTTGTGAAACCTATGGTCGGCATGGTAGTCTCCAATAAGGGGACAAAATCCGCCGTTGAAGGCTCCAAGGCAGGGATGGCGGCCTCAACAATCTCCTCTATATTCTCCGGTACGTCGCTAGGGATGTCCATAGGATCCATGGTCGATGACGTCAGCTCTGCTAAGGCAATAGACATGGAAGGGACATCAGCCGCCACCAGGAGCTCCACAGTAAGGGTAGCAGCTTCAGTAATCCCCTCTATGCCCGTCGGTGCGTCATGGGAGATTACCACGGAACCCGCAACCATGACCTGATCCGGGCTCAAACCTGCTTCCGCTACAGAAGTCCCTGCAAAGATCACACAAAAATAAGAGGATATAAAAGTAATACAAATTACTAACCAAAGGAAGAACGCGAAAAATACACATACCAATACGCTAAGGAGCTTGAAGTATGGATTTCGCGAGCCGTTTTTCTTTTCTCACTAAATACGCTCGCCGAGCCTCAAGCGCAAATGAATGAATACCTATTTAGCGCAAGCTCGTCCTCAGAAGTATCTGAGATAGGCTGTTTAAGGGCCTGTTCTTCTTCCCTTAATAAAGGACCCATGTGCACCCTCCGTAATGATGGGTCGACGTCGTAGAATGAAACGGGGGGTAAGCTTTTTTTGGGGCGCACACGTTCTCGGTCTCATCTTGGGAGCGCCTCAAAGCCTCAGCCAATTGCGCGGCCTCCTCGACAGACGAGCCAGGATAGATAAGACCGGCGTCCGACTCTTCCATAGCTATCGGTTCGTCCTGAATAAACGGCTAGGACTCAAGCAAAGTGTCGAGTAGGCTGGAAACCGATTTCTTCCTCCTCTTGGAACTTGTGCTAACGCTAGCGGAAGAACACTTCCTTTCCCTTGGCGCTCTGGCACGACGTTGACCAACATCACTTTCGGTATCTCCCTTTGGTGACACCACTACTGATGACACCGCCTTTGGTGACACCACCGCTGACAACACCGCCACTGGTGACACTACCACTGGTGCTTCTTTAGAAGCCTTTGCTTCAGCTCTAGTGCGCACCGGCATACCAACAGTGCGAGGAGTCGATTCTATTTCGGCGGCTTTGAGGATAAGCACCAAACTGCTATCCCTCGGTGGAAGGCGAACCACTGACCGCGGACGCAATGGGGAGTTGGTGGCCTGAGCTGGAGTGGGAGATCTACCCTCGAAAAGCACCCGACTTTCCTCTGCAATGATGGGGCCAACCCAATGACGATACCAACCCTTAAAGGACCCTACAGGTCTCGGAAGGTAGTCGGACTCAGGGATCATGAAACAAGAGCCAGAATTTAGCCGCATGAAATGGTGGATGACGTCGCGAGTAACCTCTAAGGAGAGAGCGGGCTCGACTATAAATTCCTCGAGAGGGATGCCTTGGTCATAGCCCAACTGCTGAGCAAAGCGGTGCGGACTATACCGCATAAAAAGTACAGCATATTCCGGCGGAACACCAGATACCCTGTCCTGATCGAGTATAGGTGCATGAACTTTTTTGGTTTCAAATCTGGGACCCCACCCTTCGATAAATCAAACAATTACTGAATGGGCCCCGCTGGAGCGGAAAGGACTCGATCGCTGAATACCATTCCGCCTTCATTTGAGTACGGGTTCAGCAGTACACGAAGAGCCCCTACTTGGGATGGATCGGGAGCAGAGGCATCAACCAACCTAATAATCCGCGGAAAGATGTACGAATCATAGAAATTCGGCCGATGGTGCACAGCGAACGCTCCTAGCACGTGCATCTCGATCCACGACATGAAATAGTGGCAGGGGAAATTCACGGTCTCCGCACCTGGGTTTGAAGTATTAGCTGCAACACTTAATCCGTCATAAAGATGTGATAAACCCGCGACGCCAGTAGCTAGCCGTGCTCCCCCAGCTATGCGGTGAGCAGGATAAAAAATGGAGGCTCTCATAAAGTGGCGATGCATCGGCATGGCAAACTAGCTTAGCCAAAGACTGATAAAACCAACGAAGAAGGTTTCTTCGTCCATGCCGGGGGCTGCAATCACATCAAAAGCTATGGTTGATGAGTTCGGGATATAGAAATGCGGTAGGTCTTCCTCCTTGGCCGGCAAGTTCCTCAACCCCAATCCAAAAGGGTCTTTAATTTTTGCAAATTTCCGAGCCATTTTAGATATGATGTCCTCTCGAAGGAAACAAGAAATGAAAGTGTCAAAGGTGACACCCAGCCTTTCCGTTTTCAAGAACAGCTTTTCAAAGATACCCAGGACCCTGATTAGACTTGGGTACTTGTGACGTACGGCATTCTCAGTCGACAGGTCGTCGAGCATAGCAGGCACCGTATCAAACACATATTCATCGGGAGGCAGCAATTCTTCATAATGCTCCCTCCTGATCGGCAATCCGGAGATCTTGCGAAACTCCTCCAATGAAATTGAGACCTCTCGATCCCCTAGCAAGAACGTATTGGTAGGAAGGTTCCATAGATTCAAAAAAGTTTTAACCCACCAGACGTGAGGGGCGTGATAATAGAACAATGAAGCATACACCGCCTGGTACAACTCGACCTTCTGCAAACGTGCGCGATGGGCAGAGAGAATGTACCAAGCCCAAGGAAGATAGCCCACTGGGTGGCGGGGGATAATGCCTACCTTATAAACCTGCCCCTAAGGTCGGGCTTCACCCTGACATATTCGGCGCCCCAGAATGTCGATGGCCACCATGGGTTAGTTGGGTATCCCGGTCGTTGATGGCTCGAGTCGGCCAGAGAGAGTCCAGTTAGTCGCCTCCACCGCATAAGCAGTCCGTGGGCATTCCGTTAGTGATATGGAGTGGATGGGTTTTGTCGGCTCTTCGCAGGTAAAACTACGGCGGCCCCCGATGTTATGACCGTACCACTTTCCCTACAAGAGAAGACTAGTATAGTCCCTGTCATGCGTCCTGATCATCGCCATAACCTCCTCCTCGGATGGCGACTGTGGAAAGGCCGCTTCTGAGCGAGTGTAAGGGAAATCGGGAACCGAGGCCATCGTTCCTAAAATAAAAAAACCATTTAAAAATAATAATAATAAATAATAAGGTAACATAAAATGGAATAACATAAAGCCGTGATGTGATGGGACCACTGCCTGCAAAACCAATGGACCCCACAAAATCTAAATAACGGCTCACCAATGATGAGGCAAAATAATCATTGAGAGAATAAAAAAGGATTCTCATCAAGAAAACAGTAAAAGTTTAAACAACTCTTGAAGCGAGTTCTGCTAAAAAGCGCAACAGATTCAAATATGCTTTAAGGGCATTAAAACCCTAAAATACTCAAGAACATTAGGGAATAAAATTCCCAAAAGTTTCTGAGTCTTTCAGAGCTAAGCTCTGTGACCACGGAATTAAATTCCTTTGATAAAGGGGTTAAATCCCAGAAAACTGCGATGGCAAGGAAGCAAAGAAAATGGAATTAAATTCCAAGGATCTTAAAGATCGGTGACAGGGTAAAATCCTAAGAGGAGGATTAACAATCTTCATTGATTTAAGACTTCAAAATCTACAAAAAAAATGTGTGCTTTGGATCTTTAAGAAATCAATTCAAGAAGAGAGCAACGCTCCGTCCCTGGATTTAAAAATCCACAACAAAAAACAAAACAAAAGAGAGGGGGTTCCGTTCATGATCCTTACCAAAGAAAAGTTTTAACAGAGTTTAACTCTGAGATTTCATTGGGCAGAGAACTAAGCTCTGAAGAAAAGAATTAAATTCTCATGGAAAATAAGTGGGGAAGAAGGTGAAGGAACAATGGTCTTCTCAGAGGCAGAAACCCCTGCATTTATAAGACATGATGAGGAGCGGTTCATCTTCCCATTCCCCTAGGTAATCCAACAGCTGTGAGGGCAGACAGCGTTGCACTCACGTGCAAGCCACGTGAGAGCAACGCTGGGGGGGCATTTGTTCCATTATAAAAAAGGGATGAGGGAAAGTTCCCCACTAAAACATCCCCACGTGTTTAACACATGAGTGCCTATATGCAACGCATATAGGCGCAGCAATTAAAACAATTGCTAGGCTAAAACAGCCCCACGTGTTTAACACGTGAATGCCTATATGCAACGCATATAGGTACTACAATTAAAACAATTGCTAGGCTAAAACAGCCCCACGTGTTTAACACGTGAGTGCCTATATGCAACGCATATAGGCACAGCAATTAAAACAATTACTAGGCTAATAAGCCTCACGTGTTAAACACGTGAGGGCACTTCACTACGTAGAATTAAATTCTACTCAACAAGGAACCAATCCAACGGTGATTAAGTATAGAATTAAATTCTATTGAACTTTTAAATAAGAAATGATATTTTCTGTTAAACAGAAAGTTGGCAGATCAAAGATCCCAAAAATTGAAAAATATTTTTCACATTTTTTTAAACAAAGAAAGATTGTGATCCGTCAAACCAAGCACCCTTGGATTAAAAATCCAACGGTGATTAAAAATTACCAATCTACAGAACAAATTCTATATGGGAAAATATTTTCCTAATCTTGTTTAAGAAACAAAAAATATATTCTGTAAGACGGAAACCCTTGGATCAAAGATCCAACAGTGGGTGAAACCCCCAAAATCAACTAGGATCTCTCAATGAGAGATTTCCTAAAACTAATCAGCAAACTTCTCTCCACTATATAAAGAACCCACGACTTCAAGTTAAAAAAATGGGGGGAAGTAGAAAGAAAAAAAAAGGAAAGAGAGAGCTACCAGAAGAGACTTAAAGAATATACAGTAAGAGAATTTAATTCTCAGAAGAAAAGACTTGTTCCCTTGAAGCACTAGGTAAAGGAAAAAACAAAAGACTGTTCTTTGCATCTCTAATGGTTTAACCCTTCATCGAAGAACTTAGTTCTTCCTCTGGTTGAGATCTGCAGAATCAGATCTCCCTATAAGTTGAGAATTTAATTATCATCGGGGAGATTCTATCATACAGATTCAAAACTTAGGGGAAAGAACTGAGTTCAAAGAATTTAATTCTTACAGAGATATATGGGAATTTAATTCCTCTGAAAATCAAGGTTTAACCCTACAATAAGAATTTAATTCTTACAAAAACAGGAGGAATGAGATCCTCTAAAATCCTAGCATGAGAAGGAAAGATTGGTGATTCATTTGAAACACTACAATAGGACCTCATATGCTCCACGCGAGCGTCTCTAAAGAATAAAAAGGGAAAAGACACAAAGCGCCTCACGTGCTCACACGTGAGCGCCACAATAATCAAGTGTTTAAAACTTCTATAAAAAAAAGAAGGGGAATGGAACCCAGAGAACGTCTCTCACTATGGAACGCCTCACGTGCTCACACGTGAGCGCCACAATAACCAAGTGTTTAACACTTATTAAAAAAAAGAAGGGGAATGGAACCCAGAGAACGGTTCCCACTTTGGACGCCTCACATGCTCACACGTGAGTGCTGAACATAACCAAGTGCCCAAGCACTTATTAAAAAAAGAGAAGAAGAGAAAAAAGGGAAATAAATGGACAGCGCCCATAATTGAGTACCTCACGTGCACCATGTGAGCCACAGAAATTTAATGTTTAACACTATTTCAGTGCCCGCATGAAATGCACGTGAGCATGGTATATCTCAGCACATTAACACTGTTGGGCAATTGTAGAGATCCAGACCTAGTCCAACCTGACTAAGAGAGTCAAGACCCCTCTGTGCTCATCATTCCCCTAAGTTGGTCTCAGTCCCCAGCATGACTACTGATTCTTAGATGATCCACTATGATCTTTTCCTCCGAACATGGAAATTGGTTTAAGGGTACATCTCTCTACACCTCTGATATATGTCATTGTAATTCTTCAACATCTTCAGAGAGGTGGTTGGTCCCGACAACCAACTACTTTTTGGTGCACTTCCCAAATTGGCGTGCACATTCCAAATCAAACCACATCCCAAGCTGGATGTATCCCATATCATCGTTGCTCATCCCGACACGTAACAAATACACGTACGTGCAAGATGATCAACGGACCGTAACGTCCTTAAACTAAACCATCACCTCAAAAATGGTGATCTACGGACCGTAACATCCTCAAACTACTATGAACCGTAACGTCCTTAAACTAAACCCTCACCTTAAAAATGGTGATCTATGGACCGTAACATTATCAAACTACTATGGACCGTAACGTCCTCAAACTTCTACGGACCGAAACTTCCTTAAACAAAACCCTCACCTCAAAAATGGTGATCTACGGACCGTAACGTCCTCAAACTATTACGGACCGTAACGTCCTCAAACTACTACGGACCGTAACGTCCTCAAACTAAACCCTTATCTCAAAAATGGTGATCTACGGACCGTAACGTCTTCAAACTACTACGGACCGTAACGTCCTCAAACTACTACGGACCGTAACTTCCTCAAACTAAACCCTCATCTCAAAAATGGTGATCTACGGACCGAAACGTCCTTAAACTAACAACGGACCGTAACGTCCTTAAACTAAAAAATAGAGCCCAAATGCTCTTATGTTGGATCTGAATGATCCTAAAACCCTGTTAAGTAAATCATAGTCTCAAATTGGACTAACGTATCCTTAACAAAAATTTAAGTTGATCTTAATCTCAAACAAGATTAATGATCCTTAAATCAACCCAAACCCAAATCTAAGATATACGGATTTGGACCAATCCACGCCCTACGGGCGACAGCACAAATTAATCTCCGTATACAATCCACGGGCAACCAAAAATAAAACAAACAAACACGACACGAAGTGAACTTCTGGAGTAGGAGAAAGTGGTTATCGCGATGTGGTAACGTAATTAACTGCAGGGGCTTGCGTCTGCAAGGAAGAGCATCCCCACAATCAAAAACCCCTCGCAAACGAGAGGGAATCTGACGAAGTCCGCTACAACGGCCGCATCCGTCCAAACCTCCGATACATGGCGCCATAAATCAACTTGGCATCTTCGGAGGGGTGGACGGATAAATCCAAATAGCATCTACCCCCAAATTCAGGCAAGACGATCCATCCCGGTTTCGTCTCTGTTTTCGGCGGTAAACAAGGATGTTATAAGACGAAGGAACCTGGGTGACGAGGAAACTCACCGACATTGTATGGGTTCTTCTGGCCTCCCCAATGTGGTAAGGGAGAGTGATCGTTCTCTCAGCTTGGATGGAGTGGTTAGTAAATCCGAAGAGAACGTCCGAGATTTGTTGGAGATCGGACAAGTTTAATCCCATACGCTGGAAGCAGTCGAAAAATAGGATATCCGCCGAGCTTCCCAGGTCAATGAGGATTCTCTTAATTTTGTACCGATTTACCCAGGCCATGATCACAAGGGGATATTGTATGGGACGAATATGAAATCCAGGTCCTCGTTGGTGAAGGTGATGAGAGCAACCTTCTTGTACTTTGATTGTTAAAGAAATTCTTGTTTGTGTAAATCGAATAAACGAATAAGTTTCTTTGTGTCGGTATTTAGAAAATGTATAGAATCACAATCAAAGAATTATTTGACCGCAATCAACTACGGTGTCGGATGTAGATTGTAAGTGAGTGCGGATCGTCCACAGGGATTGTGCGATTCGTTTCTATATTTGATTTGTTTGAATTGAAAAGTTAATCGAAAAGAAAAGAAAACATGATTCAAGATATTATCGATTGATTCAAGTGTCACTAGTCTAATCAAGAATCAAGAAAATGATAAACAATCGAGAATTGGGTTTCGATGATATTTCCAACCAAATGTCAAGAATCTAAATGAGGCTCGTAGGAATCGATCGGATCTATAGATGTGATGTAATCTCAAGATATCGTGTTCTTGTCCTTCGAAGAATTGATACTAGATCGATGATGATCGACAAGAGTTAGGGCTTTCTCGTGAAACTAGGGTTTCATCATTTAACCCTTGTTCTTTCGTCGATATCATTCACATTCTAGCCTCTAGCAATTTCAAGAAACGATCGTAACTCCCCAATTTCAAGCGATATCAATCAAGAAAGCATCGCCACGAAACTAGATCGTCGGTTCTTGATCTTGCTAGGGTTTACAAAACTCGTAGGAATCAAGAATCGTTTTCAGATATATTACATCATCATTCTATTGATCATCTCGACTCCTCAACGAGCGGAGTATTACTCAAACATCACAATAAGAACTACAACTACAAATTGAGATCGAATCATGATGCAAGATTTTAAAGAAAACAAAATAAAAGAATTTCACCTTTTATTTATATCAACAATTTGATTACAGTCGCTCAAGAACTACAAGAGGAAGAACTAGATTGTTGATTTGGCTTCGCTTTTCTCCGTGAGTCGTGGATCGGCTTGGACCACTTGCTCTGTTGAAGATCGGCTCCGCTCCTAAAAGGTTGAAGGGCTTCTTGCTTGATTTGGTACTCGGGAATCTTGGCTTTGGATTGGAATTAGGGTTAGGGTTTCACACAAGTCTTGTCACTAGACTTGTGGAAGAAGAAGATGAAGAAAGAGGTAAGAGATTTAATGGCTCTAGATTGATACTAGATTGGGATCATAGATTCCTCCCTTAACCCTAGGTCTAGGATTCTATTTATAGACTTCCCAAACCCTAGGTCTAGGTTTGAAATTACAATTCCCTCCAAAAATTTGTTGAGGAGCTTCTAGAATTAGTTTGTTAGGAGCTAGCTTAGGCTTTAAGCTAGGATTAATTAAGCTTAGAAACCCTAGTTTGCTGAACTGGCAGAAGCCTCTGGAATCTTCTGGAAACTGAAGTACATTTCTGAGCTGTAGCCACTGAGAGAAGCATTGTGCACCAAGTTTCTAGGGCTGACGTGGCAGCGCCGCCGCGGAACCGTGGCTCAAGCCGGCTCCGGCCGCGGTTCCGCGGCCACTTTGTTGGCTTGGGGCTTTAAACTTCTGGTGTGGTCTTGGGCTAATGTTTGGAGCTTTATCTGATGTGTTGATTTGCAATTTGCCCTTTGGATTGCTACCAGATCTCAAAACTTGGAGTTGGTGTAATTTATCAGCTCAATTTGATCCTGCAATTTCCTGCATAAATCTTGAAACAAGTGTTGCACAATATAGGGATGATGCGATGCCATGAAATGCAGTCAATTTCCTTTATAGTGCCGATTTTAGAGTCTAACACATGCAATCTGATATTTAACGGCTGATTTGCTAATATGTGAAATATGAATACCGTACACTTCTAAATGAATGCAAATGATAGGAAAATTGCCGGTTAAAATATGCAGTATTTTCGACTGATCATACTTCTTAAGGGGGAGCACTTAAGGTCATGACCGGCCGGATACGGCGGGCATCTTCGTTGATCGGAGTCGAGCCTAAGGAGACAATCATGATCTGTCCGGTCGTCAATTCTCCAGTAGGAGGTTAGTCTGCTTGCTCCCTATCTGCTTGACGTTTGTCTCGCAGGTACTTTGCTAGGTGACCAGAGTGGATCAGCTCCTCGATGTAATCACGCAACTATTTGCAATTCTCGGTCGGGTGTCCTTTTGACCGATAAAAAGCGCAATATAGGGCGCTGAGTCTCTTGCCCGGCCTTTGTATCATCGGCGAGAGCTTGAAGAATCATTCGCTCTTTGCCTCCTCTAGCAGCTCGGCCTAAAAGACGTTCAGAGGACTGTACTCGTGAAACTTCAAAGAGTAGGGTTCGAACGATCAGCCTTCTTCTTCTCTTCTCAGTCCCATTTCTTTCAGTCTGTCCGGTCTCCATGGGAAAGGTTAGCGTTCACCTCAGACTTAAGTTGGATTTCCCGTTCGGTCCAGACTTTTATCTCGGCCATGGTCTTAGATTGCGCCAATGCAAAAGAGTAAAGCCACTCTATATGCCTAAGACCGGATCTCAAGGCGGTGATGACCATCTCGTCCCGGTGCTCGGGTACTTCCAGGAGAACATTGTAGAACCGGGTGATATAGCCCTTGAAAGATTCCATGTCCTCACTCTTGATGGTGAATAGGTAGTCAACCGACCTCTTATGTCATCGGTTGCCGACGAAGTGGATGAGGAACTGAGTAGCCAACTCGTCGAAAGTTGAGATTGAGCGTAGAGTCAGGCTGCGGAACCAATCTCGCCCGGCCCAGATGAGAGTGGTAGGGAAGGCTCGGCACTGAGACACGTCCGAGTTATCTTGAAAGCTCATGCCCGTGGTGAACGCGTCCAAGTGATCTTTCGGGTCAGACTTTCCGTCAAAGAGAGCCACTTTAGATGGTTTATTCCGGGATGAAACCCGCTCCCTCAGTAACTACTCAGTGAAGGGCTTTGTGAGAGAGACTGCAGAGTATTTTGCCGATCCACCTGGCGAACGGGTGGCAAATCGCATATCCTCCATCTTCTTCTCGAGGATCTCTATTCGCTGCAGGTACCTTGAGGATTCTCCGTAATCGGAGTGCTTGTTGTCTCTGCTTTGGCCTTAGGCAATGGGGCGGCTTTGGCTTCGCTCTATCACGTTGTGAACCCTTCATGGCTCCCCCTGATGTACGCTATGGGCACGAACTCGATGACTATAGGGACGTTGGTCATCCTTGGAATGAGGGGACCTGACCGACGTCGTCTCGGAGGGCGAGCGAGCATGGAGAGCATTGAAACGACAGTTTGGTTGGTCCTGAGACCTCGCCATTGGTCTGTCTGACACCCAACAAGTCACGGAATCATTCCTCGTACGGGTGTCACGACTGCCAGAATCGGCATGCCGGTGTTTCGTAGTGTCAGGATTGGCTCGAGCGAGGCCGAGGACCTGAATGTGTCCATCTGTCGCCCCATGCACGCCGCCGTTCTGGGGAGAAAGGGTGGTGGTTTGCTGGGAATAGCTGGAAGTTTGAACCCGAGCTATCGCGTCCACCATCGCTGTCAGTCGGTCGATTTGTGCCGATAAGGTTTCGACGATGTTGGGAGGAGGAGTGGAACCGCCCCCGGCTCCGTTGCGAAGGACGGGATGGCTTATGCTAGGATCTTCGATGCGATAATCATTGGCCATCGAATCGAAGGTGGAAGATCAACTTTTTGGATGGAAAAGCTTCTCATTCCCACAAACGGCGCCAACTGATGGAGGTCGGAATCTCCCTCAGATGCTGTCCTCCGTCGATCTTGTGGCGAGCGGGGCTGAACAGTTGAGATTTGTTGTGGGAGCTTGAGCGTGTGGATCTCAATGGGTTGTTGATTGTTGTTGACATCGAGCTACCTGCAAAGAAAGTTCCGGGATGGGAAACCACCGTAGGACCCTCCGACGATCAAGTAAGTGCTGGGGAATAATTAGGCAGAATAGAGGCGTATTGGATTGAGTTCGAGTTACCTGAATCGTCTAGAGAAGAAGTTTATATAGGGGTCGCATAGAGTGAGCTATTGCGAGATCCTCGCCGCCAATTCCACCCGCGCATCACGTTCACATTAATGGCGAGATACGCTCATTAATGGTGAGATACGCTGGCGTAGGATGCGGGACGTAGAGCGGCGGAGATCTCGTCGTGGCGAGATACACGGAGCGTGATGCGGGACATGGAGCGGCGGAGATCTTGGCGCATCACGTTCACATTAACGGCATTGCATCCAGCCATTTCACAGAGTCCCTACTCGTGATGGCCTGCTCGAAACTAGTTGGGTCATCATCTTCCATGATGCAATCCTCACTCCCACCGTCAATGAGAAAACCGTAGTATCTCTCGGGTGGATGAGGAACCCTACTAGATCGGCGGAGAGGCTGAGGTTCGTCGGGGATTATTGAATCCTCCGGTTCTACCAAATCTTCTGTCGTAGTTTTTGTAGCTGGAACTTCTTCCAGTTCTACCTCTTTACCACTAATTTCTTTTATAAAAAATTCCTTTTCTAAAAAGGTGGCATTTCGAGAAACTAACACCTTTTGTTCCTCGATGTGGTAGAAGATATACCCTCATGAATTTTTGGGATATCCTACAAACTTGCACAGAACTGACCTTGCCTCGAGCTTGTCCAGATTTTACGTTTTAACATAAGCCGGACAACCCCACATCTTAATATAATTAAGACATGGTCTCTTCCCCTTCCATATCTCATATGGAGTGGTAGACATAGATTTGGTAGGGACCATATTCAATAGGTATGCGGTTGTCTCAAGCGCATAAACCTAAAAGGAAATAGGCAACTCAGCAGTACTCATCATAGAGCGCACCATATCTAATAGGGTGCGATTTCTCCGCTCCGATACACCGTTATGCTGTGGTGTATACGGAGGAGTAAGCTGAGAGAGAATCCCATTCTCTTTTAGATAGTCACGGAATTCTGTGCTCAAGTATTCTCCTCCTTGATCGGATCGAAGTATTTTAATACTTTTACCCGTTTGGTTCTCTACTTCGTACATGTATTCCTTGAATTTCTCAAAAGCTTCAGACTTATTTTTCAACAAGAACACATGTATGTATCTTGAGAGATCATCGGTGAATGTGATAAAGTACGAGGAACCATTCCGGACATGTGTAGACATGGGACCGCATACATCACTATGTATCAATCCCAAGAATTCAGTAGCTCTTTCTTCGAGTCCAGTAAACGGAGTTTTGGTCATTTTTCCTTTGAGACATGTCACGACCCGAAATATTAGCTCGTGACCAGCACTTAAATCACGCAACGTCTAAAGGCGTAACGTAATTCAAGTAAGCTGAAACCCAGAAATCTAAACCTTTTTAAGAAAATAAAGGAGGTGGTGTTTTGAAATAAAGGTATAATGAAATCATGTTTTCTTAATGCATAGAAAATGAACATGAAAATGCAAGTGAAATTTACTAGTTTGAAAACATGTTTCATCTTTTAAAAAATTGGGCAGCACCTCCTTTGTATATTTTGATCCAAAACCACAAATACATAATAATGATAAAGGCATCCCCAAGCGGGAGCTAGCACTTCGCCAACCGGCGGATCACAATCACGCGAGACAGTATATATGAGTATACGACGCCTGTTCACACCATAATATTGTCAACGCCCAACGGTGAAGTTCGCCACAAAAGAAATAAAAGAAAAGCAAGACAGCAAAACCACAATTAGCGGAAAACCCCTCGCTCTAAGTCTCGGAACCACAATCTCAGTAAGTCTCATTACTTATACAATTTACTAATTTTGATTGATGGAGTTAACTAGATACAATATGAAATATAGATACAAGAATGGTTACGATACAAATTTCCCACATACCACTGTAAAACACCCAAATGAAGCTATGTGTCAGCGATGCCGCTACTGATCCGTGCGGTCAACCTGCAAGAACTGTGGCACAATGGGGGTGAGTTGCCAACTCGTGAGTAGAAAAATATCAACAAGTAGAAATCGAATAAACAACGACTCCTGGGTCAACTATATCATAAAGGTAATACTATGATATCTAGGGTGACCGGGTCTGTATATGTGCCAACAAGGTAGTCAATGCCTATAAGCATGTGGATAACATCCAACAGTATAATCAATATATGTATGTATGTGGATCTCGTCCAACCATATAATCAATTTCTGTGAATATCATAAAAGCATATGCATGAAAGTATAAGAATATAAATCAATGGGTGTCCCTCGCGACACATCAAAATCATGGAACCTGAGTGTCCAGCATCGACACTCGAAACATCATGAAAACCGTATCCAGCGTCGACACGTAAATCCTCATATATCTCAGGTGCCGCATCCTCAGATCGGCCCTCAGGCGCCGCACACCCTGGCCGGCCCTCATATCCATCTCGCTACTCTGGTCGGTATCCTCCGGATAACCGCGGAGTCCAAATACTATCACCGGTAGGTAGTGCTCCCCTGCCAGGCTCACCGTCTAACATATACGAGTCTTCTTGCCCCGGGGTACCTCACCGAGTCCACCATGTACCCGCAGACGGTGCCTACCGCTCCTCGAATCGGGTTTCACATGCCACTCTCAGAACCGAGAAAACACATGGTGGACGCACTGAAATATTATATCAAGAGAAACCGGGTTTTTTAAAAAGTACATGCTTTCCTTTAAAACGACCGCGGTTCTCAAATCCAGAAATCTCATGAAAACAGCATATCTCAATGCATACAATCATAAAGCATGATGTATGCGACATATAATAGAAATGTAAGCATATCCGTATATCATGCAATATGGAACAGTGATGTATCATATTAAGGGAAAACCGCTCCTTTAAATGATTCCAGTTTTGAAAATATGTCTTGCGGTTCCCAATATCTCCAAAGTCAAATGCAACAACATCTATGTATATGCAATAAGTATGTATGTAAGTATGGATGCACAAGGGGTACATACGCAAGTATGAGTGTGCAAGGAGTCATATCATAATGCAGCAATCCTACTGTGTAGTGGCATGGCAATTATCGATGATGAAGTGTGTGAGCCGGCAAATCTGTGTACGTGTAACATACGCATCATCGATAATGGTGCAGGTGTACTAGCACAGGTATAAGTAATGCAATGCGAATAACATGCATGCAGCATAAGGTAAATCATCAGCTAAAAGCTATAAGGTATACGTGTCTACAAGACTGAGTCGGTGAATCTATCAATCGGCATCCAGCCTAAAAACATCGCGTACGGTATAATCCATCTTACGGCAATCTCTAATCAAGGGTAAGGATCAATCATCAATTCAAACTCATCACGCACGGAAAATCATCGTACGGCGGCATTAAGCTATCAGGAATCCTATCAACCTATAAGACAAATGAGGGGTACAGACCTAACGTCTCGTATGGCAATCTCTCACGATTCACAACATATATTAATATCTCTATATACCTATGTCCCAGGTCACATCCGCAACAATTTCATATCAGGGGACCGGCAAGGTATAAATCATCTCAATCGACTCGCATCCGTATACCATCATATCATCAAATCATCATATCGCGTCATATATTCTTTTCATCGCATTTATATCCCTCATCAAGTCAATTTTACAAATGCATTCTATCTTTACTATCAACATACGAATCTAATCTAACATACACACCCGAACCATACAAACAGTTTTTGAAAGATGCGAGTCGAAGTTTTTGAAAGTAGGGCTACGGTGTTTTTAAAGAAAGGATATCATTTGAAAATCCGTAACGTCCCTCAAAGTATCTGTTTAAAAGATGCATACGATTCTTCAGTTTGGAAATAGGTATGGTTCGGATGACACATCTACGTCGACTATCTAGTCATATAGTACCCTAAACGGCAATATCGTTAAATGCCATCCTCAAGTTCCGTCATCACATACTAGTCGTATCATATCACTTCTAACTATACTTAGTTTATAATATGGTTTCACTAACAATCTTTTAACTCTAACCCAAGTTTCCTAATCTAGGTTTTCTTAACCATATTCTACAAATCGGTTTCAACAACACTTTGCGGGGGTGCTATACGCCATCCACCCGACTTCCCCCGTGGATATATATTCACTCACCTTGCTCCTTACTTGCCGAAGTCGATGACGCATCGCTCTGTCACCTCAGAATCCACACGAAGGTACCTACAATCATACACAATCGCAATCGCTATTAAAATCGAATCCGAAAAACCGATACGGCACACGGCGCACTCATAGGTTAGAACCTATGGCCTACGCATGCAAAAACAATCAAACAACCCTTGTTGTCGATGTACAAACATCCAAAAACCCAAAACAAATCCAAATAGCAAAACCAAACATTTCAAAATACGGAAAACATAACCAAAATCACACCAAAGTGCTCCCAGATTTTGACTCAGGTCAAACTAGCCAATTTTGCATATAGGGTTGCTCTAGATATCATCTAAGGGACTCACCGACCAAAATTCAACGCATTTCCTCCCGACATGGCCGCAAATTGCATCCCATATGAATAAATCTGCGGCCAGAATGTAGGGGTAGGGGCTTAGGTTTCAGGGGGTGGTCCATGGTTGCCTGCACGACTCCCAGTATTCACTAAATAATTTTTAGTGTCTCCGGGTTACTCCAGATTCCAAAATACCCTCAAAATTCACATAATTATATGATGTCGGGGTTTCTAAGTACGTGTTTAGGTTCTATTTTCTGTTCTAGGTCATTAAAACACCACCCAAGTCTAGTTAACAGCCTCTACTCATCATCAATTTCCCAAACCCTTCTCTAGAATTCCAAAGTTCACAAATCCATCACTAAACGACTTCTAAACTCAAACAAAATGCTAGGAAATCAAACTAACCTAAATGAGAAGAGATATACCTCATGGTTACACCCAAACAAAACCCTAGAAGTCTCAATATTGTCAAAATCCCACTTTGCTTGGTTCATTACGATGGGGGTGAGGAGGTGATCGTTTTGTTTTGTTTTTGAAAGGGGTATAGGGTTTTGACATGGTTTTTGAGATGGGTCATGAGAAGAAAGGGGGCTTGAAGATGAAGAAGGAGATGAAGAAATGGTGGGGGGAAAGAGTTGGGGCAGCACTCTCCCCCTCTCTTTCTCTTTCTCACTCTCATTCTCTCTCCTAGTATGGTCTCATCTCATCATTTTGTCCCCTCTCTCTCTCTATCCTCAATCATTCCTCTTTTCTTTTCTTTTCTTTTCTCCCCCAAAAACCCAATCATAACATAAAACAACACAAATAAAATAACATGTAACATGTCATGGTGCACTAATCATGGAAAACTGTAGAAACACGGATTTGGCCTACTTGCGATTAGCAGTGCACTAATCGGGTTTTTATCGAAACTGCATCTAATACATTTTTAAAATGCCAAATCCTTTAAATATATTATTAAATGAATAAATCATTTTAATTTTCAATTATTTCATAATTATTGGTATATATTTATACCCTTTTTCGAAAACCCCAATTTCGCAAATCGGGCAGTTTTCGGGAAATATATTATTTTAATATTAAATCCCAAAAATAATATTTAATATTTTCTGAAATGTTACAAGACATGATTGGCAAGTTTCATAAGATGTAAATTCGAACGGGTTCAAATATTCATCCTTATGTAACTTAGCTAGTCGTGTCGCATTGATATGACCTAGTCTACAATGCCACAAGAAGGATTCGTTCATTTCTGAACTTTTCCTATTGTGTGTGTTCTGTACGTTGAGAACTATATTTTAATTCAGAACGTATCAACCGTTACATAACGTACCAAACACAATCAACAATTGATTTAGAAAAATGTTCATAACATTTTTCTCTGCTACAAAGTTATATCCTTCTTTATCTAATAAAGAAATCGATATTAAATTGCATATCATAGATGGTACATAATAACAGTCGTTCAAGATCAATGGATTCCCATTTGGCAATGCAAGATGATATTCACCAACTGTTTTGGCTGTAACATTTGCACCATTCCCTACTTTTAGAGAATGGTCACCTTTTCCCGGTTCTCTACTTTTCTTTAGCCCATGTAACATATTACAAATGTGGGATCCTGATCCAGTATCTAATACCCAGGACATAGAATGGACTGAGAAACAGTTCTCCGTAACGAACACACCCGAAGAAGATGCATCAACATGCTCATTCCTCGTTCGGGTGACGTGGGAATCCGGATATTCCCCTATTTCCTACTCAGACTTATAACAATTATAAGGTAGAGCGGAACTAACGTTCTTCGGCTCAGTATAACAAGCGGGTTCGGTCAATACATCTATATTATTATCTTGATTAAGATGTGTCATGGTCGCTACCTGGAGAGAGAGAGAGAAGAAAACACTTTAGCGTATGCTCTTGCAAAATTAGATTGGTTATTATCTTATCTAATCGGGATGGCTCCCACTGTTTTTATCAAATCTTCCTTCAAACCCTAAAAGGTAAGACTAGCCGGGATTAATTACACCCTACAAGTTCGCTAACCGGTCAGCCAGGCCAGTGTCGGTACTTTAAGGGAGGTTCCTCATGCTTTCGCACAGACCTAATTAAAATAAACCTCGTTTTTCCATAGGCATAACCCCGTTGACACCTTTCTTTACACCTACTGGATTAGCTAATTGTAAAGTACAAAACTCTTCCAGGAGTAACTCTTACTCGCAGTGGTTATCGGGATCCAACTATCTCATAAAAGGTATGCAATCTAATTGCAAATTTCAACACTTGAAATTCTCAATATCTTTTACCCCTAACGTCCTATGACCTTGACGAAGGCCAACAAACCATAGGGCGCTAGTCAAGTTCAACTCGTACATTTCGTGATTGAATTAAACCCATCCGCACGACTCCTGACGAAGGCCAACAAAGTCATACGACTACCATAATCCAAACGCATCATATGCAGCAGATAAGCACTAATCAGCTACCGCACACTATACCTTGACGAAGGCCAACAAACGTAGCACGAATACTAAATAGCACTTATCTGAAATGACAGAGGGCTACGACAGGTTTTTAAGAAAACCTTTTGCATAATGAGCTTGATATCGTTGTAGAATCGAATGGTTTGAAAAGGAGTGGTTTAAGCTCCGCTTTTAAAATCAAGTTTTTCAAAATAAACCGAGTGGGTGTAGCATCAATTAGCTTCTGCTAAAGTGGTCACTCTCGGTGAAGGGATCTAGGATCTTTCCTTATCGAATGAGGTGCTGGATATTCATCAAGGAATACCGCTATGCAAAGCAAGAACTAGAGCTACCTTTTTGAAAATTTGATTCCACAATATCATTAGGTTTCTTTCCTTTTCATTAATCTCATTAATGAAGTCCCATCATTTATGCTTCCTAAGCATCACAGATAAAGAAACAAAAATACAACGTACGCTTATGCCATCCGCATTCGCAACGGGGTCCCATCATACACCGTTAGATTAGTTAACTAACGGCAGAGCGGGGGCAGGACTAGCACAGATGCAAAACATAAGCAACGTTTAATATATATCATATATAATATAAAGCATTCGTCTCATACAGTTATATGATCTCATCACAGAATATTGCAGCAGAAGTCAACATATGAAATATAGGATATATTAGGAGGTCCGTGTTTTAAATCAAGCCAGTAAAAAAATGGATTCCACGGTCGTGAGGAATAGCCAAACCCACATCCCTAGACGCCTACAAGAGCGGCAAATAACTCTACCAATTCTAAAGTTAGGAGTCCCAGACTCAACTCCTCGAGATGGTCTCCTACTGAACTCTGGAACCCGGTTACTTGTGCTCCCTGCCTTAGGTCTATCTTAATACGGAAAAGTAAATAATATACATCAATGGTGACATTATCCTCAACCCGGAAGTGCCCCAATAAAAGAATATTACATACAAATTTTTACATGAATGAAAATGAAAAACTCTCATCTCATGCAAAAACCCCCGGCTATTCAAACACAACGATCCAATATAATATATCACAGCAACACATAACATCACATGTCATCAACGTAAGTAAATATGCGTATCCCAATTTTCGTTGACGTATAGCAACGAAACCGGCGATACACCACATATTAAATTTACGGTCGCAGAAAAGAAAATGAAAACTACAATAATTGGAATCCGCAACATCCTTAGACATCATAAATCCGAAATATCACAAATTTAGTATTTCATGCCTAACCAAATAAATTCCTTAGACATCATAAACCTGGAATATCACATATTCCGAATTTCATGCCTAACATTATAAACCCGGCATTTTGGTCTCAAATTGAAAACACTTTTCAATAACCAGTCGGGCAATTCAACAAGATTCCCGACAGTTGATCGAATGCTCGTCGAAAACATTAATAGACGGCCGCACCCCCGATGCCGTCGACGAAGTGCACTTAGGCGGAACACCGCGGCCGCGAGAACCCGAACGGATTCTTTTGGCTACGGAGTACTCCTACAGTCATTTGGTCGGGGCTATGGGGCGTGGCTATCGAGTAGTGTTACCCGGTGACTGTTCGCGTACTATACGAGATTGCGACGGAGTTTTGATCCGAATCAAACCCCGTGGCAACCGATCAAAAGAGACTAGATTGCTAGATTTACAAAACACTGATTAGTTTTCACAAAACTAATTATTGTGGATTCCAAATATTGTATCACATTCAGAAAAACTAGGTGATGTTAAACATTTCGATCGATTCATCAAACACCCACAATTCTCAGAGAACTCAACACTTGAGTCAGATTTAAAAATACTAGTACATACGGACCAGCACAAAAAGGCACGGACCTTACCTCACCAACAGCGCCGTGGAACCGCCACTAAAAGCATGTTTTGGCCGCGTTTCCACGATCGTTTAGTCGAGTTAGGCGCTCGTTTTTCTTGGGGGTCCATAGAATACCCTGCACTATTTTCTGCATATTTTAAATCCAAAAATTCCAACTTTTGAAAAATTTCCAGAGATCATATAAAGAGATGGTTTCGATGTTCGATCGAACACTTTAACGTTGTCTAGGTCACACCTAATACTCTAGCTTGGCACTGATATCACTGCTCGGTTCTCTTAGCACCCTCACTAGGTTTTGGCAAGCATCAAGTATGCAATTTTAAAAAATCTAGAATGCTAAGCAACCCGAACCAAGGATCTAACTAGAGAATTAGGGTTTTTAAAGCATGTAAACAACTTTACACTAAGTGAACAAGGAATACAACCTTTGTAGACCGGTCCTTCACTTCTAAAGCTCCGTGTAGTAGTCTCTTAGCTGCAAGTAGTGGTCCCTCGAACTCTTCTTAGGCTTCACTAGGCGAAAGAAACAAGCTTGCTTAAGGATCTTCGAGACCGAAGATGATCTACGTCAAAGAATCTCTAACTCAAGCTATCTTTTCACTAATTGATGGATTAGTGAAGCAAACAACCTATACTAAATAGCTAGTTTGGTATAGATTGATAAAGTAGGAATTTTTCTCACTTTAGAACTATTTTTCTCTTTTTCTTTTTCACCTCACTAGAAATAAAGAGAAGAAAAATGAGATGAAGAAGAAGCTCAAGTTATGAACCATGGTGTGAAAAATATCTCATATATCACTTGTAGAGACTTAACAATAGCTAAAGATAATGGTTAGGTTAATAAATATCTAGAGTAAAAAAAAATTAGTGGACTTAAGTCAAGGCTTCTACATGCTTCCACAAGCATCTTAGCCATACTAATTTCCACCTAATTTTTCCCTTAATAATTAATCACGCAAATTATCTTTAATTAGGTATGAGTCTCATACACCCAAGTCCAATGTATCATCTAACATGACACAAAAATAAATACATTAATATATATTTATATGTATTTGTACAAAAGAAATTCTTAAGTGAGCTAATATTAGTTAATATATATTAATATATCAAATATATAATTATATATTAAATTATTAAATCAACACTTGATTTAATAATTCGGCTATATCACATACAACCGAATAATATCATTTATATGTATATCAAATACACACATAACATATTATTGAATCAACACTTGATTCAATAATCCGGTTGTATCACATATAACCTATATCGTGAGATTAGAATACTGTATCACATACACGTATCAATCTCGGTCCCGCACATATCACATATGTGCCCTATTTCGTTTCGCTTGAGCCAGGAAACCTCTGTATAGGACTCTAAAGACTCGTCAATACGCCAGCAGTAGGTAATGATCATATCAATTACCCACAAGCCGTCAGCGGTACTAGCTGGACGTAACGGCTACCCAGATATTGAGTGATCAGAAGATCAACAAGCAAGCTTGTCCATACTCCCGTGAATATAGTAAGTAACACTACAGTACAGTCCGGTCTCTTCATCTGATATGTCGCATATCGAGTCTGGGGGTGGTAAACGTCAGACCCCAATAACTTGATAAGTCATGCCGATGTGAGGCTCATAACGGGTTGAGAAACTATCGATAACACTTACCAGTAAATCTCATCATCAGCCCTGGCCAGGGACTTCCTGTTATAGCCAATCGAGCATAGCGCAACATCAACCTCCAATACCGGGAGAGACGAAACCCCTCCTATCTCTCGTTGCGTCCATGTGACTCGGGACTATACCCAAAATCCACCTGTTTGCATGCTCTCTTGAGCGTGGTAGGGAGGAAATCAAAGCACGGTGGGAATCATACAAGACTCTATGACGATCTCAGGTCTGCAGGCTAACCGTACCAGTGCCACCAGAGAACTGCTATCTGACGATAGGTATAATACCATTTAGGAGTTCTCGGCGAGTCATGTTCGGTGTACCCATTCTCCAATGAGCACCCGTGTACAATCTTTGATGTCAAACACCAATGGATGTGGGATCATCCATAGCCCCATACAGGGTCAAGAAACGAACACACTAGTCTACTCTGGAATATCGATGCCCTGTATCGATACTCCCACGACTAGGAACAATTAAAGGATGAACTTGTGGACTACACTGGCCCCACTAGTGTGATCTGCATCATAGTTCCGGTAGTCAAGTACACATCCTAAGGGCTTTATCAACATGTGAGAGAAAGACAGTATCACAATAACAGTCTACATGTTAAGATAAAGAGCAACCAGATAGCATACTATCATGTCGAGCAAGAATGTCATCTCTATATATGTCCAAGCATCCATTATAATATACAATCATGTACAATAATGGCCTCTAGGGCATACATAAACTAACACACACACACACAAACTAATATTATGCTCACTTGATATTTTTCATCTCTTTATATATATTATTTGTATTGATATAAATAATATCTATTAATTTGTCGTGGTTGATTATATACAATAGTTGTGTATGTGAGAATAACATTGGATAGAAGATAAGAAGATAATGACATCTTATTTGAATTTAAAAGAAGAAAGAATGAGTCATTAGTTGAGAACATACTAGCAACCCTGACTCATTTCCTTTTTCTTTATAATTCATATAAGTTTGTTCATTTTTTATCTTATCCTCATTCCAAGCTCATTCTCATCTCCATCTTTATCTTCATCTCTTCTCTTGAAACACTATTCATTCAAGAGAAAAGAAAAGGAAAAGAATTTTAAGTGAGCTAAAACCCTACTTCATCAACCTAAACTAAACGAGCAAATTAGTTTAGGTTGTTCTCTTCACTAATAGTTTGATAAGTGAAGTGTGAGCTTGAGTTAGAATAGCCTCAAGGTGGATCATTTTCGACGAAGAAGACATCAAGAAAGCTAGCTCATTTCTTCAAGTGGAGCTCAAAATAGAGTTCATGCGACTACTACAAAGAGTTTTAGAAGTGAAGGACTTGGCTATAAAGGTTGTAGCTCATCTTCACTTAGTTTAAAACTCTAGTTTGCTTTCTTTTGAAACCCTAAAGCTTTAGTTCGATTTTTTTTTGTAGGCTTATCTCTATAGAAAATTTTAAATTGCTACTTGCTCTTATTAAAACCTAGTAGAGATGCAAGAATCTACTTTCAATAATGTGTTGGATTTATGCTCTAATTTAAATTCTTGTTATGTTTTACACATTGCTTACTATATACTTAGCGTATTTATTTCGTGAAGGATCACTTCTCAGTATAAATACGCCGCGGATCTCGTCACGTGTATGCTGCCATCTTTTGCGAAGCGAGGTGTGGCATCCGCCGAATGATAGAAGGATTGTAAAGTGGGGACTCGTGACAACCGACTCTTTATACAAGGCTATAAACCTATCAATGGGATGATGACCAACTTCTTATCATGGACCACTAGATCCACATGGAAGGCCGGCTGATTCCACCCTTGAACCATCAACGACAAAAAGTTTGATTTAAAAGCCCTAGCTTTATCAATAAACTTCTTGCTTAAACAACCTGATGCCATGGGAAAAGAAAAGGGAAGAGAAGAAAAACCACTTACCAAGATCGTAGACGGAAAGGAAACGAATTGTCCAAAAAGTCGCATATGATCATAGGGCTCAAGAAGAAAGAGAGATCGATTTGAGAAAAATAAAACCATTTGACTACTCATAAAGATACCCCCAATCAACTAACAAGAAGCAGGAACTAGTCTCAGCCTTCTATTGAAAATTATCAAGCAACGATAAATTCTCACCAATGCCCCCACTACGGAGACGTTAGATGCTACGATTTCAGGGCCAAGATCCCAGTAGAGGAAATCTAACATGATGTTAAAAACATGAAGAATGTGCTCCTAATGCTTTAATCTCTCATGAGAAGAGTTCAAAACAGACTGAATTGACATAACACAAATAACTCGAACCGTGAGCTGTCGAATGGCCGAACTGAGAAGACCCTCTAATCCAAGAGGGGTACATGCCCACACCCATTATAGCCCATCTAAAGGGCCAAATCTTACAGACATGAATCCGCACCCGAATCATCCCTCTTATAAATAGTAAGAAATCTAATAAGTGGTTGGGACCCGAAATCTTCCCAAAACTTAAAGTTACGCAGAAGATCATCTCAAATCTTCCAAGACAATCAGGAACCTTCCAAAGTCATGTCTGTATAAACCCGCCAATTCTTTAATTCACGGTACGTACTCTTTCTGTCCTTAAATCCTTGACTTCACATTCGGATACTAACTTAGGCATCGGATGAGGTCCTTGGAGAATCATCTCTGGACGCCTTTTGTTATGCAGGTTTCCGGAAGCCTTTTGTTATGCAGGTTCACGGAATCGAAGATCTACTACCTTTATCACGACCCACGAATACAAATCATACTTGTGCTCCGGTACACCATATTCGATGCATCATCATCATCATCATCATCATCATCATCGCAAGTGGTGCTGCTAACATTTATTAATTATATGGGGGGTTTTGACATAGGCCCTCACACCCTCCCAAAACATTGGTATTTTGTAAAACACCCTCTTAAAATTTATATTTTTAAATACACCCCCTAAAATATCTTCATTAACTAAAAACATCGCTTTACTTAAGTTTATTAGGATTAATAATTTGATTAGAACTAATATGATGAATTGTAAGATGAAATGTCTTACTTAACATCAAAACCTTCATCTCTTTTTATTTTTGTGCAAAACTCATTAGTCTTACTATTTCAAACTCTCATCTTCATGTTATTATTTTAACTTTTTAACGGAGATTTCTTAAGATGTTATAGATGATAATTAAACATAAGGGGTAATTTAGTTTACTTAAGAGTTTTAGTGGATGTATTTAAAAATATGAAATTTTAGAGGGTGTTTTTTTCAAAACAGCGATGTTTTAAGGGGACCATACTGAAAAACCCCTAATTATATATGTGGGTATATTTTAAAAAGTACCTTTTTTGATATAGCAGCATTAAAATTACCGCAAAGCTCCTTGAAATGTAATTTTGTCACAAAAAAAAGGGAACGTGTTTTTGTCAACAAATGCCATATTCGGTATGCTTTGAGCCTATTTAGTCGATGTATAAGATTATTTTGGGGTTATTTAAGCCATTCGTGTCTTGAGCAAGTTAACAAACAAGCTTTTACAGATAGCATGTCGATTTAGCATGGTTCATAGCATTGTTAAAGTTCAATGATAATATCGTAAAAACTCTGCAAATTTGATGGTGCTTGATTAGTCGAAAATATTGCATATTTTAGCCGGCAATTTCCTCACCATTTGCATTCATATAGAAGTGTTCGGCATTCATATTTCACATATTAGCAAAACTGTCGCAAAATATCAGATTACATGTGTTAGACTCTAAAACCGACACTATAAAGGAAATTGACCGCATTTCATGGCATCGCATCATCCCTATATTGCGCAACACTTGTTTTGAGATCTGTGCAGGAAAATCCAAAAGAAAGGCCAAAAATTTACATGGTACCGATCAAACATGACGCCAACTCAATGATTTCAGTTCTGGTAGCAATCCAAAGGGGAAAATACAAATCAACATATCAGATAAAGCCCCAAATGTCATTCCAAGACCACACCAGAAAGCCCAAGGCCCAAGCCCCATAAAGAGTCGCGGATCCGCGGCCGGAGCCTGCTTGCGCCGCGGTTCCGCGGCCGTCTTGCCATGTCACCTTCTCAATTTTGGTGCACAATGCTTCACTCAGGGCCCACATTCAGCTCATATACTTCAAATTCCAGAAGACTCCAGAGACTTCTGCCAGATCAGAAAGCTTTGGGATCAACACTAAACTAGCCTATCATTCTAGAAACTTCTCCCTAAACCCTAGCTTAAATCCTAAGCTAAGCCTAACAAACTCTTTCTAGAAGTTCCTCAACAAACTTTTGGAGGGAACTTCACAAAGGCTTAGGGTTTGGGTGCTCTATAAATAAGACCCTAGGCTCACTTGTAAGAATCATGGAAAAATCCCTCCATTAGTTCATTTTAGAGCCATTCTATCTCTTTCTCCATCTTCTTCTTCCACAAGTCTAGTGAGAGGACTTGTGTGAAACCCTAACCCTAATTCCAATCAAAAGCCAAGATCCCGAGAACCCATCAAGCAAGAAGCCTTGCAACCTTTTATGAGCCGAGCCGATCTTCAACGGAGCAAGTGGTCCAAACCGATCCGCGACTCACGAAGCCGAGCGACGCCAATTCAACAATTTAGTTCTTCCTCTTATAGTTCTTGAGCGATTGTAATCAAATTGTTGATATAAATAAAATGTGATATTCTTTTATCTTGTTTTCTTTAAATTCTTGCATCATGATTCAATCTAAATTTCTAGTTATAATTCTTGTTGTGATGTTTGAATAATACTCCGCTCGTCGAGTAGTCGAGACGATCAATAGAATGGTGATGTAATATATCTTAAATCGATTCTTGAATCCTACGAGTTTTGTAAATCCTAGCAAGTTCAAGAATCGACGACCCAATTCGTTGCGATGCTTTCTAGATTGATATCGCTCGAGATTGGGGAGTTACGATCGTTTCTTGAAATTGCTAGAGACTATAATGTGAATGATATCTACGAAAGAACAAGGGTTAAATGATGAAACCCGAGTTTCATCAAGAAAGCCCTAACTCTCGTCGATCATTATCGATCTAGTATCAATCCTTCGAAGGACAAGAACACGAAATCTTGAGATTACATCATGTCTATAGATCCGATTGATTCCTACGAGCCTCATTTAGATTCTTGACATTTTGGTTGGAAATATTATTGAAACCCAATTCTTGATTATTTATCAGTTTCTTGATTCTTGATTAAACTCGTGACACCTGAATCAATTGATAAATTCTTGAATCATATTTTCTTTTCTTTTCGATTAACTTTTCAATTCAAACAAATTAAATACAGAAACGAATCGCACAATCCCTGTGGATGATCCGCACTCGCTTACAATCTACAACTGACACCGTAATTGATTGCGGTCAAATATAATTCTTTGGTTGTGAACTTTATTCAATTTTCTAATTACCGACACAAAGAGACTCTTATCAATCAAATGAAACCGTTATCGGGAATCATTTGAGTTGACTTACTTACTCAGTCTCGAATTTACGAACAATCAAATGGTGCCGAAATCGGAGACTATTTGAATCGATACTTTTTACATTTACACAATCGGAAATTTTCTAATCAATCAGTGCTTTATAAAATTTACCCTCATTATTATTATTACTGCGGCTACGGCTACTACCGGTACTCTATATTTTATAATAATATGTCAATAATTAAATGTTATGATAAGCCTAAGGTTTGCAGCAAAGCAGGGAGAGAGAAAAGTCCTCTTGCTTTGAAAAAGAAGTAATGGAGTTAATTAAATGTTATGATAAGCCAATGGTTTGCAGCAAAGCAGGGAGAGAGAAAACTCCTTATACTTTTATGTTACTTAGCATTACTAAAAACCCCAAATCATATAATTATTCAATCATGTATACCAATAAGCAATAATTGAGTTGGTATGGACACTTTCTCGACTTCTGAAGAGAATGCGGGGTTCGAACCCCAGAAACCCCAAGAAGGAGAAGTGGTTAACAAATTAACGTTTTTGGGCCAAATTCCTGAGTTTTCTGAGCACGTGTGTGTGTTGTGTGCTTGTGTGTGGTGTGCGTGGATGTGTTGTGTGTGTTTTGTGGTTAGGTTAGGGCTTATGTGCCAAAAAAGAAAAAAAAACAATTATTCAGCCATATGTAATGCATTTATGCTCCGAAAAGTAAGCAAAATTTAATACATATATATTGTGATTCTAGATGCTTTTGTGTTATAATCCTTCAAATCCTTGTACCCTGATGAATGAAATTCTCTTCGAACATTTGTACAGTTCTAGGTATGGTAACAACAGTTTAATTTCTCTCCAGTCAACAGCCATTTTAAAATAAATAATTAGAGTTTTTTTAATGTACCACACCCCCCGCAGCCCAAAAAAAAAATGGTGTTTTCAAAAACACCCCCAAAAATCCGTAATTTTATATATTGCCCCAAAAGTTAAAAGTTGTCCAACAAAACCTATCCCTACCTAGTTTTACTTGGCATCCGCTAGGATACACATTTATGTTAGATTGGAGCTATTTGAATATTAGTAAAAGACCAAAACGATCCCTAAGGGTCATGTCTACCTAATGTCATAAAGGAAGTAGGGTTAGATATTTTTATCCAAATTAAAATTTAGTGTTATTTTTATATATCACCCCAAAAAATAATGTTTCCAAAATTCACCCCAAAAATCCGTAATTTTATATATCATCCTCGAAAGATATAAGTTGTAAAACAAAAACACCCGGGCAGTTTTACCAAGCATCTGTTGGGATACTCCTTTATGTTAGTTTGGAGCTGTTTGAATATCATTAAAAGATCGGAATCATCTCCAAAGGTCATGTCTTCCTCCTCTTGAATGTTAAAGTAACTAGGGTTAGATATTTTCCCCCAAATTAAAAATTATGGCTTCCCATAACATGAAAAACTAGAGCTTTTAACTTAACCGAAGTATGATATGCTTTGATGAAGGGAAGATTTCTCATGTGATACACTGCAGCAGGTACTGTAGCAATTATTGCTGGCGGCTATTGCAGCACACTGTAGCAGTTGCTGTACAATTATATATTAAACTGGAGTACCATTGCATGCTCGATCCACAGACAAACTTGGGTTATTAAATTAAAAGTGATCTACTTAAATTGGAAAAAAATTAATAATTGAGACGTCGTTATTATACGACACATCTTCCAATTTGCTTAGCACCTGGATAACAAAAAATCTGGTGCACAAGATATACTCCGCATATCAGCAGTCGTTTGGTGCATAGATAACCATATCTCTATCGCACTTGTACACCCGTTGGTTTAATTAGCAATTAAGGAAAAAAAATCCTACGGCTGTTAATGACTTTGTTTTGTAAAACGGATTTTGATACATCGAGTCGAGCCTCTAATGAGGTGGCGGGATATTCTAATAAATGAGGCATGTCCTTAAAATTTAACTGCACATCCCATTTTATGGATGATTAGCATCGTACCATCTTGTATAAAATATGGGTACTGGATGGCACATCAACTTTCTTCCTTTTGTTTTATTTATTATTTGTTGTACTGGGAAGGCTAATATTTTTGGTATAGCTAGGGTTAAAATAAACGAATATACTAGTTTTAGAGCCTCATTAATTCCAAAAAATTTCCAAATGGGACTTACATGAAAAAGACCCCATACCTATAATTTCCTCCTTGCCAATTAAAACCGTTTCCATTTGCAGCCATCACCACTATAAATACGCCTTCACCCTCCCTCATGATCCTCATAGAGAAAAAAGAAACGAAAAGAGAAAAGAAAAAAGAAAAAAAGAAGATACTCAACCTAAAAGCACAAATATGGGATCTGCTGTTCTAACAATCCCACAAATAAACTTCTCCAAAGTTGAAGCCTCAAACCCTAACACCGACGAATGGGTTAAAGTCCGATCTGAAGTCGTCGAAGCTCTCAAAGGGTTTGGTTGCTTTGAAGTTACGTACGATAAGTTTACGCCAGAGGCAAGAGATGCTGTTTTCGATAAGCACATAAAGCCGGTGTTTAGTTTGCCTTTGGAGACCAAGGTGAAGAATAATGAAAACAAGGAGTCGACCACAGGGTATAGGTATGGGATCCCCGGATTAGACCTTGAAGCGCTGTCCATCCGTAATTGTTTTGATGAGGGGAGTATCGACGAGTTTATGGATCGGATGTGGGGGGAGAATGGAAACCCCGATTTTCGGTATATATACTAGCTAGCTCATATATATATATATATATATATATATATATATATATATATATATATATATATTCTATATATGAGAATAATGGAGAAAAGATGCCATAGGAGGGAATTTCCTCCTATGGCGTCGAAAAAATATAAGCTCCGTCGTGTTTTCCGACGATCGGAGCCCATCATGTTCATCTTTATCATCTAAGATGTGGGTATGCCAAATTTCATGTGATTCTACAACCTTTTCACCGTTGAATTAGTGGGTTCAAAATTAATGGTTTACCGACAATAGAACTTTTTACATTGCTAAATCAACGGTGAAAAAGTTGTAGAATCACATGAAATTTGGCGTACCCACATCTTAGATGATAACGATGAAGATGATGGGTTCCGATCGTCGGAAAACATGACGGAGGACATATTTTTTCAACGCCATAGGAGGAAATTCCCTCCTATGGCCTCTTTCCTCCATTATTCTATATATATATATATATATATGAGAATAATGGAGAAAAGATGCCATAGGAGGGAATTCCCTCCTATGGCGTCGAAAAAATACCCCCTCCACCAATTTTTCCGGCGATCGGCCCCCATCATCTTCATCGTCATCATTTAAGATGTGGGTACACCAAATTTCATATGATTCTACAACTTTTTCACCGTTGATTTAGCAATGTAAAAAGTTCTATTGTCGGTAAACCGTTAATTTTGAACCCACTAAATCAACGGTGAAAAAGTTGTAGAATCACATGAAATTTGGTGTACCCATATCTTAAATGATGACGATGAAGATGATGGGGGCCGATCGTCGGAAAAATTAGTGGAGGGGGTATTTTTTCGACGCCATATGAGGGAATTCCCTCCTATGGCCTCTTTCCTCCATTAATCTCTATATATATATATATATATATATATATATATGGGGTAACATTACATTAAAGTACCATTAACTATTGCACTAATATGTGCGTGCAATTTATACGTTCTTTTTCTTCTTTTTCTCATGCGTTCTATAATAGTACTTAAAATAAATTAACAACCGGTCAAGATTATTAGCTTTATGTATTTATTTATTTTTTGGGTGCATGACAGTGATTCAATTTACGAGTTCACTACGATTCTGAAAGAGCTGGATGAAATTGTGAAGAGGATGATATTCGAGAGCTTAGGAATGGAGAAATACTTTGAATCTCGTATGGAGACGTATACCCCCGGCATAACTTTCAGCCATTATGGGCCTCCAAAGGAAAACCAAGAGTCAAAGATTGGGCTTGGGCCGCATACAGACCCAACTACCAATACATGGGTATGCCAACATGGGCTCAAGGGTCTAGAGATTCGATTGAAGGAAGGCTCATGGATCGCACCATCTCTCAACTCACTTACCTTTCTCATTGGAGACGAGCTTTGGGTACGTGTGTCTAGGATTGTATGAATGGCTTGACAAAAATTAAGAAAATCTACCGACACTAATAATATAATTTCTCGAATTAACTAAATTCAATGAATATTGAATGTTTTTAGGCCTTGAGCAATGGGAGGTATGAAGCAACCTGCCATCGAGTGAAAACGTGTGGAGCTCAAGATAGATACACAACTATTTATGGAACGCTTACAAGGGATGGAGTCATGGTGAGAGCTCCAGAGGAGTTGGTGGACGAAGAGCATCCATTGTTGTTCAAACCTTATGACAACAAGGAGTATTTTAAATTTCGCTTCTCGGCTGAGGGTAACAAACATAATTACCCACTCAAGGTTTATTGTGGCTTAGATGCAGCCGAAGAAGAAGAAGAAGAAGAAGAAAAATTAGAATAAGAACAAGAAGAAGCTGATCAGGCTTCGTATGTGTTCTCTTTTATATTTGATTGTGCTCTGGCATATTGTGTCGCTTTCTTATTTATCTATGGATGTATCAATATCTATTAGATTGTGTGAGGGCTTTTTTTATGTGTGTATCAGTATCTATTAGACTGCAGCATGTGTTTACACTACTGCACGTATGTGTTTTGGTAACGGAGATTTGGTATATGTATATTCTATATTTTAAAAAATTAAATACTTTTGGTATATATTTTCTATAAACTTGCTACTTATCTTAACAAATGAACCTGACTAGTTCAAGCTCATGAATCAATGGCTGCGTTGATTTATTGAAGAAAATAAATTATAAATCTCATCTTTTCCTTTGTGTGCAGAGTGAATTGACCCAGCATAAAGCCATAAGAAATTGCAGTAGGTGCAGGTGACTGATATAATTACTTCAAATGAACTGACACTATATATTAATTAATTTACTTGTTACTTATATGCAGCAAGCGTGACTTATTAATAAAAATGTGTTTTCAGTAATTTCAATACTAACCTGCATGCATGATGCAAGTCTTTTTTGAAAAGAGATTGCACATGAAGGGAGACCTTTTCATCAAAATGAAATTATTTTTTGGGTGAAAAATGCTTTTAGTTGTTTAGCATGAATCAATCGCTATATCCAAGAGTCAAACAAAATTATTTTGGCTTTGCCGGTCATCAAAACATTTTTTCGCCCTGATATTAATTGAGGAGCAATATTTTATGGAGGCTTTGCCGACATTGACTAACCTAAAAAAAAAGTGTTATTATCGGTTAACTGTTAATTGCCACTCTCCTAATTGCAAGAAATATCTAAATCATATAATATTTATATACGGATGCTTCAGAATATACTGATCAAGATACACAACATCGTTAATGAGATCATTAAAAAATTTACTGACTAAAAAAGAAATTCTTTGTTATGACATTGGCCCCCATGTTTCTCATCCCAAATTGATAAATTTGTTAAAATAACTATATCCAATCCAAAAACTTAAATGCAGAAAAAAGAAAAACTTTTATAATCCTCTTTGATTAAATTTTTTATATTATTCTGCCAGCCACATTTTAGTTCATTACTTGTGACAGGCAATGTGCATGTGCTCCTTGATACCTGCATGTTACCAAATTGGTCTCCACGTCAACAGCCAATATGATATAAATTTAGGACAGTTGAGAATTCCAAAAAATATTTTTGTTATATGAAATAGGAAAGAAATATATATTTGTCGTAGCTCCCCTTCAACTAAATTGCCAGTAACTTTAAGCTGAAATCTACCATTAGGTTCTATAACATTCACATGTTTCTTAACTTGAGATATAATTAATTGATTGCCTTGTTATTAGACAATGAATATATATCTAATTAAAGTGAAAAAGGTTAGTTGAGATGGATCTATTAATAATGTGTTGTCATGAAAAAGGTTAGTTGAGATGGATCTATTAATAATGTGTTGTCATGTAAGTGGCGTTACGTATAACCAATCAATTACCGCCGCACAATACCCAAATCCATGAATGGCAAAATAGACGGAATTCATTTCTTTTATATATATGGTCTGGTCAAATTTTTTTTTTTAAATCAAAATTTTAGTACGAAGATGCTTTCAGTGGTCAGAAGCTTCAAGGAAAGAATGGCAAGTTGACAAACAATGTTCTTTAAAAACAAATATTAAGTGCATCATAATGACAATAACCAGCTAACATATATTCTTGACTTCATCATAAAAGTAACAGGATACTACAACTAACATCTTCTTCTGGAAGATTATTATTTGGATCATAACATTGATCACATTGTTCCTTCCTTTAATTACACAAAAATGCCTTCGCTTTAGTTTTCTACTAAATGGGCCTCACATCATCTGGGTGTCAAGTAAAGTAAAGATTTTCTTTTAGCTGTCTTTGAGATAAAGAGACAGACATAAACAGTATCGGAAATCATTTAAATTAGAGCCAGGTCTTATTTTCATATCCTTCTGATAAAACTGTGCTGTGAACCGGCCTTTTTCTACGATAGCACGCAAGTTATGAGGGACCTGTGATTCTTATGTTGGAAGAGTTATGTGAACATGTGTAGAACTAGATGAGTGCTTGATATGTCCAGAGGATTCACACAAATGAGATCCACATGTCATAAACTGGAACACTGAATATAAAACATTTGCTTGATACTTTTCATTTAAGCGATTGGTGTTGGAAGGGAGAGTCGATCTACGGAACAGTGCTCGCGACAAAACCCAAATCACGCAAAATAATACAATCACTCAATTAAACGACGAAAGACAATATAAATTAAAGTGCAGGAATAAGAAAACAATCAATCACAAACAAGATAGATTTGTTAACGAGGTTCACCCACCGTATGGCTAGTCCCCGGCAGAGCGGAATCTGCAAACGTCTACTATACTTGAATCAAGTTTACACACAAGAACAACCCTAGGAGATTTTTCTCAAATCTCTCTATACAAATCTTTCTTAGCCTTTGCCTCTTGTGATGATACTTGTGATTGATACAAAATGCCTCTCATAAGATGTGCTTTTATAGTATCTAGGACAATGTCACTATCGAACAAAGTCACCACCTATCATTGTCATCACCTAACAATGTCATGGATGTCAAAAGCAGCACCTAACAAAGTCACCACCTATCATTGTCATCACCTAACAATGTCATGAATGTCAAAAGTAGCACCTAACAAAGTCACCACCTATCATTGGCATCACCTAATAATGTCATGCATGTCAAAAGGTGGCACCTAACCATAAACTTTAATTTGCATCAATTTTCAACAAACTCCACCTTGATGCAAATTCATCACAATCTCGACATTGTCCCACTTGGAGTAATTTTTTGGCTTGATTCTCAACACTAGTAAACTTTACACGATTCCGCTGCTGCTCTCTCATCAAATTTTCATTGAGAGATTCACCGTTCTGCAACAGAGATTCAGCTTATCTCTGTCTACAATTTTGGTGAACATATCCGCCGGATTTTTTTCTTCCGCGATCTTCTGCAGTGTCAACTCACCATCTTCTAACGCCATGCGTATGAAGTGGTACCGCACCTTGATATGCTTCGTCCGAGAATGATATGCTGCATTCTTTGCCAAATGTATTACACTTTGGCTGTCGCTCCACAAGGTATTGAAGTCTTGCTTCTTACTCAACTCTTCGAATAACCCTTGTAGCCATATCATCTCTTTGCTGGCTTCCGTGATCGCCACGTACTCAGCCTCCGTAGTTGACAATGCTACCACTTTTTGTAGTTGAGAGATCCAACTTACCGCTGTTCCCCCAACTGTAAATACGTAACCCGCTGTGCTCTTTCCACTATCTCGATCACCCGAGTAGTCTGCATAAACGTAACCTTGCACCATTAGAGAGTCGCCCCCGAAACATAAGCAGTGACTAGACGTACCCCTAAGATACCTCAAAATCCACTTCACCGCATTCCAATGTTCCTTCCCCGGGTTTTGCATATACCGGCTCACAACTCCCACTGCATGTGCAATATCTGGTCTCGTACTCACCATTGCATACATTAAACTCCCCACCGCAGAAGCATAAGGCACTCTTGCCATCTCGTCTGCTCTTGAGTTGTCTGGCAAAACTCCTTCATGAGTTTGAAATGTTTTGCTAAAGGCGTACTCACCGGTTTTGACTTGTCCATGTTGAACCGCTTCAAAACCTTCTCGATATAGTCGCTTTGCGATAACCACAGCTTCCGCTGCTTCCTATCTCGAACGATCTTCATGCCCAAAATTTGTTTGGCCGCTCTCAAATCTTTCATGGAAAACTTTTCGGCCATCATCTTCTTCAGACTTTGAATTTTCTCGAAATTCGGACTGCTACCAACATATCATCTACATAAAGTGATAGAATGATATAGTCTCCATCCTCAAAAGTCTGAATATAGACACAGTGATCTAACTCACCATGCACAAATCCCGTCTCTAGCATGAACTGATCGAATTTGAGATACCACTGCCTTGGAGCTTGCTTAAGGCCATACAAGCTCTTACGCAGTTTACACACCATAGATTTTTTTCCCTTCACCTCATATCCCGGTGGCTGCATCATATAAATCTCTTCCACCAAATCTCCATGAAGGAACGCTGTCTTCACATCAAGCTGCTCTAAGTGCAGATCCTCCACCGCCACAATACTAAGGATCACCCGAATTGATGTCATTTTCACCACAGGGGAAAATATCTCTTGATAGTCAATTCCTTGCTTTTGCGCATATTCCTTGACTACCAAGCGAGCTTTGTACCGCTTCACACCATCGGCCTCATCTTTTATCCTATACACCCACCTATTCAGCAACGCTTTTCGGCCTTTGGGTAGCTTCACTAGGTCCCACATGCGGTTCTTCTTCAAAGAATCCATCTCCACGTCCATAGCTCGCTCCCACTGCTTACTAGCACCGTCTTGTGTCACCTCTTCAAGGTATTCAGGCTCTCCCGAATCCGTGTACAAAATGAAGTCGGTCACAAGTTTTTCAGGTAGTCTCCTTTCTCTCGCAGATCTCCTCAAAACTGGTACATTTGGTTGCTGAACATGGTCGCCATCAAGTTCTTGAACCTGATCCTGCACTGTAGCTTCCTCCATGTTTTGATCCCCACTTGTAGACACCTGATTGTTCTCTTGAGTTCCGTCTAACTCCACGAACTCAGATACAACACCATCGTTGGCTTTCTTTTCTTCTCTATATAAGTGCTGCTCATCAAAGACAACGTTCCGGCTTCATATTACTTTCTTACTTGTGTAATCCCACAGCCGATATCCGAACTCGTCTCCACCATACCCGCTGAAAGCACACTTCTTAGATTTGGAGTCAAGCTTACTCCTTTCTGCCTTATCAATCAAAGAATATGCAATACAGCTGATTGATACGAAAGATGTGTTTTTGTAGTTTAACCGCAATCAATAACGGTGTCGCGCGTAGCTAGACCGAGATGAGTACGGGTCGTCCTCTGGGAAACGTGGAACCTCTTATTTTTACTTTAGATGTGTTGAAAAGGAGAAAGAAATAAGAATGGTTGTAGGATGTTTTCTAGATCTACGTTTAATAAGAATGTAAATATAGATCTAGATTAGTTTAAAGATGTGATTAATTATAATAAGAAGGGCTTGTAGGGTTCGTTAGGATTTAGTAGTTATGAGAGATTAATTAAAAGTTACCCTTTTTATCCATTAATAGATTTAGAACTAGAACGACGGTGATGCGTGTAGATTAGGGTTTCTGGAGGGAAAAGGAATCCCACTCGTAACCCTTATCTCGACACGGAACTCCGTTCATATCTAGCCTTTACCAAAACAATCATTAATCTAATCTCTAATCGTGGTCGGAACTAGCAAGGAATTGCTAGCGCGCCCGATTAGGATGTTAATGATTATTTTGATAAAGTTCCTAAACTTTATAGGACTTAAAAAGGGTTTAATTATTTTCATCCCCCATTAACCTACCCTAATCCTACGAACCCTAACAAGCGGAGAATTACTCGCGCATGTTGGGAGAAGAAGATGAAAAGAAAGAGAGGAAGAACATAATGTAAAAACAAACAATTAAATAAAAAAACTACCTTTATTAATCAACTCCTTCAACTACACTTTTAATCCATAGAAAATGATTACAAAACTTGATTTGCTTCTCGATCCTTCCTAGGGCGGTAGTCGAACAGTCGATGATCAGCCTGGATGCGTGAGCGTCGGGAGCTTCGTGATCTCTTCGGCTTGATCGCTTTTCCAAGATGCCCTCGGTGCCTTTATATAGTGAAAACCCAGAATCTTTTTGTTCAGAAGTTGGTAAAATTCAGCATTTGAAAATCTCCCAAAATCTTGCATCATGAACTCTTTAAACTGCGGCGGATCCGCGGCCCCAGGGTGGGTTTGGCCGCGGATCCGCGCTCATTGGTGTGGATCTCTCTGCCGTTTCTCTTGGGCTCTCTGATGGTGACATTTGGCATTCCTAAGCATCTTCAGAATCTGAAAAAATTTCCTCGGTTGCTTCCAGACTTAGTCTCCAAGTTTGCTCTTTAATTTGGAAAGTATTCTTCAACAAATTGATTTGTTTGTTAAATCCTTCATAACAACTTGGAAATAATCTGCACAACAACTCATATAAGATTTTAGTAGACTTTGTTCTACTAGGATTAGACCAATAATATTATTTGCATACATTTTCCTACCAAATGATAATTAAATATATTAACATATGGAAAATAATGTTTTTACACATAAACCCTCATATGTATAATATATTATAATAAAGTCCTTTTTTAATATAAAAATGGTAGGAAAAATGTATTACAAATGTGCAGTTTTATCGACTGAACAAATACCCCCAAACTTATCTTTGATCGTCCCGAGCAAATTAGTTTATTTAAGAGGAGAAAAAGAAAGGAGAAAACTAGGCACACTTTCGTAGGCAGACACGATTGCACTGAGCACGTGCAACAAGCCGTTAAACCTCTAGGTGTCCCTAGTAGGAGGAGTGTTGTCTCCTGAGGGTTTTCAGCGGATTACACCCACAAAATCCTATAACAAAAGAGAGATGGTGAAATTTACATATAAAGATAAGAACCATAAAAGAAATACTTTGAAAAGAAGAGTTTCCAACTATACTAGCTTTTCAGTTGTCATGAGCCCTATCTTAATAGTCATGAAAAAATGTTAGAAATCACATCATCCCTCAATAAAACATCGTCTTTATTCTTCATTCCTACCTTTTATCCAAACATTGATCATATAACCCCACGTGTGTGTAAAGAACATCCCTACACTCAGAGAATTCAATTCAAGCTATCATACTCTTGTCCATCTACCTTAGTACTTTTTACTTTGATGAATACTTAGAATTGCTTACACATTTTCATGCGACCGTTAATACTTCTTGAGGTACTAACCGACCGATTATTCATGTGCTTGCAGATTTGGTGATAATATTTTCCTTGTCTTGCACCACCTAAGGCTAAGCAGTGACTCCCAGACCAGTTGGCCTTAGGGCACTAGGTGAAGAGGCACCCTCGCTATATTTTTTTATTGCTACCTTGGCGATACAAAACCAGTGTTCATTTTTTTTTTTTCTTTTCACCATTTTATATTTTCTTCATCATTTCCTTCATACTATGGCTTTTAGACAAGAGCATTTCAAGGTATCCTCTACTATCCCGAGTTTCAAGACGTGTGTAGGTGCATATTGTAGGGTATCAACATTCAAATGTTTGGCTTCCAGAATAGAAACTATTTTTCAGACTTATTTTTATCCTCAGATTAGTGACTTCCTTCATCTTACTAACCCTTGGGACAACAGCTCATAACTACTTATTACTAGTTCGTATAAGAAAACTTCTAATTTTCTTGGTTTTCTTAAACTATTCCTATCTTTTGGATGTAATGTTTCACTTTCTATTCTTTTGTTATAAAAAAAAAATTTATTTTTTTTTTTTTAATTTTAAATGCCCGGTGTCAAAGATAATTCAGTGAATACAAACCTCCCCCCCAAACCTGTTTTCAGCAGTGTCCTCACTGATGTAGCCTTTTGAGAACATGGACCTGTATACTAAGGGAGAGATACAAGGGGTAAAATAATAGTTAAATGATAAATTCCCCCAAACTTATTCTTTGACACGCACAGATATTCAATCAAATCATTTTTCACTCACCTCCATTCTTAAAATGTGAAAAAGTTATCAAAATATGGAGGTGAGGCGGAGGAAATTTAGTTTTGATAAAACGGCTCCTGTAAAAACAGGAGCTCCTCCGCAGGGTCAGCAGAAAAATACGGTTTTAATCTATGCCCATTTACTTTAAAAATCGAACCGTTTTTCAAATTTTCGACTTCAACCGCCCCATGCGGGTGTACATACCGCACCACAAAAGGTCCTTTCCAACGAGACTTAAGCTTACCCGGATGAAGATGGAGACGTGAATCATAAAGAAGGACTTGTTGCCCCGATGTGAAGGTTTTTCTAGAAAGATTTTTATCGTGAAACACTTTAGTCCTATTCTTTACTATCACTGCATTATCGTAAGCTTCATCGCGGAGTTCGCTTAGCTCATTCAATTGCAGCTTCCGATAGCTGCCTGCATGATCAAGATCAAAATTAAGCTCTTTAATAGCCCACATTGCCTTATGTTCAATCTCGACAGGGAGGTGGCATGCCTTCCCAAACACAAGGCGGTATGGAGACATACCAAGATCGGTCTTATAAGCGGTGCGGAATGCCCAAAGAGCATCCGTCAATTTGGTTGACCAATCTTTACGGTTCTTAGAAACCGTCTTCTCCAAAATCTGTTTGATCTGCCTATTTGAGATCTCAGCCTGCCCGCTTGTTTGGGGATGATAGGGTGTAGAAAGCTTGTGAGTGATTGAATATTTCCGCATCAAGGCCTCGAAAGACCTATTGCAGAAATGCGTCCCGTTGTCGCTAATGATAGCGCGAGGGTGTCCGAATCGCGAAAAGATATTTTCTTTAAGGAACTTAATGACAACTTTGTTGTCATTAGTGCGACACGGTACAGCTTCCACCCACTTCGAGACATAATCAACCGCTAACAAGATATATAAATTCCCAAATGAGTTGGGAAAAGGGCCCATGAAATCAATACCCCAAACATCAAATATTTCCACAACCAATATAGGTTGGAGCGGCATCGCATTCCTTCGTGAAATTCGACCCAAATGCTGACATCGCGGACAAGTTTTGCAATGTTCAAATGCATCTTTAAATAATGTTGGCCAATAAAAGCCACATTGCAAAACTTTCTCCGCCGTTTTTCGAGGTCCAAAGTGACCGCCGCATGCCTGATCATGACAAAATGATAACACGCTCTTGAATTCATCGTTAGGGACACACCTACGAATGATTTGATCGGAACAATACTTGAATAGATATGGTTCATCCCAGTAAAAATATTTTACTTGGGATAAAAACCGAAGTTTGTCTTGTTTCGACCAATCGCTAGGTATAAGTCCCGTTGCAAGATAGTTCACGATATCCACGAACCAAGGTTCGTAGGATACATTCAAGAGCTGTTCGTCGGGAAATGAGTCATTTATCGGCACGGTCACAGTTGGCGAAGAAGTGATGCGTGAAAGATGGTCGGCTACTACGTTTTCACATCCACTCTTGTCTTTGATAACAAGATCAAATTCTTGTAACAATAGGATCCAACGTATTAGCCTGGCCTTTGCATCCTTCTTCGTTAAAAGATGTCGTAGGGCGGAGTGATCAGTGTAAACCACAATAGGCGAGCCAATCAAGTAGGGCCTGAATTTCTCTAATGCAAATACAACTGCCAAGAGTTCTTTCTCGGTAGTTGTGTAATTTATTTGTGCATCATTCAAGGTCCTACTTGCATAGTAAATTACATGTGGCATCTTATCAATATGCTGTCCCAATACAGCACCAATAGCAAAATCTGATGCGTCACACATAAGCTCGAACGGGTGGTTCCAATCCGGAGATGATAGAACGGGGGCTGTAGTGAGTGATTCTTTAAGTGATTCAAAAGCAGCCTCACAATCCGAATTGAAGTGAAAAGTAGTGTCCTTGGCCAATAGAAGGGTTAAGAGTCTAACAATTTTGCTAAAGTCCTTAATAAATCTCCTATAAAATCCTGCATGACCAAGGAAGGATCGTATATCTTTGACGCAATTGGGACGAGGGAGGTTTTGAATGACATCTATTTTAGCTCTGTCGACCTCAATGCCTTTATGTGAAATTATATGTCCAAGTACAATACCTTCTTGAACCATAAAATGGCATTTTTCCCAATTCAAAGTCAAGTTCTTATCCTTACAGCGGGTAAGAACAGCGTCAAGATTACGAAGGCAGTCCTCAAAGGAGTCCCCAAAAATGGAGAAATCGTCCATAAAAATTTCTAGAAAATTTTCCACCATATCTGAAAATATCCCCATCATGCACCGCTGAAATGTAGCGGGAGCGTTGCATAACCCAAAGGGCATGCGTCTATAAGCAAAAGTTCCGAAAGGACAAGTAAAAGTGGTTTTATCTTGATCCTTTTCGGCGATGGGGACCTGGTTGTAACCAGAGTATCCGTCCAAGAAACAGTAGTATTCGTGTCCCGCTAATCGTTCCAACATCTGGTCAATAAAAGGTAAAGGGAAGTGATCTTTCCTCGTCGCGGCATTGAGTTTCCTGTAATCAATACATACGCGCCACCCAGTTTGGGTGCGCGTTTGGATTAACTCATTAGCCTCGTTAGTGATGACCGTGATGCCAGACTTTTTAGGGACCACATGAATTGGACTTACCCATTGACTATCAGATATGGGGTAAATTATTCCACTATCAAGACACTTGACGATTTCTTTCTTTACCGCCTCCTTCATAACTGGATTTAACCGTCTTTGTGGGTCTCGGGTTGGTTTGGCTTCATCCATCAGATGTATGTGATGTTCAACAATTAAGGGACTAATCCCTTTGATGTCAGCCATAGTCCAACCAAATGCTTCCCGATTCGATCTCAACACTGCCAAAAGTGCATTCTCTTGCTCTAAGGCTAGAGAAGCGGAAATAATCACTGGCAAAGTCTCATTCTCTCCTAAATATGCATATTTAAGATGAGAAGGTAGCGGTTTGAGATCAAGAATTGGCGGAGAGACAATAGAAGGAGGAGTAACGGAATGATATTCGGACTCCTTAAGAGGTTCAAAACTTGCATAAGATATTGACTCGGAAAGTGCTGCTGACTTTTGCAACGAGTCAACGGGTTCAATCTCAAGGTCGGACTCATTGAACATATCCTCACTGTGAGGTGGTGCAAGATCAAACGATGTCTCATTAGTGTTGTCGAGAACATCAAACCAAAGTTCCTCATCCATGCAGCTTTCGGGAGCTATCTCGTGGATGGAACAAACATCCAGCAAATGAGCAGAAGGTTCTGATGGCTGACTTCCTAGCTTGTAAATATTAAGCTCAATTGTCATTTTCCCGAAGGATAAGTTCATAGAACCGTTACGACAATTAATCACAGCGTTAGAAGTTGCTAGGAAGGGTCGACCAAGTATCACCGGGATTTGATTGCGTGGGTTTGCCACAGGTTGTGTATCTAAAACAATAAAGTCCACGGGAAATATGAATTCCCCGACTTTAATTAACACATCCTCTAGTTCGCCCCGAGGTTTGGTGATAGATCGATCAGCCATTTGGAGAGTACAATGGGCTGGTTTTAACTCTCCAATTCCTAACTGCTCGTATACTGAATAAGGAAGCAAGTTGACGCTAGCGCCTAGATCGAGTAAAGCACGATTTATATTTTTACCCCCAATAGAAATAGAGATTGTAGGACAGCCGGGGTCCTTACGTTTCTTTGGTATTTGTTGGGTAAAAGCTGTGCTAACATTACTCGTCATGAAAACCTTTTTAGGCACTTGAGTTTTTCTCTTCCTAGTGCACAAGTCTTTAAGGATTCTTGCATAAGATGGGACTTGTTGAATAGCATCTAGGAGAGGAATATTCACGCTAACTTGCTTAAACATTTCCACAATCTTCTCCATTTGCGGGTTAGGTCGGTTGGCCCTTAATCGGTTTGGAAATGGAGCACGATCAATAAGTTTTGGGTCCAACGTTTGTGGAGAAGACTGTGGCGACGGATTCGATCCCAAAATTGGAGTGGGAATCGACTTAGATAGATTTGGTGAAATGTTTGAGCCTTGGGGAAAACGAAGAATAGGCTCGGATGAAGGTGGGAGACTAGACGAATTAGGGGAAGAAGAAGAAGAAGGGGTATCAAATGTGTCACTATCATCAACTTGCTCACCCACTTGGTTGTTCAGCACTCTCCCCGATCTCAACGTAGTGACGGCATTCACATTATGACTTTGTGAATGGCCAGGATTAGGTAGGGGTTGAGATGGGAGTTTCCCTTTTTCTCTTGCACTCATTGCGGCGTTTAACTGTGCGATTTGGTTTTCTATTGATTTAATACTCTCACCATGGGAGGAGGAGTTTTTCGTTAGGGCATCAATAGAAGACCTCATATCAGCCGAATTTTGCATGGATTGTTTCATGAACATATCCAAAGTTTGTGCAAGTGAGTTGTCAATACCGGCCACTTGTGGTGTAGAAATGTTGGCCGGATTTTGGAAATTCTGTGACTGAAAGGGGGGCTGATTCTGTGGTTGTGGTTGCTGTGGAGGAGGTCTTTGATAGTTGCTTTGTTGGTTTTGATTCCAAGCAAAGTTAGGATGATTCCTCCATCCTTGATTATATGTGGAAGAATAAGGATCATTTCTAGGTCGCTGCTGAAAAGCGGCATTAGCTTGAAACGATGCATTCATAGGACATTCTTCCGTTAAGTGTGAAGGATCCGAACAGCAACCACAGACAGTCTTGGGAAGCGTAACCTGATTTAGGGAGAATGATGAAAATTTGTTCTCCATAGCATCGAGTTTCTTCTGCATCGCTGCCATTTCGGCTTTTACTGCGATGGAAACATCGAGTTGGTGAATACCTCCCTTAGTTGAAGGTGGTCTTACGCTTTCCCACTGCAACGTGTGTTCAGCAAGATCTTCCAGATATTTCCATGCTTCACCGTCATCTTTAGACATGAAATTGCATTGACACATTGTTTCAAGCATCTGCTTTGTCGCTGGATTAATGCCCTCATAAATAATCCGACATAAATCCCATCTTTGTATCCCGTGATGGGGGCATTGGACAAGCAGATCTTTGAAACGTTCAAAGCACTTCCAAAATGGTTCATTGGGAAGCTGGGTGAACTGGTTAATCTCGCTCCTAACATGTGCAGTCTTATGATTTGGGTAAAACTTCTTAAGAAATGCTACGACGAATTCATCCCAATTAGCGATAGAGTGTGCGGCAGTATTATAAAGCCATTTTTCTGCCAAGTCGCACAGTGTGAATGGGAGAAGACGTAAGCGCATAGCATCTAAAGTCAATTGTGAAGTACCCATCATTGCGCATACGTTTTCGAATTTGGTGATGAAAACGTACGCGTCTTCCGACTCAAGTCCGTGAAATTTGGGGAGCAGGTTGATGTAGTGGGGTTTAATTTCGAAATTATCCCCGTTAGGTGGTGGAAGAGATAGACAAGTAGGAAGGGGACCACGAATAGGATAGCATCTCTCTTGGAGAGAGATGCGCGGTGGATTCTGCGCACCTGCGGGTGGTGGCAGCGCGGTGTTATACTCTGATGGAGTGCCGTCCATCTCGGTCGATGTGGTGTGTGGTGGGGGAAAAGAAGATGAAGAAGTACCGACTTCGGCGTCGATAACAGGAATGCGGACAAGACGGGCACTAGGATCCCGTGTCCAGCCGAGCATGCACTAAGCGGGTTTAGTGCAAGTGGCAGCGTGTGTGTGATTTAAAATTGGCTTGTTTTGAAAAAGTGGGACTCAAGACAAATCTCCCTAAAATGCACAAGCAACCTTAGAACTAAGGTTACCTAGGTCAGTCTCTAGACAGCTCCTAACTAAGGCTAGAAATAGACCTCAAACCGCCTCTTCACAGACAAGTACGGCCAGGTAAGTGGGAAGGAACCACCACTACAGTGGGCCTAATTAAAAACCACTAGCCTAGACACCGCAATGTCAGTTAGGATAAACGGCCGATGCCTATACTAGTCTTTTTCCTATTGAGCTCGACAGTCCTTAGAGTCTGGTCTAGATATTTTTTAAATTAATGAAGGGTTGTGCTATATGCTCGGTTTGTGATTTGTGGGGCTTAGGAAGGGTGATGAAATCCCCACCTAATCTTGATTTGGTCTTTGCCCCTTAGAATCCGTATTAAATATGCAAAACAAACCAAACACAAAACTTTTTGCAAACAGATTTTTGAGCGGCGCAATTTTGCAAAGAATCCTGCAGAAAATAGATTTTATTGGATTTGAGGAGAGAGAGAAGGAGTTAAGAAAGCTACCAGAGAAGACAGAAGCCCTAATTCCTCCACCCTGCCGCGCTTCCGCCGCCAAAGAGGCCCTTCTGCCGCGCTTCCGCCGCGAGGTGGTTGGATCACTTGATGAAAATTTTTCTGTGTCCCTCTGTGCTCCTCTGGATCTCTAAAAAGGTCTCTGTTTCCTGTTTCCCTCAATTCTGTGACTCCAGATCTCCTTGCAAAAATCCACGCACAAATCGTTAAATATGCAATTTGCAGTTTTGTGTTAATAATGATATAACTCGTCAAAGAATTCAACACAAATAGTAAAAATAAAAAATTACGCACGTATCCCCGGCAACGGCGCCATTTGATTGATACGAAAGATGTGTTTTTGTAGTTTAACCGCAATCAATAACGGTGTCGCGCGTAGCTAGACCGAGATGAGTACGGGTCGTCCTCTGGGAAACGTGGAACCTCTTATTTTTACTTTAGATGTGTTGAAAAGGAGAAAGAAATAAGAATGGTTGTAGGATGTTTTCTAGATCTACGTTTAATAAGAATGTAAATATAGATCTAGATTAGTTTAAAGATGTGATTAATTATAATAAGAAGGGCTTGTAGGGTTCGTTAGGATTTAGTAGTTATGAGAGATTAATTAAAAGTTACCCTTTTTATCCATTAATAGATTTAGAACTAGAACGACGGTGATGCGTGTAGATTAGGGTTTCTGGAGGGAAAAGGAATCCCACTCGTAACCCTTATCTCGACACGGAACTCCGTTCATATCTAGCCTTTACCAAAACAATCATTAATCTAATCTCTAATCGTGGTCGGAACTAGCAAGGAATTGCTAGCGCGCCCGATTAGGATGTTAATGATTATTTTGATAAAGTTCCTAAACTTTATAGGACTTAAAAAGGGTTTAATTATTTTCATCCCCCATTAACCTACCCTAATCCTACGAACCCTAACAAGCGGAGAATTACTCGCGCATGTTGGGAGAAGAAGATGAAAAGAAAGAGAGGAAGAACATAATGTAAAAACAAACAATTAAATAAAAAAACTACCTTTATTAATCAACTCCTTCAACTACACTTTTAATCCATAGAAAATGATTACAAAACTTGATTTGCTTCTCGATCCTTCCTAGGGCGGTAGTCGAACAGTCGATGATCAGCCTGGATGCGTGAGCGTCGGGAGCTTCGTGATCTCTTCGGCTTGATCGCTTTTCCAAGATGCCCTCGGTGCCTTTATATAGTGAAAACCCAGAATCTTTTTGTTCAGAAGTTGGTAAAATTCAGCATTTGAAAATCTCCCAAAATCTTGCATCATGAACTCTTTAAACTGCGGCGGATCCGCGGCCCCAGGGTGGGTTTGGCCGCGGATCCGCGCTCATTGGTGTGGATCTCTCTGCCGTTTCTCTTGGGCTCTCTGATGGTGACATTTGGCATTCCTAAGCATCTTCAGAATCTGAAAAAATTTCCTCGGTTGCTTCCAGACTTAGTCTCCAAGTTTGCTCTTTAATTTGGAAAGTATTCTTCAACAAATTGATTTGTTTGTTAAATCCTTCATAACAACTTGGAAATAATCTGCACAACAACTCATATAAGATTTTAGTAGACTTTGTTCTACTAGGATTAGACCAATAATATTATTTGCATACATTTTCCTACCAAATGATAATTAAATATATTAACATATGGAAAATAATGTTTTTACACATAAACCCTCATATGTATAATATATTATAATAAAGTCCTTTTTTAATATAAAAATGGTAGGAAAAATGTATTACAAATGTGCAGTTTTATCGACTGAACAACAGCCAAATGCTTTAAGGTGCGAATAGTTGACCGGTTTACCCGACCAAATTTCTTCTGGAATGCCTCCATCAAGCGCACTTGCCGGGTTTTTGTTGATCACATACACAGCAGCATCGACCGCTGCTGCCCATAAGAATTTTGGCAGATTCGCATCCAAGGTCATGCTTCGCACTCGCTTTAGGATCGTTCTGTTCATCCTTTCAGCGATGACATTCTGCTGTGGCGTCCCAGGTACCGTCTTCAACCAACGAATATCCTTTTTCGAGCAAAACTCCTCGAACTCTTGGGTGCAGTATTCCCCGCCATTATCGGACTTTAGGCATTTACCTTCATCCCCGTTTGGTTCTCCACCTGCGCACTCCAGTGTTTGAAGATGCCAAACACATTGGACTTTTTCTTCATTGCGTACACTCATGTCTTCCGACTTGTATCATCAATGAACGTCACGAAATACCGATTTCCTCCATAAGACTCCACCGAGACCGGACCCCACACGTCCGTATGCACCATCTCTAGTTTCTTGGTCTTTTTCGCTACGCCTCCAATTTGAAATCTGAGCGCGCTTTGCTTCCCACAAACGCAGCTCTCGCAAAACCCTAACTCCACCTTTTTCAGCCCCGAAAGAACTCCCTTAGCTTGAAGAATTTTCATGTTCTTCTCGCTGAGGTGTCCCAATCCTTTATGCCACAACGAAGTCTCGGAATCTTTCTCCGAACTTGCCGTCAATGCAACCGAGCCTTCGCTGCTCCCATTGAATGAGTACAACGAACCACTCAGCTTGTCCCTTGCGACCACCAACGACCCTTTGGAAATCTTCCATTGAGAATTCCCAAACGTTGTAGTAAACCCTTCGTTGTCTAACTGACTTGTGAAAATCAAGCTTTTCTTCAAATCCGGAATGTGACGAGCATTCTTCAATTTGATTTGACCACCTCCTGATGGTTGCAAGATGATTGTCCCCTTTCCAATGATCTTACACGATTGACCGTTTCCCACCGTCACATGTCCAAGATCGCCCTGAACATACTCGCTAAAGTGGTGTCTGCCCGATGTGCAATGAAAAGAAGCCCCTGAATCTAGAAACCAAGTATCCGCCTTTGTGTTCTCGCTCGCCGATAGACAAAGACCTTGTTCCCCTTGTTCTTGTATAGACACTACATTCGCTTCCTTTTCATCGATCTTCTCATCTGAGCCTTTCTTCGGAAGCTTACATTCACTTTTTCTGTGGCCCTTCTTTCCGCAATTCCAACAGACGCCTTGGATTTTTCTTTGAGATTTACCCCGGCTTTTAGACTTTCCTTTTTTTCACTTTCCCCTTTCCATTGTTCTGCCACGATTCTCCACCGAAAGTGCAGAAGTTCCAAAACTCCCACTCACGGACTTTCTTCGCATCTCATCGTTTAATATGCAGCTTACCGCATCATTAAACGTGAGAATCCCCAAGATAGAGTTGCTAACCGCCATCACTAAGTTCTCCCAACTCTCTGGCAACGAACATAGGAACAATAGGGCTCGAATCTCGTCTTCAAAGATGATTGAAACGGACTCAAGTTGGCTTGTCACGCTGTTGAATTCGTTCAGGTGCTCTATCACCGAACCATTCTCTACCATTTTCATGTTGAAAAGTTTCTTCATCAAAAATATTTTATTTGATGTCGATGGCTTCTCATACAACTTCGCTAACGTCGTCATTAGCGCTTTAGTTGTTTTCTCCTTTGAGATATTAAAGGCCACCTGCGGAGTCAACGACAATCTGATCGTCGCCAAGGCTTTCCTATCCAAAAGGTTCCACTCCTCATCAGTCATATTCTCGGGCTTTTCTCCTAGCAACGGAAGATATAGATCCTTTTGGTATAGACAGTCTTCTAACTTCATGCGCCACCAACCAAAATTGTGACCATTGAATTTCTCGATTCTTATCTTATCCTCTGCCATCTTTCGTCTGTATCGCAGCAAACCCGACTTCCTCCTAGATCTGAACCAACGCCTTCAAAACTACAATCTAAGAAAGTGGGGAAGAGGACACAAGCGTCATTACCCACCGTTACCTAGATTATAGAATCGAAGAACCCTAAGTTCTCTTAACCTTGCTCTGATACCAGTTGTTGGGAGGGAGAGTCGATCCACGGAACAGTGCTCGCGACAAAACCCAAATCACGCAAAAAATACAATCACGCAATTAAACGACGAAAGACAATATAAATTAAAGTGCAGGAATAAGAAAACAATCAATCACAAACAAGATAGATTTGTTAACGAGATTCACCCACCGTATGGCTAGTCCCCGGCAGAGCGGAATCTGCAAACGTCTACTATACTTGAATCAAGTTTACACACAAGAACAACCCTAGAAGATTTCTCTCAAATCTCTCTATACAAATCTTTCTTAGCCTTTGCCTCTTGTGATGATACTTGTGATTGATACAAAATGCTTCTCATAAGATGTGCTTTTATAGCATCTAGAACAATGTCACTATCGAAAAAAGTCACCACGTATCATTGTCATCACCTAACAATGTCATGGATGTCAAAGTCACCACCTAACAAAGTCACCACCTATCATTGTCATCACCTAACAATGTCATGGATGTCAAAAGTAGCACCTAACAAAGTCACCACATATCATTGTCATCACCTAATAACGTCATGCATGTCAAAAGGTGGCACCTAACCATAGACTTTAATTTGCATCAATTTTCAACAATTGGCAAAGACGGATGCGATTTGTGAAGGTACGTAAAACCATATCTCAAAAAAATGATACAAAACATCAAGACCGGATAGATATCAAAACAATTTATCTCGTCGTTGTTGTAACCACCGTCACCGAACAATCAATCTTCAAGCGGACCACCATCTCTTTAATTCAGCTCTTTTTTCCCCTCCTTTTACCTTTTATCGTTGGCATTAATAGTTTCCTCCATAAATCACATGAAGCACAAGGTTGACTCAAGATCAATGAACTTAGCCTCTACTTCTAAAACATGAGGCTGGTCTTCTTTTAGCTCTTTAGCACTCAACCTCACCTTCGCAATAAATTAAAGGCTTGATTCCATATGATAAAACCATCGCCAACTGCAGGCGACTCGCTAAAAAAAGCCATGTACATTATCCATTAAAAAATTGCTTTTAGTTATGTAAAGACGATCTTTATAATTAGTTGGTAGCCACGTATGAGGCTTCCATATTTGCTGAGATTGGAAATTGTCTCATGGTAAAAATAAAAGAATAGTTTGATATAAGGGTGAGTAAAACCCTTGTTGGACCTTTGCACTACAATTCACATGATACTTTAATACAATCTTAAGATATGTATTCTTGTCAGACGCCAAACCACTAGAAGTTTTCCGTAACGTTGCCTTTTCTAGAATTAGCTTGAATCTCGCGTTTGGGTTCGGTGTTGCAATGATACCATCTTAAAGTCTTTATCATTGTATCGAAGTTTCATGCTCGTACTGGATGTCTTGCTTCACCCTAATCATTTTCTTTTTTCCTTTTTGAAGAAGAGGGAAAGGATCGATGAAGCCATAATCCTAATTTCGATGGTGTCCAATTTTAGAGGGGGTTGGGTGAAAGAGGGCGCCATAGGTGGGTTTTTGACCGTTTTGCGCCGGCAACAAAGCCTCTGTTTTATGTGAGCTAGAATTCGTTTTACTAAAATGGATATATTTATGAGTTATATGATTTCGAGAACATTCTCCAATAGCTTTTTTGCTAATTTTCAAGTGCTTTGGACACTTTTTGCTTGATAATCTAAAATGTAAAATATTGTATGGTTAGAAAAACCATACAACATTAAAAATCATTTTAATTAGTTGTATGCGATGTATGTTTTTTTTTTTTAAATTTGACACAAGATTTGCAACTCTCAACTAAAAAAAGATTGAATGTGGTGTGGGGGGAGGTCCCAATCGTTAGAGTCCACCCAAACGAAGCAAATTAGCCTAGAGTGCTAACAATGTAACAACCAGACACTAGTAATGTCATGCATGTACATATTTTACTTTATAGGAAGCATAACAATGATTGAATTGAGATGGTGATATGATAACTCAAAGTTGGTGGTGTTTTAGTGGAGGAATTTTAAAATTTCGCTTTCCCCTGCTACTTTGGACCGCAACTCAAGCTGAATCCCTATAAAGATTATGATAATTATATAGAAGACACTTAAACCGTGATATTGGAAACAATTTAGCCTAGGAATAATTAGTGGTACTCAACAATAGTAATCAAGCAAGCGCCGATGTAGCCTTAATAGTAAAGCCTTTCAGGATTCAGAACTCGCTTGCTTTTAGGTTACGACCCCCATTTATAGCATATACTACTTCTAGATATATAATCAACATTTATATCTCTAGATAATATCATAGATATGCAAGATACCAAAATTAGTTCCTACACCTTAACAAAAACAAACAGCTAATTTTCACATGGGAAAGGTCCTAGGTTTCCAACATGACCTTCAATCCTTTGAAATCCTAATTCCAAAATGAGTACAGAAGGGCACAGCTCATTCTTTTTTTCATATCTTAAAATAAATTAGTTAATAAATAATAAAAACATCGTGATCCTCAAAATTCCACATCCCCAGCGCATTGGATAAAACGACGCCGAATTAAACAAATCAAATAATTTATCCCCTCCACTTATTTTTTTACAGGAACAACAGCAATTAATAACTCCAAAAAATATCTTCGTCCAACAAATCAACAAACCCCCAGTAAAATAAAGCAATTAAATGAATGGGGCTAAAAATAGCCCCTAGTAAAACAATTAAATAAAAGGATTAACAAATCATAAAAATTCACCATTTACCGTACAGATCGAAAGGGGCCCACAACGAATCCAACGGACACGGCCGCTTCTGATCCAACCTCAGCCACGGCTTCCCACTGCCGCTCCAATGGAGGAGGCTCACAGGCCCCGGATGCAAATCTCGACAGCTGCCATTCACGTTGTCTCCCCCAAGCCCGTGCTGGTTCCACCTGTGCTCGATCCGCGCCACGTGTCCGGCGAACACCAGCAGATACGGCGGCAGCGAGCCGAGCTCGTAGATCTTGCCGCCTTCCCCGCCGGATGCGGCTCCGCCCTTTTGGATCTCCATCCAGCGCTCGATCTTGCGGGTGAAGCCGAATCGCCGCCATCGGTCGAGATCGATCACCATTACCCCAGTGTTGAAGTAGCAAGGGTTTCTGCCGGTGAACGTACCAGAGAGGCGGCGATCGGACCAGAACCTCTTGGTGAAGTACTTGGTGAAGTTCGCGTGGCAGTATTCAGGCGCGCCGATGGTCCTGGAACCGAGATTCGTTCCCCAGAGCTTCGAGATGTCGTCGATGAAGATCAGATCCGAGTCGAGGTAGATGATTCGACGAACGCAAGCCTCGATCATCTCCGCGAGGTAGTTCCTCGCGTAGTTGAGCGGCTGCTCTAGGGCTTGGCGAACCGAGGATGAGATCAGGGACCGGACCCGCTCTGGATCGAAGAAATAGACCTTGAATCGAAGCCTTGGGAACGCCGATCGAACTAGGGTTTCGAGGTTGGGATCCGAGACGAGGAAGTGGAAGAAGACGTTCTCAGGACAGCGCGAGTGGTTGAGTATCGAATGGACGGCGGCAATCGAGCCGCGGTGGTACTCCGTGTCCAGCGTAATGGCGACGTGAACGAGCGAGGGATCGCAGATCGATCCTTCCCCGATCGAATCGCAGCGATCGGCATTGCGAAAGGACGGAGCCTGGCGGATCAAGAAGCGGGTTCTTGAATCGGTGGCTGAGATCCGACCGCTGTTGTCTCCGCCGCCGGCGGCGATGAAGTGGGAGGACCTGATCGCCTCCGCCGGCGGAAACGACTGAAGCGAAGGGGACAAGACGATGATCGCCATGAAGGCGGCGAAGAATCGGGAGAGCTTCATGAAGAACAGCATCGACTCCAGCGATCTCCCCCGTTTGCGATTTCTGAGGCGAAAAATAAACCTAATCGAATCGAGTGGGGATCGATCGATCGATTAGGGTTTTAAGCAGGAATCACAGCGCGCGCGCTCTCTCTCTCTCTCTCGATTCTCGAAGCAGCAAAGGCAATAACTTCGGCTCTTTATTTTAATTTTTTCCCACCTTGAATTTGTTATTTTGATAATTTGACTAATTCAAAAATTTCTTGCCTCAGATATAGTGATCGCTTAATGATTGAATATCACGAGTTAATTAAGGCAATTATTAAAAGATTATAAGGAGAAGTTCCGGAAGATTAATAGGTGTACATCAAGCGCAGCCTATTGCAGTCCAAAGTCCTGCTGGCTCCATCTCTCGCCAACATTGACGAATCAGTCTTAATCGTTTGAATGACTATCATGCCCCTATCTTATCTCCTATCAGTATCTGTCTCTGGGCGGCAGTTCAGTAAATAACGAGGATATTTGTTTTTTATGCTGACTATATTTGGTAAATGATTAATCAGGTTTAGAAGTTGCTTAAATTGACAAAAGAAATTTGTAGAAAATTGATCTCCAATATGAAAATGGATTTGATTCCTGCAAAAATATCTTTTTGAGAAATACATTTCTTGTTGTCTGCTAAATTTCAAACGGACGATGCAAACTTGATATTTTTACAAAAGACTAATCTCTTTCTAAATATAACTACGAATTGAAAATTTAAATGCCTAAAAAGTACATATATATGAATCTTAAATAAGCGTTATCTGTGTATCATGAGTAATGCATTACCATCCATCACTGATAAATTATTGTAATTTTTATATGTCCCATATTCTTCTTTAACGTATGTTCAACTGTATAAATACGCATTATTGAATCTCATAGCATTAGCTTCCTCCAAACAAGAAATTAAATAGCTTTCAATATAAAAGCCATAGGAAAGAAATAAGTCCAACAAAAATATATTTCCATGTTGCATCAACTGATTTTTATATATCAAAAATTATTTTCCAATAATTATCAAAAAACAACAACAAATGTCTAGGAATATCTTGAAAGTAGATGGATAATGCCGAGAGTAATAGCAAATTACAAAATAGCCCCTATGATTGCAGGTGGAGCGTCGTGCTTGTAGCAGTCGCAATCTATTAGTTGGCAACTGTGGGCCCAGTGGCATGCAGGACACGTGGAAATCCACCGCTTGAAAGAAAAGGTATGCATCTAGATTAGTGCGGCAGTTCCTTAATTTGATTTATTACTTTAATTTTTTTAACAAAATTGGAGAGATTATCCATGATTGGTTTAATTACTTTCTCAAGGTGCCTGAGAAACTTGTCATCCACGAGATAAGACTTTGTTGTCTTTTATTTTTTGAAAAGGTTCTTTTATGTACGAAGATTAACAAATGAAGTTTTTGTTAACCATTCCATGATAGGGATATTTATATATATGAGGACGCACACGGGGTTTTGATATAAGTGGGGTCCATCAATAAGTCTCAAGTCTTATTGAGGTGTGTTCCATCTTATATCTTATGCCCATGCAACATTCATATATTTTCTAACGTGGGACCATATTATACACATATCTCAAACAAGGGGGCTTTCTTAGAATTAAAGTTTTTTTTTCATTATATTTTATTTAAATTAAATGGGAAAGATATAGTTATTTGAGAAGATAATAAAATCTATAAATTATTATTTGAGTTTGCAATTATCAATGTATCTGCTACATGGTTCCCCTTTTCAAATTCCACAGTACTTAACTGTAGCACTTGTTGTCCAAGAGAACCATGGACACAGATTAACGTTTTCGGGCATGTGTGTGCATGCGTTGTGTGTTTGTTTGTGAGTTGTGAGTGTGTTGTGTGCATAGAGGCTTACTAGAAGCGAAGAAGAAGAGGGTAAAATGGATGTTAGAAAAATATCAATTAACCATAGAGAGTGTAAGGGCTTATTATAATAATTCATGGGTATCAGTGTTCAACCTCAAATAATTCAGAGGTTCTATACGCAATTAACCCCTGTAATTATTATTAATTTTTTAATTCCCGCTGACAAATGTATTGTGCTTTGTTCAATCAATATACTGAAGGGTTTTATTTTAGATTTTTCACCCATTCGAAATAGGTAAAAAAAAGCACACAAAATCTATGACTCTTTCGTTCTAATACAAATATGTCAACTGATACCTCAATATCTTTCTAAGTCTTACAAAGACAAAAAGATATTTAAAATCATTTCGCTATTACGTTGTGTGTGTGTGTGATCGCAATATTTGTAGAATATGGCAATTTTGTAACATTTTTCTTGTGAGATTTGCGAAATCACAATATATAGTAGCACTTTCTTTAATCAACAACACACAGTCTGTTGACTAGAAAGTTTAAGATTAGGTCTTCTATCTTAAGATATTGAGTCAATTGAGTGTTGCGTGCGCGAATTCAAGAACTAAGAGGCAAAATATGACTCGCTCTTAATTAATTTTAGGTGTGCATGTCCTTTTTCCGAAGTTGGTGAGGTCAAAATCAATATATTTGAATTTAATGGAAACGTCTCTTGATGTTGGAATCGAATTTGTTCGATTAGAATTAGTCAACCGATAGAATCAATACGTTGTTATGTGTTGTTGTTTGAATTGATTCATGCGAGACAATGATTGCAACTCTTCGTTGGCTAAAAATCCTCGTCCAGATCAGGATGGATCCAAACTAAGAAATCAGAAAAGCATTCAATCTTATGTGTTGGTAAATTTTGTCTCGATTACACATTGTTTTTAACATTCATGTCATTGCACAGCAAGCACTCCAAAATTATGATGAAGGGTTAGTGATGTATTTTTAGATTTTACCGAACATCTTGTTTTTGGTTGAAACTAGGCTTTTTCACATCAATATTTTTCCTTAAAAATAATCTGCATGCTTTAAGAAGACGCTTGTTTGCTCTAGTACAATCCTTAATGTCCCTGCAACTTAAAGTGCAGCTCCGAAGTTATAACAATGATGGAGAGAGTTATTTTATATTCTAATGGATTAATGGACTTATTATGATATATTAATGGATTGCAAATGGATATATTAGTTAAAACATGTAATGGTCTTTTCGTGACAAAAAGCATTATGCACTACGTACTCGCAGATCACGGCAAACGGTCTGAATCGGTGAAATACACGGGGATAGGATGTTTATAGAGCGCGTCTCATTTGACTTATATAAGAAAGCGTCTCACTGGATCATTACCCCAGTATCATGTGTAACCTGATCTGTCACAAGTGTTCCGACAAAATTACTGTTATATCTTTTGGATCCAATCATTCACAAATTACAACCCTGACATGCACCCATCAACTTTCAGCTATCTAGACAAAACTATTTTAAATTCATGTGGGTCGATGCATGTGTAGCTAGAAATATAATTACAAACATTAAACATCCAAGGTGGCCCCTTATTAATTAAGGATTCATAACAATATTCATTAAAACTTAATTTTTCAAATTATGCTCACGAAAAGTTATCCTCCAATTGATGTAACGTGCTCAGAAGAAGACAAATAAGGTAATGAGAATGTCAAATCCAAATTAATATCCTATACACTTGTATTTTTGCACGTGACTATCTATATTTTGTACAAAATATAAAAGCCGTGTAATTTTTTTTTATCCCAGACCTTTTTTATCCGAACATCATTACACGAAAATATCTAAAGATATCTATAGATTTTCTAAATTTTAATTTAATGAATGCGGTTAGGCGTAATATTAGAATTATGAAATTTAAGAGTTATACAAAATAACAAAAATATGAGGGCTAAGGTATAAATTTGTAAGACATCTAATTTTAGACTTTTAAGCATGAGAGAGAGAATGCGTACGTAATGAAAAAGAGAGAGATGTTTGACTTTTCATTTACTTATTTTTGTCTTTTATGGCGGATGAGAGGAACATCTCCAATGCTCAAATTTGGCTATTGAAATTTTATTATTTTTTCTGATTATAATAGTAAAGAAATCTTTGTTTTGTTGCTCAAAGAAAATCAAGTCAATTTATGCACATTCTAATGGTTTCCATGGTGTAAAATAAACTTTGGCTCCAAGTATTTAGTGAAAGATACTCGTGATAACGAAAGGCCCCAAAATTGCTTTACATTGTTTAAGAAAAGATTAGACCACTGATTGATGCTAATTAATGAATTGATGCAAGTCCGAATCAATCCTAAAGTAACAAAAGCCAAACGGTGTTGTGAGCAAGTAGTATTCTTTGATTTTGTTTGGTAGTAGATTACTTCGCTCACACGTCTTCAAGCTAAAAGTGCCTCCCTGCATACCTTTATTTTACTTTTGGCCTTCTTCATAATAATTCAAGTGATTATAGAGCTTGGATATCATTTCTACCCAAAAATATTCAATGTTAAATTCCATTTAATACTCTTTTATACCAAAAAAATATAGTTGCTTAAACATGAAAAGCATTATAGTTAGAAATATAATTTCATAAACTAGGTATGTTTATTGGCTTACCGTTGACAATAATTTCTGCTATTAATAATTGTAGCATTTGCAACGATACATTTACAAAATTGCCAGACAATTTTGTATAGAACCATGTAATGCTCGACGCAGTATAATGTATATTATCTTAAAATGCTTGTTGTTAGAAATACTTTTCCAGATCCGCAAACCCAAAATTCAAAACTTTTTTATAATTACATTTCTTCTTCTTCTTTCCCTATTCTTATTCATTTTTAATATTTTTTATTTTTATTTTGCTGTTGAACAAGATCTCATATGACTGTTAAAGAATAAAACAAATACAAACTTGACATCCCTCATGAGCTCCTTAAGGTACATAATTAAATGATAAGTTTAAGATTAAAAAAAGGCATCAATTAAAAGTTTATATGTATGATATTTATATGAATTGAAACACTAAACACTTTTATGAAAGTTTATTCCATGTATATGATCATTTTCATTAGATTTTGTTTGATTATAAGCTGATGGAGACATAAGCATTAAAGTTTCATTTATAAGTGGCATGATTGTGACTTGCATGTTTGTCCTATATTGTATCCCCATATGTATACCAATGAACAAGTTCAAATCATCTACGAAGTAAGTTGGTTTTGTCCTTGAAAGGAAACGCAGCTATATTAGATTATGACATATTTTAATATAGAACTATTAGATATTAAAGCAATCATATAAATATAAATCAGATAAGTTGTGATTTATATTATTAAGATTATAATTAGTGTGTAAAATTGTTAGAATTATTGTTTATCAGTTTGTTATGTTATGAGTTGTATAAATTAAGATGATTTATCTCTTAATAAAATTGATCGAGTTCATATAATTCTTATCATGGTATCAGAACCAATGACTAGATCCAAAATTAATCTTCATTTATATCTTTAGTCTATCAATCCAAAATAAATAAATTCTACAACAATATCCGGTTTGAAGTTTTATTTTTTCTATGGATCATCAACAATAACCTCCATCAAGATCAAATCTGCACAACCATCCTTGTCTATAACGCTTCTTCACAAGGCATTTCCAGCAAAAAAAAATTTGAGGTTCGGTCCACCTAACTTATGCGAAAGAGACTACATATTTCGAGGTCCGTTCCATCTAGCCGATGCAAAAGAGACAAGAGGTCACGTTCGCCTTGTATATGCCATAAGAAATTGTTTTTCTTCATTTTTTTTTGCAAGCTGCATGATCAGAATGAAGATATTATGCAAACTTTCAATTATGCACTATGAGTTTGAAAGAGACTGTTAGATTAGAAAATACTTTCATATAACTGCTGGATATTATTGTTATCATAAAAAGGTTTAGTTTTTATTCAATGTGTTGGGTTGATGATAGATTATGTAATACCCAGTTCTATTTATACCGTAACTGTATTTTAATAAATAATTTTCCAAATTTTCCTACATAATTTTCTATAATTTTCTAAGCAAATTTCTAAATCTTACCCTAATTAAAACCTAATTTTTTTCCTTAACACCGACCCTTAGCCCAAGCCCTGGCCCAATTCCCTCACCCTCATCCTAACCTCTTCCCTCTTCCTTACCAGACCCGACCCGGCCTATCGACCCGACCCGCTCCCCACTCCCTTCTTCTTCTTCTCTTCACTTTTCTTTTCCCGCTCGTTTCCCCTGCTTCCTCCACTCCTCGCGCCCACGCCATGAGACCCGCGTCCACTTCCCCAACGGCCGTGCCCACTTTCCCCACGACCCGCGCTTGCCCCACAACCCCTCCTCTTTCGCCAACCGCCGTGACGACCGTGTCCCCCTCGCCAACGAACTTCCCACGACCGCGCCTCAACCCACCGACCCCCCTCTCATTCTCTCACTCTCACTCTCCTATCTTCCCTCCCACGCACCACCATCGTCTTCATCTCCCTCACTCCGAGCACCCCACTGTAAACCCACCGCCGAAGCTCCCCCATCGTCTCCACCAACCCAGCTCCATCCCTCGCCGCGACCACCGCCAGCACCGCCTTCACCTCCTCCTCTTCTTCCTCCTCGTCACCGACACAGCACCACTACCATCATCACCATCGCCGTCTCCTCCACCGAACTTGTCGCCGTAACCCCCACCGTACCGAACCCACTTCATCAACTCCACCAAGCTTCCCTTCTTCTCATAACTGTGCTCCTCCACCTCTCGCTGGCGACCACACTGCACCCAACACCGCCGACGAACCCCTAACCACCGTCGCCACCTTCCTCGATGCATACCATCTCGACAAGCAACCCATCACCCCTGACCTTCACCACTCTTCGTCGGGGATGCTCTGGATCGTCTCAGTCCCTCGACCATCGCCGTCTCTGACCCACAGGCTCCTTACTGTGTTGGGTCGCTGCCTCATGTCGCCACTGCGCCATCTTCGAAGCCAAAGCCCGAGCCCCCAATCTTCATGAACCGCGGCAACCATCACCACCGTTCACCACCTCGCTGTCGAGCTCCGAGCTCAGTCGCCATCGCCGAAGAACCCTGGACCACCCTTTTTCTGCTGTATCGTGCCCACCATCGTGCTCAGACCGCATCATCCCGTGCCCGTTATCACTCCCGGGTCCAGCATCGTGCACGCGCCGTGCCACTCCCGGACCACGTACCGAGTCAAGACGGTGTCCAGTACCGTGTCGCGCCCGCGTCATCATCACGCCCACTATCGTGTCACACTCGCATCGTCATCGTGCCCAGTACCGGATCTTCACGCATCGCGCTCGCGCCACGCGCCGTGTCCCGCATCGCATTGTCTCGTGTGTCGAGACGAAGTCCGCAAGCGGTGTCGCTTCTATATCAGTGACCGAGGCAAGTGAACTCTCTCACTTGCTAAATTATGCTATACCTATATATATATATAATTATGTTAATCGATTTGATAAATATTAATCTTGATTTAAATAAGTTTGTGTTCTAGAAGATAGCCGCGATTATCATAATTAAAACCCAATTGAAAATGCTGGAATTTATAATCAATACATTCCTTGATTTTAATAAACGTCGCGTAGAAATTTGAATGGATATTATTGATGTTTCATACATAAAGGGACGTCCCAAGATACGTCGTAAAATCTGAAAACTGCAATATACCTTGCATTGTAAAATTCATAATTAATTGAATATAACTCGTAATGAAACATTCCTGAGCTTATATCGAAGCAAACTAAATGACCCTTAACCCTCTATAGATGGTTACTGAATATTGTTTTGTTACGATTGTAGGGTTCCTAGGCACACTAATGAGGTCTCACAACAGATCAAACATGACCAATTCAAATTTTTCATGTGCCTACAAACCCTAAAACGGATCGTTAACTAGAGGTATATGCGATACAAGCAAGTAAACAATTTTATTGCTAAAGGAAAGCGGCTACAACCTTTGTAGATCCGGTCCTCCATCTCCTTGGCTCCGTGATGACGCCCCTCCGCTGTACATATCGGAATCCGGACTCTTGCGGTGGTTTCATCGGAGGAAAGATCGGGCTAGGTCGTCGACTTCGATGCCGAAGATGATCTACGTCGAGGCAACTCAAGATCAAGCTCCAACTTCACAAAGTCATGAAATTTGTGAAGAAAACACCCTATACTACTTGGCAAGTGGTAGAGGATGAAGAAATAGGAAGTAGGTTTACTTTAGAATTGGATTTCTCACTCTTTTCCTCATTTCACCATTGAAGCTAGTAAGCTTTCATGAAGCTTAATGAAGATGAAGAAGATGAAAGAATAAAATAAGAATTATCTTAAAAAGAAAATCCCATTCATTCTTATCATATAGCAACCATGGTTAAGTGTAGAGAATTAACTAGGGTTGGTTGAATGGTTAGGGTTAAAGGAAAGAAACAAAATGGTCAAGCTTTCAAACCTTCATGAAGTTTCAAAGAAAAGACAAAGCAAGCCACCATTTCATTTTCCTTTGCCAAAATAAACAAAATAAATAAATGAATAAGTAAATCAAATGAAACCCTAACCATTAACTAACCATGGTTTAAATCACACACTAACCCAAGTTTGCATGTATCATCAAACATGATACAATCTTGTGCACAAAAATATATCACATATACAATGTGCACAATCAAGTGAGAAAATCAATTCTTAAGTGAACCAATACTAGTTAATGCAAAATAATATATCAAATATATAATTATACATTAAATCATTAAATCAACACTTGATTTAACGATCCGGTCATATCGCATATGACCGACTAATATCCAATGTATCGGCTTATCGAATCAATCCTTGATTCGATAACTAGGTTATATCGCATACAACCAATCGATATATTCATCGCGAGAATAGAATACGGTATCACATACATGCATTATTCTCGGTCCCGCACATATCTCATATGCGCTCCTATTTCGTTTTGCTTGAGCCAGGAAACCTCTGTGTAGGACTCTAAAGACTCGTCAATACGCCGGCAGCAGGTGATGATCATATCAAACACCCACAAGCCGCAAGCGGTCTGCTAAACGTAACGACCACCCGGGTATTGAGCGATCAGAAGATCGACGAGCAAGCCCGCTCACACTCCTGTGAATCCAACCAGTAACACTTACCGTACAGTCCGGTCTGTTCGTCTGATATGTCGCATATCTCGCCTAGGGGTGGTAAACGTCAGACCCCAGTAGCTTGATAAGTCATGCCGATGTGAGGTCCATAACAATCGTGAAACTACTGATAACTCTTACCGGTATATCACTGCAACCCTGGCCAGGGATTTCCTGTTATGGCCAGTCGAGCATAGCACAACATCAACCCCCAATACCGGGAGAGACGAATCCCCTCCTATCGCTCATTGCCTCCGTGTGAATCGGGACTGTACCCAAAAACCACCTGTTTGCACGACTCAGTAGAGCCGTGGTAGGGTGGAAATCAAAGCACAGTGGGAGACACACAAGACTCTATGACGATCTCGGGTCAACAGACTAAGCTGTACCAGTGTCACCAGAGAACTGCCATCTGACGTGAGGTATACTACCATCTGGGAGTTCTCGGCGAGTCCGTTCAGTGTACCCAGTCTCCACTGAGCACCCGCATACCATCTCCGATGTCAAACACCAATGGATATGGGATCATCCATCGCCCATCATATGGGTCGAGAAGATATACGCTATTCTACTCTGGAATATTGATGCCCCGTCTCGATATTCCCACGACTAGGAACAATGAAGGATGTACTCATTGACTATCTAGGCCCCACTAGTATGATCTACATCATAGTCCTGGAAGTCGAGTACACATCCTAAGGGCTTTATCAACATGTAATCAGAGAGACAGAAAGTATACATGTTAAGATAAAGAGCAACCAGATAGCGTACTATCATGTCGAGCAAGAAAGCCATACCTATATATGTCCCAGCATCTACTACAATATACATCCAATGTACAGTAATGGCCTCTAGGGCATACATATAACTAACAATCTCCCACTTGCACTAGGGCCATCTGTAGCAGTGGTTGCAGTATCACATACTCAACCATCCCACATAAGTCTCTCTATAGGAAAATGCCTTTGTGAGTGGATCCGCCGTGTTGTCCTCTGAGTCTACTCTCCTAACCTTGATCACTCTGGAGATCATCTATCTCCATGATCAGGTGATGCTGCCTCAGAATATGTCTGGGTTACTGATGGGACTGGGGTTCCTGGGCCAAAGCCACACTTCCATTGTCATACAATGGCAGGAACCTAGTTCATCTTATGAACCAATATACACCCAAACTGCCTCTTTGGTAGTATCTATAATAGCGATGTTACCAGCCTTTATCGTCTAGTCTGCCACGGTATCTAGCTTGGAACTCTTCCAACATACCGTCCCTTTACTGAGGGTAAAGACATTGCCTGTGACTTGACATTCAGTCGTCTTTATCATCCTGGAACCTTTCCAGTGATTCTCCCCAGGATCGATTGATACCATCTCACTAAACCTAGTGAGAATCCTAACATCCATTTAGATCTATCTCATAGACCCAAATCCCAGGATTTAGGAGGTATCAACTTTATCCTTTATGGAGAATCCATGTGATAAGAGGAGATTGACCTTGCATAGCATAGGAAACTCTTTTCTTATCAAGAGTATGTTGTCCACGTACAATACGAGGATGACCACCTTACTCTCTACTACCTTTTTGTATATACAAGGTTCGTCTACCATTTTGATGAAGTCAAACTCTTTGACTATCACATCAAAACAGATGTTCCAACTCCGCGATGCCTGCTTTATCCTGTAAAGCAACTTGCACACGTTTCCGCTGCTCCCACTGTTTACGAAGCCCTCTGGCTGTGTTCTTATAGACGTTCTCTTCTAAATCATTATTTAGAAAAGTAGTCATGGCACCCAACCACCAGATATCGTATTCATGGTATGTAGCAATGGTAAGTAGGATCTGGATGGACTTAAGCATAGTCCCTGGAAAAGGTTTCATCATTATCCACGCTTGGTTGATGACGAAAACCTTTAACAAGTTTGGCTTTGAAAGTCTCAACTTTTCCATCTACACCAAGTAATCTTCTCAAGATATACTTGCTCCTGATGGGGATTTAACCCTTCAGATATCGCAACCAAAGTCCATACTTTGTTGGTGTATATGGATTCCATCTCAGATCGCTAAGCATCCAGCCATTCTTACAGAGTCCCTACTCTCGATGGCCTGCTCGAAACTAGTTGGGTCATCATCTCATGATGCAATCCTCGCTCCCACTGTCATCGAGAAACCGAAGTATCTCTCAGGCAGGTGAGGAACCCTTCCAGATCGGCGGAGAGGCTGAGGTTCGTCGGGAACTTTTGAATCCTTTAGTTCTGTCAAATCATCGGCAGTTTTGTATAGCTGGAACCTTTCCAGTTCTACAGAACTGACCTTGCCTTGATTTTGTCCGGATTTTGCTTTTGACATAGGCCGGACAATCCCAAATCTTAACTTACTTAAGAGATAGGCTCTTCCCATACCATATCTTATATGGAGTGGTAGGCACTGGTTTGATTCGAACCCAATTCAATAGGTATGCAGCTTCTCAAGTGCACAACCCCAAAAGGAAATAGGTAACTCAGTAATACTCATCATAGAGCACACCATATCTTATATGGTGCGATTGCTCCACCCCGATACACCGTTGTGCTGTGGTATATACGGAGGAGTAATGCCGAGAGAGAATCTCATTCTCCTTTAGAATAGTCCAGGAATTCTATGCACAAGTATTCTCCTCTCTGATCTTATCATAGGACATAATACTTATACCCGGTTTTTGGTTCTCTACTTCTAACTTATATTCTGTGAATATCTCAAAAGGTTCGGACTTATGTTTCAACAGGAACATATGACTGAATCTTGAGAGATCATCAGAGAATGTAATGAAGTACAAAGAACCGGTCTTGGCATGTGTAGACAGGGGATCTTACATACATCATCATGTATCAATCCCAAGGGTTTACAAACTCTTTCTCTGTTTCCAATAAACAGAGCTATGGTCATCTAATCTTTGTGACATGACTGGCAAGTTTCACAAGATGTAAATTCAAACTGATTTAAATATGCATCTAAAATGTAACTTTAGCCAGTCGGGTCACATTGATATGACCTAGTCTACAATGTCTCAAGAAGGATTCGTTCATTTCTGAACTCTTCTTCTTGTGTGTGTTCTGTATACTAGGAACTGTAGTTTGATTTAGAACATCGATGCTTTTAGATAACGTGCCTGAACCGATCAACTTTTGATATAGGAAATGTTCAAAACATAATCCAACAATACAAAATTATATCCTTCTTTACTAATAAAGAGACTGATATGATTTTGTATATCAGGTTCGGTATCTAATAACATTCGTTCAGAATCAATGTATTAGTAATACAGGGTGACAGTGACCAACAGACTTGGCTGCAACACTTGCCCCGTTTTCTGTCTCATGAAACTTATCACCCGTTCTCAGTTTTCTACCTTTTTGTAGCCCTATGTAACAGATTACATATCTGGGATCCTTATCCGGTATCAAATACCCAGGATGCAGAGGATACTGAGAAACAGTTCTTTGTAAAGAACACACCCGAAGGAGATGCATCTCATGCACTTTGTTCGTTTGGGCGGCACGGGAAATCTGGCATTCCCCAATTTCCTGCTCTGTCTTATAACAATTATAAGTTGGAGCGGGACCAACGTTCCCCCAGCTCAGTATAACAAGCGGGTTCGGTCAATACATCCATATTATTATCTTGATTAAGGCGTGATATGGTCGCTACCTGGAGAGAGAGAAAAGAAAACACTCTGCGTACGCTCTTGCAAGATTAGATTGATTATTTATTTTATCTAATCAGGATGGCTCCTACTGTTTTTATCAAATCTTCCTTCAAACCCTAAAAGGAAAGACTAGCCGGGATTAATTACACTCTACAAGTTCGCCAATTTTTCAGCCTGGCCAGTGTCGGTACTTTGAGGGAGGTTCCCCGTGCTTTCGCACGGACCTAATTACAGTAAACCTCGTTTTCCCAGAGGCGTAACCCCGTTGACACCTTTCTAGACACCTACTTGATCGGCTAATTGTAAAGTGCAAAACTCTCCCAGGAGTAACAATTACTCGCAGTGGGTATCGGGATCCAACTATCACATAGAAGGTATGCAATCTCATTGCAAATTTCAACACTTGAAACTCCCGATAAAGATTTTTACCCCTAGCACCTATGACCTTGGTTAAGGTCAACAAATCATAAGGTCAACAAATCATAAGCACTAGTCAAGTTCTACCCGTCATTTCGTGATTAATTAGACCCACCCACATGACCCTTGGCTAAGGTCAACAAAACCACATGACTGTCCTAACTAATCGCATCATATGCGGTGTAGGAAGACATCACTTAGCTACCGTACACTGTGCCTTGACTATGGTCAACAAACACAGCACGAATACTAAGTACTCTACTTCCTAAAATGACGGAGGGTTGCGGATGGTTTTTACGAAAACCTTTAACGCTTTGAACTTGATCTCGTTGCGGAATCAAATGGTTTTTTAAATGGAGTGTTTTTGAGGCTTTTCTAGTTTTGCTAAAGGGGTCACTCCCGGTGAAGGGATCGTCGGCCCTTTCCTCGTCGAATGAGGTGCGGGATATATCATATATATCACTGTGCAAAACAGAAACTATAGAAGTAATTAAAAGAAAAACCGAGTGTGTAGCATCTGCCAGTTATTGCTAAAGGAGTCACTCCCGGTGAAGGGATCTCGGTCCTTTCCTTATCGAATAAGGTGCAAGATGTTCTACAAGGAACACCGCGATGCAAAGCAAGAACTGTAGCTACCTGTTTTATTTTGAAATTCGATTCCACAACATCAATTAGGTTTATTTTCTTTCATTAATCTCATTAATGAATATCCCATCATTTAAGTCCACCTAAACATCACAGATAAATATAACGTACGCTTATGCCATCCACATTCGCCTCGATGTCCCGTCTGCACCGTTAGGTTAGGTAACTAACGCCAGAGCGAGGCAGGGCTGGCGCGGGTGTAAAACATAAGCAACGTCTATATAATATATCATATATACTATATATAATATCTATCTGAACAAATCACATGATCACATCACAGATAACACAGCAGAAGAATCATATGAAACATTGGATATACTAGGACGTCCGTGTTTTTAATACGAGCCAATATAAAACACGGATTTCACGGTCGTGATGAATAGCCAAACCCACAGCCCTAGACCCCTACGAGAGCGGCAAGCAACCCTACCAATTCTAGGGTTAGGAGACCCGGACTCGACTTCTCGAGATGGTCTCCCACTGGACCCTAGAACCCGGTTACTTGTGCTCCCCTTTTTGGGTCTATCCTAATGCGGAAAAGTAAATAATATACAAATGGTGACATCATCCGCAACCTGGAAGTGCCCCAATAAAAGAATATTACATACAAGTTTTTACATGAATGAAAATGAAAAACACTCATCTCACATAAAAAAAACCCCGGCTATTCAAACACGACGATCCAATATAACATATCCAGCAACACATAACATCACATGTCATCAACGTAAGTAAATATGCGCATCCCAATTGTCGTTGACATATAGCAACGAAACCGGCGATATCACATATCACACTTACGGTCACAGAAAAGAAAGTGTAAAACTACAACAGTTGGAATCCACAACCTCTTTAGACATCACATGCCTAATCAAATGAATTCCTTAGACATCACATGCCTAACAATTATAAACCCTGCATTTCAGTCTCATTTATCGAAAACTCTTTTCAATATCGAGTCGGGCAATTCAACAAGATTCCCGGCATACAGAACGAATGCTCGTCGCAAACTTTAGTGGACGGTCGCACCCCCGATACCGTCGACGAAGTGCACCAAGACGGAACACCGCTGCCGCGAGCACCCGAATGGATGCTTTCGGCGACGGGGTTCTCCTACAGTCACTTGGTCGGGGCTATGGGGTGTAGCTGTCTATTAAGTTTATCCGGCGAGTATCCGCGTACGCTACCCGATTGCGACGGACTTTTGATCACATCAAAATTCCGTGGCAACCGATCAAGTGAGACTAAACTGCTATGTTTATAACATTCATTCAGTTATCTCATAACTATTTGTGAATTCCAATTATTGTATCACATTCCAGATAATTAGAAAATGTTAAACTTTCCGATCGAACAATCGAACACCCAAGTTTTCCCGAAACAGCTCAATACATGAAATAAGTTTAAAAATATTCACTTCGTGCCTCAGTACCAACGGTCTAGCCGTAGAAGGGTCAAGCCAACGCCTTACATGTGGCGCATCGTACTGCCCCAAACCCTAAGGTTCAAAAGGCAGTTCAAGACGGTCACATAATCGAGTTAAGTTTTGTTGTCTTCTAGAGGGACCATCACGTTACTTGCACTACTTAGAACGTCATTAAACTACGGAAAATCCAACAATTAGAAATTACCCGGCAGGGGAAAAAGTGGGTATTTATATCCGGTCGAACTTTTTAACATATTCAAAAATATCCGGAAAAACACATAGACAAAGTTTGACAATCCGATCGAATCTACGAACTCCCAATACAACCCAAAATACTCAACTCTTGAGTAAATATTAAAAATTCCCAGAAAATACAGCACCAAAATATAGGAATTACTGTGCAAAAATAAATGGATGAAGCAACTAAGTGGCCGCGGAACCGCCGCATTAGCCATGCTAATGCCGCGGTTCCGCCGCGCTTTGATCGAATCAGAAGCACGTGCTTCACAGTAATTCTTAGAAACTCCTGCTTATTTTTCTGCATATTTTTAATTCGTAAAAATCCCCGATTTCAAAAAATGTACAGAGAGCAATTTGAGATTAGGGTTTCGGTTCGATCGGACTTCTAACTCCGTCTACGCATCGTCTAAGGCTCTAGCTAGGCTCTGATACCACTGTAGGGTTCCTAGCCACACTAATGAGATCTCACAACAGATCAAACATGCCCAATTCAAATTTTTCATATGCCTGCAAACCCTAATACGGATCGTTAACTAGAGGTATAGGCGATACAAGCAAGTAAACAATTTTATTGCTAAAGGAAAGAGGCTACAACCTTTGTAGATCCGGTCCTCCACCTCCTTGGCTCTGTGATGACGCCCCTCCGCTGTACATATCGGAATCCGGACTCTTGCGGTGGTTTTATCGGAGAAAAGATCGGGCTAGGTCGTCGACTTCGATGCCGAAGATGATCTACGTCGAGGCAACTCAAGATCAAGCTCCAACTTCACCAAGTCAAGAAACTTGTGAAGAAAACACCCTATACTACTTGGCAAGTGGTAGAGGATGAAGAAATAGGAAGTGAGTTCACTTTAGAATTGGATTTCTCACTCTTTTCCTCATTTCACCATTGAAGCTAGCAAGCTTTCATGAAGCTTAATGAAGATGAAAGAATAAAATAAGAATTATCTTAAAAAGAAAATCCCATTCATTCTTATCATATAGCAACCATGGTTAAGTGTAGAGAATTAACTAGGGTTAGTTGAATGGTTAGGGTTAAAGGAAAGAAACAAAATGGTCAAGCTTTCAAACCTTCATGAAGTTTCAAAGAAAAGACAAAGCAAGCCACCATTTCATTTTCCTTTGCCAAAATAAACAAAATAAATAAATGAATAAGTAAATCAAATGAAACCCTAACCATTAACTAACTATGGTTTAAATCACACACTAACCCAAGTTTGCATGTATCATCAAACATGATACAATCTTGTGCACAAAAATATATCACATATACAATGTGCACAATCAAGTGAGAAAATCAATTCTTAAGTGAACCTGTCACGCCCCGCTTCCCAGTGTACGGCGAAGTGGACGCGACGAGGCCCGCTACGTATATACTCAGAAGTATATACGCTAAGCGTAACTAAGCAATATAAAGTAAATCACAAGAGACGAATAATATAAAAATAACAGCAACTTTCATTAATAACATTCTTTTTACAATGCAGGAGAAGAAAATACAACTGGAATGAAAACAATGCCTAAATAGTGGCATAACAGAAAATGAAATAAACTGGAAAGAACAAGGTACAATTATCTAGAGCTCTGGGTCTGCCTGGAACTGCTCCAAATCTTCACCGGTGGGCTCAAACTCAGCTTGGTCCAACGCACCTGACGACATTCAAAGAAGAAAGAGATAGAATGTCGTCAGCGAACAGGTCGCTCGGTAAGTCCCAAAGATAAGAAGAATGAGAATGACAGAGTAACAGTATTTTCTAAAGTATTATATTGTTGAATATTATGGAACATTGTGTAACGCTGTTGTTTGTAGCTTGGTACAGAAGGATGCCAGTGTATACGAGGGGGATCTCTATATGCTAGAGATCAGGGCAAAAGGAAAGTACAAGGAACCGTTATGCCATGGTACAACAGCAATAGGATTCAGGTTAGGTGTCTTAATCTGACCACCTCGTGCCACCTTTAACACCTTCCGTACCAATCTACCCCTTAAACCCCGTAGTGTTTTAACAGTAATGTGGTATTGGAATATGTAAGTTGAATGACTGACCAAAACCATGATATCAGTAAACATGTTGCAACTGTATAATCAGGTAAATGGAATATCAGGATAATGGATGAATATCCATGGTTTGATTCAGTCAAAAAGAATATATTGTTAACTGGGTTCATGGATTCATGTATTCAAAGTGTGTTGGAATATAAAAGAATATAGATTGACTTGAATCATATTCAAGTCAGAAATAGTCAGACTCTAATCCGAGTCAGACTATAAGAAGATGATTTGAAGTTCAATATTAGCTAGGGGCCTTATAGTAATTTGTAAAACTTGAGGGGGTTTTATGTAAAAAATACTTTTGTATAGTTTTCAAAATACACCTCAAGTATTTAATAACCGTCTTAATTGTTATAATGAATGCGAATTTTATTTGTGTTATTCTAGTGAATATATCCTAATAAAAGTATTAATTATCTTATCTGAAATTCATGGTATTTTAGTGTAACTTTTAATCTTGTAATTTTTAGAAAAACCGTGGAAACTTATATTATGATAAATAGATATTTAAATGATAATTATATATATATTAACACATGAATAATTTTATATAAATATTTTATTTAGAAAAATCTCATTTTCCCTAAATATCGTATTTTGAACCTTTCGAGACCGAATGCTCCTTGCGGAAGTCTGAATCTCGCACTACTAGCCTGCGGGTGCACGATGAACCGTACTATCCCTAGCAGGTTCCCCAAAAGTGGGTTGTAGCGGCGCTTTGCTTAGGTTTAACAAATACTTTTCATTTGGGAAAACGGTTTTATAAATATGGGGTATTTATTTGCAAAAGAGTACAGTTTTCCGTATTTTAGTTATTAGAGTTTCCTAAACCAACTAGCCTATTTCTAAGGTCTAAACGATGAGTCATTAGAAGCCTCAAATCGCCTCTTCACCGTCAATTGCGGCCAGGTAAGTGCCAGGTAAGTGGGAAGGAACCACAGTCGTGGGCCTAATTAAAAACCACTAGCCTTAGACACACTTACCTAGGCACCACAAGACAGTTTAGATAAACGATCGATGTCCATGACCAATCGTGTTTTCATTTTATTAAAAGATTTTATCTAGAAAAGTTTACAACTTAAAGCTTTAAATAAAAGTTATAAAGATTATGGTATTTTAGTGAAAAGTCCTGTAATTTCGTATTCTGTATTTTTGATATTTATCAATTAGGGTTAGATTGAGTGTGTGTAGGGGTAGGTCATTACCCCGTGACTTATATTAAGTTTTGGTGAAGTTTAAAGGTAAAACATGCTATATTAAACTTAAAGGTATTATAGCGCAAGAATACGGTATTCGAAAACGTTATCATTTTATGTGTGAAATTTCATTCAAATTGGATTTTACAAGTATAGTGATCAAGATAAACCTATTTAGGAGTGAGGGAATTAATTAAACTAAGAAAAATGAACTTCATGGTATTTTTATGAAAAGAGTACGGTTTTGCAAAGAACTTATCATTTCATGTGAAAAAGTTTGATTAAATTGGTTTATGGGTGATTAATAGTCAACATGAATATGGGTAGATAGTATGTATTAGGTGACAAGTGGAAATTTAGAGAAAAACCGAATCGGAAATCGGTTTGTCCGATTTCCGTCGGGTTCCAAAAAGTCGTGTTTTTATACTTATAGAAAAGAGAGATAGAGGGGATAGGACTTACGATTTGGACAAGCGAAGGAAGCTAGAGGTCGTGGTGGTTGTCGATTCGTTGAAAACGTCGTGAAAGTCCTGATCCGGTCGCCGGAATCCGTTGTCGATTTCGGCAGCGCTTCGCTTCTCGCTCTTCGTACCGAGTTCTTGAGAATTTGGGAGAGTGGACTTAGAGTTATGAAGGGAAAAGGTAGAGTATAGGGGTCTTTATATAGGGCTAGGCTAGGGTTAGGGTTAGGGTTAAAAAAATATTTTAAAAAATATAAAAAACATTAAAAATTCATTAAAAATCATTAAACCTAGGAGTAAAAGGGATTTATTGGCCAAATCAAAATCGATCCAGGTATAATAAGTGTGCAAGAGGGTTGACCAAATCAAGAGACAACTTTTCTCAGTTGGTGACTCGGCCGTCCGGCCAAGTCCGGCCGGCGGCGCCGGACCGAATCGCCGGCCGGCGGCGCCGAGTCGGGCCGAGTCAAGGGTCCAATGGCCGGGGGTTTTCCTGAGGAGCAACTTGGTAATTTTACTTTTTGTTGTCCAGTACATATTTTGGGAGTTATGGCCTTTTTACCGTTGACTTCCAAAAAAAATAAAACAAAATAAATACAAAAATAATGTGGGGCATGGGATTTGAACTCCAGTGGCTTGGTTCAGCAGTGCAAGGTGTTACCAATGAGCTACAAGATCCTTCTTGTAATTATTGTGGTTTTTAATTACTTAAACTGATAGCAGCAAGAATAAATACTCCCAGTATACATTAAATTTAAAGTAATTTCTTGTACACTAAAAATGGAGTTATTTCATTCTTGTAGCTTGTAATTAAAAACAAAAATAATTACCTAAATCTTGTGCTCAGGCTAAAATACCCCTTTGTGGATTTTAAAAATATTTTGAAAAAAATTTGTATAGGAAAAAGTGTATAGGAAAATTAGGGTTGTTACAGAACCAATACTAGTTAATGCAAAATAATATATCAAATATATAATTATACATTAAATCAACACTTGATTTAACGATTCGGTCATATCGCATATGACCGACTAATATCCAATGTATCGGCTTATCGAATCAATCCTTGATTCGATAACTAGGTTATATCGCATACAACCAATCGATATATTCATCGCGAGAATAGAATACGGTATCACATACACGCATTATTCTCGGTCCCGCACATATCTCATATGCGCTCCTATTTCGTTTTGCTTGAGCCAGGAAACCTCTGTGTAGGACTCTAAAGACTCGTCAATACGCCGGCAACAGGTGATGATCATATCAAACACCCACAAGCTGCAAGCGGTCTGCTAAACGTAACGGCCACCCGGGTATTGAGCGATCAGAAGATCGAAGAGCAAGCCCGCTCACACTCCTGTGAATCCAACCAGTAACACTTACCGTACAGTCCGGTCTGTTCGTCTGATATATCGCATATCTCGCCTAGGGGTGGTAAACGTCAGACCCCGGTAGCTTGATAATTCATGCCGACGTGAGGTCCATAACAATCGTGAAACTACTGATAACTCTTACCAGTATATCACTGCAACCCTGGCCAGGGATTTCCTGTTATGGCCAGTCGAGCATAGCACAACATCAACCCCCAATACCGGGAGAGACGAATCCCCTCCTATCGCTCATTGCCTCCATGTGAATCGGGACTGTACCCAAAAACCACCTGTTTGCACGACTCAGTAGAGCCGTGGTAGGGTGGAAATCAAAGCACAGTGGGAGACACACAAGACTCTATGACGATCTCGGGTCAACAGACTAAGCTGTACCAGTGTCACCAGAGAACTTCCATCTGACGTGAGGTATAATACCATCTGGGAGTTCTCGGCGAGTCCGTTCAGTGTACCCAGTCTCCACTGAGCACCCGCATACCATCTCCGATGTCAAACACCAATGGATATGGAATCATCCATCGCCCATCACATGGGTCGAGAAGATATACGCTAGTCTACTCTGGAATATCGATGCCCCGTCTCGATATACCCACGACTAGGAACAATGAAGGATGTACTCATTGACTACCTAGGCCCCACTAGTATGATCTACATCATAGTCCTGGAAGTCGAGTACACATCCTAAGGGCTTTATCAACATGTAATCAGAGAGACAGAAAGTATACATGTTAAGATAAAGAGCAACCAGATAGCGTACTATCATGTCGAGCAAGAAAGTCATACCTATATATGTCCCAGCATCCACTACAATATACATCCAATGTACAGTAATGGCCTCTAGGGCATACATATAACTAACAACGATAATGCAAACTGAAGCAAAATTTGACTCTGGATTGAAGTCCAGAGCAGTACTATTTGTTGACACCTGAATTAAAATGTTGTTATAGCTCTGTGTGAAAATGATATTATGCGGAACCCTATACCGTGGCGAAGATAAATATGTCAGCTAAATATTGAATGTGGTTTCATTCATTTTTATCATCGTTTTCTAATTTAATCACATTTTAAACCATCAGTACGTATTGCTGTCCCAAGCAGGGACAGAACACATGTCTCGATATTAAAAATTGCATTACTCCCAGCACACAGCGGATATTATCGATCTGTCTAATGCGTTGGAAACATAACTGTTAAACCTAAATATTATCCAACTGTAGCGTCGCCTAATTATGCCCCCAACTGGGAGTAAAATGTGTTACGAAACGGACTTCCAGTTCAGAAACTGGATTTCCAGCAGTGAACACTTAAAATGAAATGACCATAACTTGCAAACCTGAAACCCGATTGACGCGAAACCAATTTTGATGGAAAGATAATTAAACATACTGCTTACCCATTTTATATTGTTTTAATTAATTCTACATGTGTGACTTACAATACATTTTACAAGTGGTATGATACTGACTGCTATATTTTATCCGTATTATAATTAATTGCATTCTCATCATATCATATAGCGGGTATATTTTCATTTGAATAGTGGTCATAAAACATTAATAACCTAGTGACCGTGTTACATTACCCAGTGATAAATATTAGTGATTGGATTGTGGCAAGTACGTTAGTGTATAAACGTGATTGAATAGTGAAAGTGATACGTACTTGTACACAATCAGCGGAACCAGTTAATTATTGCATTGTCGACGCCTATGGGGCATATGTAAGTGTAACTATAACCGGCATGGGACGGTTATGTAAGCACTTATATTAGTTTCATAGGTAAGACGTCAAACACTGTCCATTTATCTTGGATACCAATCGAGACATGCTTGATGGAGATCATGTCTCCAGTTCTCGCGTAGACTTGTCATGGACCGACTAGTATTTGGGTTTATGGTCGGTATTTGATGTAAACCATGGGTGTGGGGTAGTTTGAGTGTGAGTTCGATCAACGGAATCTTGGGAGTCCCACTGCCGGCATATACAGCGATTTTAGGGGTTATATGGGTGATATTACTGATTATTAGCGAGCGTGATTCGGGCCCGTGTTCCCTTGCCCCTGGGGCCTACCCTTAGGTTGGGGATAGTCCTGCGATGGTTGACGCTCACACTTGGACTGCCGATAGATTTAGTGACCTGGATCGAGACTCAGAGACTGGTAGGTTTAGTGACATGGACATTGCATTGATTACTGATTCGATATACCTGCTTTATTGTTTAGATGTACCGGTTACTTCATGCTCATGTCATCACTCCATGTTTACTGTTTCATGTTCATCATTATTGCGCGTGTTTACATATGTATTTATATATATTGCTATTGTGTCGCTCTGACGACCTGAGTATGCATGCTCAGAGTGAGAAATGGACTTAGCTTGGATCAGGATCTATCGTACCTCGAGAATATTGCGGACATCTAGATCGGCGACGCCAGCGCTATCTTTCCCTTGATCTTTATCTGGTATATCTTTTATCTGTTTTGATAGAATTAGTGACTGCATTTTTCTTTATATGTGCATTGATTACTGATTACCACATAATGCTAGAAGCCGAAGTGTGACTACGGCAGGATATTTCCTTGACCGTAGGAGCATGACTGACCTTGTCACCCCTCATATTCCATATTTTGGGAAGCGGGGCGTGACAGATTATCAGTTAGGTTATTATTATTATCGGTTATTAATCAATTTATTTGGAGTTGTATAAACTAAGATGATTTTTCTCATAATAAAGACAATCGAATTTATTGCTTTCTTATCATAGTATCAGAGCCTATGGCTCGATCCAAAATTTATCTTCATTTATGTTTTGGGGTTATTAATCCAAAATAAATAAAGTTGCGTCAATAATATCTAATTCAGAAACGAGTTCTCTTAGTTTGATCATAAGCAATTGTCTCAATCAATATCAAATCCAAACAGCTATTATTTTTTTATGACGTCTTCTAGTCTTTTTTTCGTCCAAGCAACTATTCTTTACTTATGACGTATTCTAGCAATATGATCTTCTTCATTTAGCATTTCCAGCGAAAGAGACTGCAAGTTATTCGGTTCGTCTTGCAATCCGCAAAAAAACCCAAAGGGTATTATTCCGTCATGCTTGATACTTTAGATCTATTGTTCTTCTCCGTCGTTCTATAAGTTGCATATTTTGATTCAAAATATTATCCAAACTAGTTATCCACGTTTAAGGAAATCTGTTAGATTATGAGTTATTTTAATATAGCTGTATTAGATATTATGGTTATCATAATCAAATAAGTTCTGATTTATATTATTGAGATTATGATTAGTGTGTAAAATTGTTAGTTATCAGTTATCAGTTAGCTATGATATGAGATGTCACTATTACATACAAATCACTATTAGAGATCGTATGGAACGGTCTCCAAAAATAAACGGACGCTGATTGGGTGGTCGCTGATACATATATTAGCAGCCGTTCATGAACGGTCGCTAATAAGAATGGCCGTTAATATATGTATCAGGGACCGTTTGCTCCGGTCACTAAGAAGGAGACATGTGGACATCTCAGCGAATTTAACCGTTTTCTAATATCAGCGAATGGTCAATAATAATGTATTAGCGACCGTTCCTGTTGCTAATACGGTCGCTAATACCTATTTTTCCTGAAAAAAATTAAAGAAAAATACTATATTGAATACAATAATACAAAAAATCACAAAATATTACGCTACAATAGCGTTTCACATATAAATTAATATATATACACAATTCACAATATATCCAACAAGACCAACAACAAATACGAACATATACGTATGGAAACCAACATATAAACACCATCCATGATATATCCACCAATATCCACAACTCAATCAAACACTATGATCTAAATTCTTAATAAACAAGCATACATAAACTAAATTGTTTTGAATACGAACAACACAATACATGTGATATATATATATATATATATATATATTGCGTGTGATATATATATATATATATATATATATATATATGAAAAAATCTCCAAATCACACGCAATCGGAGCCCACTCAACCCTGTGAATCGAAACAAATAAATAAATATATGAACTCAAATCAAAATATTCAAAACAATGTTAGCTATACTAACACATATATATGTGTACCTCACTAACTCCTACCACTTCCATCGTCAAAACATAATCCTTTCACCGTTAACTTATAAGAACTCTACGAATACACATCATGAATTTTAAATATCAAAATTCAACACAATTTAATTGTGTGCTCAAATTTCTGTAAATAATAACTACACGTACCTCACTACTCCCACCGCTACCATTGCCGTCAGAAGCTCGTCTTGAATAGCATCGATTCACATCGTCGAAATCCTCCTGTGAAAAAAATTTATCTAATAACCCTCCCTGTAGGGTCGGCTGATCAGGAATATACAGTTCCTATGGCGAAGGGTTAGGATAATAAGAATCTGTGGCGAAGGCGGGGATCGAGAGTAGTACCCTTCTTGTGTTTGCGAAGGTGAAGGATAAGAATTATACGATGTTCCCTATAATGGGAGAGGGTAATACGGTCGCTGCGTCGGAGGAGGGTAATATACCGGCTACGGCGGTAATGGACCATGTGCTAATCATGGTTGCAGAGCCGGAACATATTGTTGCAAGAATTGTTCCCACCGCGCCTCCATTTGAGCTCTCTAAGCCTTTTCATATTCTCCACTCTTCTTATATGCTTCATCCCTCCTCCTGAGCTGCTCCTCTTGCTCATTGATCCGTTGTGCCTCAGCCGATTATTGGTTGGAGCGAGCGGTCGACGAACTTGAAGTAATTCTTCTAAAACCAGACCGCGAAAAACTAACGGGACCACTGTATAAGGGAATATGACCGTGTCCCCTCGACTGAGGGAAAAATTGCTCTATAATAGATAACTCGGCATCCATAGAAGAGGATCGTCGGCCGTATGCTGGAAAATCGTTGATTGTCCAAAAAACAGCCACTCGCATTCTAAACTTCTCATCGGCGTATGCATCATATGTCTCTACTCCATGTTCTCATAGTTCTATCTGCTCTTCAATTAAAGGTTCCATATAGACGTCGATGTTTTGGCCAGGTGAATATTTTTCAGGAATTAATAAGGAAAAAATCATATATGGTTGCTTCATACACATTCAGGGAGGCGGATTGTAAGGCATAAGCAATACCGGCCACATGGAACAACTAGAGCTCATGAGTCCGTAAGGCATGAAACCATCGATTGCCAAAACTAGACGTACATTTCTCGGCTCATCCCCAAAATGATCAACACTGTCTAATTGCTTTCATGCTTCTGCATCAGTCGAATGTCTCAGCTTCCCTTTTTTGATCCGACGATCGGAATGTCATCGCATGCTCTTCGTCATGTCCTCTGAAATATATAAATTTTGTAATCTCTTAACCAGGGGGAAATAATGAAAAAGTTTGGATGAAGTTTTCTTACTCTTTTTGCTAACATCAGACGTTTATGCGTTTGAATTTTGTCTAATATTTTTCCACATAGAAAACTTACAAGTGAAACACTCATCGAGAGACGCATAATCCTTGTGATACAGCACACAGTCGTTGGGACATGCATCGATCTTCTCATACGGGAAACCAAATGTCTTAACAATCTTTTTTGTCTGGTAATGATTCTCTGGAATGCTTTCCTTTCCTTTTGGAATTACCTTGCGCAGGAGATCAAGAAGCGCGTCAAGGTGCTCGTTATCCATCCCGCTAATCATCTTCAGATGGAGGACCCTTATTACAAATGATAGCCTACCAAATTCCGTACATCCCTCGTACGGATCTAGTTCGTTTTTCTCCAAAAGATTCTACAATTCTTCTAATTCACCGGTACTTTCAGACGGTTCAATATTATTCATTTTCTCTCCAGCAAATAAATCTGTTGGGGTCAAAAATTACATCCCGGTTGACCAAGTCAAAGTCAAAGTCAACCCCAAACCAGGTGGGCCCAAGCCCAGGCCAAGTGGGCCCATGCCCAAGTCGAGCCCCGTGTCCATCCTCCTCCATGCCAAAATGAAAATTATGTAATAAATAATTTTGATGTAATTTTTATGCATGAATGTAAGAAAAATGGCCATAAAGTCAAACTTTTGTAAAGCCCATGGCTCAAGTGCAAAAGAAATGAGCACATGAGGCATGGGATGGGCAAAATGCCATTTTGTAAAGCCTAAGGGGCTATATATAAATTTGTAAGTCTATAAAAGGCAACATGATGATGAAATGAAAGAAGAATTCATTCCCCCAAAAAGTTAGGGTGTTTATGCCTCCTTCCCCTTCCTTAAGGTTCTAAAACCTTCTCCTTTTTTTTTGAATTAAATCAAGAGTTTAACTTATCCTTTTCCAAAATTAAACAGTTTTTTTCACCATCAAACCCTTGAAGGGGAACTCAGATCTTCTATCATATCTCAAAAAGGAAATTTTTTTAAATCCCCCCTTTCTCCAAGATCTGGCTAACCGAGAGGAAGAAGAAGGAGTCCCATCTCCAAAAATCCCATCTTGGGAAGATCCAGGGTCAAAAGGGAGGAAAAGGGGGCCCCTCTTTGATCATTTCCAAAGATTTCTAGGAGTTTAACTCCATTCAAGATCTGTTGGAGTTTAACTCCGTAAATTAATCTCCTTTTAGGAGTTTAACTCCAGAAGTCAAATCAGGAGCACAGCTCCCAGTGCAGGAACCAAGTCGCCTCTTCTGTGGGCGTCCAGCGCCCACGCGCCAGGCACGTAAGGGGCTGGCGCTCAGCGCCCACACGCCCGGCACGTAAGACGCTTGCGCCCAGCGCCCACACGCCCGGCACGTGAGACGCTTGTGCCCAGCCCCATGCACGCGTATTTAAGATGCTTCCCCCTTCATTTTATATGCACTCCACACTAAATTTACCTCCCCCGCCAGAAAATTTTTTCTAACGGGGCGTTGCCCCGCTCCCCACAAGGGGGCTGCTAGCCCCCTTGACCCCCAGCTCGCTATCCGGATAACAGGACCCTCATAAACTCTGCGGGGCCCCCGATATATCCAAAACCCTTCAAGTAACACATACGCACACTGCATATTGAGTTCCCATGACTAGTTGACCCGTCAATCGGAGGTTCTCTCGCTTCAAAGGCGAGGGGTAATTAACGGCAGCTTAGTCCGCGGCTGCCGGAGATTCGGATCCCCACAATTAATAAACCCCTCCTACCCTAGGCAGGGGGAATCTGTAGTACGCCTGACAAGCGACGCGTATTCCCATCTCAATAGTGTGACGAAAAACACCCTACAGATTCTGGCACGCCCGGTGGGACCTTTCTCTCCTCCCATATCTCGGGTCAAGTGTTCATGCGAACTCATTTAACATATATACCAACGTTTGTACTAAAATAATGCTCTTTCATGCAGGATTTTAAGCGATCAAGCCTCAACAATGTCTCCAAGGACCAGCTCAGCTCTCAACACAGCTCCCATCTCCTACACGATGAAGATGGACGCCAGGACGGTCCTTCCGGCCAGTCTCAGGCAGCAGTGGGAGGAGCCGCCGCTACCATTTGGCTCTATTCTATTTGTACCAGCTAACGCCATCCCAGCTCATAAAGCTTCGGTAACATACAGACCGGTCTCGAAAGGAAGGAGGCCAAATGTGGTGATCCCGAGGGCACCACTATCCAAACACAAGTCATTGTTTGAACGACTTTACTTAACCCCAGCTGGGGGCAAGGCCATCAACACCAACATAGCAACAAGGCATCTCGGGCAAGCCCCAGCGGTGCCCCTGACAACTGCTCGATCGAGTATCTTCTCTAAGCTCCCCGTCAGTTGACTCACGATGGCTTCCTGGATGACAGATGCCCGTCAAGCCCTCAAAATCGAGAAGCTAAGGCAAAAAAGGCTCAGATATAGAGCCAACAAAAGGGCTAGGGCTCATGCTAGGCTAAACTTCATGAGGTTCCAAGAACAGGGTTACCCTGCCAAAGATAAAGAGACGGCTGGATATATGGTCCACACTCTCTATATGGTGGGCACGCGCAGCAAGAGCAAGGATGAGGCCACCACATCTCAAATCCAATCTGGTGTGAATGTGGCTGCCACTTCTTAAGACCAGCCTCCTCTGGAAGGTAATGAAAACCCTTCCAGTGAGGCTGATAAGCAGAGAGATCTCTCGGTTCATGAGGAGTCAGGCTCAGAAAGCGAAGATGTGCCAATCTTCCGTCCCAAGAACGCAGAGCGGCAACTTCTCCAAAAGCTCCGAAAATAGCTCAGAAGTAAAGACAAGGAGATGGCCAAACTTTACTCCAAGATTGACAACTTGACAAATGTCGTCTCACAACTCACGGCCCGACTTGTCTCTCAACCGCCCAATCAAGCGCAGGGCTCTGCTCATGAACCGGGAAACGGTGTCCCGATACAGCCGATGCCTATTCCCTCAAATCTAAAGGTGGGCGGACCGCATGAAAGTCAGTCACATCCTATCTCAGGAAATGTCTTGGCTACCGATGACAGTAGCCCGCTAACTCAAGATCAAATCATGGATTTGGTTGCCAACAAAGTCAAAACATTGGTAGCCGAAGCCGAAGCACAAAAAGATATCAGCATTTGTGGAAGACTATATCATGCTCGGTATGATCTGGTAGAATTTCCTAGCGGCTATGTCATCCCCAAATTCAGAAGATTTGATGGGACGGGAAATGCGAATCAGCACATCGCCCACTTTAAAGCCTTATGCGGGAATACTGGGGGCAACGATGCGTTTCTCCTCCGCCAGTTCGTTAATAGCTTAACCGATGTCACTTTCGACTGGTACGCGAGCATACCGAATGACTCCGTTATTACTTTCGTCCAAATGGAATCTCTGTTCCGACAAAGGTTCATGAGTGTCAGCGATAAGATCACAATTACCGACCTTGTAAGGACCAAGCCAAAGAACAACGAAAGCAGCACGGATTTTATAACCCGATGGCGCAATCTCTCCGTCAAATATGAACCGCCAATAGAGCAGGACCAATCTGTCAGCCTCCTCATCGGAAATCTCAACAATTGGATGGCCTTGTTTCTATGCACCGCGGGTCTCAAAACATTCCAAGAGCTGACCAGGAAAGTTCAGATGTTGGAGCGCTCAAAACTGGAGTCCTCCTCTGATTCCCAAAATAACAATAGGTTTTGGAGAAACCGAAAGGACGATAATCGCAAAGGCGGAAATTCCGACGATGCTGATAATTTTAACACTTTGGCTAACCGAAATAAGCGAGGGATGAGCGGATCTAATGCCAACCAGCCGCGAAAGCCAGTGTTCAGAGAAAGAGGAGAATCTCTACTGTGAGAGAGGCTGGATAAGGTCTATTCCTTCAGAAGGGTCAAAGTCCGTAAAATATTCAAAGACGCTCTAAGAAACGGTCTACAATTACGAGAATAAAAAAGACCGCAAGAAGCGAATATGACTGACGACCCCAAATATTGCCCCTATCACAGAGTGATAAGTCACGCCATTGAGGACTGTTTCGTCTTCAAAGATTGGGTCGAAAAGCAATACAAAGCAGGAGAGATAGAACTATCTAAAGGCGTGTTAACAAACAGTCAAGCTGCGACTTCCAATTTCATACAAATGGAGACCGAAGGCCTTTGGGAACCTGATTCTCTCAGACATCTGCCTTTCTCTAAAAAGAGCTGACCACCACGTCATTAAACTGGGAGCACACGACCCCTAAGTCGTTAAACTGGGAATGTTAAAAACAAAAAAAATGTGTGTAAATAAAAAAAATAATAATAAATAAAAGAAAAAAGAATAGCCGAAATGAAGGGGCAACTCGCAATAAAAATCAGCGAGTAAAATAAAGATGAAAAATAAAGCCGAAATGATGGGACAACCGCGAATAAATAGCCGAAATGATAGGGCAATCGCGAACTTCGCGATGAGAAAAAATGAAATGATAGAGCAATCGCGGTAGAAAAAAAAATGAATGATGAGTCGCTCTTGGTACCATATTCCAGTGCAGCGATGCAGACGCCAACCAAAATCCAAGTTCCCCAACGGTGAATGATAAGTCGCTCCTGGTACCATATTCCAGTGCAGCGATGCATACGCCAACCAAAATCCAAGTTCCCCAATGGCGAATGATGAGTCGCTCCTGGTACCATATTCCAGTGCAGCGATGCAGACGCTTTCTACCCTTTCTTGTGTCGTCTTGTATCGAAATAATAATGATTTTTTTCTTGTTCGTCAAAGATGCCTTTCCCGCGCAACTTAGGTGGAAGGCGAAGAAGTCCTCCTTCCGAGGGAGCCCGAGCCATCAGTGAGATACCATTCTGGAAGAGCTAGAATTCTAACCTTGTGTCAGGACCTACGGGCCAAGGGACAGTCTCAGGTAGATAGTTTCTATGGGGCGTAGGCCTCCCAAAAGGTAACGGAGGTGTGCGAAGGTTTCCTCGGGCCGGACGGAGATTGGCAGAAATTGAACTTAAAAAAAAAGAATTATTTTGATTCAACCCTCTCTTTCTCAACTCATCTACTTTCATCATTAATCATATAAGTTCCCCAACGGCGAATGATGAGTCACTCCTGATACCATATTCCAGTGCAGCGATGCAGACGCCAACCAAAATTAAAATTCCCAAAATTCTCCCAGCTCTACGGTTGGTCCCCGAATTGACTACCGTATACAATCCACGGGCTCAAATAATTCTCATCACACCTATGCCCCACCGAAATTACCAGTCACGCGGTCGGTCTCCGCCCTTGGAATTATGCTCCATTTGGGAAGACCCACTCATGTGTCCTCACGATGCGTGAGGAGAACAAAACTTACGGAATCCTCACGACTTGTAAGAAAACACCTTCGTGGGATCCTTACGACTCACAAAGGAAAAACACACTTGGGAGTCCCCACGACTCCTAAGGAGAAAATACACCTACGGGATCTTTTCGATTCGTTGGGAGAAAATACTTTTATAGGACCCTTACGGCTCATAAAATTGAAAAGCCTTAGGTGATAGGGGCCTAAACCTGCTCTTAAGCAATCGCTCCCCAACAAGCAAGGCAAATGATGAATTGCTCCTGGCACTTGTGCTTCAGTGTTAGCAACGCTGATGCCGACCCCTACCCCAAAATTCCAAACTTCCGATCCAATAGACTCTTAAGTCTTTAAAATGGGAACAGATGACCTCTAAGTCGTTAAACTAGGAACCGATGACCCCTAAGTCGTTAAACTGGGAACGAGGGAAATCTCCTCATGACAAATGATGATTCGCTCCCGGTACCATATTCCAGTGTAGCGATACTGCTGCCAAACCAAAACCAAAATTCCCAAATCCTCTCATGGAAAATGATGATTCGCTCCTGGTACCATGTTCCAGTGTAGCGATGCTGATGCCAAACCAAAACCAAAATCCCTAAATCCTCTCATGGAAGATGATGATTCGCTCCTGGAACCATGTTCCAGTATAGCGATGCTGATGTCAACCCAAATCATATCAAGTCAGCAAGATAACCAACAACCTCCCTGGAAGAATCAAGCTCCATCTCGGAAATAAGTCAAATCCCGACACCGTAGAAAGCGGAGCAAGTCAAACGCTAAAAGGGCAGTACCGACCGTCCACCTCGCTAAAAGGGTAGCACCGACCGTCCATGTTGTAAAAAGGGCAGCACCAAACGTCCAAGTCGCAAAAATAACAGCAACGACCTTCTCGTCAGAATTATGCTCCACCTTGGAATCAAGTCAACCAGACACTCCATGCCGGGGAAAGGTCGACCAGCAACACTCCGTGCCGGAGACACGTCAAGCATCGACCGTCCATGTCGTAAAAAGAGCAGTGCCAGCTTCCCCAAAGGCGGGAACCAAATCAAGTCGCCTCTATATGAAAGAAGATCAATCAATTTTATGCACACGACCCACATATGTGGTGTGCATTTATTGATGGGTGGCACTTTGTTGGGGTCAAAAATTACACCCCGGTTGACCAAGTCAAAATCAAAGTCAACCCTAAGCCAGGTGGGCCCAAGCCCAGGCCAAGTAGGCCCATGCCCAAGTCGAGCCCCGCGGCCAGCCTCCCCCATGCGAAAACGAAAATTATGTAATAAATAATTTTGATGTAATTTTTATGCATGAATGGAAGAAATATGGGCATAAAACCAAATTTTTGTAAAGCCATGGCTCATGTGCAAAAGAAATAAGCACATGAGGCATGTAATGGGCAAAATGTGTAGGGTTCTCAGGCACAACCACAAGGTTTCACAAGGCATCTTCTTAGGCACAACCACAAGGTTTCACAAGGCATCAAACATGCTATATTTAAAAAATTTGTGTGCCAAACAACCCTAACCAAAGATCTAACTAGAGTTTTAGGAGCTAAACTAGAAAGTAAATCTTTACTTCTAAGTGATAACGGAATACAACCTTTGTAGACCGGTCCTTCACTTCAATGGCTCCTAGTAGTGGTCCCTTAGCTGCGATCATGGAACTCCCGGACTCTTGCATGGCTTCTCAAGGTGAAAGGAACGATCTTGCTTGAAGTCTTCGAGGCCGAAGATGATCTACGTCGAGGAGACACCAATACAAGCTACTACTTCACTAATGAGAGATTAGTGAAGCTAACACCCTATACTAAAGTGCTAATCTAGTAGAGCATGATGAAGTAGGAAGTGGGCTCACTTTAGTTTTATTTTTCTCACAATATTTTCTCACTTCTGAAAAAGCTAGCAAGGTTTTTTTTCTCAAGGATGAAGAAGATGAAGCAAAGAGATGAGAATGAACTAATGAGGTGAGAGAATCAATCATGGGTGAGTTTGTATCATATAGCTAACTCATGTAGAGACATAACCATGGCTAAATTATAATGGTTAGGTTAATAAATATCTTAAGTAAAACAAAATGAGTGGACTAAGTCAATACATCCACAAGATTTTACAAGCTTCACACATGTGACTAATTATCCACTAATTTGGATTTACTTTAAATATCTAAACCCCACATTATAATTAATATGGTGTAAGTCTCATACACCCATGTAGTGTCTATCAACAACTATGACAAAAAAGAAAACACAATTAATATATATCACATATATATTAAGTGTGCACATGTGAGAAAATAAATGCTTAAGTGAGCTAATAGTAGTTAATGTAAACTAGTATATCAAATAGACAATTATACACTAAATTATCAAATCAACGCTTGATTTAATAATCCGGTTATATCACATATAACCGATTAATATCATATGTACCATCTTATCGAATCAACACTTAACTCGATAACCCGGCTATAACACATATAACCGACCGATACAAATATCGCGAGAATAGAATACGGCATCACATACTCGTATTATTCTCGACCGATACAAATATCGCGAGAATAGAATACGGCATCACATACTCGTATTATTCTCGGTCCCGCACATATTACATATGTGCTCCTACTTCGTTTTGCCTGAGCCAGTAAAACCTCTATGTAGGACTCTAAAGACTCGTCAATACGCCGGCAGTAGGTGATGATCACATCAAACACCCATAAGCCGTCAGCGGTACTAGCTGGACGTAACGACTACCCGGGTACTGAGCGATCAGAAGATCAACAAGTAAGCCCGCTCTAGCTTCTGTTAAGCCTGTCAGTAACACTACCGTACAGTTCCGTCTTTTCGTCTAAGATATCGCATATCAAGTCTAGGGATGGTAAACGTCAGACCCCAATAACTCGATAAGTCATGCCGATATGAGGCTCATAATGGGTCGAGAAATTACTGATAACACTTACCAGCAAATCTCTAAATCAGCCATGGGAAGGGACTTCCTGTTATGGCCAATTGAGCACAGCACGACATCTACCCCCAATACCGAGAGAGACGAAATTCCCTCTTATCGCTCATTGCCTCTATGTGACTCGGGACTGTACCTAAAAACCACCGTTTTGCACGTCCTCTTGAACGTGGTAAGGTGGAAATCAAAGCACAGTGGGAATCACTCAAGACTCTATGACGATCTCGGGTCTACAGACTAACCTATACCAGTGTCACCAGAGAACTGCTATCTGACGTCAGGTATAATACCTTCTAGGATTTCTCGGCGAGTCCGTCCAATGTACACAGTCTCCACTAAGCACCCGTATACCATCTCTGATGTCAAACACCAATGGATATGGGATCATCCATCGCCCATCACATAGGTCGAGAAGCGTATACGCTAGTCTACTCTGGTATATCGATGCCCCGTCTCGATACACCCACGAATAGGAACATTAAATGATGAACTTATGGACTACCACGGCCCCACTAGTATGATCTGCATCATAATCCTGGTAGTCAAGTACACATCCTAATGGCTTTACCAACATGTAATCATGAGACAGTATCAAGAGACAAGTATACATGTTAAGATAAAGAGCAAACAGATAGCATACTATCATGTCGAGCAAGAAAATCCTCTCTATATATGTCCAAGCATACACTACAATATACATCATATGTACAACAATGGTCTCTAGGGCATACATACAACTAACAATCTCCCACTTGCACTAGGGCCAGTGTTTATATCAGAATTTTGCATTATTATATTCCTCATTCTTAATCATATTGCAAATAAATAGCTGCTTTTGATCCATGTCTGCTAAATAGTTGCAGGTTACATGTTCTCAAAACAATACAGTGAAATTCATGAAAAGACATACAAAAGTGAGACTACGACCAACAAAAGATGAATCCGTATGATGTCGCCTAACAGTTCAAGGAACAAATGAAGATCAGTAAACAGTTCCATGCACAAGACAGTTCAAGGGCAGCACAAGATACAAGACTTCAAAGCGAAGCTAACGGTAAAAGTCCACAACATTCTGCACTGTGGAAATCTGGAAGAAAATAGAAGATATTATGAGAAACCAAGTGAAGAAACCAGAATTAAAATGCAACATGAAGCGGCCCTAAAGAAATGAGCCCAATAGCCCATCAAACGGCCGCGAAATCGCGGCCAAACAATGCTTCTGGCCGCGGATCCGCGGCTGTGCAGAGCACGTGTCGGTGCGTGTCGGTGGGAGTCGGTGCATTGACCAGGTTTTCTTAGGGTAGTCTTGTAATTTCAGATGTGGATCAGATGTAAACCCTAAGGGTTCTCCTATCTATAAATAGGAAAGCCTACAGCCTCTTTTGGGTGCCTCTTTTGAGATGCCTTTTTTTTATTTTGTAGTTTAAAATTTTCATTCCATTGTAATCATCAAGAGGTCATCAATAAAGATATTTTTATTTTTGCATTCTTTTTGTTATCTGAATTTAACTCGTGCAATTTTTTATCTGTCTTTTATTATCTACAAATTAGATAGTCTTTTAAAATGAAAATTATAAAAATGATTTTTTTGTCATCTTCTTAATGAGTGAGTAATTCCTCACTTGTTAGGATTAGGAGAGGGAAGATTTGAGAGAAGGAAATCTCTCTCTCCTTTCTTTGCCCATATAATTTTTAATTAGGACTCTATTTAATTCAACCACACTCCGCTCACTACGGCACCCTATCCTACGAGATAGCAGTGATTCCCTAATTAGACCGGTTGTGGTTGATTTATATAGAGATTAGGGCTAAGAGTTAAGAAAGGACGGACAAGGACCAAAGGGAAGAAACGAAGTTTCTTCCTAATCGTGCTAATCCCCTTTATTGACTATTATCCTAACACCTAAATTCCTAACTAGGACAAAGAAAGCAGTGAGTAGAATTCTTTTTCCAACCCAACCTAATCCTAACCCTAGCAAGCTTTTTATCAACTTTTATCTCATTCTTAGATCTTAAAATAAAACCCAAAATCTTTTGGATTTAACTCGTTAAATTATAAAGAAAAGGAATCCATCTCCCTGTGGACCGACCCGTACTCAACCGGCTAGCTACCAAGCGACAACGTTATTGATTGCGGTTAATTCTTTGATTTCAAAACGCATACGCAAAATATCCACCAATCAAATAGCGCCGTTGCCGGGGAGATGGCAGTCTATTTCTTTGTGTAATTTCGGGTTAAAAAAATAAAAAAATTTAAAAATTATAAAAATTGAAAATTTTTAAAAAATAAAATAAAATAAAATAAAATAAAATAAAAATTCATCTTGTTCTTTTTGATAGGTATTGTATGAATTGCGCAGGAAAAGAAGATGTACTGATTTAGATCTGGAAAAAACCAGTGAACAAATCAACAAACAGAAGATCTGAACAGACAGAGGAGAATCACAACAGACAACAGAAAAATTTTGGAGATCCAAACCAATTTAACCACCGCGGAACCGCGGCAGATTCATGTGTTTGACCGCGGAACCGCGGTCAACTGTTGACGTCAGCACCCCAAAATTTTCTGTAAGTATTTTTGTCCCCTCTCCTACCCTGAGCTCCACTGAAAATTTTTCCTGCAGGGTTCTTTGCGCAAAATCTTTCTCCCTCTCCAATAAATTGTTTTTGTGCAGGATTCTTTGCGCTGCCAAATAAAAAATTTTGCAAGTGTTTTTGGTGTGTTAACTGCTTTGCATAATTAAAACGGACTTTTAAGGGGCTATAACACCAATTCAGATTGGGTGGGGATTTCATTACCCTTCCTGGGACCCCAAAAATTACAAAAAGCATATGCATCAACCCTCGAGTTAAATAAAAAATATTTAGACTCAGCCAATAAGGACCGTCGCGCTCATTAGGACAAAGGAAGGTTGTGGGCAATCGGTTGTTTATCTAAACCTGACTTTGTGGTGCCTAGGCTAGACAAGTAGGAAAGGTAATTTTAAAAGGCCCGTCTCACGGTGATTCGTGAGTGGATCCCTCCTTTCTTTACTTGTGCTTACCTGGCCACAATTGGCGGTGAAGAGGAGATTCGAGAGATATCTCACAACTTGCCCTTTGGAACAGTTAGGAGCAGTCAGTTGACTTAGGAGACCCTAACTCTAGGCTTGATTGTGCATGTATAAATTGTTATTATTTGAAATTGTGCCGTAGTTCCGTACAAATTTTTGCAAAACTCTTTCTAAAAAAACACTTTCAAAAGTTTCAAAACTCCAAAAACAAACAATTTTTTTAAATAAATAAAAATTTAAAAAAATAAAAAAAAATAAAAAATTCTTCACATTCTTCTCCTTTCTCACATCATGGGTACCCCACCTAGCAAAACTCTTGCCGAACTTTGGTACCCTCAACCAGACATTACTTCCTACGCGCATTGTTTAGGTCGAATTTCGGACGACCCCTCCATACCCAAAATTTCTTTGAAAGATCGAATAGACGCGTCTAGGAGAAACAGTTGGACTCCGCAATCCACTTTGTATCAACCGTTTCAACCTTCACCACCTTCTAACGTTGATACCCCTTTTGAGAGTCCGGTGGTAACTCCGAAACCCATGTCTATTGCTAAACATATTGAACAATCTCGTAGCCGATCTTTCACTACTTTCAACACTTCCAGTTTTTGGGATCAACAATTACATTCACCTTTTTATCCAAATGTTGATCCTAATACTGTCCAACCATTCAATTCCTATCCATCTTACCCAACTGTTGCACCTTCCCTAGACATTGCTTCTACACAGCCATTTAGGAGTTTCCAGAATCCAAACAATTTTGAATGTTTTACTGAAACCCCGTCACAACCCATGTCTAGTCTGGAACAGTCGTTGGAAGCTTATATAGTAGTGACAAACCAACAGATGAGGGATTTAAATGCGTGCATGGCCGCCCTATTACAACCTAGTGACCCGATAGTTAGTTTCCAACTAGCTCCAAAAATTACAATGCATGATGAGGCGGTTGGACAGATCGAGAATTTGAGTGGAGAGAGTGAGCTATACACCCTTCCAAATCAAACCTACCCATCCCCAATTGAATCCCACAACTCCGGTTTTGAATGTCTATCAAGTGTCCCAAATGATTCATCAGTTAAAGATAAAACGTGTAATGAGTTGTGCGACTTTGTAGTGTTTGATTTACCTGATTGTGAAGAGCCCTTTTCGAGTGAAACCACCACTAATCCTTTTGACCTCTACACCTCCACTCTAAAACCTGAATTGATTGATATCCATGCTTTTGATGAGGTGTCTGAGAAAATTAATTTTCACTTGATCGAGGATATTGACGCCGGGAATATTTTGGATGATGAACCCGTAGATTTGACTGAATTTTTCTCTCCAATTCATCATCCCGAGTCATTAAATGCTTCTCACGAACTTTATATGCGTCTTGATTTTGATGATATTTGCATGGATGGGATAACTTTTGAAGAGAATTATGAGAATAGTATTGAGGATGAACCGGTTTTTTTTGATGAGTTGGATTTTCCAATCCATCATGTCCCTTCCACTGATTGTGTACACCCTCCTGAATCTTTAACCGATACCCTTCCTCACTCACTTCCCTCCATCCTCGTTCCGACCTTGCAAGAAACCGTTACACTTTCATTTTCAATGTCTGGTTTACCAAGTTCAACGTACCCATGTTTTCTCACGAATCTTGAGGGATTTAACCTCATTTCTCAGTGGGTTGATAGATTAGCACAATCGCTTTTTATACATCGGTCATTACAAATTGTGCTAATTTATACACTCCATCTTCCCCCTCAAGTTCGTAATCCACTTCTTTCTCCCACTTTCTCTGATTCTTCTTCTAATCTTCCTTTAATGATACCGAGTGTTAATGAATCACAATCCGATATTTTGAGTTCGATAATTCTAGAAAAACAACTTGATTTAGACTCTTTTGAGAATAAGGTAGATGAGCCTTACGAGTATCCTAGCTCCATAATTTTTGAAAAATCAAGTGTGTTGAATTCTGGCGCGACACTTATTGACATTAAAACGTTCAATCGGACCTTCGATGAAAGTTTCGAAGATATTTTCGCTGACGAACTCGCATTCTTAAACGACACGGATTTTGTGATTAATCAACCTCCACCCGAAGAAGTCGAACCACCACCACCATTTCTTTTTCCCTTCCGCCATTCTTCTCCTCCACCGAGACCGTATACTGCTTCTATCTCCATACGGTCTCGTGTGTTTCTTATTTCTTTTCTCTACGCTCCATTCTTTCACCAACCACACCATTATAACGATAAATTTTTTGAATGGTTGGTGCTAACCTTTGGCCTGTGTAAGGCCTTGTATAGCTTGATACTGTGTTTTTCTCCCCCCTAACTCTGAACTTTAACAGTGGAAACATTGTTTCATTTAAGTTTGGGGGGACCTTTTTGTGTATATCTATTTTGTTTTCTTTTTCTGATAATAAAAAAAATAATAAAAAAAAAATAAACAGGGGAGTGCCGACAATTTTGACCCTCTTGGTGTAGCCTGATAGTGAGAACACTGTCAAGCTTAAGTTTGGGGGTGTGCTCAGTAAGCTTTCTTCCTTCGCATTCATATGTATATTTTTGCATTTGCATACTTATTTTAAGACCCATAAAAATTGAAATTTTTTTAAAAATTATAAAAATCGAAAAGTTCAATTTTGGCCATATTTGACTTAAGTTCAACATGACGGTTGAATAGTTAGGAAAAACTAGATCCTAAACTTAGTAAATCAAAAACCCTAAAAATAACCTTTCTTAAAGTTTAACTATAGAAAATATATGTCATTGCAGTTTATTTAGAAATAGGCAAATTTTGAGTTCAGTTCTTGGGCTAAGTCAAAATAAGGGGAAAATATTGAAATTTTTATTTGAAGTGTAACTCTGAAAAATAAATTCTGAAACTTTAGTCTAAATCCTGAAAATATATACCCTACTACATGCACTAACACACATCTTGAAACTTGGAATAGTAGAGGATACCTTGAAGTGCTCTTGTCTAAAATCCTTAGTATGAAAAAAAATTTGAATAAAAGTATAAGTGTGAATAAAGAGATATAAAAAAATGAACACTAGTTTTGTAATTACTTAAGGCTGCGTAAAAAAAAATTATAGCGAGGGTGTTTTATCACCTAGTGCCTTAGACCAACTGGTTTGGGAGTCACTGCTGAGCCTTAGGTATTACAAAACGAGGAATTACGCCTAAATGCGCGAACACATTTTGTAATCGGTCGTTAGTGCCTCATGAAGTATTAACGGTCGCATGAAGGATGTGTGAGCAATTTCATCTAAAATTCACTAACTAAAAGTACTTTGGACGATGGACAAGAGTATAATAACTTGAATTGAATTTCCAAGTGTAGGGGTGATACATACACACACGTAGGGGTATATGATTGGGGTTTGGATGAGAGATAGGAATGAAAGATAGGGCTTATATCTTCAGTAGAGATGATAAAAATTCCTAAGTTGAGATTGAATCTTAGAAGGAAAACTCAAAAGATGCTGAAAGCTAAATAAATTTGCAGAACATATATGATCTTAAGCTAAATGATAAGTGAGTGTGAAAAATACGGGTTGTTGATTTCTAAGTTGAAGATAATAGAATTTCTTGCAAGAACATCGAATTGAAGAATGAAAGCCAATAGGCCAAATTGATTGGATTTTGTGGATAGTATCCGCTGAAAACCCTTAGAAGACAACACTCCTCCTACTAGGGATACCTAGAGGTTTAACGGCTTGTTGCACTAGTCAGTGCAATCGCGATTCCCTGCGAAAGTGAGGTTATGTTTTTTCGAGAATAAAAATAGTTTTGCTCGGGACGAGCAAAAGATAAGTTTGGGGGTATTTGTTCATATCAGAATTTTTCATTATTATATTCCCCATTCTTAATCATATTGCAAATAAATAGGTGTGTTTCCTGATTTAAAATCGGAAAAGCTTCTGTGAAAAGCTTCAGAAGAGGGTCACGTGCTTACACGTGACTAGCGGTCACGTGTTGGCACGCGACGCCTAAAATAACGTCATCAAGGCAGGTTCAGTTTCCTGACTACGTGGAAGAAAAGGGGCTTCAGGAAGAGTCACGTGCTCCCACGTGACCAGGGTCGCGTGGCGACACGTGATATTTAAATGCAAGCGTCAAAGGCACACCGGTTAACTGATCAAGTCAAGGAAAAGGCTTCAGAAGAAGTCACGTGCTCCCACGTGACCAGAGTCACGTGTTGGCACGCGACGTTCAAGGCAGCAGACTCGTTCTCCAGAAAGAGGCGCCAGACAGGGGTCACGTGCTCACACGTGACCAGGGGTCACGTGGTAGCACGTGACGTTCAAGCAACAATCAGAAGACAGAGCGCAAAGGAAAGAAGAAGGCTTATTCCGAAGGGGGTCACGTGCTCACATGTGACCATGGGTCACGTGGGCACACGTGACCGGCTTTCAAAGCCCATTTCGTCAACAGAATTAAATTCTGAAAGAAATTCAAATCTTTCCAAAGGAAAGCGGCTATTTGGAACCAATCAAATTAAAGATTCAGAGGTGATCTATCTATGGGAAAATCCCGGGTTTGGAAAGATTTCCCCCTTAAATCTAACCAAAATAACAAGGGAGAATCTCTGGATTTAAAATCCAATGGTGAATAAAATTCACCTAATAATCCAAAGGTCCAGAACGAATGAAGGATGCAAATCAAATCTCTCAATGAAGATTCGTCACAAAACTAATTTATTCGGCTGCTTCTCCTATAAATAGGAGCGAAGAGATACAAAAAAAAAAGATATATACATGCGCAGAGAAGAAAAGAAAGAAAAGAGGAGGAGAGCTTTGATACTTTGAAAAGACTCGGATCTTCTGCAAAAACCCTAGGTAAGAAAGGAAAGGCCTTTTGAAAGAAGGAGAATTTAATTCTCAACAGAGTTTAACTCTGATACATAAAACAGAAAAGCATATTTCTTCTCTCTTTGATAGAGGATCTGCAAAGTGCACATCTCCCCTTAAGGTTGAGAATTTAATTCTCAATGGGTCGAGATCCTGCCATGCAGATCCAAAACATAGAGAAGGAATACAAGCATGAGAATTTAACTCTCATAGAACTATAGGAATTTAATTCCTTTAAAATAAAATTAGGGCTCGACCCTGTATCATGGGAATTTAATTCCTTCAAAACAAAAGAAACAGGGTTGAACCCTAATTAAGAACATAGTTCTGTGGAAACAGCGGGAATTTAATTCCTTTAATCATAATTCCCTGAAATGGGAGTTTAATTCCTTAAAAGTTTTTGTTAGGGTTTAACCCTATTTGGATCTTCACATACATGAGGAATTTAATTCCCACAGAAAATTCAGAGTTAAACTCTATTCCAGAATACAAGTCTTCGAAAGGAAGTAGGAATTTAATTCCTCGGAAATTTGCAGCTCGAGGGATGTAATTCCTGAAAAAGATTAACAGATCCTCTAAAAACATACAGAGAGGCAGGGTCACGTGTCACCACGTGACCCCCCAAAAAAGAGCTACAGAAAGCCCTTTGAGGCAGTACCCCACGTGACCCACGTGACTCTTGACAGAAGCTTTAACATATAAGCATCTAAATGCCCTTCACGTGAGGGCACGTGAGGCGATAATCTCAGCAGAATAAATAAAGGGAGGGCGCTCTCACGTGTTGCCACGTGACCCCTCTTGCCTTAGTGTTTAACACTAAATTGGAACTCTTGAACACAGTATTGAAACACTGTTGGGCCTTAGCATTCAACACTGATTAAAAAAGCCTTATTTGCAGTGTTCAGCACTGAGCTGTTTTAGTGTTTAACACTAATTTGAAAAGCCTTGTTGCTGGTGTTTAACACCAATTATCTCTTAGTGTTAAACACTAACTCGTCAATCTTATTCCCAGTGTTCAACACTGATTGCTCTGAAGTGTTTAACACTAGTCTTTGGCCCAATTGGCTAAAGGGATAGAAGCAAAGCCTCTCCCTCAATGGACTCACAAGAAATCAATATTCCAGACATGATTGGACTTAGTCCAAGCTGGCCATAAGTCCTCAATTCGTAATTAACTGGGCCAATGGGCTCATAATATAATCAGTCTTGACCCTAAATTTGGCCAGGGACTACTCAAGCCACTCCGGTTCTAGGGTACATCTCTTCACTCCTTTGATACTTGGCATTGTAATCCCTCAATGTCTTCAAAGAGGTGACGGGTCCCGACGACCACCCATGATATGGACTGTGGGGTCCTTAAACCCATGTCTAATGCAAAATTCCTGGTCACGTGGAACGCGGATAACGTCACTCTTTGACCCCGCGGAAAACGTCCAGAGCGGAGCCTAGTCCTCGCCGAACACGGCAGTGAACCCGTGTGAAGCATCTAGTGCAAAATTCCTGGCTACGTGGAACGTGGATAACGTCACTCTTTGACCCCACGGAAAACGCCCAGAGCGGAGCCTGGTCCTCACCAAGCACGGCAGTGAACCCGTGTGAAGCATCCAGAGCACATACCGGACTGTGGAGTCCTTAAACCCATGGACTATGACGTCCTTAACCTTGACCGAGATGTCTTAAAACTAACAATGGACCGCAATGTCCTTAAACTACCCATGGACCGCAATGTCCTTAAACTACCCATGGACCGCAATGTCCTTAAACTAGAACAATAGAGCCCCGTATGCTCTTTTGTCGGATCTAAACGGTCCCGTTTAAGTTGATCTTAGCCTCAAAGATGGCTAACGAATCCTTAAAACCTTCAAGCAAACTGGACTACGAATCCCCCAAGTTAACTCTGGCTCGAGGGTACATCTCTGAACCCCTCTGACACCCGTCGTTGTAATCCTTCAACGTCGTCAGAGAGGTGACGGGTCCCGACGGCCACACACATACGATGGACCACTATGTCCCTAAAACTGGAATAATGGAGTCCAAAAGCTCCTTTGTCGGATCTAAACGATCCCGTTAAGTTGATCTTAGTCTCAAATCGGACTAACGTGTCCTTAACAAACGTTTGAGTTGATCTTAGCCTCAAGCATGGCTAACGTATCCTCAAACCAAACCCCCAAACCCAAATTTAAGATAACACGGATTTGGACTAGTCCACGCCCTACGGGCGACGACATAACTCAGTCTCCGTAAACGATCCACGGGCAACAAAACATAAAACAAAAACACACGACATGAAGTGACCATCTGGAGAAGGAGAAAGTTGTTACCGCGATGCGGTAGCGTAATTAACTGCAGGGGCTTGCGCCTGCAGGGAAGAGCGTCCCCACAATCAAAAACCCCTCAACGAGGGGGAATCTGACGAAGTCTGCTACATCGGTCGCATCCGCTTAAACCTTCGATACATGGTGCCATAAACCAACTTGGCATCTTCGGAGAGGTGGACGGATAGCACCAATTAGCATCTGCCCCAAATTTCAGGCGAGACGTCCCGTCTTGCACGTCCCGTCTTGCACGTCTTTCGGAGGGGAACAGATTCTGGCACGCCCGGTGGGACCTTTTCCTCTTTCCATTCCACACTTCGTGTGTCGTGATTCGCGAACCAATCGCGGTTCGCTAATGATTGCCCTTGGGTTTCAAGATACTAAGAATTGGCGTCTTGCCTATTGCAGAAAACAAAGGATCGATGGCTGCTACTTCCGCGAAGTCCTTCAACTGCTCAAACTGCAATTGCGACCAACGCTCTACCCCGCCAGGAGGTATAGCCTATGGACCCCAAGCTGCTTCGTTGTTCACAATGCCGGTGGACCAAGTGACTCAAGCCACTACCGGATTGTTCTTTGGGACTATACTCCCCCCATCAAGCTTCGTGGCGCCGGTGCCGACAAAGGAAGCTCTCAAGAGGTCGGTCTTTGATCGTCTTACCCCTGCCGCGGCTCCTCTCAACGAGTCGCCCAACGTCAACGCCTCGGTCTTCTCTAGATTGGGCCAGAAATCTTGCGAACTCATCACGGGGCCTACAATCTCAGAGAAGGCTGCTTCTAAGAAAGTGGCCGCTCTTACCCCCGAAATTGCCAAGGTGGCTTCCCCTGCCACAAAGTCGGTCTTTACAAGATTGATGGCTTCGGCTCCCGCTCCTACTGCCCAGAAGACATCGGTCTTTGACAGGCTAACACCAACAACAACCCCCCACCCACACAGGGGGCAAGACAAGACCATTCTTACCGCTGAACCAGCGCCGTCCGCTCGACGCGCTCGACGTCGTCATTGGCACCGAATAAGGAAGGCTGGGGGCAATTCCCCCTCCGGATTGACTCCACCAGCCCCGGTGGCAGAAGTTAATGCTGCTGTTCCAACTGGGAACAGCTTCGAAATGCTAAACAAGGTGCGAAGAAATTCTCCTACTGCAGTGCTGAAGAGGTCTCCTCCCCCATTAAAGAAGGTTGCGGAAATAGAACCAGAACAACCCCAATCTCCTCAACGGCTGTCTTCCAAAATCTATAAGGTTTGGCGACAGGCCCGAGACTCGATCATCGATCCAAACTCCTCCCGCCAGCACAAGAAGCTGAAAATCCAACCGGAAGCTGGTCATCAGGCTGAACCCCGAAAGGCTGTCGGGACGCCCACCTCAACGGCCCCCTCAACCTCCATGGCTCATAAAAGGAGGAGGCCAGAGAAGACCCCCCAACGTGCAACGACGGCTAAAAGCACTGAGCCCAAATGCCCTAAGTCTGGGGGCATGATGGTCCACACCGTATACATGGCCTCTGGAAAGGAGGAGAGCCGCACTTCTACAGGCCACCGACCACTTACCCGATCCGTGACGAAAGCCCAGGAGCAACAGCAAAAGCTCCAAGAAATGATGAATGCTATGGCCGCACTTACCGGGCCAAAAGAAAGCCCAGAAACGTCCTCAGACGCACGCCAGGAGGAGGAAACAGACGCTGAATTCCTTCGCCGGATACTGGAGAAAAAGGACAAAGAGGCTGCTGAACAAGCAGCCAACATACAACGTATGGGCCTTCTCTTCCAAGATATGATAGGAATGATGATCCAGCAAGACTTGCCCGCCGAAGATCCCCCAATCGTTCTTGAAGACGACCGAGGAGAAACATCGAATCCACTGCCGGCCCTCTCAACGGCCAAGGAGGAGGCAATCTCTAAGGCAGACTTGGCTGACTACATAGCCCAGCAAATCTGGGACCACCATGCGACTGAGGCAGCTGGTCAAGTCGTGAAGACGGGGCGGCCGTATCCAAGCTGGTACGACCAAATCAAATACCCACAAGGCTATACGATACCGAAATTCCATGTGTATAAGGGGACCGGCAATCCCCATCAACATGTCGCCCAGTTCCGGACCCTCTGCGGTAACACCGGCGGGGATGATAAACTGTTACTCCGTCAGTTCGTTGGCAGCTTATCAGAAACAGCGTTCGAATGGTATTCGGAACTCCCGAACGATTCCATCAAAACGTTCGCTGAAATGGAGTTGTTATTCACTCAGCGGTTCGCAAGTGCAAGCGAGCGCACTCCAATAACGGCATTGATTAACGCCAGGGTAAAACCAGGCGATACCTGGGTCCAGTATGCTATACGCTGGCGGAATTTGTGGTCGAGATGCGAGCAACGCATTGAGGAGGCACCCGCAGTGGGCATGTTCGTGGGTACCCTAGACCCCCACGCGACCATCTCGCAATTCATGATGTTCTTCAAGCCAACCACATTCCAGGCTTTAATCGACAAGTTGGCTCAGATGGACCAGATGGGTCATAGACCACCTCCCCCGAAGTCGGAACCGCGGAATGACAAGGGTAAAGGAAGGGCAACCTTTGTCGCGAATGCCCAACAGCAACCTAACGCCCCGAAACCGGCAGATCAATTGGAAGAAAGACGCCGGTACTATAATGAGAAGATGAAGCGTCCCTACTCGTTCCCACGAGACAAGACGAAACGATTATTTGAGCTGGCAATACGCAACAGACTTATAAACCTACCAGATCCAAGGCGACCGCCACAACCCACCGAGGTGAATAACCCTAACTATTGCCCTTACCATCAAACGGTAAGTCATCCGATTGAAGATTGCTTCGTCTTCAAAGGATGGATTGAAGATCAATACCTCCAGGGGAAGTTTGTACTATCCGAAAAGTGGAAGGTGAACCCACCACAACCGCATACTCCTAAGAAAGCAGATACACCGGGGGCAACCTGCTCCTTTATTGAAGAAGCTCCATGGGAGGTCGTACTATCAACTAAAACCAAAAGAATGCTGAGAGACCTTCATGCGTGCCCTGCGATCGAGTGGAAGGACCCTCTTGAACCTCAAATTATCGAAGGGATGTTGAAGCCCCGCCCAACTACGAAGACTCGTGATAAGGGCCCAAATACTCACGCCCAGCCGTCAAAAGCTTCGAAGAAAAAGAAGAAGAAATCCAGGAAGCCCGCGAAGCTTGGAGACGAGCGCACGAAATTGCAAAAGCAGATCGACGCGCTGGAAGAATACAATCAAAAGGCGCGAACCCCCGTCACACTGCAAGAGTTCCTCAACCACATCTTTCAAGAGGAAGATGATGAAGAGAGCTCATCGGATGAATCCGAAGAGTATGTGGCGAGTTGTAACGTAATCTCCCACTCGTTTACCGATGATGAGAAAACTCCTGACACTAAGAAGCTAGAGGCAGAACCTGAACCAGAGCGTGCGTGGCTGACAAATGAAATGATCAATGCCTTTCTAGACGAGATTCGGCTAAAGAGTAAAGCGGATCAGGAGCGTGAGATGGCAGCGTCAGGAAGAACCAAATGCAGGCGACTGAATGAAAGAGTTGAATTACCCCCGCCAGATCAAAAGGCGTCCGAAGTAGACAAAAAGATATTCAAGACGAGGAAAAGGTTTGCCAAAGCCATGTCAATGGGGATGAAGCTACCACCCTCGGAAGGGAATACACACGATGGGACGGAGAGGCACCCTAATTATTGCGCATACCATCGGAAAATCTCACACCCCACAGAGGAGTGCGACGCCTTTAAGATATGGTGGCAAGGATATGTTGCTCGTCGGCAACATTTTAAGCGCATGAAACGCAAGAGCCGTCGGGAACGAAGAAGCACTGTCGACAGGCGCAACAGAACTACTGGCAGCTGTGACATGGTTAACGTCGGGGGGTCACAAGTTCTCACCTTTGGGAGCGACTCTGATGAAGAAATGACTCTGGGCCCTTTCTTTAAAGAATCCGTGTTAGGGAAAGAGGAGGAATCAGAGGCCTGCGAGAACATTCAGCTGCGCAATCGCACACTCCCAGAAAAGAATCTCGGGCCCGTGGGCAGAAAAGATAAGGGAAAGGAAAAGGTCATTGAAGATATCGCTTTAGATGACCAAGTCACGAAAGAACTAACTACCAGAGACCCTCCTAAGAAGAGTAAGGTGGACTATAACATCCTCGCGCACTTAAGGAAGCTACCTTCTCAGCTTAGCATCCTTGATGCCCTCCTATTGTCAAAAGAATCGCGAGACTCACTAATTAAGGCGTTGCAAGAACCTGAACAATTCCAAGCCTTCCTCGCCACTGAAAAGATGAAGGACGAACTGGAGGAAGTGCATACGGCCGACGTCACTTTCGGTGATGAAGACCTCCTTCTCGGGACATGCGACCATAACCGTCCCCTATATGTCTCCGGATACTGCCATGACATCAAGATAGGCAAGATCCTGGTGGATAATGGATCCTCCGTCAATCTCCTTAATGTTCGAGTGTTGAAGGAAATCTGCATGAGTGTGCAACACCTCGCTCGTAACAAAATTACTATCTCCGGTTTCGATTCACAGTCGTCACGGACTCTCGGATCTGTGATACTAACATTACGCTTTGGACTTCTCGTCACAGACATCAAATTTCATGTCATTGACGCCAAAACCTGCTACAACGCCTTGCTCGGTCGTCCTTGGCTACACGAATACAACATCGTCCCTTCTACACAACACCAGTGTATGAAGTACTTTAAGGATGGTTTCGAGTATACCGTAACAGGAGAGTTGAATCCATTCTCCGTGAACGAAGTCTGCAAATACGAAGATGCGAAGTACTTTTTGCCAGATTTCGAGGATACAGAAAGGTGTCGCGACCCGGAGAACAAAGCCGCCGCCACCGTTCCTGTTTTCGGAAGCGATACCGAAGAAGATGAAGAGATAGTTTATGCAGGGCCATCTCAGCGTAACAACCTGGGGACGCCCGCCCCCATACTGGTCTTCGGAAGTGATTCAGAGGATGAAGTTAATGCTGTGTTCTCCAATCGGCTGTCAATACAAATACCTCCGGGTGATGACCATAGCTTTCAAATCACCATGGTACCGCGAGAACACTACAAGGATCTCGACACGCTGCAAGCTCATAATGTGCAGGACCTGCAAACATTCTACATCTCGCCCAGGCAAAGGGGTGAGAAGATGATCCTATTCTACCGATCCTCATAGTCGAAAATAGAGAAAGAGATCTGGCATGGCGCAGATGGTACATGCGACAGACTCCAACCCATCCGTCTGCCCAGATACTATACAAATGGATTAAAGAAGTTATTGAAGCGCCAAGGAGTACCCTTAAAACAGACTGTTCGGCAGGCTCGGTTCTACAACAGGATTTGGGATGTCCCTGGGACCCAACGCAAATTGCCCAACGGGAAAATAGAAACACTTGGGCTTGGATACGCGAGAACCGGAAAACGGGAGCGGGCCCACAGCAGCTACGCTATATATACCTTTGATGAAGAGGAGGACGCCCTGTCAGGAGATGCCGACCCCTCATCAAAACTAGACCCCGCGATTGAAGCGCCAAGTCCGTCGTTTGAAGAACGAATGGGCAAGCCTATCAGGAAAGTGGGTCAGAAAGCTCGGGAAGACCACAACCGCGAAATGGCCATCTACGAGAAGGCCAGGACGCAACGTCTATTTCAACAAACTGCAAAAGACAAAGATGTTCATCCTTGTCAACCCATCATGCGAAAAGCCCGATGCGGAGACGGAAATAAGTCAAGGAACGGAAAGAAGAGCCGACAACAACGACGTAGGATTAGAGGGTTACAGGTACTGCGCGGCTCGGATTCATCCCTCATGGAAAAGACGAGTCGAGCGTACTCCTTCCCCCGAGACAAGACAGAGAAGTTACTCAAGCTCGCTTTAAAACATCAAATGATCGCGCTTCCAGAATCTAGACACCCTGAGCAAGCTAACAAGGCTTCTCGTCTGAGCTATTGCTCTTATCACTGAGCCATAGGACACCCCACCGAAGACTGCTTCACCTTCAAGAACTGGGTCGAGGACCAGTACCAACGGGGCAGATTCGCTTTATCCAACAGCTGGAGGGCAACGCCACCACGAAAGCACGAGCCCAAGGCCGCAAGAGCAGAACCGGATCCACCTCAGTCCCGGAAGCGGATTCGCGCCTGTTATACGATTACGATATTAAAAGAAGAGCCCGAGAACATGGATGACCTTCCCCGGTGCTTTGAAAACAGCGATGATGAGGTGATCTCAGAATTTCCGCCCGCTCCGAAAGAATTGGAAGATGGTATACATACTACGGCGGATAACCTTAGGAAGATTGAGTTGGGATCGGCAGATGACCCACGACCGACATTTGTCAGCGAGCTACTCTCTGAAGAAAAGGTGGCCGCGTTAAAGAACGTGCTTCTACGGCATAAAGACTGCTTCGCGTGGAACTACTCCGAGATGCCAGGATTAGATCCGGAGGTTGCTGTGCATAAATTAGCAATATCCCCAGATATCAAGCCAGTCAAGCAGGCGCCAAGAAGGATGCGACTCGAGCTTGAGATGACCATCAACGCCGAAGTCAAGAAGCTGATCGATTCTGGATTTATTCAAGAAGTTCAATATCCCGACTGGATCGCCAATATCGTCCCGGTAATGAAGAAGAATGGGACGGTACGCATATGCGTGGATTTCAGGGATCTCAATAAAGCCTGTCCAAAGGATGATTTCCCAGTACCGGTAACCGAGCTAATGATAGATAACACGTCCACTCACGAGGTTTTCTTCTTTATGGACGGTTCGTCAGGATACAATCAGATAAAGATGCATCCTGAAGACCAGAAGCACACCGCTTTCCGGACCCCTTTGGGTATATTTTGCTACAGGGTTATGCCCTTTGGTCTAAAGAACACTGGCGCTACCTATCAAAGGGCCATGACAAAGATCTTCGATGACCTCATACATGACATCGTTGAGTGCTATATCGATGACCTCGTAGTAAAGAGCATGTCATACGAAGAGCATTTAAAGCATCTGGAGACTGTGTTTCAACGCCTCCGGCAATATAATTTGAAAATGAATCCCCTCAAATGCGCGTTCGGAGTCTCCTCGGGCAAATTCCTGGGATTCATCGTTCGACACCGAGGTATTGAAATAGATCCGTCAAAGATTAAAGCGATCATGGAAATGCCCCCGCCAAGAACCCTCAAACAGTTGCGGTCTCTCCAAGGGAAGCTCGCATACATCCGACGATTTATCGCAAATCTTTCAGGCAAATGCCGCCCCTACAGTCACCTGATGAAGAAGGGAACCCCATTCGTCTGGGATCAAAAAGGCCAAGGTGCACTAGACGAGATCAAGCAGTACCTGCAGAACCCGCCGGTATTAGCTGCGCCGGTCAAGGGAAAACCCCTCATTCTTTATACAACCGCCCTCGAAGGTTCCTTGGGTGCACTATGGGCGCAAGAGAACGATCAGGGGAAAGAGAGAGCACTCTACTACTTAAGTCGAGTTCTACTAGGGGCAGAAAGCAATTACTCTCCCATTGAAAAACATTGCTTGGCATTGATCTTCGCGATAACAAAGCTCAGGCACTACGCGTTGGCACACGAAGTTTGTCTCATCTCGAAGGTGGATCCCCTTAAATACTTGATGTCAAAAGCCATATTAACGGGACGACTCGCTAAATGGGCCCTGCTCTTGATGGAGTTCTCGATAATCTATCAACCTCTCAAGGCAGTGAAAGGCCAGGCCATTGCTGACTTCCTCGCTGAGCACCCGATACCGGCCGATTCTCCTCTGAATTGTGATTTGCCGGACGAGCATGTATTTGATGCGATTAGCGGCGGAAGCACCCGATGGGAACTCTATTTCGATGGAGCATCCTCCGTAAAGAAACAGAAACAAGGTATCCCAATGATCAAATCGGGGATAGGCCTCATCTTTGCAACTCCACAAGGAGGGATAATGCGCTTCGCCTTCTCCTTAATAGAGCCGAGGACAAACAATGAGGCTAAATATGAAGCTCTGATAGCAGGCCTCGAAATCGCCATCGACATGGGAATTGAAAACCTCCTTATATACGGGGATTCTCAGCTAGTTGTTAGTCAAGTAAATGGTGACTACCAAACGTGCAAGCCGGAGTTGGTAAAGTACGGCGAAAAGGTGCAACAACTGTTGGCCCAAATTCCCTCCTATATTTTAGAGAACATACCGCGCGCGGAGAACAGCAAAGCAGACGCGTTAGCCAAACTTGCTAAAGAACTGGCAGACGAAAACCTCGATGATGTCAGAATCGTGGTACAAAGCCGTCGAGTGCTCACCCCGGCAGAAATACCCCCGGAATTATATAAAGAGGGAGAGACTGAGCAGACAACCCTACAGATAAAAGACCATGAGAAGGCCGAGGACTGGAGGGGAATCTTCATAGACTACTTTAAGTCCCACCGAATGCCCAGAGAAGCATCCTCAAGACATCAGCTCATGAAACGAGCTCTATCTTTCGCTTTCGTCAACGATACTCTATACAAGAGATCGTTTGATTCTCTATGGATGAGATGCTTAGGACCTGACGAAGCGGAAAGAGTCGTTCAGGAAGTCCATGACGGACTTTGCGGTTCTCACCAAGCAGGCCCGAAGATGAAGTTAAAGATTAAACGAATGAGCTACTACTGGCCCACGATGATCCAGGACTGCCTCGAGTATGCGAAGCAATGCCACTCATGCCAGATTCATGGAGACTTCATCCACCAACATCCGAATCCACTACACCCAACGGTGGCCAGCTGGCCATTCGAGATGTGGGGAACTGACATAGTCGGCCCCATTGAGCCAGCATTATCTCGAGGACATCGTTTTATCCTAGCGACAACTGATTACTTCTCCAAATGGGCAGAAGCAATACCATTGAGGGAAGTGAAGACGGAGAATATCCTCCATTTCTTCAAGACGCACGTCATCTATCGGTTCGGAACCCCACGGCGGATTATCTCCGATAACGGGCCAGCCTACAGAAGCCATAAGATTAGCCGCTTCGTGCAGCAGCACAATATAGACTGGAGATATTCTTCAGTTTACAACCCACGAGCTAACGGTCTAGCCGAAGCTTTCAATAAGACCTTGATGAAGATCATAAAAAAGACCGTTTCCCGGAATAAGAGAGACTGGCATGAAAGGCTGCAGGAAGCCCTTTGGGCTTATTGAACTACATTCAAGACGGCCACGAACACAACGCCGTACGCGTTGGTATTTGGGACGGAAGCAGTACTCCCCCTCGAGATAGAGTTACCCTCTCTACGAGTGGCAATCCACCATGAGCTGACGGACGAAGAAAATGCTCACCTTCGGCTTGAGGAGCTTGATGCCCTCGACGAAACTCGGCTCATAGCGCAACAACATCTAGAAGCCTACAAAGCAAAGATGACGCGCTCGTACGAGAGATTGACCAGGCCGAGGACATTCCGCCAAGGCGAACTCGTGCTAGTGGTCAAGAGACCTATGATCCCCAATCGTGCCAAACGGGGAAAATTTGAGCCAAACTACGAAGGCCCTTACATCATAGACAAGGTCTACCAGGGTGGAGCCTATCTACTCATGGACATGCACGGTGAAAGACCTTTCAGGCCAATAAATGGCCGTTTCTTAAAGAAATACTACGCTTAATAAGCCATAGCCTGGGTCAATGATGGATGACGACGACTATGTCCGCTCGCTATCTTCCCAGGCTCAGACCTCACAAGCAGCAGCCGGCCTTCCCGTAACGACGGACCGAAACGTCTTTAAACTAATGATGGACCGAAATGTCCTTAAACTAACGACGGACCGAAACGTCCTTAAAACTAACAACGGACCGAAACGTCCTTAAACTAGCGACGGACCGAAACGTCCCTAAACTACTACCACAGCATCATTAGGCTGACGAGATAAAAAAAATAAAATAAAAGTATATAAAATAAAAAACGGTATGTCCATAAGCAAAGTGGGCACGGATGAAAACCCGAAAGGGCTCCGTGAGTAAAAACAGCTGGACTACCGGCGAGTGTTTGTGAAAACCCGAAAGGGCGCAACCTCGTTAAAAGACACTTATAGGGCCCTCTCGACCTTGTAAGGAGAAACCGCCTGCGTGAGATCCTTACGACTCACAAAGGAGCAGCACACTTAGGGATCCTCACGATTTCTAAGGAGAAAATACACTTACGAGATCCTCACGACTTGTAAGGAGAATTCTCTTATGAGACCCTCACGGCTCATAAGACTTGAAAGTCTTAAGTTACAGAAACCTAAACCTGTTCTTAAGCAAATCCTCCACAACCTTCGGTATTGCCCTACAAGTGGCTCGTACTGACCCTTGTATACAATCCACGGGCGCGAATAAACATTTCCTCAGGAAAGTCCCATCCGTGACTAGGGATATGTCCATATAATGAGCAGCCCTTGTAGGTCCTCTCGACCTATAAGGAGAAAGCCCTCTTGTAGGATCCTTACGACTTACAGAGGAACACACGCTTAGGAATCCTCACGATCCCTAAGGAGAAAATACACCTGCAAGATCCTCACGACTTGTAGGGAGAAATACCTTTGTAAGACCCTTACGGCTCATAAAGTCAAAAGCCTTGGTCGACAGGACCCTTAACCCTGTTTGCTGAGCCACCTTTGTTCATCATCGACAAAGGCAGGTGATGATTTGCTCCTGGCAACATTCCAGTTGTAGCGATGCTGATGCTGAAATCGGTATCTAAAAATCCAAGCTTGCAGCGAAAAAGCTAGCGAGCCACACATGCATGTTCCCCTCCGAACGACGGCGACGACGTGGCGTCTCGCCTGAAATTCGGGGCAGATGCTAATTGGTGCTATCCGTCTGCCTCTCCGAAGATGCCAAGTCGATCCATGGCACCATGTATCGGAGGCTTAGACGGATGCGTCCGATGTAGCAGACTTCGTCAGATTCCCCCTCGTTCGAGGGGTTTTTGATTGTGGGGACGCTCTTCCCTGCAGGCGCAAGCCCCTGCAGTTAATTACGCTACCGCTTTGCGGTAACAACTTTCTCCTTCTCCAGATGGTCACTTCGTGTCGTGTGTTCTTGTTTTATGTTTCATTGCCCGTGGATCGTTTACGGAGACTGAGTTATGTTGTCGCCCGTAGGGCATGGACTGGTCCAAATCCGCATCATCTTAAATTTGGGTTTGGGGGTTTGGTTTGAGGATACGTCAGCCATACTTGAGGCTAAGATCAACTCAAACGTTTGTTAAGGACACGTTAGTCTAACTTTGTGACTAAGATCAACTTAACGGGATCGTTTAGATCCTACAAAAGAGTGTTTGGACTCTAATGTTCCAGTTTAGGGACGTGGTGGTCCATCGTATGTGTGGCCGTCGGGACCCGTCACCTCTCTGACGACGTTGAAGGATTACAACGACGGATGTCAGAGGAGTTCAGAGATGTACCCTCGAGCCAGAATTAATTAGGGGGGATTCATAGTCCAGTCCGCTTGAAGGTTTAAGGACGCGTTAGCCATTTTTGAGGCTAAGATCAACTTAAACAGGACCGTTTAGATCCGACGAAAGAGCATATGGAGGCTCTATGGTTCTAGTTTAAAGACATTGCGGTCCATGGGTAGTTTAGGGACATTGCGGTCCATGGGTAGTTTAGGGACATTGCGGTCCATTGGTAGTTTTAAGACATCTCGGTCAAGGTTAAGGACGTCATAGTCCATGGGTTTAAGGACTCCACAGTCCGATATGTGCTCTGGATGCTTCACACGGGTTCACTGCCGTGCTAGGCGAGGACCAGGCTCCGCTCTGGATGCTTCACACGGGTTCACTGCCGTGCTCTGCGAGGACCAGGATCCGCTCTGGACGTTTTCCGCAGGGTCAAAGAGTGACGTTATCCACGTTCCACGTAACCAGGAATTTTGTATCATGCATGGGTTTAAGGACCCCACAGTCCATATCATGAATGGTCTTCGGGACCCGTCACCTCTTTGAAGACATTGAGGGATTACAATGCCAAGTATCAAAGGAGTGAAGAGATGTACCCTAGAACCGGGGTGGATTAAATAGTCCCTGGCCCAATTTGGGTCAAGACTGATCAATTATGTTATGAGCCTATCGGCCCAGTTAATCACAAATTGAGGACTTATGGCCAGCTTGGGCTAAGTCCAGTCAGGTCTGGAATATTGACTCTTTGTTGGTCCATTGAGGGAGAATGTTTGCCTCTATCCCTTTAGCCAATTGGGCCAAAGCCTAGTGTTAAACACTTCAGAGCAATCAGTGTTGAACACTGGGAATAAGGTTGATGAGTTAGTGTTCAACACTAAGAGATAATTGGTGTTAAACACCAGCAATAAGGCTTTTTCAAATTAGTGTTAAACACTAAAACAGATCAGTGTTGAACCCTGCCAATAAGGCTTTTTAATCAGCATTGAATGCTAAGGCCCGACAGTGTTTTAACACTGGGTTTTGAGAGTTCCAATTTAGTGTTGAACACTAAGGCAAAAGGGGTCACGTGGCAGCACGTGAGAGCGCCCTCCCTTCAGTTGTTCTGCTGAAATTATCATTTCTTTCAAAGCATCACGTGCCATCACGTGATGGGCATTCAAATGCCTGTATATTAGAGTTTCTGCCAAGGTCACGTGGATCACGTGGGGTGCTGCCTCAAAGGGACCTCTGTAGCTCTTTTGAGAGGGTCACGTGGTGACACGTGACCCTACCTCCATGTAGTTGTTTAGAGAATCCGTTGATCTTTCTTTTCAGGAATTAAATTCCTCTGGCTTTAATTTTTAAAGGAATTAAATTCCTACTTCCTTTTTGAAGATTTATATTCTGAAATAGAGTTGAACTCTGAATTTTCTGTAGGAATTAAATTCCTCATATATGTGAAGAACTGAATAGGGTTAAACCCTAATGAAGGCTCTTAAGGAACTAAACTTCCCGTTTTAAAGAAATATGATTAAGGAAATTAAATTCCTGCTGTTTCAACAGAACTATGTTCTTAATTAGGGTTAAACCCTGCTTCTTTTATTTTGAAGGAATTAAATTCCCATGATATAGGGTCGAGCCCTAATTTTATTTTAAAGGAATTGAATTCCTACAGTTCTGCGAGAATTAAATTCTCATGCTTGCATTCCTTCTCTATGTTTTGGATCTGCATGGCAGGATCTCGACCCATTGAGAATTAAATTCTCAACCTTAAGGGGAGATGTGCACTTTGCAGATCCTCTATCAAAGAGAGAAGAGATGTGTTCTTCTGTTTTATATATTAGAGTTAAACTCTGCTGAGAATTAAATTCTCTTTCTTTCCGAAAGCCTTCCCTTTCTTACCTAGGGTTTTTGCAGAAGATCCAAGTCTTTTCCAAGTATCAAAGCTTTTCTCCTTTTTTCTTTCTCTGCGCATATATCTCCCCTCGGTGTCTTTTGGTTCCTATTTATAGGAGAAGCAGCCGAATGATTTAGTTTTTTGATGAATCTTCACTGAGAGATTTGATTTGCATCCATCATTCGTTTCGGGCCTTTGGATTATTGGGTGAATTTTATTCACCGTTGGATCTTAAATCCCGAGATTCTCCTTTGTTATTTTGGTTAGATTTAAGGGGGAAATCTTTCCAAACCCGAGATTTTTCATAGATAGATGATATTTAATCATCTCTAAATCTTTAATTTGATTGGTCTCAGATAATCACTTTCCTTTGGAAAGATTCAAATTTCCTTCAGAATTTAATTCTGCCGTCAACATGGGTTTTGAAAGTCGGTCACGTGTGACCACGTGACCCATGGTCACGTGCGGACACGTGACCCCCCTTTTGGAATGAAGGATCCTCTTTCTTTCTGCGTTCTGCCTTCTTCTGCTGCTTAGCCGTCACGTGTCACCACGTGACCCCTGGTCACGTGTGAGCACGTGACCCCTGTCTGGCACTTCTTTCCTTGGTTCAATTGGAGAGCGAGTTTGCTGCTTTGAACGTCACGTGTCGACACGTGACCCTGGTCACGTGGGAGCACGTGACCTCTTCTGAAGCTCTTTTCCTTGACTTTGCTCAGCGATTCAATGTGCGCCTTTTCTGCACTTTATAGGTCACGTGTCAACACGTGACTGCTGGTCACGTGTAAGCACGTGACCCCTTTTTGAAGCTTTCCACAGAAGCTTTCCTGATTTTAAATCAGGAAACAAATGCCCCCACAGCGTTGTTCTCACGTGTCAGCACGTGAGTGCAACGCTGTCTCCTCTCGCGACCGTTGGATTCCTTTAGGGATCTGGGGAGATGAAACGTTTCCATTGTTTTCTATAAATACTGCCGTCTCTTCACAGGAGCCTTCACTTTGCTCATCTTCTTTTCTGAGAACTTTCTCTTTGAGAATTTAATTCTCGCTTTCAGAGCTCAGTTCTCTGTCTTGAACATTTCCCAGAGTTTAACTCCGTTCGCAAAGAACCTTTTTTTTTCCTCAGGTAATGGTGTTGAACGGCCAAAGCGCCTTCGTCTTTAAAAGCTCTTTTTGGATTTCAAATCTGTATTAAGGGTTTCGCAAAGAACCCATTTTTCTTCAAGTTTTTTCTTAAGAACAGGGAACCTTCGAACTGTAGATCTCTTAGGGTTTTGGCGATCTTCGGGGGGACAATGACAGCGTTTCAACTCCCTGGACTTTAATTCCATCAAAATTATTCCTGGGAATTTAATTCCCTTTTTCTTAATAAGGAATTTAATTCTTATGAAGAACTCAATCTCTTCACACAGAGGCTCCTTGGGGTCTCTTAGCCCGAAGCTGTTCTTCCGGCAATTAATGAAATGGCGGTTTTTGTAATGATTTTCGTGACTTTTATTTCAGGTATCATGGACGCCCATCTGTATCGTCTTGACGAAATCGTTTCATACGGGAATATTCGTGCACTGGGCCGCAGTCAGAACCAGGAATTCACTGATGCTCAGTGTGCCGAGATCATGGGCCGCTTCGACGAGTACAATCACAGGCTACTCCCCCGTCGCTCTTCTCTTCTGAGGCTGATCGTGCTGGCGATCCGGGAGGCGCTTCCTCTCTTTTGCGCCGGCATACCGCTCGGGGACTTAGACATTGCCGAGGATAAGGTGCATTCAGTATACCTTATGGGCTTGATCTCAAAGAGGAGGCGGGATGATCTCATTGATCTCCTTCATCAGCTTTTTCAACAATCAGCCATATTGGGCGCCTACCGGAGGGTAGAGGACATCCGCGGGGATCCCGATGCTTGTGACCGCGAGAGAAAGCATACTCGGGAGGTTCGAAATGCTTGGAAGATCCTGGATAAAGTTAATTTCAATTTTCTCAATCCATGCCCCGCGTCTGAAGCCTTACCATTGTAAAAGTTTTTCTTTTATTTTGTATCGCCTTCTTGAAGTCTGGATGATAAGCTTTGTTATGTCTCTGTGTGTTTGCATACTTTTTCTCTGAAATCTTATTATTCTGTTACTATTGTCGTTTGTGCTTTAATATGCAGGGTATCACTCCATATTCTTTCTTTTAAATGCACATTAGGTTTGGGTCTCACGTGTTCTACACGTGAGATCTTCTGATGGGATTGTTGACAAAATTTTCCATGCCGCATTTTTAGCGCGCATTATCAGATGCATAAAAGGAGCCTTGGAAATAGTTATTTCTCCTTGATTTTCGATGCCTTTCCTTTTTAGGCCCTGGAAACATCTTTCGCATGCAAGATTTTCCGCGCATAGCACTTAATGCACTTCTTTATATTCTTGAGGCCATAGCCTATTTTCTCTTCACAGAGAAATTCATTCCCATATCGACGTGATTTAATTTGAGGAGTATCTGAGCGCTATGGCCTGCAACCGCCCACACGCTCGTCGACAGCCATGGGAAGTGCCTATCGAGGAGATGATCCCCCGCTTTGCCGCTCGGTTGGTGGATCCCCTCCTTACCGACAACGAATGCGACTCAGCCATGCATGAACTCTCGATCCGTAGGGGGTCTCCTCTCCCGATGAGTTCTCTCTGGCTCCGGATGATTCTCGCGGCTGTGCTTGCCGACATCCCTCCTCACCCAGCAGAGATGACCCTGGCGATGCTTGATGCGGCGGAAGAGAAGCTCGAGGGCTTTCATGAAGCTTGCCTGATTACTCAGGCTTTGAAGGATTGCTCAATTCATATGCTGGGCCAGATCAAGGCCCGGCGAGCTATTATGTCTGCTTTGGCAGACGAACACGGCGCCAATCGGTGGGGAGCGACTCCTCGTGAGAACCGTCGCTTCGATGTGCTGGAGAGAGCAGAAATAGAGATGGAGAATTTTGTCATTTGCTTCGTTAACCCCTGTGCCGTTGATCCCACGTTTGGTGACCTTTTTCGTTAGCGTAGAGCATTTTTAAATTAGTCTCTCCTTTTTTACGCTTTATGCAGAACTTCGATGTAGGCTTGGTACTAGTATGTATGTTTCTGCTTGCCTAAATAAACTTTGGATTCTTCTCATGAGAACTTTCTTTAATTGCAAATGCTATCATCACTTTCCTGCACATCAGACCCTTTTTGGGCATTATGAATGTTTATGCAATTGCAAACGCTATTATTATTTTTTGAATACTCATATGATTGCGAACGCATGCTTGAAATATGTCGGAAATCTTTCTTGTTGCCTTTCGCGTCAGGTGATATGAGCGCGTTTTAGATCGACTATTCCCGTCGGCTGAAAGCCCATTTATACGGTCTTGTAAATGTCGTGTTTGCAAGGCCGCGGTCACGAAAGCGAGCTTACGTGGTCACGTAGCGAACATATCGTTATGCGAGACAAAGGCTCGGCCGTAAATTTTCGGAGAGGGAGCTAGCTTCCAAGTCGCTGAGCGAGCTTCGCGCTACCCTTATCACCAAGGTCAACAAAGCGTATGAACTCTGGCGGGTGTTTCAGGAGTCCATCAAGGAGGTGGTGGCTTTTGATAAAGCTGCTACGTTTCCTCAGGAGGGGGTTGAGGCTCACAAGGCCACTGAAAAAGAGCTTGAAGCTCGGCTTGCTTCATATCAGGCCTAGCAAGCTCAGGCGGAGGCCCGTCTTCTGGAGATCTTGCGTCATGAAGCCGTGGCTCAGCAACAGAACGATGAGCTGGTGAAATTATTGCACCGCCCGCCGGCTTAAGGACTGTATCTTTTCTCCCTTTTTTTGTACATACTCATGGATAAGAGTATCTTCCTTTTTGTTTCTTTCATGAATTGTATTTTGTATCCATTTTGGTCTATGAATAAAAGATACATTTTTTTTTCGATGGGGTGTCTCCTTTTCATTGAATGCATTCTGCGGATATTCTATCTTTATCTCCTTGCAGGACAGGGATGGCTCAGGATTCAGGGTTAAGATATGCTTCCTAAGACTTCTGCATTTTACGAGCCACGAGGGTCTCATAAAGAGTTTTTCTCCCAGCCGTGAGGACTTGTAAGTGCCGGATGCGGTTACCCTTGTCCGTGTTCTACGGAGTCAGGGGTTCCTCCAGATATTGTAGTTTAAAGACGTCGCGGTCAAGGTTAAGGACCTCATAGTCCGTGGATTTAAGGACTCCACAGTCCGATGTTAGTTTTAAGACATCACGGTCAAGGTTAAGGACCTCATAGTCCGTGGATTTAGGGACTCCACAGTCCGACGTTTGGTTGCAGGGACCCATCACCTCTTTGAAGACGTTGAGGAATTACAACGCCGGGCATCGAAGGAGTGAAGAGATGTACCCTTAAACCGAGGCAAAAATCTGTAAGGAATAGGGGTGATTGATCGTTAGTTTTAAGACATCGCGGTCGAGGTTAAGGACGTCATAGTCCGTGGATTTTAAGGACTCCACAGTCCGGTGTTTGCTCTGGATGCTTCACACGGGTTCACTGCCGTGCTTGGCGAGGACCAGGCTCCGCTCTGGACGTTTTCCGCGGGGTCAAAGAGTGACGTTATCCACGTTCCACGTAACCAGGAAGTTTGCACTAGATGCTTCACACGGGTTCACTGCCGCGTTAGGCGAGGACTAGGCACCGCTCTGGATGCTTCACACGGGTTCACTGCCGTGCTCTGCGAGGACCAGGATCCGCTCTGGACGTTTTCCACGGGGTCAAAGAGTGACATTATCCGCGTTCCACGTAACCAGGAAGTTTGCACTAGATGCTTCACACGGGTTCACTGCCGCGTTAGGCGAGGACTAGGCTCCGCTCTGGATGCTTCACACGGGTTCACTGCCGTGCTCTGCGAGGACCAGGATCCGCTCTGGACATTTTCCACGGGGTCAAAGAGTGACGTTATCCGCTTTCCACGTAACCAGAAAGTTTGCACTAGATGCTTCACACGGGTTCACTGCCGCGTTAGGCGAGGACTAGGCTCCGCTCTGGATGCTTCGCACGGGTTCATTGCCGTGCTCTGCGAGGACCAGGATCCGCTCTGGACGTTTTCCACGGGGTCAAAGAGTGACGTTATCCGCTTTCCACATAACCAGGAAGTTTGCACTAGATGCTTCACACGGGTTCACTGCCGCGTTAGGCGAGGACTAGGCTCCGCTCTGGATGCTTCACACGGGTTCAATGTCGTGCTCTGCGAGGACCAGGATCCGCTCTGGACGTTTTCCACGGGGTCAAAGAGAGATGTTATCCGCTTTCCATGTAACTAGGAAGTTTGCACTAGATGCTTCACACGGGTTCACTGCCGCGTTAGGCGAGGACTAGGCTCCGCTCTGGATGCTTCACACGGGTTCATTGCCGTGCTCTGCGAGGACCAGGATCCGCTCTGGACGTTTTCCACGGGGTCAAAGAGTGACGTTATCCGCTTTCCACGTAACCAGGAAGTTTGCACTAGATGCTTCACACGGGTTCACTGCCGCGTTAGGCGAGGACTAGGCTCCGCTCTGGATGCTTCACACGGGTTCATTGCCGTGCTCTGCGAGGACCAGGATCCGCTCTGGACGTTTTCCACGGGGTCAAAGAGTGACGTTATCCGCTTTCCACGTAACCAGGAAGTTTGCACTAGATGCTTCACACGGGTTCACTGCCGCATTAGGCGAGGACTAGGCTCCGCTCTGGATGCTTCACACGGGTTCATTGCCGTGCTCTGCGAGGACCAGGATCCGCTCTGGACGTTTTCCACGGGGTCAAAGAGTGACGTTATCCGCTTTCCACGTAACCAGGAAGTTTGTTGATTGTATCCGCATTTCACGGGATGGAGGTTTGACTCTTGGTGATATGTATCGCCGAGCCACGGAACTTGGGGTTGCCGCTGTTCCGTTTCGCTTGATGCTGTGTCTGTTGTGTCGAGACGGACGTCGAGGTGGTGGCTCGCTAGCTTTTTCGCGGTAAGCTCGGATTTTTTGGATACCGGTTTTGGCATCAGCACCGCTACAACTGGAATGTTTGTCCGGAGCGAATCATTATTTGCCTCTGTCGACGTTTGAACAAAGGTGGCTTAGTAAACAGGGTTAAGGGTCCTGCCGACCAAGGCTTTTGACTTCATGAGCCGTAAGGGTCTCACAAAGGTGTTTCTCCCTACAAGTCGTGAGGATCTTGCAGGTGTGTTTTCTCCTTAAGGATCGTGGGGATTCTTAAGTACATGTTCTCTTGTAAGTCGTAAGGATCTTACAAAGAGGATTTTCTCCTTATAAGTCAAGAGGGCTTACAAGGGTTGTTCACCATATGGATATATCCCCAGTCATGGGTGGGACTTTGTTAGGGAAATGTTTATTCGCGCCCGTGGATTGTATACAAGGGTCAGTACGAGCCGCTTGTAGGGCAGTATCGGAGGTTGTGGAGGATTCGCTTAAGAACAGGTTTAGGTTTCTGTAACTTAAGACTTTCAAGTCTTATGAGCCGTGAGGGTCTCATAAGAAAATTCTCCTTACGAGTCATGAGGATCTCGTAAGTGTATTTTCTCCTTAGGAATCGTGAGGATCCCTAAGTGTGTTGCTCCTTTGTGAGTCGTAAGGATCTCACGCGGGTGATTTCTCCTTACAAGGTCGAGAGGACCCTATAAGTGTCTTTTAACGAGATTGCGCCTTTTCGGGTTTTCACAAACACTCGCCGGTAGTCCTGCTGTTTTTACTCACGGAGCCCTTTCGGGTTTTCATCCGTGCCCATTTTGCTTTATGGACATACCGTTTTTTTTTTTTTACCTCGTCAGCCTAAGGATGCTGGGTAGTAGTTTTTAGGGACGTTTCGGTCCGTCGTTATTTTAGGGACGTTTCGGTCCGTTGTTAGTTTAAGGACGTTTCGGTCCGTTGATAGTTTAGGGACGTTTCGGTCCGTTGTTAGTTTTAGGGACGTTTCGGTCCGTTGTTAGTTTAAGGACGTTTCGGTCCGTTGTTAGTTTAAGGACATTTCGGTCCGTTGATAGTTTTAGGGACGTTTCGGTCCGTTGTTAGTTTAAGGACGTTTCGGTCCGTCGATAGTTTAAGGACGTTTCGGTCCGTCGATAGTTTAAGGACGTTTCGGTCCGTCGATAGTTTAAGGACGTTTCGGTCCGTTGTTATGGGAAGGCCAGCTACTGCTTGTAAAGCTTGAGCCTAGGAAGATAGCGAGCGGACATAGTCGTCGTCATCTATCGTTGACCCAGGCTGTGGCTCACTAAGCATAGTATTTCTTCAAGAAGCGGCCGTTTATTGGCATGAATGGCCTTTCACCGTGCATGTCCACGAGTAGATAGGCTCCATCCTGGTAGACCTGGTCTATGATGTACGGGCCTTCATAGTTTGGCTCGAATTTCCCTCGCTTGGCACGATTGGGGATCATAGGTCTTTTGACCACCAGCACGAGTTCGCCTTGGCGGAATGCTCTTGGCCTGGTCAATCTTTCGTACGAGCGCGTCATCTTTGCTTTGTAGGCTTCTAGATGTTGTTGCGCTATGAGTCGGGTTTCGTCGAGGGCATCAAGCTCCTCAAGTCGAAGGTGAGCATTTTCTTCGTCCGTCAGCTCGTGGTGGACCGCTACTCGTAGAGAGGGTAACTCTATCTCGAGGGGGAGCACTGCTTCCGTCCCAAATACCAACGCGTACGGCGTTGTGTTCGTGGCCGTCTTGAATGTAGTTCGATAAGCCCAAAGGGCTTCTTGCAGCCTCTCGTGCCAGTCTCTCTTATTTCGGGAAACGGTCTTTTTTATGATTTCGTCAAGGTCTTATTGAAGGCCTCGGCCAGACCGTTGGCTCGTGGGTTGTAAACTGAAGAATACCTCCAGTCTATATTGTGCTGCTGCGCAAAGCGGCTAATCTTATGGCTTCTGTAGGCTGGCCCGTTATCGGAGATAATCCGCCGTGGGGTTCCAAACCGATAGATGACGTGCGTTTTGAAGAAATGGAGGATATTCTCCGTCTTCACTTCCCTCAGTGGTACTGCTTCTGCCCATTTGGAGAAGTAATCAGTTGTCGCCAGGATGAAACGATGTCCCCGAGATGATGCCGGCTCGATGGGTCCGACTATGTCAGTTCCCCACATTTCGAATGGCCAGCTGGCCACCCTGGGGTGTAGTGGATTTGGGTGTTGGTGGATGAAGTCTCCATGAATCTGGCACGAGTGGCATTGTCTCACGTATTCGAGGCAGTCCTGGATCATCGTGGGCCAGTAATAACCCATCCGTTTAATTTTTAACTTCATCTTTGGGCCTGCTTGGTGAGAACCGCAAAGCCCGTCGTGAACTTCCTGAACGACTTTTTCTGCTTCGTCAGGTCCCAAGCATCTCAGCCATAGAGAATCAAGCGATCTCTTGTATAGAGTATCGTTGACGAAAGCGAAAGATAGAGCTCGTTTCATGAGCTGATGTCTTGAGGACGCTTCTTTGGGCATGCGGCGGGACTTAAAGTAGTCTGTGAAGACTTCCCTCCAGTCCTCGGCCTTCTCTTGGTCTTTTATTTGTAGGGTTGTTTGCTCAGTTGCTCCCTCTTTATATAATTCCGGAGGTATTTCTGCGGGGGTGAGCACTCGACGGCTTTGTACCACGATTCTGACATCATCGAGGTTCTCGTCGGCCAGTTCTTTAGCGAGCTTAGCCAATGCGTCTGCTTTGCTGTTTTCTGCACGTGGTATATTTTCCAAAGTATAGGAGGGGATCTGGGTCAACAGTTGTTGCACCTTTTCGCCGTACTTCACCAGCTCCGGTTTGCACGTTTGGTAGTCACCATTAACTTGGCTAACGACCAGCTGAGAATCCCCATATATGAGGAGGTCTTCAATTCCCATGTCGATGGCAAGTTCGAGGCCTGCTATCAGAGCTTCATATTCAGCCTCATTGTTTGTCCTGGGCTCTGTCAAGGAGAAGGCGAAACGCATTATCCCTCCTTGTGGGGTTGCAAAAATGAGGCCTATCCCCGATTTGATCATTGGGATACCTTGTTTCTGTTTCTTTACGGAGGACGCCCCATCGAAATAGAGTTCCCATTGGGTGCTTCCGCCGCTAATCGCATCAAATGCATGCTCGTCCGGCAAATCACAGTTCAGAGGAGAATCGGCCGGTATAGGGTGCTCAGCGAGGAAGTCAGCAATGGCCTGGCCTTTCACTGCCTTGAGAGGTTGATATGTTATCGAGAACTCCATCAAGAGCAGGGCCCATTTAGCAAGTCGTCCCGTCAATATGGCTTTTGACATCAAGTATTTAAGAGGGTCTACTTTCGAGATGAGGCAGACTTCGTGTGCCAACGCATAGTGCCTGAGCTTTGTTATCGCGAAGATTAACGCCAAGCAATGTTTTTCAATGGGAGAGTAACTGCTTTCTGCCCCCAGTAGAACTCGACTTAAGTAATAGAGTGCTCTCTCTTTCCCCTGATCGTTCTCTTGCGCCCATAGTGCGCCCAAGGAACCTTCGAGGGCGGTTGTATAAAGAATGAGGGGTTTTCCCTTGACCGGCGCAGCTAATACCGGCGGGTTCTGCAGGTACCGCTTGATCTCGTCTAGTGCACCTTGGCATTTGTGATCCCAGACGAATGGGGTTCCCTTCTTCATCAGGTGGCTGTAAGGACGGCACTTGCCCGAAAGATTGGCGATAAACCGCCGGATGTATGCGAGCTTCCCTTGGAGAGACCACAACTGTTTGAGGGTTCTCGGCGGAGGCATCTCCCTAATTGCTTTAATCTTTGACGGATCTATCTCAATACCTCGGTGTCGGATGATGAATCCCAGGAATTTTCCCGAGGAGACTCCAAACGCGTATTTGAGGGGATTCATCTTCAAATTATATTGCCGGAGGCGTTGAAATACAGTCTCCAGATGCTTTAAGTGGTCTTCGTATGACATACTCTTTACTACGAGGTCATCGATATAGCACTCGACGATGTCATGTATGAGGTCGTCGAAGATCTTTGTCATGGCCCTTTGATAGGTAGCGCCAGCGTTCTTTAAACCAAAGGGCATAACCCTGTAGCAGAATATACCCAAAGGGGTCCGTAAAGCGGTGTGCTTCTGGTCTGCGGGATGCATCTTTATCTGATTGTATCCTGACGAGCCATCCATAAAGGAGAAAACCTCGTGAGTGGACGTGTTATCTATCATTAGCTCGGTTACCGGTACTGGGAAATCATCTTTTGGACAGGCTTTATTGAGATCCCTGAAATCCACGCATATGCGTACTGTCCCATTCTTTTTCATTACCGGGACGATATTGGCGATCCAATCGGGATATTGGACTTGGATGAATCCAGAATCGATCAGCTTCTTGACTTCGGCGTTGATGCTCATCTCAAGCTCGAGTCGCATCCTCCTTGGCGCCTGCTTGACCGGCTTAATATCTGAGGATATTGCTAATTTATGCACAGCAATCTCCGGATCTAATCCTGGCATCTCGGAGTAGTTCTACGCGAAGCAGTCTTTATGTCGCAGAAGCACGTTTTTTAACACGGCCACTTTTTCTTCAGAGAGTAGCTCGCTGACGAATGTCGGTCGCGGGTCCTCTGCCGATCCCAACTCAATCTTCCTGAGGTTATCTGCAGTAGTATGTATACCGTCTTCCAGTTCTTTCGGAGCGGGCGGAAATTCCGAGATCACCTCATCATCGCTGTTTTCAAAGCACCGGGGAAGGTCATCTATGTTCTCGGGCTCTTCTTTTAATATCGTAATCGTATAACAGGTACGAATTTGCTCCCAGGACTGAGGTGGATCCGGTTTTGTTCTTGCGGCCTTGGGTTCATGCTTTTGTGGCGGCGTTACCCTCCAGCTGTTGGATAAAGAGAATCTGCCCCTTCGGTACTGGTCCTCGACCCAGTTCTTGAAGGTGAAGCAGTCTTCGGTAGGATGTCCTATGGCTCGGTGATAAGAGCAATAGCCCGAGCGAGAGGCCTTATTAGCTTGTTCAGGGTGTCTAGACTCTGGAAGCGTGATCATCTGATGTTTTAGGGCGATCTTGAGTAACCTTTCCGTCTTGTCTCGGGGGAAGGAGTACGCTCGACTCATCTTTTCTATGAAGGACGAATCCGAGCTGTGCAGTACCCGATCACGTAACCCTCTAATCCTGCGTCGTTGTTGTCGGCTCTTTTTTCCGCTTCTCGACTTATTTCCGTCTCCGCATCGGGCCTTTCGCATGATGGGTTGACAAGGATGAACATCTTTGTCTTTCGAGGTCTGTTGAAATAGACGTTGCGTCCTGGCCTTCTCGTAGATGGCCATTTCGCAGCTGTGGTCTTCCCGAGCTTTCTGACCCACTTTCCTGATAGGCTTGCCCATTCGTTCTTCAAACGACGGACTTGGCGCTTCAATCGCAGGGTCTGGTTTTGATGAGGGGTCGACATCTCCTGACGGGGCGTCCTCTTCTTCATCAAAGGTATATATAGCGTAGCTGCTGTGGGCCCGCTCTCGTTTTCCGTTTCTCGCGTATCCAAGCCCGAGTGTCTCTATTTTCCCGTTGGGCAATTTGCGTTGGGTTCCAGGGACATCCCAAATCTTGTTGTAGAACCGAGCCTGTCGAACAGTTTGTTTTAAGGGTACTCCTTGGCGCTTCAATAGCTTCTTTAATCCATCTGTATAGTATTTGGGCAGACGGATGGGTTGGAGTCTGTCGCATGCAGCATCTGCGCCATGCCAGATCTCTTTCTCTATTTTCGACTCTGAGGATCGGTAGAATAGGATCACCTTCTCACCCCTACGCCTGGGAGGGACGCAAAACGTTTGCAGCTCTTGCACACTGTGAGCTTGAAGCGTGTCGAGGTCCTTGTAGTGTTCTCGCGGTACCATGGTGATTTGCAAGTTATGGTCATCGCCAGGAGGTGCTTGCATTGAAAGCCGATTGGAGAATACGGCATTGACCTCATCTTCTGAATCACTTCCGAAGACCAGTACGGGGGTGGGAGTCCTCCGGTTGTTGCGTTGAGATGGCCCCGTATAAACTATCTCTTCCTCTTCTTCGGTATCGCTTCCGAAAACAGGGATGGTGGCGGCGGCCTTGTTCTCCGAGTCGCAACACCTTTCTGTATCTTCAAAGTCTGGCAAAAAGTATTTCGCATCCTCGTATTTGCGGACTTCGTTCACGGAAAATGGGTTCAACTCACCCGTTACGGTATACTCGAAACCATCTTTAAAGTACTTCATACACTGATGTTGTGTAGAAGGGACGATGTTGTACTCGTGTAACCAAGGACGGCCGAGCAAGGCATTGTAGCAGGTCTTGGCGTTAATGACATGGAATTTGATGTCTGTGACGAGAAGCCCGAAGCGTAACGTTAGTATCACAGATCCGAGAGTCCGTGACGATTGTGAATTGAAACCGGAGATAGTAATTTTGTCCCGAGCGAGATGTTGCACACTCATGCAGATTTCCTTCAACACCCGAACATTAAGGAGATTGACGGAGGATCCGTTATCCACCAGGATTTTGCCTATCTTGATGTCATGGCAGTACCCAGAGACATATAGGGGACGGTTATGGTCGCACGTCCCGAGAAGGAGGTCTTCATTACCGAAAGTGACGTCGGCCGTACGCACTTCTTCCAGTTCGTCCTTCATCTTTTCAGTGGCGAGAAAGGCTTGGAATTGCTCAGGTTCTTGTAATGCCTTAATTAGTGAGTCCCGTGCTTCTTTTGATAATAGGAGGGTGTCGAGAATGCTAAGCTGAGAAGGTAGCTTCCTTAGATGCGCGAGGATGTTATAGTCCACTTTACTCCTCCTAGGTGGGTCTTTAGCAGCCAGTTCTTTCGCGACCTGGTCATCCAAAGTGATATCTTCCGTGACCTTTTCCTTTCCCTTATCTTTTCTGTTCGTAGGCCCGAGATTCTTTTCCGGGAGTGTGCGATTGCGCAGCTGAGTGTTTCCGCAGGCTTCTGATTCCTCATCTTTCCTTAGCGCGGATTCTTCAAAGAGAGGGCCCAGAGTCACTTCTTCGTCAGAGTCGCTCCCAAAGGTGAGGACTTGCGACCCCTCGGCATGAGCCATATAACAGTTGCCAGTAATTCTGTTGGGCCCGTCGACAGTGCTTCTTTGCTCCCGACGGCTCTTGCGTTTCATGCGTTTGAAATGTTGCCGACGAGCAACATATCCTTGCCACCATATCTTAAAGGCGTCGCACTCCTCTGTGGGATGTGAGATTTTCCGATGATATGCGCAGTAATCGGGGTGCTTCTCCGCCCCATTGTGTGTGTTTCCTTCCGAGGGTGGTAGCCTCATTCCCATTGACATGGCTTTGGCGAACCTTTTCCTCGTCTTGAATATCTTCCTGTCCATCTCGGATGCCTTTCGCTCTGGCAGGGGTAGTTCAACTCCTTCGTTCAGTCGCCCGCATTTGGTTCCTCCTGATGCTGCCATCTCACGCTCCTGATCTGCTTTACTTTTTAGACGAATCTCGTCTAGGAAGGCATTGATCATATCAGTTGTCAGCCTCGCACGCTCTGGTTCGGGCTCCGCCTTCGGCTTCTTAGTGCTAGGAGTTTTCTCATCATCGGTAAACGAGTGGGAGATCACGTTGCAACTTGCCGCACATCCCTCAGATTCCTCCGACGAGTTCTCTCCATCATCGTCCTCTTGAAAGATGTGGCTGAGGAACTCTTGCAGTGTGACAGGAGTTCGCGCCTTCTGATTATATTCTTCCAGTGCGTCGATTTGCTTCTGCAAGTTTCTTCGCTCGTCTCCAAGCTTCGCGGGCTTCTTGGATTTCTTCTTCTTTTTCTTCGAAGCTTTTGACGGCTGGGCGTGAGTATTTGGGCCCTTATCACGAGTCTTCGTAGTCGGGCGGGGCTTCAACATCCCTTCGATAATTTGAGGTTCAAGAGGGTCCTTCTATTCGATTGCAGGGCACGCATGAAGGTCTCTCAGCATTCTTTTGGTCTTCGTTGATAGCACGACCTCCCATGGAGCTTCTTCAATAAAGGAGCAGGTTGCCCCTAATGTATCTGTTTTCTTAGGAGTATGCGGCTGTGGTGGGCTCACCTTCCACTTCTCGGACAGTACAAACTTCCCCTGGAGGTATTGATTTTCGATCCATCCTTTGAAGACGAAGCAATCTTCAATCGGATGACTTACCGTCTGATGGTAAGGGCAGTAGTTGGGGTTATTCACCTCGCTAGGTTGTGGCGGTCGCCTTGGATTTGGGAGGTTAATAAGTCTGTTGCGTATTGCCAGCTCAAATAACCGTTTCGTCTTGTCTCGTGGGAACGAGTAGGGACGCTTCATCTTTTCGTTATAATATCGGCGTCTTTCTTCCAATTGATCTGCCGATTTCGGGACGTCGGGTTGCTGTTGGGCATTCGCGACAAAAGTTGCCCTTCCTTTACCCTTGTCATTCCGAGGTTCAGGCTTCGGGGTAGGTGGTCTATGACCCATCTGGTCCATCTGAGCCAACTTGTCGATTAAAGCCTGGAATGTGGTTGGCTTAAAGAACATCATAAACTGGGAAATAGTTGCATGGGGGTCTAGGGTTCCCATGAACATGCCCACTGCGGGTGCCTCCTCAATGCGTTGCTCGCATCTCGACCACAAATTCCGCCAGCGTATAGCATACTGGACCCAGGTTTCGCCTGGTTTTACCCTGGCGTTAATAAGTGCAGTTATTGGAGTGCGTTCGCTGGCACTTGCAAATCGCTGAGTGAACAACAACTCCATTTCAGCGAACGTTTTGATGGAATCGTTCGGGAGTTCCGAATACCATTCGAACGCTGTTTCTGATAAGCTGCCCACGAACTGGCGGAGCAACAGTTTATCGTCACCGCCGGTGTTACCGCAGAGGGCCCGGAACTGGGCGACATGTTGATGGGGATTGCCGGTCCCCTTATACACGTGGAATTTTGGTATCGTATAGACTTGCGGGTATTTAATTTGGTCGTACCAGCTCGGATACGGCCGCCCGGTTTTCACGATTTGACCAGTTGCCTCAGTCGCGTGATGATCTCGGATTTGCTGGGCTATGTAGTCAGCCAAGTCAGCCTTAGAGATCGTCTCTTTCTTGGCCGTTGAGAGGGCTGGTAGTGGATTTGACGTCTCTCCTCGGTCGTCTTCAAGAACAATCGGAGGATCTTCGGCGGGTAAGTCCTGCTGGATCATCATTCCTACCACATCTTGAAAGAGAAGGCCCATCCGTTGTATGTTGGCCGCTTGTTCAGCAGCCTCTTTGTCCCTTTTCTCCAGTGTCCGACGAAGGAATTCAGCGTCGGTTTCTTCCTCCCGGCGTGCGTCTGAGGACGCTTCTGGGCTTTCCTTCGGCCCGGTGAGCGCGGCCATAGCATTCATCATTTCTTGGAGCTTTTGTTACTGCTCCTGGGATTTCGTTACGGATCGGGTTAGTGGTCGGTGGCCTGTAGAAGTGCGGCTCTCCTCCTTTCCAGAGGCCATGTATACGGTGTGGACCATCATGCCCCCAGACTTAGGGCGTCTAGGCTTAGTGCTTTTAGCCGTCGTTGCATGCTGCGGGGTCTTCTCCGGCTTCCTCTTTTTATGAGCCACGGAGGTTGAGGGGGCCGCTAAGGCGGGCATCCAGACAACCTTTTGGGGTTTAGCCTGGTGACCAGCTTCCGGTTGGATTTTCGGCTTCTTGTGCTGGCGGGAGAAGTTTGGATCGATGATCGAGTCTCGGGCTTGCCGCCAAACCTTATAGATTTTGGAAGACAGCCGTTGAGGAGATCGGGGCTGTTCTGATTCTATTTCCACAACCTTTTCTGATGGGGGAGGAGACCTCTTCAATACTGCTGTAGGGGAATTCCTTCGCACCTTATTTAGCATTTCAAAGCTGTTCCCAGTCGGAACAGCAGCATTAACTTCGGCCACCGGGGCCGGTGGGGTCAATCCGGAGGGGGAGTTGCCCCCAGCTTTCCTTATTCGGCGCCAATGACGACGCCGAGCACGTCGAGCAGACGGCGTAGAGTCAGATATAAGAATGGTTTCGTCCTGCCCTCTGTATGGGCGGGGGATCGTTGTTGGTGTTAGCCTGTCAAAGACCGATGTCCTTTGTGCAGCGGGAGCGGGAGTCGAAGCTGTTAATCTTGTGAAGATCGATTTCTTGACCGGGGAAACCGCCTTGGCAATTTCGGGGGTAGGAGCGGCCACTTTCTTAGAAGTAGCCTCCTCTGAGATTGTAGGCTCCATGATAAGTTCGCAAGATTTCTGGCCCAATCTAAAGAAGACCGAGGCGTTGACGTTGGGCGACTCGTTGAGAGGAGCCGCGGCAGGGGTAAGACGATCAAAGACCGACTTCCTGAGAGTTTCCTTTGTCAGCACCGGCGCCACGAAGCTTGATGAGGGGAGCATAGTCCCAAAGAACAATCCGGTAGTGGCCTGAGTCACCTGGTCCACCGGCATTGTGAACAACGAAGCAGCTTGGGGTCCATAGGCTATACCTCCTGGCGAGGTAGAACGTTGGTCGCAATTGCAGTTTGAGCAGTTGAAGGACTTCGCGGAAGTAGCAGCCATCGATCCTTTGTTTTCTGCAATAGGCAAGACGCCAATTCTTAGTATCTTGAAACCCAAGGGCAATCATTGGCGAACCGCGATTGGTTCGCGAATCACGACACACGAAGTGTGGAGTGGAAAGAGGAAAAGGTCCCACCGGGCGTGCCAGAATCTGTTCCCCTCCGAACGACGGCGACGACGTGGCGTCTCGCCTGAAATTCGGGGCAGATGCTAATTGGTGCTATCCGTCTGCCTCTCCGAAGATGCCAAGTCGATCCATGGCACCATGTATCGGAGGCTTAGACGGATGCGTCCGATGTAGCAGACTTCGTCAGATTCCCCCTCGTTCGAGGGGTTTTTGATTGTGGGGACGCTCTTCCCTGCAGGCGCAAGCCCCTGCAGTTAATTACGCTACCGCTTTGCGGTAACAACTTTCTCCTTCTCCAGATGGTCACTTCGTGTCGTGTGTTCTTGTTTTATGTTTCATTGCCCGTGGATCGTTTACGGAGACTGAGTTATGTTGTCGCCCGTAGGGCATGGACTGGTCCAAATCCGCATCATCTTAAATTTGGGTTTGGGGGTTTGGTTTGAGGATACGTCAGCCATACTTGAGGCTAAGATCAACTCAAACGTTTGTTAAGGACACGTTAGTCTAACTTTGTGACTAAGATCAACTTAACGGGATCGTTTAGATCCTACAAAAGAGTGTTTGGACTCTAATGTTCCAGTTTAGGGACGTGGTGGTCCATCGTATGTGTGGCCGTCGGGACCCGTCACCTCTCTGACGACATTGAAGGATTACAACGACGGATGTCAGAGGAGTTCAGAGATGTACCCTCGAGCCAGAATTAATTAGGGGGGGATTCATAGTCCAGTCCGCTTGAAGGTTTAAGGACGCGTTAGCCATTTTTGAGGCTAAGATCAACTTAAACAGGACCGTTTAGATCCGACGAAAGAGCATATGGAGGCTCTATGGTTCTAGTTTAAAGACATTGCGGTCCATGGGTAGTTTAAGGACATTGCGGTCCATGGGTAGTTTAGGGACATTGCGGTCCATGGGTAGTTTAGGGACATTGCGGTCCATTGGTAGTTTTAAGACATCTCGGTCAAGGTTAAGGACGTCATAGTCCATGGGTTTAAGGACTCCACAGTCCGATATATGCTCTGGATGCTTCACACGGGTTCACTGCCGTGCTAGGCGAGGACCAGGCTCCGCTCTGGATGCTTCACACGGGTTCACTGCCGTGCTCTGCGAGGACCAGGATCCGCTCTGGACGTTTTCCGCAGGGTCAAAGAGTGACGTTATCCACGTTCCACGTAACCAGGAATTTTGTATCATGCATGGGTTTAAGGACCCCACAGTCCATATCATAAATGGTCTTCGGGACCCGTCACCTCTTTGAAGACATTGAGGGATTACAATGCCAAGTATCAAAGGAGTGAAGAGATGTACCCTAGAACCGGGGTGGATTAAATAGTCCCTGGCCCAATTTGGGTCAAGACTGATCAATTATGTTATGAGCCTATCGGCCCAGTTAATCACAAATTGAGGACTTATGGCCAGCTTGGGCTAAGTCCAGTCAGGTCTGAAATATTGACTCTTTGTTGGTCCATTGAGGGAGAATGTTTGCCTCTATCCCTTTAGCCAATTGGGCCAAAGCCTAGTGTTAAACACTTCAGAGCAATCAGTGTTGAACACTGGGAATAAGGTTGATGAGTTAGTGTTCAACACTAAGAGATAATTGGTGTTAAACACCAGCAATAAGGCTTTTTCAAATTAGTGTTAAACACTAAAACAGATCAGTGTTGAACCCTGCCAATAAGGCTTTTTAATCAGCATTGAATGCTAAGGCCCGACAGTGTTTTAACACTGGGTTTTGAGAGTTCCAATTTAGTGTTGAACACTAAGGCAAAAGGGGTCACGTGGCAGCACGTGAGAGCGCCCTCCCTTCAGTTGTTCTGCTGAAATTATCATTTCTTTCAAAGCATCACGTGCCATCACGTGATGGGCATTCAAATGCCTGTATATTAGAGTTTCTGCCAAGGTCACGTGGATCACGTGGGGTGCTGCCTCAAAGGGACCTCTGTAGCTCTTTTGAGAGGGTCACGTGGTGACACGTGACCTTACCTCCATGTATGTTGTTGTTTAGAGAATCTGTTGATCTTTCTTTTCAGGAATTAAATTCCTCTGGCTTTAATTTTCAAAGGAATTAAATTCCTACTTCCTTTTTGAAGATTTATATTCTGAAATAGAGTTGAACTCTGAATTTTCTGTAGGAATTAAATTCCTCATATTTGTGAAGAACTGAATAGGGTTAAACCCTAATGAAGGCTCTTAAGGAACTAAACTTCCCGTTTTAAAGAAATATGATTAAGGAAATTAAATTCCTGCTGTTTCAACAGAACTATGTTCTTAATTAGGGTTAAACCCTGCTTCTTTTATTTTGAAGGAATTAAATTCCCATGATATAGGGTCGAGCCCTAATTTTATTTTAAAGGAATTGAATTCCTACAGTTCTGCGAGAATTAAATTCTCATGCTTGCATTCCTTCTCTATGTTTTGGATCTGCATAGCAGGATCTCGACCCATTGAGAATTAAATTCTCAACCTTAAGGGGAGATGTGCACTTTGCAGATCCTCTATCAAAAAGAGAAGAGATGTGTTCTTCTGTTTTATATATTAGAGTTAAACTCTGCTGAGAATTAAATTCTCTTTCTTTCCGAAAGCCTTCCCTTTCTTACCTAGGGTTTTTGCAGAAGATCCAAGTCTTTTCCAAGTATCAAAGCTTTTCTCCTTTTTTCTTTCTCTGCGCATATATCTCCCCTCGGTGTCTTTTGGTTCCTATTTATAGGAGAAGCAGCCGAATGATTTAGTTTTTTGATGAATCTTCACTGAGAGATTTGATTTGCATCCATCATTCGTTTCGGGCCTTTGGATTATTGGGTGAATTTTATTCACCGTTGGATCTTAAATCCCGAGATTCTCCTTTGTTATTTTGGTTAGATTTAAGGGGGAAATCTTTCCAAACCCGAGATTTTTCATAGATAGATGATATTTAATCATCTCTAAATCTTTAATTTGATTGGTCTCAGATAATCACTTTCCTTTGGAAAGATTCAAATTTCCTTCAGAATTTAATTCTGCCGTCAACATGGGTTTTGAAAGTCGGTCACGTGTGACCACGTGACCCATGGTCACGTGCGGACACGTGACCCCCCTTTTGGAATGAAGGATCCTCTTTCTTTCTGCGTTCTGCCTTCTTCTGCTGCTTAGCCGTCACGTGTCACCACGTGACCCCTGGTCACGTGTGAGTACGTGACCCCTGTCTGGCACTTCTTTCCTTGGTTCAATTGGAGAGCGAGTTTGCTGCTTTGAACGTCACGTGTCGACACGTGACCCTGGTCACGTGGGAGCACGTGACCTCTTCTGAAGCTCTTTTCCTTGACTTTGCTCAGCGATTCAATGTGCGCCTTTTCTGCACTTTATAGGTCACGTGTCAACACGTGACTGCTGGTCACGTGTAAGCACGTGACCCCTTTTTGAAGCTTTCCACAGAAGCTTTCCTGATTTTAAATCAGGAAACAATGCATACGAAATAGCCGAAATGATGGGGCGACTTGCAATAAAAAGCAGCAAGTAAAAATGTATGCATGACAAAATAGCCGAAATGATGGGGCAACTCGCAATAAAAAACAGCGAGTGAAAATAAATAAATAGCCGAAATGATGGGGCAATCGCGACCTTCGCGATATAAAAGCTGAAATGATAGAGCATCGCGGAAAAAGAAATAAAATAAAAATGAAATCCACGCCCTACAGGTGATGTTACATCTGTCCCTGCACACAATCCAGAGGCGCAAACAAAGAAGGGATCATACTCCTCCCCCAGGTTTCATCATAAAAAGAAGCCAAATCTCGACGGTTCACAGATAGCCTAGAGATCATCTCGACGTTCGTCTCATGGTAGCAGACACAACATCAAGCGAAACGGAACAGCGGCAACCCCCAGTTCCATGGCTCGGCGATATGTATCACCAAGAGTCGAACCTCCATCCCGTGAAATGCGGATACAATCAACAAAATTCCTGGTTACGTGGAACGCGGATAACGTCACTCTTTGACCCCGTGGAAAACGTCCAGAGCGGATCCTGGTCCTCGCCGAGCACGGCAGTGAACCCGTGTGAAGCATCCAGAGCGGAGCCTAGTCCTCGCCGAGCACGGCAGTGAACCCGTGTGAATCATCTAGTGCAAAATTCCTGGTTACGCGGAACGCGGATAATGTCACTCTTTGACCCCGTGGAAAGCATCCAGAGCGGATCCTGGTCCTCGCAGAGCATGGCAGTGAACCCATGTGAAGCATCCAGAGCGGAGCCTAGTCCTCGCCGAGCACGGCAGTGAACCCATGTGAAGCATCTAGTGCAAAATTCCTGGTTACGTGGAACGCGGATAACGTCACTCTTTGACCCCGTGGAAAACGTCCAGAGCGGAGCCTAGTCCTCGCCGAGCACGGCAGTGAACCCGTGTGAAGCATCTAGTGCAAAATTCCTGGTTACGTGGAACGCGGATAACGTCACTCTTTGACCCCGTGGAAAACGTCCAGAGCGGAGCCTAGTCCTCGCCGAGCACGGCAGTGAACCCGTGTGAAGCATCTAGTGCAAAATTCCTGGTTACGCGGAACGCGGATAATGTCACTCTTTGACCCCGTGGAAAGCATCCAGAGCGGATCCTGGTCTTCGCAGAGCACGGCAGTGAACCCGTGTGAAGCATCCAGAGCGGAGCCTAGTCCTCGCCGAGCACGGCAGTGAACCCGTGTGAAGCATCTAGTGCAAAATTCCTGGTTACGTGGAACGCGGATAACGTCACTCTTTGACCCCGTGGAAAACGTCCAGAGCGGAGCCTAGTCCTCGCCTAACGCGGCAGTGAACCCGTGTGAAGCATCTAGTGCAAACTTCCTGGTTACATGGAAAGCGGATAACGTCACTCTTTGACCCCGTGGAAAACGTCCAGAGCGGATCCTGGTCCTCGCAGAGCACGGCAGTGAACCCGTGTGAAGCATCCAGAGCGGAGCCTAGTCCTCGCCAAGCACGGCAGTGAACCCGTGTGAAGCATCTAGTGCAAAATTCCTGGTTACGTGGAACGTGGATAACGTCACTCTTTGACCCCGCGGAAAACGTCCAGAGCGGAGCCTAGTCCTCGCCGAGCACGGCAGTGAACCCGTGTGAAGCATCTAGTGCAAAATTCCTGGTTACGTGGAACGCGGATAACGTCACTCTTTGACCCCGTGGAAAACGTCCAGAGCGGAGCCTAGTCCTCGCCTAACGCGGCAGTGAACCCGTGTGAAGCATCTAGTGCAAACTTCCTGGTTACGTGGAAAGCGGATAACGTCACTCTTTGACCCCGTGGAAAACGTCCAGAGCGGATCCTGGTCCTCGCAGAGCACGGCAGTGAACCCGTGTGAAGCATCCATAGCGGAGCCTAGTCCTCGCCAAGCACGGCAGTGAACCCGTGTGAAGCATCTAGTGCAAAATTCCTGGTTACGTGGAACGTGGATAACGTCACTCTTTGACCCCGCGGAAAACGCCCAGAGCGGAGCCTGGTCCTCGCCAAGCACGGCAGTGAACCCGTGTGAAGCATCCAGAGCAAACACCGGACTGTGGAGTCCTTAAAATCCTCGGACTATGACTTCCTTAACCTCGACCGCGATGTCTTAAAACTAACGATCAATCACCCCTATTCCTTATAGATTTTTGCCTCGGTTTAAGGGTACATCTCTTCACTCCTTTGATGCCTGGCGTTGTAATTCCTCAACGTTTTCAAAGAGGTGACGGGTCCCTGCGACCGAACATCGGACTGTGGAGCCCCCAAATCCACGGACTATGAGGTCCTTAACCTTGACCGTGATGTCTTAAAACTAACATCGGACTGTGGAGTCCCTAAATCCACGGACTATGAGGTTCTTAACCTTGACCGTGATGTCTTAAAACTAACATCGGACTGTGGAGTCCCTAAATCCACGGACTATGAGGTCCTTAACCTTGACCGTGATGTCTTAAAACTAACATCGGACTGTGGAGTCCCTAAATCCACGGACTATGAGGTCCGTAACCTTGACCGTGATGTCTTAAAACTAACATCGGACTGTGGAGTCCCTAAATCCACGGACTATGAGGTCCTTAACCTTGACCGCGACGTCTTTAAACTACAATACCCGGAGCAGCCTCTGACCCCGTGGAACACGGATAAGGGCGACCACATTCAGCACTTGCAGGTCCTCACGACCTGTAAGGAAGAAAAAACTCTCTTATGAGATCTTTACGACTCTCAAGGGAAACCCGCTTAAGAATCCTCACGACTCTTAAGGAGAACTTACACCTATGGGATCCTCTCGACCTGTAGGGAGAAAAACTCTTTATGAGATCTTCGTGGCTCATAAAATGCAGAAGTCTTAGGAAGCAGATCTCAACCCTGAATCCTGAGCCATCGTTGTCCTGCAAGAAGATCAAGATAGAATATCCGCAGAATGCATTCAATAAAAAGGGGACACACCATTAAGAAGAAAAATGTATCTTTTATTCATAGACCAAAATGGATACAAAATACAATTCATGAAAGAAATAAAAAGGAAGATACTCTTATCCATGAGTATGTACAAAAAAAAAGGGAGAAAAGATACAAGTCCTTAAGCCGGCGGGCGGTGCAATAATTTTACCAGCTCATCGTTCTGTTGCTGAGCCACGGCTTCATGATGCAAGATCTCCAGAAGACGAGCCTCCGCCTGAGCTTGCTGAGCCTGATACGAAGCAAGCCGGGCTTCGAGCTCTTTCTCGGTGGCTTTATGAGCCTCGACCCTCTCACGAGTGAACGTGGCGGCTTTATCGAGGGCCACCACCTCTTTGATGGATTCCTGTAACGCCCGCCACAGTTCATACGCTTTATTGGCCCTGGCTGTGAGATTGGCTTGAGGCTTACCCAACACCTTGGGAGCTAGCTCCCTCTCCGAAAATTTACGGCCGAATCCTTTTCTCGCACAACAATATGTTCGCTACGTGGCCACGAAAGCTTGCGCTCGCGACCACGGCCTCGAACACAAGACATTTACAAGACCGTATAAATGGGGTTCCGGTCGACAGCGATGATCGATCTGAAACGTGTTCACATCACTTGGTATGAAAAGCAATGAGAAAATTTCCAGTGTTTATCCTATCAAGCATGTGTTCACGATTATATGAGCATCCGAAAAAGAAATAAAGTTCGAGGCATTAATTTGCATGCGACATGATGACAATGTTGATAATTAGAAGAAGCTTTCATAAGAAGAACACAATGTTTATTCATGCAAGCGAGAACATGCATACGAGTACTGAGCCTACATAGGGGTTCAGCATAAAGCATACAAAAGAGAGGACTATTTTAAAGACACTACGCTAACGGAAAAGATCACCAAACACCGGATCAATGGCACAAGGGTTAACAAAGCAAATAACAAAATTATCCATCTCCCTCTCCGCTCTCTCCAGCACATCGAAGCGACGATTCTCGCGAGAGGTCGCTCCCCATCGGTTGGCGCCATGCTTGTCCGCGAAAGCAAACATAATAGCTCGCCGGGCCTTTATCTCGCTCAATAGATGAATTGAGTAGTCCTTCAAGGCCTGAGTAATCAGGCACGCTTCATGAAAGCCTTCAAGCTTCTCTTCCGCCGCATCAAGCATCGCCAGAGTCATCTCCGCTGGGTGAGGAGGGATGTCGGCAAGCACTGCCGCGAGAATCATCTGGAGCCAGAGGGAACCCATCGGGAGGGGAGACCCTCTACGAATCGAGAGCTCGTGCATGGCCGAGTCACATTCGTCATCAGAAAAGAGGGGGTCCACCAACCGAGCAGCAAACCGGGGGATCATTTCCTCACGAGGAACTTCCCATGGCTGTCGACAAGCATGAGGACGGTTACAAGCCATGGTACTCGTTTCTCTCTCTTTCAAGGAAAAAATATGTATATGATATGAATCTCTCTGTAAAAGGAAAAGAAAGCTATAGCCTCATATATAATGAAATGCATTAAGTGCTATGCGCGGAAAATCTTGCATGGTGAATTTATTTTCAGGGCCTAAAAAAAGGAAAGGTATCGAAAATCAAGGAGATGGAACGATTTCCAAGCCCCTTTTTCAGCACCTAACATTGTGCACTGAAAATATGGCATGAGGAAAATCTTGTGAACAGTCGCATCAAGGGATCTCACATGTAGAACACGTGAGGCCCAAACCTGATGTGCATTTAAAAGGAAGAACATGGAGTAGTACCCTGCACATTAAAGCACAAACAACAATAGTAGCAGAATAATAAGATCTCAGAGAAAAAGCATGCAAACATACAAAGACACAACAGAACTTATCATCCAGACCTCAAGAAGGCCATACAAAATAAAAAGAAAACTTTTACAATGGCAAGGCTTCAGACGCGGGGCATGGGTTGAGAAACTCGAAATTAACTTTATTCAAGATCTTCCAAGCATTTCGAACCTCCCGAGTATGCTTTCTCTCGCGGTCACAAGCATCGGGGTCCCCGCGGATGTCCTCTACCCTCCGGTAGGCGCCCAGTATGGCTGATTGCTGAAAAATCTGATGAAGGAGATCAATAAGATTATCCCGCCTTCTCTTTGAGATCAAGCCCATAAGGTACACCGAATGCACCTTATCCTCGGCAGTGTCCAAGGCCCCGAGCGGTATGCCGGCGCAAAAGAGAGGAAGTGCCTCCCGGATCGCCAGCACGATCAGCCTCAGAAGAGAAGAGCGACGGGGGAGTAGCCTATGGTTGTACTCGTCGAAGCGGCTCATGATCTCGGCACACTGAGCATCGGTGAACTCCTGATTCTGACTGCGGACCAGCGCACGAATATTCCCGTAGGAAATGATTTCGTCAAGATTATACAGATGGGCATCCATGATACCTGAAATAAAAGTCAAAAGACATCATTACAAAGCCCCCATCGCATTAATTGCAGGAAGAACCACCTAGGGCCAAGGGACCTCAGGAAGCCTCCATGCGAAGAGACTGAGTTCTTCATAGGAATTAAATTCCTTATTAAGAAAAGGGAATTAAATTCCCAGAAATATTTTTGAGGGAATTAAATTCCATGGGTTGAACCGCCATAATCATCTCCCTAAGGGATCATCTGAACCCTAAGTGATCTACTGCGGGAGTTAAGTGGTCTCATATTTTGGTTAAATTACTTGAAGAAAAATGGGTTCTTTGTGAAACCCTTGGCCTGGATTTAAAATCCGGAGAGTTTTTGTCAAAACGAAGGTGCTTCGATTACCATTACCTGAGGAGGAGGAATCCCTTTAAAGCAGAGTTAAACTCTGAAAATATTTTAAAACAGAGAACTAAGCTCTGGAAGAAGAGAATTAAATTCTCAGAAAAAGTTTTCAGAAGAAGAAGATGGGCAAAGTGAAGGCTCCTATGAAGAGACAGAGGTATTTATAGAAAGCAATAGAAACGCTTCATCTCCTCAAATCCCTAAAGGAATCCAACGGTCGCAAGAGGTGACAGCGTTGCACTCACGTGCAGACACGTGAGAACAACGCTGTGGGGGCATTTGTTTCCTGATTTAAAATCGGAAAAGCTTCTGTGAAAAGCTTCAGAAGAGGGTCACGTGCTTACACGTGACTAGCGGTCACGTGTTGGCACGCGACGGCTAAAAAAACGTCATCAAGGCAGGTTCAGTTTCCTGACTACGTGGAAGAAAAGGGGCTTCAGGAAGAGTCACGTGCTCCCACGTGACCAGGGTCGCGTGGCGACACGTGATATTTAAATGCAAGCGTCAAAGGCACACCGGTTAACTGATCAAGTCAAGAAAAAGGCTTCAGAAGAAGTCACGTGCTCCCACGTGACCAGAGTCACGTGTTGGCACGCGACGTTCAAGGCAGCAGACTCGTTCTCCAGAAAGAGGCGCCAGACAGGGGTCACGTGCTCACACGTGACCAGGGGTCACGTGGTAGCACGTGACGTTCAAGCAACAATCAGAAGACAGAGCGCAAAGGAAAGAAGAAGGCTCATTCCGAAGGGGGTCACGTGCTCACACGTGACCATGGGTCACGTGGGCACACGTGACCGGCTTTCAAAGCCCATTTTGTCAACAGAATTAAATTCTGAAAGAAATTCAAATCTTTCTAAAGGAAAGCGGCTATCTGGAACCAATCAAATTAAAGATTCAGAGGTGATCTATCTATGGGAAAATCCCGGGTTTGGAAAGATTTCCCCCTTAAATCTAACCAAAATAACAAGGGAGAATCTCTGGATTTAAAATCCAATGGTGAATAAAATTCACCTAATAATCCAAAGGTCCAGAACGAATGAAGGATGCAAATCAAATCTCTCAATGAAGATTCGTCACAAAACTAATTTATTCGGCTGCTTCTCCTATAAATAGGAGCGAAGAGATACAAAAAAAAAAGATATATACATGCGCAGAGAAGAAAAGAAAGAAAAGAGGAGGAGAGCTTTGATACTTTGAAAAGACTCGGATCTTCTGCAAAAACCCTAGGTAAGAAAGGAAAGGCCTTTTGAAAGAAGGAGAATTTAATTCTCAACAGAGTTTAACTCTGATACATAAAACAGAAGAGCATATTTCTTCTCTCTTTGATAGAGGATCTGCAAAGTGCACATCTCCCCTTAAGGTTGAGAATTTAATTCTCAATGGGTCGAGATCCTGCCATGCAGATCCAAAACATAGAGAAGGAATGCAAGCATGAGAATTTAACTCTCACAGAACTATAGGAATTTAATTCCTTTAAAATAAAATTAGGGCTCGACCCTGTATCATGGGAATTTAATTCCTTCAAAACAAAAGAAACAGGGTTGAACCCTAATTAAGAACATAGTTCTGTTGAAACAGCGGGAATTTAATTCCTTTAATCATAATTCCCTGAAATGGGAGTTTAATTCCTTAAAAGTTTTTGTTAGGGTTTAACCCTATTTGGATCTTCACATACATGAGGAATTTAATTCCCACAGAAAATTCAGAGTTAAACTCTATTCCAGAATACAAGTCTTCGAAAGGAAGTAGGAATTTAATTCCTCGGAAATTTGCAGCTCGAGGGATGTAATTCCTGAAAAAGATTAACAGATCCTCTAAAAACATACATAGAGGCAGGGTCACGTGTCACCACGTGACCCCTCAAAAAAGAGCTACAGAAAGCCCTTTGAGGCAGTACCCCACGTGACCCACGTGACTCTTGACAGAAGCTTTAACATATAAGCATCTAAATGCCCTTCACGTGAGGGCACGTGAGGCGATAATCTCAGCAGAATAAATAAAGGGAGGGCGCTCTCACGTGTTGCCACGTGACCCCTCTTGCCTTAGTGTTTAACACTAAATTGGAACTCTTGAACACAGTATTGAAACACTGTTGGGCCTTAGCATTCAACACTGATTAAAAAAGCCTTATTTGCAGTGTTCAGCACTGAGCTGTTTTAGTGTTTAACACTAATTTGAAAAGCCTTGTTGCTGGTGTTTAACACCAATTATCTCTTAGTGTTAAACACTAACTCGTCAATCTTATTCCCAGTGTTCAACACTGATTGCTCTGAAGTGTTTAACACTAGTCTTTGGCCCAATTGGCTAAAGGGATAGAAGCAAAGCCTCTCCTTCAATGGACTCACAAGAAATCAATATTCCAGACATGATTGGACTTAGTCCAAGCTGGCCATAAGTCCTCAATTCGTGATTAACTGGGCTAATGGGCTCATAATATAATCAGTCTTGACCCTAAATTGGGCCAGGGACTACTGAAGCCACTCCGGTTCTAGGGTACATCTCTTCACTCCTTTGATACTTGGCATTGTAATCCCTCAATGTCTTCAAAGAGGTGACGGGCCCCGACGACCACCCATGATATGGACTGTGGGGTCCTTAAACCCATGTCTAATGCAAAATTCCTGGTCACGTGGAACGCGGATAACGTCACTCTTTGACCCCGCGGAAAACGTCCAGAGCGGAGCCTAGTCCTCGCCGAACACGGCAGTGAACCCGCGTGAAGCATCTAGTGCAAAATTCCTGGTTACGTGGAACGTGGATAACGTCACTCTTTGACCCCACGGAAAACGCCCAGAGCGGAGCCTGGTCCTCGCCAAGCACGGCAGTGAACCCTTGTGAAGCATCCAGTGCACATACCGGACTGTGGAGTCCTTAAACCCATGGACTATGACGTCCTTAACCTTGACCGAGATGTCTTAAAACTAACAATGGAACGCAATGTCCTTAAACTACCCATGGACCGCAATGTCCTTAAACTACCCATGGACCGCAATGTCCTTAAACTAGAACAATAGAGCCCCGTATGCTCTTTTGTCGGATCTAAACGGTCCCGTTTAAGTTGATCTTAGCCTCAAAGATGGTTAACGAATCCTTAAAACCTTCAAGCAAACTGGACTACGAATCCCCCAAGTTAACTCTGGCTCGAGGGTACATCTCTGAATCCCTCTGACACCCGTCGTTGTAATCTTTCAACGTCGTCAGAGAGGTGACGGGTCCCGACGGCCACACACATACGATGGACCACTATGTCCCTAAAACTGGAATAATGGAGTCCAAAAGCTCTTTTGTCGGATCTAAACGATCCCGTTAAGTTGATCTTAGTCTCAAATCGGACTAACGTGTCCTTAACAAACGTTTGAGTTGATCTTAGCCTCAAGCATGGCTAACGTATCCTCAAACCAAACCCCCAAACCCAAATCTAAGATAACACGGATTTGGACTAGTCCACGCCCTACGGGCGACGACATAACTCAGTCTCCGTAAACGATCCACGGGCAACAAAACATAAAACAAAAACACACGACACGAAGTGACCATCTGGAGAAGGAGAAAGTTGTTACCGCGATGCGGTAGCGTAATTAACTGCAGGGGCTTGCGCCTGCAGGGAAGAGCGTCCCCACAATCAAAAACCCCTCAACGAGGGGGAATCTGACGAAGTCTGCTACATCGGTCGCATCCGCTTAAACCTTCGATACATGGTGCCATAAACCAACTTGGCATCTTCGGAGAGGTGGACGGATAGCACCAATTATCATCTGCCCCGAATTTCAGGCGAGACGTCCCGTCTTGCACGTCTTTCGGAGGGGAACAAGGTGCTTTTGATCCATGTCTGCTAAATAGTTGCAGGTTACAGGTTCTCAGAACAATACAGTGAAATTCATGAAAAGACGTACAAAAGTGAGACTATAACCAACAAAAGATGAATCCGTATGATACCGCCTAACAGTTCAAGGAACAAATGAAGACCAGTAAACAGTTCCATGCACAAGACAGTTCAAGGGCAGCACAAGATACAAGACTTCAAAGAGAAGCTAACGGTAAAAGTCCACAACATTCTGCACTGTGGAAATCTGAAAGAAAATAGAAGATATTCTGAGAAACCAAGTGAAGAAATCAGAAGTAAAATGCAACATGAAGCAACCCTAAAGAAATGAGCCCAATAGCCCATCAAACGGCCGCGAAACCGCGGCCAAACAAGGCTTCTGGCCGCGGATCCGCGGCCGTGCAGAGCACGTGTCGGTGCGTGTCGGTGGGAGTCGGTGCATTAACCCGGTTTTCTTAGGGTAGTCTTGTAATTTCAGATGTGGATCAGATGTAAACCCTAGGGTTTCTCCTATCTATAAATAGGAAAGCCTACAGTCTCTTTTGAGGTGTGCCTCTTTTGGGTGCCTATTTTGAGATGCCTTTTTTTATTTTCTAGTTTAAAATTTTCATTCCATTGTAATCGTCAAGAGGTCATCAATAAAGATATTTTTATTTTTGCATTCTTTTTGTTATCTGAATTTAATTCGTGCAATTTTTTATCTGTCTTTTATTATCTGCAAATTAGATAGTCTTTTAAAATGAAAATTATAAAAATGAATTTTTTTTGTCATCTGCCTAATGAGTGAGTAATTCCTCACTTGTTAGGGTTAGGAGAGGGAAGGTTTGAGAGAAGAAAATCTCTCTCACTCCTTTCTTTGCCCATATAATTTTTAATTAGGACTCTATTTAATTCAACCACACTCCGCTCACTACGGCACCCTATCCTATGAGATAGCGGTGATTCCCTAGTTAGACCGGTTGTGGTTGATTTATATAGAGGTTAGGGTTAAGAGTTAAGAAAGGACGGACAAGGACCAAAGGGAAGAAACGAAGTTTCTTCCTAGTCGTGCTAATCCCTTTTGTTGACTATTACCCTAACACCTAAATTCCTAACTAGGGCAAAGAAAGCAGTGAGTAGAATTCTTTTTCCAAACTAACCTAATCCTAACCCTAGCAAGCTTTTTATTAACTTTTATCTCATTCTTAGATCTTAAAATAAAACCCAAAATCTTTTGGATTTAACTCGTTAAAACATAAAGAAAAGGAATCCATCTCCCTGTGGACCGACCCGTACTCAACCGGCTAGCTACCAAGCGACACTGTTATTGATTACGGTTAATTCTTTGATTTCAAAACGCATACGCAAAATATCCACCAATCAGCCAGCTGTTGTGGTATCGCATACCCAATATCCCGAAGAGTCTCTCGAACTGTATCTGGGGAATGGCCTTCATGAGTGGATCCGCTGTGTTGTTCTTCGTGTCAACTCTCCTGACCTCGATCTCCCGGTGATCAACTATCTCCCGGATCAGGTGATACCGCCTCAGAATATGCCTGGATCGCTGATGGGACCTGGGTTTCTTGGCCAAAGCCACCGCTCCATTGTTATCACAATACAAAGGTATTGGATACTCAATGGATGGAACCACTCCAAGTTCAGTTATGAACTTCTTCATCCAGACAGCCTCTTTGGCAGTATCGTTGGCAGCGATGTATTCAGCCTCCATCGTTGAGTCTGCCACGGTTTCTTGCTTGGAACTCTTCCAGCATACCGCCCCTCCATTGAGGGTAAAGACAATTTCGAGACCGACTTAGAGTCGCCCTTTTCACTCTGGAAGCTCGAATCGGTAAAGGACTCCACTTGGAGTTCTCCGTTACCATACACCAAGAGCATCTCTTTAGTCCTTCTCAAGTACTTGAGAATGCTCTTCACAGCTGTCCAGTGACTCTCTCCAGGATCTGCTTGATACCTACTCACTACACTTAGTGAGTATGCTATATCGGGTCTGGTACATAGCACCGCGTACATGATAGAGCCTACTGCCGAAGCATAGGGTATCCCTTGCATGCGAGCTCTCTCCAAATCAGTCTAGGGAGACATCTTTTTGGAGAGAGTGAGTCCTGAGATAGTGGGTAAAAACCCACGCTTGGATTCTTCAAAACTAAACCTTTTTAGTATGGTGTCAATGTACCTGGATTGGGACAATCCCAGTATCCGTTTAGATCTATCTCTATAGATCTTAATTCTCAAGATGTAGGAGGCATCACCTAGATCTTTCATTGAGAATCTTTGTGATAAGAAGAGCTTGACCGAGTGCATCATAGGAATGTCATTTCCTATCAAGAGTATGTCATCCACGTACAATACGAGGAAGACAACCTTACTCTTTGCCACCTTTTTGTATATACAAGGTTCATCTATGTTTTTGACAAAATCAAACTCTTTGATAACGACATCAAAACAGATGTTCCAACTCCGCGATACTTGCTTTAATCCGTAGATGGATTTAAGCAGCTTGCACACCTTTCTGCTGCTCCCACTGTCTACGAAGCCCTCTGGCTGAGTCATGTACACGCACTCTTCCAAATCACCATTTACAAAAGCGGTCTTAACATCCATTTGCCAGATTTCGTAGTCATGGTATGCAGCGATGGCAAGCATGATCTGGATGGATTTAAGCATAGCCACTGGAGAAAAGGTTTCATCATAATCCACACCTGGTCGTTGACGAAAACCCTTTGCAACAAGTCTAGCTTTGAAAGTCTCCACTTTCCCATCTACACCAAGTTTCTTCTTAAAGATCCATTTGCTCCCAATGGGTTTTACCCCTTCAGGAGCAACTTCCAAAGTCCATACTTTGTTGGAGTACATGGATTACATCTCAGATCGCATTGCATCCAGCCACCTCACTGAGTCCCCACTCGTGATGGCCTGCTCGAAACTAGTTAGGTCATCATCCTCCTTGATGCAATACTCGCTTCCACCATCAATGAGAAAACCGTAGTATCTCTCAGGTGGACGAGGAACCCTACTAGATCGGCGGAGAGGCTGGGGTTCGTTGGGCACTATCGAATTCTCTGGTTCCACTAAATCTACTGTGACAGATCTTGCAGCTGGAATCTCTTCCAGTTTTACCTCATGGCCACTAATCTCTTTTGCAAGAAATTCCTTTTCTAAAAAGGTGGCATGCCGAGAAATAAACACCCTTTATTCCTCGGTGTGGTAGAAGATATACCCTTGTGAATTTTTGGGATATCCTATAAATTTGCACAGAACAGACCGTGCCTCGAATTTGTCCGGATTTTGCCGTTTGACATAGGCCGGACAACCCCATATCTTAACATAATTAAGACGTGGTATAACACCCAAGCCCAATACTACTATTTTCAGTTACTGTTTGAGCATAATGTGGTACTCATTTCTTTTAGCTTGCTTGTTTATTACTTACTGTAAAATTTTACCCGGTAGAGTCATTTCTGCATATGACAAATTTTAGCATCTAAAATAAAATTAAAAATATCCATCTTGGCCTACTCGACACCCCTAGCCTCGTGGTAGCGTCCGTGCATTGTGTTCTCGTTCCGTTCAGTGAAACGGGCGAGTTTGGACGGCTACGCGCGCGTACAGGTGTCCGTTTTGGGGGTATGCTTTTTAATCATAAGACACTTAATTTCAAAATTTGGAAGCCGCTTAAAATCCTATTATTTAAATTTCAAATTTTTGGACCCAACCCGGGCGCGATTTGAAAATGTTTTATATGGCGCCAAAATCCCAAATTTTAATATTTTAAAACCTTCGAATATTTCCTAACTTATAATATTTTTTACTGTTCAATCTGAATTCTTAAATCTTTTATATTTTTTTTCTTAACCAACTTTTCCCCATTCAGCCAATCATTTCGCCCAAATTATCTCCCGTGGGCCCCTCTCCATTCCTATTCTCTCTCTCTCTATCCCTCAAATCTCGTTCTCTCTCTCCCTCAAATCCCTTGCCGCTGCAACCCCGACGCCGGCGCCGGCGTCACCAGCACCCTCGCCTCCTCTGCCTCGCTTCGCCCACACCTTCTTTCATCCACCCCGCGAACCCTGCACAGCCGCGACGGCCTGCAGTCTTCCCTGCACGCCTCTGCGTCGCCTGAGACGCCGCCGGTGACCACCGTCCTCTTGTCCCCGACCTCGCACACTCCTCGGTGAGTTCCACCTCCCCTCCTCTCTTCCTTCTTCTTCCCTTCTCTTCTAACCCGATTCTTGATCGGCAGCATCCCCGCGGTCACTGTAGGCCACCGCCGGAGCCCGTCGACCTCGTCGTCGTTCTCGCGTCTCCTCTCTGTAACCACAGAGCAGTACCTTGTAAGCCTCCTCTCCTTATTCGTTAGTTTCTCTTCATTTCTTGATTGCATAGTTTCTTGACTTTCACTGTTCTCTTTCTTGCCGGAATCCGGCGATGCCGATGACATGATCCGACGTTCCAGCGAGGTACCCCGATCCGCGTGGTTCCATTGTTCGTTGTTTGGGTTCAATCCGTGAACCGTGCGTCCGTCGCGAGTTTTTCCGCCGATATTTACGTCCCGTTTTCCCGGTTCGCGACCTTCGAGGCAAGTACCCCTTGCTACATGCTATACAATATTTACATAGATGTATTGACACCCTAAACCTGTAAAATTTAACTTGGTATAATCGTTTCCCATTTTCGGTTACAATATTACATTATATCATTTTACTGTTAAACATGGAACTTAAAGTTTGCAAATTGAACCTAATAATCATATCTACCTGTTCAATCACATTTTACTGCTAAAACAGCTGGTAGCATTTATCCCTGTAGTTCTGTTACATTCAGACACTCGCATGCATTTAACCTGAAATAACTGTATTGAACCGTTACATAAATTATTGCACCGCTAAGGGTGCTTAAACCTGTTAACATGACTAAACGGCTATATCGTTTTACTGCACTCTTGTAAATTGGAATGAAACTGCTTATTATGTAATTCATTGCCTATCTCATGTTGTTAACACCCATGTTTGATTATATATCTGATTGTGAGCACACCCACGATATTGGTTACATCTTGACCTGACATTGCTACACATGTATATATTGATATACCTGACATGGTACCGTATACTGTTGACTTGACCTGATGTACCATGACCTGTCCCGTTACCTGATCTTGTGTCTAATGCCAACAAACCTGACATGTAGTCCTCATGGACCGTTCCTGTTGTCTATCCAGACAAACCTGCTTTTACCCGATCCTGTGTTGGCATTAGTTCTTGATTACTGAATACCTGATTCGACATACATAACTTGGTGGTATGGGGAAATCAAAGGTGAAACCGACTTGTAACTCAACAGTTCGATACCTGTTCTGATCAGTCTTACGGGCTAGGTCAGCCCCGGAGTGATGATGCTGACATCACTCGCCCATCCTGCTACCTGTTACTGCCTAGCGGCACGTCTCGGATTCAGCCCCGAGGATCTTGACCGTGGTCCCAGGCATGCACGGGATACTATTGAGTTACATCGACGATTCATCAATTGATTTTAAAGACTTTAGAATAGAAAACCTGATAGAACAGTTTAGTTACCCACTGCACACTACCCTGCACTGCTTGATTCTCATTATTGCTACTCTCACTTTATTCATGTTTATTTTGCATTGCCTGCTACACTGTACATATTATATTACTTGATGACATGACGCGCTGACGTCTGGGTTTTGCATGGCCCAAATTCTGTACCGCTGTCGCAGTCCGAGCAGGAGTACTTCAGCCAGCAGGCTGAACTGTGAGTTCAGTAGTAGTTAGTTTTATTTCCTGCATTTATTTCCTGATGTGAGCCCGCATTATGGGACATACTTTTCAGTTATTTGTATTGGATCATTTGCTTCCGCATTTATTTATTTATTATTGACTCTTGTTATTCTGGATTATGGACATGTTTTTAGATAGTTTTATCTGTTCTTGATATCTCTACAGCCGTAATGTGACTGTGGATGGATACTTCCTACCCACAGGTAGCATGGTTGGCTATGTCACGTGCCCAATCTATCATAATCTGGGAAGCGGGGCGTGACATGGTTCTTTTGGTATCAGAGCCATAGGTTAGTTGGGTTGATTCTTTTGTAGTTGGGTATTGTACCCGATACACGAATCAGAATACCCGTGTTAGGAAACATGTCCTGCCACCTTGTCGTTTACCATTCTTGAATCACATTCTTCCTGATTATATCTCTTACGATATGCAAACTTCCTTTGCATATCGACTCGGAAAACCTGATTCCTTGCTATCTCTAGGACTTAGGCGACTTGGGTATAGTTAAGTAATTGTGGCTATGATGCCGCGGCATAGTTACAATGCGGTACTCTATTTAAGTATTTTGGAGTTCTAGCCTTGATCTATATATTGAATCTATCATCATGCTAATGTTGGGTGTTTTGATTTCAGGAATATGGCAGATAAGAATTTGAAGACGTACCAGAGACGTATGGATGAAGCCGCCATGCTTGGAGTGATAAGGGTAATGCTAGAAAATCAAAAGAGACAGACCGAGCTGATCCAGCAGCAAGCAGACTCGTTCCAGGAAGGTTTGCGGACCGTTCAGCAGACCGTAGATAAGGTTGAAGCTAAACCAGTTGATCGAGTTGGGATCATGGCAGATTTCAGACGTTTGGGTCCGTCTACATTCACTGGTTTGGAGGAGCCATTGCCAGCCGAGCAGTGGCTAGTTGACACGGAGAATTTGCTGATTGCGGCACAGATTCCAGATGACAAAAGAGTTGATATGGTACGCATTCAGTTAGTGGACTACGCCCGAGAATGGTGGCTTGTGGAGGAGACCCGCTTGCCCAAGCCGATCAAGTGGGCGGATTTTTCTAAGAGTTTCCTGGAGAAGTTTTTCCCGCGGACTGCACGGGAGGAAATGGAAGAGAAGTTTATTGGGCTAAGGCAGAATGGAGCACCCGTGGACGTGCATGCAGCAGAATGGACGACACTCAGCAGATTTGCTGGACCTTTAGTCGCCAACGATGCAGACAGGGCACGAAGGTTCATGCGCAGCTTGGATGTGGACATCCAGAGGCAAATTGTCTCCCTAGGTTTGACCACTTTCTCACAGGTTCTTACGGCAGCTCGGGAACAACAGAGTTTATCTGGGATGAAGGGGAGCTTGCAGCAGACAGCAGTTGCGGCAAGGAAGCCCGCATTTGTACCTAACCGAGCTCATGGTCGCAAGGGTATTCCAGTGGACCGTCGTGGTGTAGCACCTATGAAGAAGCCTATGATTGTTGATCGAAGAAGGAGCATGATTTGTGACAACTGCCGTTTACCTGGGCACGTGCAGAAGGATTGTCGAAGGAGGCTGGGACTCTGTTTGGTTTGTGGAGCAGCAGATCACGCCGTTGATGCTTGTCCGTCGAAGCTTCGTACGAAGGATGATACTCAGAAGCCTCCGCAGAAACTGTTCCAAGGGCAGAAACAGTTGACTTAAGGACCTAATCAGGCTCGAGCTTTTACCTTGACAGCTGAGGAAGTCAAGGCGTCAGGAGAAGTGGTTTCAGGTACTTTACTCGTTCATGGTTTTCCTGCGTTGGCATTATTTGATTCTGGTGCATCCCATTGTTTTATGTCATCCAAATTTATAACTACACACTCGATTACCTGCACGACCCTGTCTAGTTTCTGGGACATACACACTGGGAATGGGAAAATCATATCTAGTAGGGAGTGTAAAGATTGTACAGTTGTTGTGTGCGACGGGAACTCTTTGCAGATTTCTTGGTGATTGATACGGGCAGCTATGAAGTCGTCTTGGAAATAGATTTTCTTGGCACTTTCCACGCTCACATTGACTGTAGGGCAAAGAAAGTAATTTTCCAGATTCCCGGACATCCTGAGTTTACCTTCACTGGAGGAAGCAGTTCTGTCGGGCCAGTCGAGTTTAGGGCTAGGCCGACAAACAATATTCTTGCAGCAATGGAAGTTGATAGTGGTGAAGAGCCGGCGGTTGTTCGCGATTTTATGGACGTATTTGAAGATATATCGGGTTTACCGCTGAAGCGAGACGTGGAGTTCGCAATTGATCTCATTCCTGGTGCAGCGCCAGTATCTAAAGCGTATTATCCGATGGCACCAGTAGAGTTGGAAGAAGTTAAGAAACAGGTTGCTGAATTGCTTGAGAAGAGTTGGATTCGAAGCAGTAACTCGCCTTGGGGAGCTCCAGTTCTTCTAGTAAAGAAGAAGGATGGCACGAGAAGGATGTGCATCGACTATTGAGAATTAAACCGGGTGACTATTAAGAACAAGTACCCTATCCCTCGCATTGGAGAACTTTTTGAGCAGCTTAGTGGCGCGAGGGCATTCTCGAAGCTGGATTTGCGATCCGGATATCACCAGGTCCGAGTGAAAACAGAAGATATTTGCAAGACGGCATTTCGAACTCGGTACGGACATTACGAATACTTAGTGATGCCCTTCGGAGTAACGAATGCGCCGGCAGTATTCATGGACTTGATGAACCGAATCTTTTCACCGTTCTTGGATCAGTTCATTGTGGTATTCATTGACGATATTCTGGTTTACTCGAAGAGTTTTGAGGAGCATGCTGAGCATTTGAAGATCGCACTGCAGACGTTGAGACAGGAGAAATTGTATGCGAAGATGAGTAAGTGCGAGTTTTGGCTGGAGGAAGTAAAGTTTTTGGGGCATGTTGTGTCTGGCGATGGCATTGCCGTCGATCCAGAAAAGATTGCAGCAGTTCGAGATTGGCCGATTCCAAAGAATGTTGCTGAGATAAGAAGTTTCCTTGGATTAGCCGGATACTACAGGAGATTTGTGGGGAACTTTGCTCGTCTGGCAGAGCCGTTGACCAAACTTACGCGCAAGGAGGTACCTTTTGTATGGACGGATAAGTGTGCGTTAGCTTTCGAGACGTTGAAGCAGAAGTTTATAACCGCCCCTATTCTGACCGTGCCAGACAATTCCGGAGGATTGGTGATTCACAGCGACGCATCTGGGAAAGGATTGGGATGTGTTCTGATGCAGCACGGTAAGGTTGTAGCTTACACATCGAGACAATTGAAGACCCATGAGAAGAATTATTCAACTCATGACTTGGAGCTTGCGGCTGTGATTTTCGCTTTGAAGATTTGGAGACACTACCTTTTGGGCGAAAAGGTCGAAGTTTTTACAGATCATAAGAGCTTGAAGTACGTGTTCACACAGAAGGAGCTTAACATGAGGCAGCGTAGATGGTTGGAGCTGATGGCTGACTACGATCTTGATCTTAAGTACCATCCGGGGAAGGTCAATGTCGTGCCGGATGCACTTAGTCGGTTACCAGCAATTCAGGTGTTGACTACCCAGAAGAAGCTCGTTGAAGATTTTCGAAGATTTGACTTGGAGGTTGTGCTACCGCGTTCTACGGGACAGTTGATGCAGCTGCAAGTGCAGTCGTCTTTGATTGAGAAAATTAAAGTAGCACAATCGCAGGATCCTAGACTGCAAAAGTTTCGAGAGCAGGTTGAAGCCGGATTATGAACAGATTTACTAGTCCACGAAGATGGTTCGTTGAGGTATGGTAGCCGTTTATGCGTGCCAAAGGGAGATGTTCGTGAAGAGCTTATGAAGGAGGCACACCGTTCAGCTTATTCTGTACATCCAGGAGGCACGAAGATGTACCGAGATGTTCGACAGCATTTCTGGTGGGAATGCATGAAACGAGAGATTGCTCGCTTTGTGGCTAAGTGCTTAGTGTGTCAGCAAGTTAAGGCTGAACATCAAAGGGTTGCTGGTTTATTGCAACCACTTCCGATTCCTCAGTGGAAGTGGGAACATATAACCGTGGATTTCGTGACAGCTTTACCGCGGAGTCCAAAAGGCAACAATGCAGTATGGGTGATTGTTGATCGGTTGACCAAGGCAGCACACTTTATTCCTTTCCGGGTTGGTCAATCAACGGAGACTTTGGCAGGGCGGTACATGCAGGAGATTGTAAGATTGCATGGGGTACCGGTGAGCATCGTGTCCGATCGGGACACTCGGTTCTTATCACACTTCTGGAGGAGTTTACAGGAAAGTTTGGGGACTCGATTGAAGTTTAGCACAGCTTATCATCCTCAAACTGATGGTCAGTCAGAGAGAACGATCCAAACTCTTGAAGATATGTTGAGAGCATGCATGTTGGACTTCAAGGGTTCGTGGGAGGATCATCTACACTTGGTGGAGTTTTCTTACAACAACAGTTTTCAGGCAACTATCCAGATGGCACCATTTGAAGCATTGTATGGTCGTAAGTGCCGTTCACCTGTTTGTTGGGACGATGTCGGTGAACGAAGATTATTGGGACCAGATTTGGTTGTACAGACAATTGAGAAGGTTAACACTATCAGGAATCATATGAAGGCAGCTCAAAACAGACAGAAGAGTTGGGCAGACACGTCAAGAAGACCTCTAGAGTTCGCCGGGGGTGATTTGGTGTTCTTGAAGATATCACCGACTAGAGGGGTGATTCGTTTTGGGAGTTGGGAAAGGTTAGTCCTCGATTCGTTGGACCCTTGAGATCTTGGAGTATGTCGGTGAGGTAGCGTACCGTTTGGCGTTACCGCAGTCCTTGGCGAATGTGCACGATGTGTTTCATGTATCTCAACTCCGTAAGTATGTTCGAGATGAAACACACGTTTTGGATCATTCGGAGCTAGCAGTACGGGAAGACTTGACTTTTGAGGAGCGACCGATTGAAATCGTGGATCGAAGGGAAAAGGTTCTTAAGAACAAGGTTATCCCCCTTGTGCTGGTTTCTTGGGGAAATCGCTCGCATGGAGAGTCCACTTGGGAACGAGAAGATGAAATTCGGCAGAAGTTTCCTCACCTTTTCTTGTAATTATCCATCTTTGTATTCTTGGAATTTCGAGGACGAAATTCTTTTGTAGTTGGGTATAATGTAACACCCGAGCCCAATACTACTATTTTCAGTTACTGTTTGAGCATAATGTGGTACTCATTTCTTTTAGCTTGCTTGTTTATTACTTACTGTAAAATTTTACCCGGTAGAGTCATTTCTGCATATAACAAATTTTAGTATCTAAAATAAAATTAAAAATATCCATCTTGGCCTACTCGACACCCCTAGCCTCGTGGTAGCGTCCGTGCATTGTGTTCTCGTTCCGTTCAGTGAAATGGGCGAGTTTGGACGGCTACGCGCGCGTACATGTGTCCGTTTTGGGGGTATGCTTTTTAATCATAAGACACTTAATTTTAAAATTTGGAAGCCGCTTAAAATCCTATTATTTAAATTTCAAATTTTTGGACCCAACCCGGGCGCGATTTGGAAATATTTTATTTGGCGCCAAAATCCCAAATTATAATATTTTAAAACCTTCGAATATTTCCTAACTTATAAAATTTTTTACTGTTCAATCTGAATTCTTAAATCTTTTATATTTTTTTTCTTAACCAACTTTTCCCCGTTCAGCCAATCATTTCGCCCAAATTATCTCCCGTGGGCCCCTCTCCATTCCCATTCTCTCTCTCTCTCTATTCCTCTCTCTCTCTATCCCTCAAATCTCATTCTCTCTCTCCCTCAAATCCCTTTCTCTCTCTCCTATATTTAAACGTTTTCCCTCTCTCGTTTTTTTTCCGAGCGAACCCATCACGAGCCTCGCGCAAACACTAGCCACCTCCATCCTTGCCGCTGCAGCCCCGACGCCGGTGCCGGCGTCACCAGCACCCTCGCCTCCTCTGCCTCGCTTTGCCCACACCTTCTTTCATCCACCCCCGCGAACCCTGCACAGCCGCGACCGCCTGCAGTCTTCCCTGCACGTCTCTGCGTCGCCTGAGACGCCGCCGGTGACCACCGTCCTCTTGTCCCCGACCTCGCACACTCCTCGGTGAGTTCCACCTCCCCTCCTCTCTTCCTTCTTCTTCCCCTCTCTTCTAACCCGATTCTTGATCGGCAGCATCCCCGCGGTCACTGTAGGCCACCGCCGGAGCCCGTCGACCTCGTCGTCGTTCTCGCATCTCCTCTCTGTAACCACAGAGCAGTACCATGTAAGCCTCCTCTCCTTATTCGTTAGTTTCTCTTCATTTCTTGATTGCATAGTTTCTTGACTTTCACTGTTCTCTTTCTCGTCGGAATCCGGCGATACCGACGACATGATCCGACGTTCCAGCGAGGTACCCCGATCCGCGTGGTTCCATTGTTCGTTGTTTGGGTTCAATCCGTGAACCGTGCGTCCGTCGCGAGTTTTTCCGCCGATATTTACGTCCCGTTTTCCCGGTTCGTGACCCGTCGAGGCAAGTACCCCTTGCTACATGCTATACAATATTTACATAGATGTATTGACACCGTAAACCTGTAAAATTTAACTTGGTATAATCGTTTCCCATTTTCGGTTACAATATTACATTATATCATTTTACTGTTAAACATGGAACTTAAAGTTTGCAAATTGAACCTAATAATCATATCTATCTGTTCAATCACATTTTACTGCTAAAACAGCTGGTAGCATTTATCCCTGTAGTTCTATTAAATTCAGACACTCGTATGCATTTAACCTGAAATAACTGTATTGAACCGTGACATAAATTATTGCACCGCTAAGGGTGCTTAAACCTGTTAACATGACTAAACGGCTATATCGTTTTACTGCACTCTTGTAAATTGGAATGAAACTGCTTATTATGTAATTCATTGCCTATCTCATGTTGTTAACACCCATGTTTGATTATATATCTGATTGTGAGCATACCCACGATATTGGTTACATCTTGACCTGACATTGCTACACATGTATATATTGATATACCTGACATGGTACCGTATACTGTTGACTTGACCTGATGTACCATGACCTGTCCCGTTACCTGATCTTGTGTCTAATGCCAACAAACCTGACATGTAGTCCTCATGGACCGTTCCTGTTGTCTATCCAGACAAACCTGCTTTTACCCGATCCTGTATTGGCATTAGTTCTTGATTACTGAATACCTGATTCGACATACATAACTTGGGGGTATGGGGAAATCAAAGGTGAAACCGACTTGTAATTCAACAGTTCGATACCTGTTCTGATCAGTCTTACGGGCTAGGCCAGCCCCGGAGTGATGATGCCGACATCACTCGCCCATCCTGCTACCTGTTACTGCCTAGCGGCACGTCTCGGATTCAGCCCCGAGGATCTTGACCGTGGTCCCGGGCATGCACGGGATACTATTGAGTTACATCGACAATTCATCAATTGATTTCAAAGACTTTAGAATAGAAAACCTGATAGAACAGTTTAGTTACCCACTGCACACTACCCTGCACTGCTTGATTCTCATTATTGCTACTCTCACTTTATTCATGTTTATTTTGCATTGCCTGCTACACTGTACATATTATATTACTCGATGACATGACGCGCTGACGTCTGGGTTTTGCATGGCCCAGATTCTGTACCGCTGTCGCAGTCCGAGCAGGAGTACTTCAGCCAGCAGGCTGAACTGTGAGTTCAGTAGTAGTTAGTTTTATTTCCTGCATTTATTTCCTGATGTGAGCCCGCATTATGGGACATACTTTTCAGTTATTTGTATTGGATCATTTGCTTCCGCATTTATTTATTTATTATTGACTCTTGTTATTCTGGATTATGGACATGTTTTTAGATAGTTTTATCTGTTCTTGATATCTCTACAGCCGTAATGTGACTGTGGATGGATACTTCCTACCCACAGGTAGCATGGTTGGCTATGTCACGTGCCCAATCTAGTATACTCTGGGAAGCGGGGCATGACACGTGGTCTCTTCCCCTTCCATATATCATATGGAGTGGTAGGCACAGATTTGGTGGGGACCATATTCAATAGATGTATGACTGTCTCTAGCGCATACCCCCAGAAGAAAATAGGTAACTCAGCTGTGCTCATCATAAAGCGCACCATATCTAATAGGGTGCGGTTCCTCCGTTCATATACACCATTTTGTTGTGGTGTATATGGAGGAGTTAGCTGAGAGAGAATCCCATTCTCTTTTCGGAAGTCCAGGAATCCATTGCTCAAGTATTCACCTCCTCGATCAGATCGAAGGACTTTAATACCTTTTCCCGTTTGGTTCTCGACTTCTTGTTTATATTGTCTAAATTTCTCAAAAGCTTCAGACTTGTGTTTCATCAGGAATACATGTCCGTATCTTGAGAGATCGTCAGTGAATGTAATGAAATACGAGAAACCATCCCTGGCATGTGTAGACATGGGACCGCATACATCACTATGTATTAGTCCTAAGAGTTCACTAACTCTTTTTCCGTGTCCTGTAAACGGAGTTTTGGTCATCTTGCCTTCGAGACATGACTGACAAGTGTCATAAGATGAAAATTCGAATGGATTCAAATATCTATCCTTTTGTAACTTAGCTAGTCGTTCATTTCTGAACTCTTCCTATTGTGTGTGTTTGCTATGCTCAGAACTGTTGATTGATTTAGAACATAAATGCCATTGCACAACGTGCCTGATCCAACCAACTTTTGGTTCAGGAAAATGTTCATAACATTATCCTACAATACAAAATTATATTCCTCTTTACTTAATAAAGAAACTGATATAATGTTGCATATCAGGTTCGACATGCAATAGCATTCATTCAGAATCAATGTTTTACCACTTGGTAATACAAGGTGATATTCCCCGACGGATTTAGCTGCAATAATTGCACCATTTCCAACTCTTATGTCTTTATCACCTTCTCCCAGTTCTCTACCTTTCCTTAGCCCATGTAACAGATTACATATATGGGATCCTGACCCGGTATCCAATACCCAGGACGTAGAGCAAAGGGAGAAACAGTTCTCTGTAACGAGCACACCCGAAGAAAATGCATCAATATGTACTTTCTTCAATCGGGTGGGGTGGGAATCCTGGCATTCCCCTATATCATGTTCAGTCTTATAACTCTTATAAGAAAGAACGGAACCAACGTTCCCCTGCACAGTATAACATGCGGGTTCGGTCAATACATCCATATTATTATGTTGATTAAGACGTGACATGGTCGCTACCTTGAGAGTGAGAGAAGAAAACACTTTAGCGTATGCTCTTGTAAGATCAGATTGGTTATTATTTTATCTAATTAGGATGGCCCCACTGCTTTTTATCAAGTCCTCCTCCAAACTCTAAAAGGTAAGACTAGCCGGGATTAATTACAATTTACAACTTCGCTAACCGTTCAGCCAGGCCAGTACCGGTACTTGAGGGAGGTTCCCCGTGCTTTCGCACGTACCCAATTAATATAAATCTCGTTTTCCCTAGAGGCGTAGCCCCATTAACACATTTCTAGACACCTAATGGGTTCTCTAATTGTAAAGTGTAAAACTCTCCCAGGAGCAACTCTTGCTCGCACCGGGATCGGAATCCAATATCTCATAGAAGGTATGCAATCTCATTGCAAGTTTCAACACTTGAAACTCCCGATATATTTTGCCCCTAGCGTGCTATGACCTTGACGAAGGCCAACAAACCATGGTGCTCCAGTCAAGTTCAACCCGTACATTTCATGATTGAATTAAACCCACCCGCACGACCCTTGACGAAAGACAACAAAGCCGTATGACTACCCTAATCCAATCGCATCATATGCAGCAGATAAGCAGTAAGTAGCTACCGCACACTACACCTTGACGAAAGCCAACAAATGTAGCACGATTACTAGATACTACTTATCTGAAATGACGGAGGGCTACGACAGGTTTTTCTGAAAACCTTTTGCGTAATGAACTTGATATCGTTGCGGAATCGAGTGATTTTGAAAAGTAGTGTTTTTGAGGCTTTTCCTAGTTTCGATAAAGAGGTCACTCCCGGTGAAGAGATTTCGGCTCTTTCTTTATCGAATAAGGTGCAGGATATATCACATATATCACTATGCAAAGCAAATACTCCAAAAGCAATCAAAAGACAAACCGTGTGTTGTAGCATCTGCCAGTTATTGCTAAAGAGGCCACTCTCGGTGAAGGGGTCTTGGCTCTTTCCTTATCGAATAAGGTGCAGGATATATCACAAATATCACTATGCAAAGCAAATACTGTAGCTACCCTTTTTGAAAATTTGATTCCACAACATCTTTTAGATTTCTTTGTTTTCATTAATCTCATTAATGAAGTCTCATCATTTAAGCTTCCTAAGTATCACAGAAGAAACGAAAATACAACGTACGCTTATGCCATCCGCATTCTCCATAATGTCCCGTTATGCACCGTTAGGTTACTTAACTAACGGCATACCGGGACGGGACTAGCGCGGGTGCAAAACATAAGCAACGTCTACTATATATCTCATATATAATGTATATCCATTCGTCTCAGAATCCACAGTGATCACATCACAGAGCAGCAGAAGAAACATATGAAATATTGGATATATTAGAAGGTCCGTGTTTTATTTTGAGGCTGTATAAAACACGGATTTCACGGTCGCGATGAATAGCCAAACCCACATCCTTAGACCCCTACGAAAGCGGCCCTACCAATTTTAGAGTTAGGAGACCCGGACTCGACTCCTCGAGTTGGTCTCCCAGTGGACTCTAGAACCCGGTTACTTGTGCTCCCCTCTTTGGGTCTATCCCAATGCAGAAAAGTATATAATATATAACAATGGTGACATCATCCTCAACCCGGAAGTACCCCAATAAAAGAATATTACATACATTGAATTTTACATGAATGAAAATAAAAACTCTTATCTCACATAAAACCCCCGGCTATTCAAAACACGACGATCCAATATAACATATCACAGCAACACAAAACATCACATGTCATCAACGTAAGTAAATATGCGTATCCCAATTTTCGTTGATATATAGCAACGAAACCGGCGATACACCACATATTACACTTACGGTCGCAGAAAAAAAAAATCAAACTACAACATTTGGAATCCATAATAACCTTAGACATCATAAACCCGAAATATCACATATTACGGATTTCATACCTAACTATATGAATTCCACATATTGTATCACATTCCACAAATAGCTAGACGATATTAAACTTTTCGGTCGAATCAACAAATTCCCAAAATTTCCCAGAAAGCTCAACACTTGAGCAGTATTAAAAATTCTCAGAAGCATGCACCAGTACCAATGGACCAACCGTTGAAGTGCCGTCCCTTGTCTCCTTAGTGGCGCCGCGGAACCGCCGCCAAAACCATGTTTTGGCCGCGGTTCCGCGGTCACTAAAGCGAGTTAGGGACTCGTTCTTCAAGAGGGTCCATACAATTACCTGCATGATTTTCTGAGGATTTTTAATGCGAAAAATTCCAACATTTTGAAAAATTTCCAGAAAGCGGGCGATATCGGGTTTTCGGAGTTCGTTCGAACTTCTAACTTCGCCTAAACGACTCCTAATACTCTAGTAAGGCTCTGATACCACTGTAGGGTTTTTAGGCACAATCACAAGGTTTCACAAGGTATCAAACATGCTATATTTAAAAATTTAGTGTGCCAAACAACCCTAACCAAGAATCTAACTAGAGTTTTAGGAGCTAAACAAGAAAGTAAACATCTTTACTTCTAAGTGATAACGGAATATAACCTTTGTAGACCGGTCCTTCACTTCAGTGGCTCCTTGTAGTGGTCCCTTCGTTGCGATCATGGAACTCCCGGACTCTTGCATGGCTTCTCAAGGTGAAAAGAACGATCTTGCTTGAAGTCTTCGAGGTCGAAGATGATCTACGTCGAGTAGACACTAATTCAAGCTACTACTTCACTAAAGAGAGATTAGTGAAGCTAACACCCTATACTAAAGTGCTAATCTAGTAGAGAATGATGAAGTAGGAAGTGGGCTCACTTTAGTTTTATTTTTCTCACAATATTTTCTCACTTTTGAAAAAGCTAGCAAGCTTTTTTTATCAAGAATGAAGAAGATGAAGCAAAGAGATGAGAATGAACTAATGAAGTGAGAGAATCAACCATGGGTGAGTTTTGTATCATATAGCTAACTCATGTAGAGACATAACCATGACTAAATTATAATGGTTAGGTTAATAAATATTTTAAGTAAAACAAAATGAGTGGGCTAAGTCAATACATCCACAAGATTCTACAAGCTTCACGCATGTGACTAATTATCCACTAATTTGGATTTACTTTAAATATCTAAACCCCATATTATAATTAGTATGGTATAAGTCTCATACATCCATGTAGTGTGTATCAACAACCATGACACAAAAGAAAACACAATTAATATATATCACATATATATTAAGTGTGCACATGTGAGAAAATAAATGCTTAAGTGAACTAATATTAGTTAATATAAACTAGTATATCAAATATACAATTATACACCAAATTATCAAATCAACACTTGATTTAATAATCCGATTATATCACATATAACCGACTAATATCATATGTACCATCTTATCGAATCAACACTTGACTCGATAATCCGGCTACATCACATATAACCGACCGATACAAATATCGCGAGAATAGAATACGGTATCACATACTCATATTATTCTCGGTCCCGCACATATCACATATATGCTCCTATTTCGTTTTGCCTGAGCCAGTAAAACCTCTATGTAGCACTCTAAAGATTCGTCAATACGCCGGCAATAGGTGATGATCTCTTCAAACACCCACAAGCCGTCAGCGGTACAAGCTGGACGTAACGGCTACCCGGATACTGAGCGATCAGAAGATCAACAAGCAAGCCCGCTCTAGCTCCTGTAAAGCCTGTCGGTAACACTACCGTACAGTCCGGTCTCTTCGTCTAAGATGTCGCATATCAAGTCTCGGGGAGGTAAACGTCAGACCCCAATAACTCGATAAGTCATGCCGATACGAGGCTCATAACGGGTCGAGAAACTACTGATAACACTTACCCGCAAATTTCTAAATCAACCCTGACCAGGGACTTCCTGTTATGGCCAATCGAGCACAGCACGGCATCTACCCCCAATACCGGGAGAGACGAAATCCCCTTCTATCGCTCATTGCCTCCATGTGGCTCGGGACTGTACCCAAAAACCACCGTTTTGCACGTCCTCTTAAACGTGGTAAGGTGGAAATCAAAGCACAGTGGTAATCACACAAGACTCTATGACGATCTCGGGTCTACAGACTAATCTGTACCAGTGTCACCAGAGAACTGCTATCTGACGTCAGGTATAATACCATCTAGGAGTTCTCGGCGAGTCCGTCCAGTGTACAAGTCTCCAGTGAGCACCCGCATACCATCTCTGATGTCAAACACCAATGGATATGGGATCATCCATCGCCCATCATATGGATCGAGAAGCGTATACGCTAGTCTACTCTGGTATATCGATGCCCCGTCTCTATACACCCACGACTAGAAACATTAAAAGATGAACTTATGGACTACCATGGCCCCACTAGTATGATCTGCATCATAATCCTGGCAGTCAAGTACACATCCTAAGTGCTTTACCAACATGTAACCATGAGACAATATCAAGATACAAGTATATATGTTAAGATAAAGAGCAAACAGATAGCATACTATAATGTCGAGCAAGAAAATCCTTCTATATATGTCTAAGCATCCACTTTAATATACATCATATGTACAACAATGGCCTTTAGGGCATACATACAACTAACAAAATTTTATAATTTTTTCGAAAATTTAGAGTAAAAAGGGATGGGGATTATTCAATATATGCCTTTCTAACGGTCATCCTGATGGTTAAACATAATAATTGCAATAATGGTTGGGGATACAATTACTATTATCTCATGCGTGTCATCATTTTGGTTAAACACCTAAACACATATCACACACAACACATCCATACACACGCATCCATGGGATCCTCGAATTTGCCTCGAAAGCATTAAAATTTGTGGCCACTTTCCTCTCTCTTGAGGTTCCTGAGGTTCAAACCCTACACTCTTCTCAAGAGGGGAAGTGTCCATACCAGCTGAGCTAGCGCTCGGATTGTACCACTAAGTTAAGTTAATGCTTTTAATTGATAACTTGAAGAAAGTGCATGCATGCATGCATGCATCTATTTATTTTTCTTTTTCTTTTTTCTTTACCTTGAAGAAGATGAAAGGCTTAATTACTTGCCTGTCATGTTTTGGAGTTTGGCAATGATGCAAACGCGCTTGTTTTGGATTCCAACTGTTAAGATATATTCTCTTACCTAAATCTTGTAGCAATCTTTACCGTTGCAAAAGTTGTTGAGTCAAGAAGATATGAACATATCAATGTTATCGATCCTAACCACATTTGTTATATACTGCAGTTGTAACCACAACAATCTTAGATATTGTAACTATGTTTCTTTGCATATATCAAATATATATTTGTTACAATCCTGCAACTAAAATTACTTGTTTGACAAATTATAATATATTAGCGCTTATGCTGTTGCCATGCGTTCATATACCTTTTTCTAGCTAATGGATTTTATTTCTATCTAACAAAAAGTTTGGGCTGACATCAAATTTATCATAGCACTAATTATAACGGCTTTAAAGGCCGCCGAAAAAGGCCCAAAATTAATTACATATTTAAAACATGACAGGCCATTAACAAAAGCCCAATCAGGGCTATATTTAAAATCCATTAATAAAAGCCCAGATCCAAAATTGCTACAGGAGCCATTAACAATGTTGCAGGCTTACAAAACTCGACAAATATACAATCCATCTCTCTTAAGCACGTTATTCATAACAACTAGGCCGCCGAAATTCGCGAATCGTAAGAAAAATTCATATTATTGAAAGTTTATTGTTATATAATTTGAAAGTTGTAATATCTTATATTTATGAATTTCATATGTAAGATTTACGAAGGTTTAACTTAAAAATGCTTCTAGCGTTTTTCTTTAGATTTTCAATATTTTTTTATACTATATGAGAAATTCGTGAAATTTTTTTCTCCATTTTTATATATTTTGTTTGTAATAGTACCGAAAAATCACCAAATCTTAAAAATCCCAACCCTTTTTATTTCTTTAAATTTTTAACTTTTTGCTAGTAGAACACGAATATGGCAAAGTTTTAAAAAATATCAAAATTTTTGTTTTCTTCTGCTTTCCAATATTTTGGTTGCTATAGTACAAGAGATGCATGTGGAATTTTCAAAAATAAAACACTTTTTGTTTTTTCTTGGTTTTTCAATATTTGCGAAAATCTTGAAATTTTTTTGTTTTCTTCGGTATTTTAATATTTTGCATTCCGTAGCACATGATAACAGCGAAATTTACAATAATCCCAAAATAATTTGTTTTCTTCAAATTTACAATATTTCATACGTACGTTACCACATAAAAATTGCGTAATTTTAAAAAACCTTAAACTTTTTTTTCGGTTTCTCAATATTTTGTTTGCACACAAAAATCATAAATTTTTCGATAATATCAAAATAATTTCAGTTTTCTTCGATTTTTTAATATTTTGCATCACACGAAAATCGTGAAATTTTCAAAAATCATAAACATTTCGCTTGTTATAACACACGAAAATCGCTATATCTTTAAGAAAAACCAAAACATTTCTATTTCCTTCAAATTTTTAATATTTTGCATGTTATAAGATACGAAATTTTCAAAAATATTAATATAATTTTGCATGCTATAAGATACGTTGTATGCTATAACATTCATAAGAATATCACTGTCTTAAAAAATCCCAAAAAAAATTCATTTAAATTTCCAATATTTGTAAGCATAAAAATCTCAAAATTTAAAAAAAAAAAATCAAAATTTACTGTTTTCTATCATTTTTAAATATATTTGAGATTTTGAAAATTTGGTGATTTTCGATTCCAACAGCGAAATATTGGAAAAACCAGATAAACAACAAATTTTGTACTTTTAAAAATTCTCGATTTTTGTATACCATCAAAATATTGAGAATTTTAGGAAAACAAATTTTTTGGGTGTTTTGGATATATCAATATTTTCCTATGTTATAGCACGCAAAAAAAATTGGGGTTTCTGAAAATTTCTTGGTTTTCGTGGGGTTTTTACACGCAAAATATTTTTTTAAATTGAAAATAAATTTAGATATTTAAAAATCTCATGATTTCCCTGTATGAAAATTTTAAAAACCTAAAGAAAAATAATAGCAAGCCACACTTTCTAATTTCTGTAAAATCAATGGGCTAAGAAAAATTTGCAACCGCAGTTATGACCAACCTAGATGAGGGAATATTGCATGCAATATTCTTCCGTATAGTTTCTTATATCGATAGATGGATTGGATATAAATTCACCATCCCAATATTTTTTTTATTTGAGAAATCAAAACTGTATGTCCGCCAAAAAAAATATTGATTTTATAGTCTAGTTAATATTTCCAAGTAAATGCTTTTAAGGGTTGGGGAAAAAATTAATAATTTCCTTTTCTTTTCTTATAATTATTTTAGTGCTGATTTTAGAAGTGATAAATGGCACTAAATTAACACATATTTAGAGAAGTAGATAGATATTGATGAGGCTCGATATCGTGACTCTTTCCAGATACAGACACGTGGCAGATAACGTGCTCCCGAACTACGAGAAGGGATCAAGAACTTCAGTTGGGAGCGCACCTCGGATTCCGGACCGAGGAGCCCCCCCGACCTTTGGCGACCTCTCCCGGATCGCTCCGAGCTATTATGGTACAAAGACGTCTCAACCTCCCGTCTGTTCCCGAGCCTCCCGCTGAGCTCATCTTCCTCGGTCTCATCCTGATCGACCCACAGCGCTGATCACAGGCACCTACGCCACGGCTCCGCGAATCTCGCCATGCACGATATATCCGTCGCCCACGATCCTATGTTCCACGCCATCACGATCCCCTATTAACGAGCCTGTCTTGCCATTAATGCGGGATCCCGCCTATCACGCGGGCGTGATGTCTTGGGCATAGCGGCCGGCGTGATTCTCGCACCTGCCAGCCTATTGTTGCCGCTATATAAATCCCACTCTCAGACGATCGAGGTATGCAATTCTTTCCAATAAGCCGCTACTCTGCTTGATTTGCACCATTAACTTGATCGTCGGAGGGTCCTCGGTGGTACAAACACCCCGGGACTTCCTTACAGGTAGCTCGGCTCAACCTAAAATCCAAGCCTATTGAGATCCACACGATAAAGGAATCAACCCCCAGATCAATTCTCAGTCGTTCGCCATTACGCGAAGAGATCAACGGAAGATAACATCTGAAGGAGATCCAAACCTCCATCAGTTGGCGCTGTCTGTGGGAACCCTCTTGTTCCACTCAACCGAAAGTTCATCTTTCGATCTCGACTACATGACAAGCGGTCACCGCGATGATCCAAGCACCAGCCGTCGGCCTCCCCACAGCGGAGATAAGGGAGAATCCCCTCCTCCGCTGAGCGTTTATAACGCCCTATCCGCCCGGATAGATCCACTCACGTCCGTCGTGAATGCGCTTATCCAAGCGGCTGGGCAAACTCCCCAGGTCGCCGCTCCCCTTCCGTGGGACCGGGACACCTATAGAGGGAGAAAAGACTCTGCACGCGTTGGCGCAGCCGATCACCACCTCGCTGTCTCCGGCGGCCGCGGATCCCCCGGGCCGACATATTCAATGACCTGATGTGCACCACACAGTTTAACTCCAAGGTCTTAAGCCAGAGCGCCTCACACCGAGTCCCTTCGTGCCCCTGTCCTTTCCGAGGAGGTTTCGGTCAGCTCACCTGCTCCCAGGCATGTCCGGCATCCTCTCCCTCGACGGGGTCGCACACACGAGACTCGCCACGGCAGCTCGAAAACGACCTCGCGAGGAGACCTGAGGAACATCATCGAACGGAACTGGGTCCGTGTCCACGCAGAGACCTCCGGTAGCCGAGGCCAGAAATCTGGGTATGCCGACTTATCAGGATACCACGGCCGACTCGACGCCCTCGAGAAGAAGATCGAAGGCATGCATCGGGAAGGTCGTCATTCGAGCGACAGGGCTAAATACGCTGCCGACTCGCTCACGAAGCCTTTCACCGAGGAACTTCTCGCCGTCCATGTCTCTTCCCGGAACAAGCCCCCAAAGGTCTCACTCTTCGATGGGAAGTTCGACCCGAAGGTCCATCTGGACACGTTCACAGCCGTGATGAGTTTCCAGGACTGTTCCGCCGCCGCCCAATGCCGCACTTTCCCTGCCACTCTCATCCTCTCCGGATGAGACTGGTTTCGAGGACTCACGCCACGCTCCATCTCGACCTTCAGTGAGCTGGCCACCTAATTCCTCGGCCACTTCGTCGGGAACAGACGACAGAAGCGGACCGTCGACCATCTCTTCACATTAAAGAGCGGGGACAAGGAGACCTTCAAGGGGTACGTCACCCGCTTCTACAACGCCTTCCTCGAAGTCCCGGAACACTGGGACGAGACGCTCATCACGGCACTTAGGTCGGGTCTTAGGCACAAGGAGTGGTTACGCTCTTTTGCATTAGCGCAACTTAAGACCATGGCCGAGGTCAAGGCCTGGACCGAACGTGAGATCCAGCTTGAATCCGAGGTGAACGCCAATTTGCCCTGGACAGAACAGACGGATCATAAGAAAAGGGCCCGAGAAGAGAAAAAGAGGCTTGAGCGGCTAAAGCCCTACTCTCCAAAGTTTCAGGAGTACACCCCGCTCAACGTCTCCCAAACGATACTGCTGGAAGAGGCCAAGGGCGAGAGGTTCTTCAAGCTCCCCCCGGTCTCGTGCAAGGAGGCAAAGCGCACCCGGGGCCCTTACTGCGGCTTTCACCGGTCGCAGGGCTATTCCACGGAGAACTGCAAACAGCTCCGAGACTACATCGAGGAGCTCATTCGTTCGGGGCACCTGGCAACATACTTGCGGGACAAGCGACAGACTGACAGTGAGCAAGATCAACGTCCCCCTCCCAGCGAGTTGACAATCGGCCAAATCATGGTCATGTCAACGGGGGGTATGTCGGGTACCTACGAGGCTCAACACCCCACGCCGGTCGTGGAGTCTATCAGCCGTCCGAGGAAGAAGTCCAAGGATACCGAGCCGATCGTTTTCAATGACAAGGACCTCTACGGTATATCTCTGCCCCACAACGACCCTCTGGTGATTACGGCTCGTGTCCACCAATACAAAATGCAGAGGATACTGGTTGATTCGGGAAGCTCGGCGGATATACTCTTTTACGACCGCTTTCTGCGTATGGGGCTCACCCCGGTGGACCTGAGGCCGACCTCCCACGTCCTGTCAGGGTTCACCAACCACTCCATCCTGGCTGAAGGAGTAATCACTCTCCAGTTTAACATCAGGGAGGCCGGTCATACGCGAACAGTGCCCGTAGAATTCATTATAGCGAGAATCCCGTCGGCATACAACATCCTCCTCGGTCGCCCTACGCTGAACTCCCTCCGGGCCCAGATATCGACCTTCCACTTGGCAATGAAATTCCCGCTCGACCAAGGCGGGGTAGATCGGGCCTACGGAGACCAGCAGACTGCGAAGGTTTGCTTCACCGCAGCATCTTCGTCTGAACGGGCCGAGAGTGAAATCAGGGGTTCTTTGGACACTCGGAACGAGCAAAAGGAGGTCCAAGGGACCCCGGTGGAGCCATTGACAAAGGTTCCCCTCGTAGAAGTAGACGTTGAACGTACCGTTCAGATCGATTCACTTCTAACAGGTACTCAACACGACGACCTAGTTGACGTACTCAGAAACAACGCCGACGTCTTCGCTTGAGCTCCTACTGACATGCCTGAGATCGACCCCAAAATCATATCTCATAAGCTCGGGGTAGATTCTACGGCCCGACCCGTCAGGCAGAAGAAGCGAAGCTTCTCCCCGATCAAGCAGAAAGCAATTGAGGACGAGGTAGACAGGCTCCTCGCCGCTAACTTCATTCGGAATGTACCTTACTCCGAGTGGTTGGCAAACGTGGTTATGGTGAAAAAGTCAAGCGGGAAGTGGCGAATGTGCGTCGACTTCACCGATCTCAACAAGGCCTGCCCGAAAGTGTAACACCCTAGTTCATTTATACCAGTTCTTTTTTTGGGTATTTTTTTATTTATGGCTATTTCTTGATTTATTGTGTTTTGGGTGCGAATAGTGTAATTGGTATTTGTGTTTGCATCCGACCCGACCCGACCCTGTTCCCCACCGAAAGACGCGACCGGGACATTGGGACGTCAGGCTTGAAATTCGAGGGCAGATGCTAATTGATGCTATCCGTCGACCTTTCCGAAGATGCCAAGTTGATTTATGGCACTATATATCGAAGGTTTAAACGGATACGGTCGATATAGCAGACTTCGTCAGATTCCCCCTCGTTTGAGGGGTTTTTGATTGTGGGGACGCTCTTCCCTGCAGGCGTAAGCCCCTGCAGTTAATTACGCTACCGCACCGCAGTAACAACTTTCTCCTTCTCGAGATGGTCACTTCGTGTCGTGGGTGTTTGTTTTGTTTTTGGTTGCCCGTGGATTGTATACGGAGACTAATTTATGTTGTCGCCCGTAGGGCGTGGATTAGTCCAAATCCGTATCTTCTTAGATTTGGGTTTGGGGTTTTGGTTTAAGGATACGTTAGCCTCATTTGGGACTAAGATCAACTTAAACGTTTGTTAAGGATACGTTAGTCTAATTTTTAGACTAAGATCAACTTAACAGGATCATTTAGATCTAATAAGAGAGCATTTGGGCTCTATTGTTTAGTTTAGAGACATTGCGGTCAGTTAGTTTAAGGACGTTACGGTCCAATGTTAGTTTAAGGACGTCTCGGTCCATCAGTAGTTTAAGGACATCTCGGTCCAGGTTAAGGACAGCACAGTCCGTGGGTTTAAAGGGACCCCACAGTCCAGGTTAAGGACATCGTAGTCCATGGGCTTAAGGACCCCACAGTTCAGGTTAAGGACATCGTAGTCCATGGGCTTAAGGACCCCACAGTCCGTAGTTTAAAGACATCGTAGTCTATGAAGTTTAAGGACATCGTAGTCCATGAGTTTAAGGACCCCACAGTCCGTAGAAATGTGTGGTTATCGGGACCCGTCACCTCTCTGAAGACGTTGAAGGATTACAACGACGGATATCAGAGGAGTAAAGAGATGTACCCTTGAACCGATGTGAGTTGGTTGAAAGAGCAAATGGGCTCAGTTAAATATAAGTTGAGGACTTATGGCCAGAATTGAGCTAAGTCCAATTAAAATGTTCAATATTTTATTGTTCTGGCTATTGAGTCTTTATTTGGGCTTGACCCTTTTAATAATGCTAAGCATTGGGTTCTGACATCTTTTGTCTTGTATTGAATGCATAGTATTCATCAGAACAATGTGTGTTCTGACAGTGCGCCACGTGGCGCGCCAGGCGCTTTGCGCCAATTAAAGAGTGCATTGCGCTTCTGCCAAGTAGCGCACATGAAAATGACACGTGTCACGCTTAGCGCTAAGCGCCAGTTTATTAGCGCGTTGCGCTTTCCATTTATGAGCGCTTTGCGCTGGTTTAAGGGGCGCACCAGTGAGTGACACGTGGCGCGCTTGGCGCTGAGCGCCAGCCCATGAGCGCAGTGCTCTGTTTCAGAAGCGCAAAGCGCAAGCTGCATATATGTTTGACACGTGGCCTGTTTTGGCGTTGAACGCTGGTCCAAGGAGCTCAAAAGCGCAGTTCATGAGTGCAAGACACTTTTCAGTAGCGCAAAGTGTATCTGATCAAATTTATGATCAGAGAACAAGTTTATGTTCTTTTAAAAGAGGCTTTGACTCAAGATTCAAGAACAAAAAGTTCTTATTTATAAAAAGGGCACTGCCTTTGTAGATCAAGAATCTGTGAATGAAGTGAATACTTCTTTTTAGTTTTTATAATAAGATCTCTGATCTCTTTTTTATCAAAGACCTTGGCCTTTTGTAGATCTATGATCTTTTTTAGAAGATAGTTCTTCTTTTATGAGATGATTTTATCTCTGTTGTTCAAGAATTAATTCTTTACCTTGAAGAAATGATCTTCTTTTTCTAAGAGCTTGCTCTTCTTTTTTTGAGTTTTCTCAAAGTTTGTAGGGTTTTTTTCCCTGAGACTTGAAGTCTTGGGGCCTTTATATAGGGCCAATTGATTTGTTAAATCAGTTTTAAGAGATCTTCCTTTGATTGATTTGGGAATATTTCCCACCGTTGGATCTTTGATCCTAAGGCTTCTACTTTGCAGAAGATAATCTTTTTGTTTTAATAAGATTGAAAAGATCTTTTCATAACAGAATTTTAATTCTGATTAATTAATAATTTATTATTATTAGATCTTTTGATCTAACGGTGGAGAATTTTTAATTCCAGCGCTGGCGCCCCTTACGCTAGCGCGCCTGCGCTTGACACGTGGCGCGCAGCGCAGAGCGCAACGCAACTGCGCTAGCGCGCACGTGTTTGACACGTGGCGCGCAGCGCAGAGCGCTGGATCTGAAGCGCTGCTTCAACTTTTGAGTTTTGAAATTTTAAAACAGAGGTTTGCTCTAATTGGGTGTGCGCTGCCTAGGGCGCAGCGCACCTGGCGCTAGCGCATCCGTGTTTGACACGTGGCGCGCATCGCACCTAGCGCTGGATCTGAAGCATTGTTTCAATTTTTTTGAATTTTTGAATTTCAAAACAGAGCTTTGCTCTGATTGGGGGAAACAAATGCCCCCCCACCATTGCGCTCACGTTGTTCACACGTGAGTGCAGCGGTGGCAACATCTGATCCCTTGGATCAACTCAGAAGTTGAAGAGGCGGTTTAATGCCTATAAATAGGACCTTTGGTCCCTTAGATGATTTCCATCTTCTTTCTTGAGAATTTTTATTCAGAGCATTGCTCTTCAGTTTAAGAACTTTTCAAGAGTCAGAACTCTATCAAAACTTAGATAAAGTTTTTAAAAAATTTTAATTTTTAATAAATTTGGGTTTTACAGAGCCTTGCTCTTCATAGATCTTTGATCTAAAGAAAACCCATTTAGGGTTTCATTAACAGAGCTTTGCTCTCATGAACCCACAGATCTAAAGAGATCTTTTCTTGGGGTTTCTTAGCCCATGAATCAGAGCTTTGCTCTTTGATAATATGTAGATTTCTTGATCTTTGATGAAGAACTCTTAAGAGTTTTTTCATGGATCTTGAAGATCCCAGAATTTTTAATTCATAAAATATTAATTTTAATTAATCCTTGATGGATTTTTCCATCATCATTACAGAGCCAGGCTCTTTAAGGAATTTTATTCCTTCATGATCAGAGTTTGACAAGTGTCACTCTGTCATAGAGCTTTGCTCTCAAAGAGAGATTTTCTCCTTTTTCCGAGGGATTTCTCATTCAGTGAGAATTTTCTTGAGGATTTCCTCATTAATTAACAGTCTCATCTAATGATGAGGCTGTTTTATTAATTGATTCATTGTCATCTAGATTTTGTGGGTCCCCCTTTGGTCCCCTTTCCACTGCATTGCAGTGTGGTACACATGTCAGATTAAATTAAAGCACTGACAGTTGACTTCTGTCCCTCCTTGCAGGCGATATGTCTTTCGATGCTACGTTTCCATTCGTCCGCTTAGAGGGAGGATTCCCAGAGGCACCTGTGGACCGGGAGGTCCTTGCACTCATCAAAGACCGTGACCCGGAGCACAAAAATCTCCACTTGTAGGGTAGATGGTACGACCAGATTATCAGAGGTCGTCGAAGCTTCTCTTGTGCGACGCCGTCGGAGCCTATCTCGGCTATTCCGTATGCGGATGCACCCTTGATGAACTACGCCGTTGAGGTTGTCAATTGGACTTTGGAGGGTCTTCTTCAACCTTCGATTTCCGCCATACCCATGCAGCTGCCGACAGCTTTGGATGCCTTGGGGCGGCGGATATGCCAGGGCGAGTCGCGCCCTTGGGGACAACCCTACAACATCGGGCTGACTCCCCGACATTCGGCCGGGTATTTGCAGTGGGCCAGGTACATCTTGTCAGCGAAGAAAACGCAGCTGCTGAAGCTCGGCCTATACCCTGCGGTTTATGCTTCGTTGTTCCAATATTCTGCTCCTCCTACATGGTGGATCAATGCGTTCTTGGAGCAGTGGAACATTCCAACCCATACCTTCCTTCTACTGGACAGAGAAGTTTCCATCTCCTTAGAAGAATTTACTGAGATTTTCGGTCTACCGGTTAGGGAGGAGCACTACGAGAAGCTGCTTCCTCCGGATGAATACGTTTTTGCCACCAAGCCGGTGGTGATGGGCCTAACGCCAGAGAACGCCATTCAGCATCAGTTCCTAGTCTGATAAAGGTGCTGAACATGTACGAGAGCCTCTTCTTGGAATCCGGAGGCCGGGGGGGTCAGTTTTGCGGACTTCATTGCCCGGTTTCTCCGTCCAGAGATTTTGTCGCAGCGAGGCGAAAAGTTTGCCCTTTTGTCAGCCCTATTGGTTTCTTTTGATTTTGGGCTGCTATTGAATAACATAAAGTCATTGAAATAGGTCCCATTCGTCTAATGAAATCTGCGATGGAATCAAAACATTTTTTGTGATTGCTCCAGAAAGCTCGACGACCCCTTCGGCTTTGGTTTGGACCGTCGACCAGTACTGGAAGACGATCAGAAGGGCTTTTTTCTTCCTGATGCTGCGATCATCCCTCTGTCAGAAATTGCCGCTCCGGGCATTGACGAGGAGGCTTTCTTTCTTGGGTTTCTTGGGCTATGGTTGTGTTGGTTCGCGCTCCCTATGCATCCTCGTTACATGAGGCCTTCCGTCTTCTACCCCGCGCATCGTATGGTGGCCGGAATACAAGTGGCCATCGGGATTGCCGGGTTAGCCCATTTATACCATGGTCTTAGCGTGCCGGCGGATACCACTGAACCGGGGGTGCATGATGCCAACTTCCCGATGCATTACTTTACTTCATGGATGGAGATGCACGTGCTCGGGGTCTTTGGCATTCACAAGAGACCTTCGTTTTACGAGAAATGCAAGCTCCCGCGAATTATGCGGCTGGTTGACGCGTCCATCGTGAGTCCGTCACAGCGGGAAGCTAGGGGCTTGCTTCTTCGCCCGCGCACGGTCGGAGATGTTATGTCTTTCACGGACAAAGTCCTGACGATCGGCCAGGAAACTTCCAAGTCGGTGCTGGCATTGCGCGACATTTTTAAGGACGGGGCCTCCGTGTTGAAAGCCCGGGAGATTCTCTATCTATACTCCATCAGGCCGGGATTTCTCGTATTCAGGTAAAATGATGCGGCACTATTCATGAGATACAACCCCCATCATTTTGCCCAGCAGCTGAGTTATAATCAGGGGGTCCCATTGGAGGCGTTCTTGATAGAACCCACTGCCACCAAAGAGGGAATACGGGGTACGCTGCATCACTTTATGCGCTTGATTACGGGCTCTCACTTCTTCATTAGCGACCTGAGTTGCGTCCCGAGGGCCCTCAACGTACATGCGACCTGGTATCAACACGCAATGGGTGCTGTTATCAGGGAAGAGAGGCGGCTGCTACTCGATCGCAAGAGTGCGCCCCCTGCCGGTGATCGCAACGTCCATTTAAAGCGACGGATCGCTGTCCCCCCTCCGCTAAGAGAGGTTACTGCAGTTGAGCCTCCACGTGTGCTAAGCCCTACGCGTGGATTGCCCCGTGCTCCTGTGGAGACGGTGGATGTGCCATCGGTGCCCCGTGCTCCCGCGGAGACGGTAAACGTAGCTTCACCCGAATCTGGCGTGGGCTCGGATATCGGGACTCGCCGTCCCAAAGTGCCCACCAAGCGTAAGCTGGTGTTAGCGGCAACCGGAGCTCGCTCGCAGAAGAGGAAGAAGAAGTCGCTCTTCTCTGCCGATGTCGTATTTGGTCAGGAGCCTCATGCTCCTTACAGTGAGGGCTTGAGCGAGTATGGGACAAATGAGGGATTATTCATGCCGCCAGATGATACTGATCTGGCGGCTGCCATCGCAGCTTTTGAGCGATTGGCAAGCTGCGAAGAGAGGTTGGCTATCCTCGCGGGATCAGGTAATCATTAGTTGTATTTTTCGCCATTGCATCGTACTTCTATTATTGTGTTTTGACTGACGCTTTTCCTTCTTTAACAGGCATTTCCACTGAAGAAACTCTCGCAGCTTCTCTCAAGACTTTTGAGGAAGAGGAAAGACTTCGAGCATCTTTAGGCATCGGTATGCTTCGGTTTATTGTGTCTCCGCTCCCGTTTTTTTTATATAGGTGATCTGACCCCGCTTTCTCTTATCGCAGGGACCACAATGCCGATCCCGCAAGCTGATGCGGGGATTCTTTCTGGGCCAGGCATCGAAGTCCCGGCCTCCTCAGGGTTGCCAAAAGAAGCTTTACTCAAGCAACCGATGACGAACGCCGTAACGGCTCCAGAGGTAGCTCCTGGCGTGGATGATGGCGTCCCATTGACGGAGGTCTTGAGAAGATCGGCTCTTACGGCCCGGACAGAAAGGAAGCGCAGAATGCGTGCAGTAAGGGAGCGTAGTGCTGCCTTAGCCACGGATGCGGGTTCGAGCACCACTACCCCTGCCGCTACTCCTTCAGAGGAGTACCCGGCTGCCTTGTCTACTGCCTATAGACGAGCAGCATGTGCGGCTCAGGAAGCGGTCGGAAGACCAACCCAAGGTAATGTGACACGGGGTTCCGTTGTCAAAGTTTTGAGTATCAATTCTCATATATCTTATCTTGCAGAGCCGAGTCTTCCCGAAGAGGTGGCGGCGACCGCTGAGCTTGAGGTAGCGGTGGAGGAGGTAGCTGTGATTGCCGAACCCGGGGCGGCGGTAGGAGAGGTGGCCGCAATTGCCGGGCTCGAGGTAGTGACTGGTAAGTCAGTCACAATTGCCGAGCCTGAGATAGCTGTAGGTGGGATGGCTACAGCAGCCGAGCCCGAGGTGTTGATGGGTGAGACGGCTACAATTGCTGAGCCCGAGGTGGCCGCTCCTTCTCAAGAGTCGGGCACCGCCCCAATCATTGCTCTTTCTACCTGCGACCTTTTGCCATCTCCTGGCGTCGCGAGCGTTACGACGGCTCTGGTAGAGTCAGGGGATGAGGCGACAGGAGGTGAGACCTTCCCGATGGAAGAGGATGGAGCAGTTGCCGTGTCAAGTGACGCCCTTGTCGCGGTTCCGACTGGCGGCTCACTAGGTAGATTTTGGATCATTGCTTTTCTTTTTATTCTTCAATCTTTTTCAATATTTTCTGATAGGGTTTATCTTGTTTCTAATGCAGGTGTGGCTAGTGCTGATGTCGCGCTACCCGAGGCAATGCCATCAGTTACCGCCTTGACGGTGACACCTCCTCTACCCTCTCTCATACCATCTCAGATGTTGGAAGGTGCGGATTCGTGACCCATCAGTCTTATTTTTAAGCTGTATAATTTATGTACTGACGTTGCATTACTGCGTCCTTGCAAGAGTCCTTTTAGACCACCTGAATCAGGTGCTGTACCCACACTTCTCCTTCCTGTCAGAGATTAGTCCGCCTGCTGGTGTCGGTGAGTATCTTTTCTAAACGACGTCCTTTCTTTAACGGGTAGTCGCATTACTGCTAACTCTTTTTTATATTGCTTGTAGCCTTACAAATTAAAGGAGGGGACGAGGCTGTCGTTGCGCTACCAGTACTTCCAGCTCTGCCCCCTGTTGCAGCCGGTATAGTAGACTCTATTTTTTTGTGTATGTATATTTTTCTATTTCTCGAGCCGTGATCTGATTGTGATTTATTTTGCAGCAATCACATCGACTCTAGCCTATTTAGAGCCTCGCCTTATGATGCCGGCAGGGCCCTTTTCCAGACGTCCGTCCTCGAAAGGCGCCGTGAATAGTCTGCGCATGCTGAGCGACTATATTGAGGAGCTCGACGTAGAGACTCCCACATCTGCTGTGGATTTTGCCGCGGAGGCTAACCCTATGCTGGCGACGCTCGTGAACTTTCATGGTGAGGGCGTCGTTGAGTCTTGGGTTAATCGCCGTAGGGAAATCGAGGCTTGCCTGCATGAGCTTGAGCTTAGGCGTCCTGCACCTAAGATTCTGGCTGTGAGCACTCAACGGGCTGCGTTGATCGAGCAGAACACTTCTTACTTCCGCCATCTTAAACAAGAAGTGGCTTTAAAGCAGAAGGAATGTAAAGAAATTTCAAGCGAATCAGCTCGATTGCATGCTCAGGTTGATGCGAATGCTGCCCAGTTGAAAGTTATCTTCGAAGGCCTTCTGCGATGCATTTCTGATAGGTTAACATTGAGGCAGAAGCTCGACATCGTCGAGCGGGATGCACAACATCGTGAAGCAGCTCAGCGGGCCGTCGAGAAACAACTTTCGTCTTACTTGCAGAAGCGAGCCCAGGTCGAAGCAGAGTTGGCCGCGGCAGCTGATCAAGAAGAGGGGCTGAGGGAAGTGCGCGAGCGGCAGATTGGATTATTGAAAGCGCTTCCTTCTCAATAATTTTTTTTGTACCATTTGTAATTTTGAATAAAATGTATTCGTTCTTTTTTTCTTTCATATGATGTATTTTGTACCCAATTGAATTCACGAATAAAAGATACACATTTTTTTTTGCAATATCTTGTGTCATCTCTCTGATTTCTTCTTTCTTTTGTTATCAACATGTCACCTTAGCAAACATGGCCGGCAGATGATAGAGTGAGCATCTTGTCTTGGCTTCTTCGAGGGTTAGTGATGGCTTAGGAAACAGGGTTAGGATCCGTCACCTAAGACTTTTCAATTATATGAGCCGTGAGGGTCCCATAAAGACTTTTCTCCCCACGAGTCGTGAGGATCTCGTAGGTGTATTTTCTCCTTAGGAATCGTGAGTATTCCTAAGTGCGTTTTCCCTTATAAGTCGTAAGGATCTTATAAGAGAGTTTTCTTCCTTACGAATCGAGAGGACCCGTAAGTGTTTAATGGGATTGACATGTAGATGACGTATTTCCGAACGGGGTCATGCGGATGACGTATTTCCGAACGGGGTCATGCGGGTGACGTATTTCCGAACGGGGTCATGCGGGTGACGTATTTCCGAGCGGGGTCATGCGGATGACGTATTTCTGTAATAACCCTAATTTTCTTATACACTTTTTCCTATACAAATTTTTAAATTAATTTTTTCAAAAATCCATAAAGGGGTATTTATTGCCTGAGAACAAGACTTAAGTAATTAATTAGCAATTTAATTACAAGAAAGAGCTTGTGGCTCATTGGTAATACCTTGCACTGCTGAACCAAGCCACCGGAGTTCAAATCCCATACCCCCACATTATTTTTAATATTATTTTGTTTTAAATTCTTTGGAAGCCCAACAGTCCACACACCATAACTCCCAAAACTTGAACTGAACTTCAAAATCTAAATATACCAGTGCTTACCACACGAGACCCCCCACCTCCTCGACCCCCGACTCGGCCGGCGGACCGGCCGACTCGGGCAGGCGCCGCCGGCCGGACTCGGCCGGACGGCCGAGTCCCCAACATGAAAGTTGGGGCTCTTCGTCTCCTGTACCCGCCTGTATACTTTAAATGTCTGGATCGGTTCCAGAAACACAATTATACCTCATTTACTCCATTTGTTTTATTACTTTTCCTATATTTTTTTACATTTTTATTTAAAAAGACCCTTCACCTACCCTATCCCTAACCTACTTTATAAATACACCCCCTACCCTCTACCCTCTCATCCCAAAATCCTGAGCCCACTCTCTCAAAATCTTCTCAAGAGTTGTGTACTTTGAAAACAAGTTCGCGGCGAAACTCCAACGAAATTCCGGCGACGTTTTTAGGAACAACCAGCGACGAAGTAACGCCTCGGCAACCCCTTTATTCCCCCCTCACTCCCTTGCTTAATCAAAACCCGTAAGTCTCATTCTATCTCTCTTTCTTATTCTCAAAAATACGAAATTACAAAACCCGACGGAATCGGAACAAATCCGATTTCCGATTCGGTTTTCTATAAATTTTCACTTCTCACCAATTCAATCATGCTTAAACATCTTATTGTTGACCATTAAACATTTAACAAATAATTTGAACAAGTTTCATCACATGAAATGATAACCTTTTTAATTTATCGTATTTTCACTTAAATACCACAATGTTTCGATTTCACATTTAACCCCCTTAACTTTGCTATACATTTAAAGTAGAGCACGAGGTAATGACCTACCCCCCTACACGCAAATATAACCCTAAACGATATCATCAAAATTTAGAATACGATAAAACAATACTTTCATTTAAATACCATATTCTTAATAAAACCATTCCTAAAAGTTTTGGTTTTGATACACTTTTAAATAAATACCTCTTATTAGGAAAACACAATAAGTTGTGGACATCGATCGTTTATCTAAACCTGACTTTGTGGTGTCTAGGCTAGGCAAGTGAGAAAGGTAACTTTAAAATGCCCGTCTCACGGTAATTCGTGAGCGGATCCCTCCTTTCCTCATTTGTACTTACCTGGCCATAATTGGCGGTGAAGAGACGATTTGAGGCATCTAACAACTTGTCGTTTAGACCATTTACAAATAGGCTAGTTGACTTAGGAAACCCTAGAATCTAAAATACGGAAAATTGATATTTTTACAAATAAATACCTTTTACTTTATAAAACTGTTTTCTAAAGGATTAGTATTTACAATCTTTGCAAAGCGCCGCTACAACCCATTTTTGGGGAACCCGTTCGGGATGGTGCGGATTATCGCACATCCTCGGGCTTAGTAGTGCGAGATTCAGACCTCCGCAAGGAGCATTCGGTCTCGAAAGGTTTAAAATACGACATCTTAAGAAAATGAGATTTTTGGAATATAAAATATTTATTAAAATTATTTTTGTATAAATATATGTATATTTATCATTTAAATATCTATTTTATTATAATATAAATATTCCACCTTTTTCTAAAAATCACAAGAATAAATTTTACATTAAAATACCATGAATTTCAAATAAATCAATATTATAGATAAATACCTTTATTTATAAAAACTAGAATATTTTCACTAGAAATGTCACAATATAAAATCCACTTTCATTACAACTCTAAAGACGAGTAACAAATACTTGAGGTGTATTTTGAAAAGTATATAAAAGTATTTTTACATAAACCCCCTCAAGTTTTATAAATTACCCTAAGGACCCTAGAAATTATAAGACTTCGATTTACATTCCTGATTGTCTGACTCGGGTTTGAGTCTGATTAATCTGACTTGAATATGATTCAAGTCAATCTATTATCTACAAGATTCCAATTCAATATGAACACATGAATCCATGAATCCAATTATCAATTTATACAACTTGACTGAACCGAACCATGGATATATTCCTTTTACATGATTCTCAGTTATTCCATTTACATGACTCTACAGTTATATCCGTTTACCGATATCATGGTTTCGGTCAGTCAATCAATTTTACAATCAATACAATTTACAAGATAACAATACAAACAAGACATCGCGGGGTTTAAGGGGTAGACTGGTACGGAATATGTTAAAGGTGGCACGAGCTGGTCACTTAAGACGTAATTACATCCATGCCGTTGTTCCGTGGTATTATCGACGGAGCCTTGTACTACAGGTTACCAAGGTCCCCGGTGTAAGTGGGACTCCCCTCGTATACACTGGCATCTTCTGTACCAGGCTACAAACAACAGCATTAATACAACATTACAATATTATAATACAACATTAAACGCTATTCTCTCTCTCTCTCTTACTTTCTGTCTATTTCTCCCTTATCTTTGGGACTTACCAAGCGACCTGTTCGCTGACGACATTCTATTTCTTTCTTCTTTGAATGTCGTCAGGTGGTTTGGACCTGGCGGAGATCGAGCTATCTGCAGAAGAATTGGACCAGTTTGCTGAAGAACTAGAGCTCAAGTTTCATTGTACATTTTCCATTCAGTACTTTTCATTTCCTGTTATGCCATTATTTAGGCATCTTTTTATTTCAGTTGTATTTCCTTTCATGCATTGTACAAAGAATGTTAATAAATAAAAGTTGTTCTTTTTATATCTCGTCTCTTGTGTATTTATTTTATATTGCTTAGATACGCTTAGCGTATGTACTTCTGAGTATATACGTAGCGGACCTCGTCGCGTCCCCTTCGCCGTACACTGGGAAGCGGGGCGTGACAGGTTTTGTTGGTGGCCCATGTAGGTCAGAGCTGTATGAATCCCTATCATACAGTTCTGTTATGCGCGAACAACCTAAGAAATATAATACAAGAACCAGCAACTAAAACATTCTTTACAATTCATGTTCCTTGAATCTTGCAATTTCATATTCCTTGAATTTTATCATTTCATGTACTTGAATCTGTCCTAACCCAAATTTTTCTTCAGGGTTATGGATTCTCCGAACAACACCAGCACCAATGTCAACAACACACCTCCAATTCCAGCACTACCTCTCACACCAGCTGTTCCTGCGCTACCCACCGAGCAAACAGTGCTACTTGTGGCGATCCGCAGCCTTCTTGAGGGACAGCAACAACTCCTGAACCGTCCCGAGACTGACGCACCGGGGGTAAAGCAATTTAGGGCTTTACATCCCAAGCAGTTCTCCGGAAAGGGAAGCCCACTTGAAGCTGAGGAATGGGCACAAAGCATAGAAGATGATCTGGCAGCAGCTCAAGTGCCAGACATAGCTTGGGTCCGTGTGGCGAAACTACAGCTCACGGACAATGCTCGCAACTGGTGGAAGGCGGAAGAAAGCCGTCTTGTACAGCCTATTGAATGGAAGACTTTTCGTGAGAAGTTCGAAGCGAAATACTTCCCTGTGACTGCCAGGTTTACCATGGAGCAGCAGTTCATTCATCTACAACAGGGTTCGATGTGGGACAAATCAGTAGATGAGTACGACGCTGAATTCACCATGCTAAGCCGGTAAGATATGTCACAACAGTTCAATTTTTAAATATCACATACTACATAGCTAACACAATCTCTAAACAGATTCGAGCACATTTGATACCAACGGACGAGATCAGAGCCCGTCGATTTCAACAAGGTTTGGACACGGAAATCCAGGCTGCACTAGCCACAGGGAAATTTCTGACTCACGGGGATGCTCTGGAAGCTTCCCGCCGTTATGAAGCAGTGATAAAGGCAAGGGGCAGACCTCAATCTGCAGGAGTGAAACGCCCTGCTACTCAAATGGCAGGAGGGGCCTCTTCAAGGCCAGTTGTTGAACTCAGAAGACTGGAAGAAGTCAAGGATCGTCCAAGACCCGATTTTTTCTTTTATTGCAAGAGGGAAGGACACTTGTGGAAGGACTGTAGGCGCGCAAAAGGCCTATGCTTGGTTTGTGGCGCGTCCAATCACGGAATTGGAAACTGTCCTTATAGACGCAACCCAGCACACACACCCGTCAACTACCCGCACCAGCCAGCTATCCAGGCTCCTGCAACTCGTCCTGCACTCCCAGCACCACCTCCATGTAGATTCCCTGCTCAGCCAAATCGCCAATTCCATCAGGCACTGAGAAACATGCCTCGGGTACAGGAGAATATGCCTCCAGCTAGGAGGAACGTGCCGAGACGCCAGGTTTACAATTTGGCGGCCGTAGAAGCTGATACGATTGGTCAGAATAACCCTGGTAATTCTCTTCAACCTTTTCACACCCTTGCATCACTTTGTCATTCTTCACACACTCTCACCAAAATTTCCTTGAATCTGTTACAATTTCCTTTTACAAATTTCGAGGACGAAATTTTTATAAGGAGGGTAGAATGTAACAACCCTAATTTTCTTATACACTTTTTCCTATACAAATTTTTAAATTAATTTTTTCAAAAATCCATAAAGGGGTATTTATTGCCCGAGCACAAGACTTAAGTAATTAATTAGCAATTTAATTACAAGAAGGAGCTTGTGGCTCATTGATAATACCTTGCATTGCTGAACCAAGCCACCAGAGTTCAAATCCCATACCCCACATTATTTTTAATATTATTTTGTTTTAAATTCTTTGGAAGCCCAACAGTCCACACACCATAACTCCCAAAACTTGAACTGAATTTCAAAATCTCAATATACCAGTGCTTACCCCACAAGACCCCCCACCTCCTCGACCCCCGACTCGGCCGGGATCGGCCGAGTCGGCCGGCGGACTGGCCGGACTCGGCCGGACGGCCGAGTCCCCAACATGAAAGTTGGGGCTCTTCGTCTCCTGTACCCCCTGTATACTTTAAATGTCTGGATCGGTTCCAGAAACACAATTATACCTCATTTACTCCATTTTTTTAATTACTTTTCCTATATTTTTTACATTTTTATTTAAAAAGACCCTTCACCTACCCTAGCCCTAGCCTACCCTATAAATACACCCTCTACCCTCTACCCTCTCATCCCAAAATCCTGAGCCCACTCTCTCAAAATCTTCTTAAGAGTTGTGTACTATGAAAACAAGTTTGCGGCGAAGCTCCAACGAAATTCCGGCGGAAATTCCGGCGACGTTTTTAGGAACAACCGGCGACGAAACAACGCCTCGGCAACCTCTTTAGTCCCCCCTCACTCCCTTGCTTAATCAAAACCCGTAAGTCCCATTCTATCCCTCTTTCTTATTCTCTAAAATACGAAATTACAAAACCCGACGGAATCGGAACAAATCCGATTTCCGATTCGGTTTTCTATAAAATTTCACTTCTCACCAATTCAATCATGCTTAAACATCTTATTGTTAACTATTAAACATTTAACAAATAATTTGAACAAGTTTCATCACATGAAATGATAACCAATTTAATTTATCGTATTTTCACTTAAATACCATAATGTTTCGATTTCACATTTAACCCCCTTAACTTTGCTATACATTTAAAGTAGAGCACGAGGTAATGACCTACCTCCCCACACACGCAAATACAACCCTAAACGATATCATCAAAACTTAGAATACGATAAAACAATACTTTCATTTAAATACCATATTCTTAATAAAACCATTCCTAAAAGTTTTGGCTTTGGTACACTTTTAAATAAATACCTCTTATTAGAAAAACACGATAAGTTGTGGACATCGATCGTTTATCTAAATCTGATTTTGTGGTGTCTAGGCTAGGCAAGTGAGAAAGGTAACTTTAAAAGGCCCGTCTCACGGTGATTCGTGAGCGGATCCCTCCTTTCCTCATTTGTACTTACCTGGCCATAATTGGCGGTGAAGAGACGATTTGAGGCATATAAAACAACTTATCGTTTAGACCATTTAGAAATAGGCTAGTTGACTTAGGAAACCCTAGAATCTAAAATACGGAATATTTACAATTTTACAAATAAATACCTTTTACTTTATAAAACCGTTTTCTAAAGGATTAGTATTTACAATCTTTGCAAAGCGCCGCTACAACCCATTTTTGGGGAACCCGTTCGGGATGGTACGGATTATCGCACATCCTCGAGCTTAATAGTGCGAGATTCAGACCTCCGCAAGGAGCATTCGGTCTCGAAAGGTTTAAAATACGACATCTTAAGAAAATGAGATTTTTGGAATATAAAATATTTATTAAAATTATTTTTGTATAAATATATGTATTTTTATCATTTAAATATCTATTTTATTATAATATAAATATTCCACCTTTTTCTAAAAATCACAAGAATAAATTTTACATTAAAATACCATGAACTTCAAATAAATCAATATTATAGATAAATACCTTTATTTATAAAAACTAGAATATTTTCACTAGAAATGTCACAATATAAAATCCACCTTCATTACAACTCTAAAGACGAGTAACAAATACTTGAGGTGTATTTTGAAAAGTATATAAAAGTATTTTTACATAAACCCCCTCAAGTTTTATAAATTACCCTAAGGATCCTAGAAATTATAAGACTTCGATTTACATTCCTGATTGTCTGACTCAGGTTTGAGTCTGATTAATCTGACTTGAATATGATTCAAGTCAATCTATAATCTACAAGATTCCAATTCAATATGAACACATGAATCCATGAATCCAATTATTAATTTATACAACTTGACTGAACCGAACCATGGATATATTCCTTTTACATGATTCTCAGTTATTCCATTTACATGACTCTACAGTTATATCCGTTTACCGATATCATGGTTTCGGTCAGCCAATCAATTTTATAATCAATACAATTTACAAGATAACAATACAAACAAGACATCGCGGGGTTTAAGGGGTAGACTGGTACGGAATATGTTAAAGGTGGTATGAGCTGGTCACTTAAGACGTAATTACATCCATACCGTTGTTCCATGGTATTATCGACGGAGCCTTATACTACAGGTTACCAAGGTCCCCGGTGTAAGTGGGACTCCCCTCGTATACACTGGCATCTTCTGTACCGGCTACAAACAACAACGTTAATACAACATTACAATATTATAATACAACATTAAAATCTACTCTCTCCCTCTTTCTCTTACTCTCTGTGTATTTCTCTCTTATCTTTGGGACTTATCGAGCGACCAGTTCGCTGACGACATTCTATTTCTTTCTTCTTTGAATGTCGTCAGGTGGTTTGGACCCAGCGGAGATCGAGCCATCTGCAGAAGACTTGGACCAGTTTGCTGAAGAACCAGAGCTCTGTTTCATTGTACATTTTCCATTCAGTACTTTTCATTTCCTGTTATGCCACTGTTTAGGTATCTTTTTATTTCAGTTGTATTTCCTTTCATGCATTGTACAAAGAATGTTAATAAATAAAAGTTGCTGTTCTTTTTATATCTTGTCTCTTGTATATTTATTCTATATTGCTTAGATACGCTTAGTGTATGTACTTCTGAGTATATACGTAGCGGACCTCGTCGCGTCCCCTCCGCCGTACACTGGGAAGCGGGGCGTGACAATTTCTGAACGGGGTCATGCGGATAACGTATTTCCGAGCGGGGTCATGCGGATGATGTATTTCCGAGCGGGGTCATGTTGTCACGACCCGAATATTTCGAATCGTGACCGGCACTTAACCACGCTACGTCTACAGGCGTAACGCGACTAAGTAAGCCGAACCCAGAAATCAAAACCATTTAAAAGTAGCGAGTGTTGAAAATATTTAATTAAAACATTTAGAAAACCTTAAATAGTTCAATAAGTTCTTTTAAAGTTACGTCATCATTTAAATAATTTTGGCAGCATTTCCTTTGTAAAAGTAACCCCGCGACCGGGTATAAAACAGGATATGAGTGAAAATGAGATATAATGAAACAAAACATTCCCAAACGGGAGCAATCACGCCCAACGGCGGAAACCATCATCACAAGAGTAATATACGACGCCGTAGCGAAGAATAAGCAATAAGTAGACATCATAGAAATATAAACTGCATATAAAAACAGTAGGCTCCCACGAGCTCGACACCAGAATACAAAATATACATCATCGTCCTCACACTGTCACTAAGTCCAGTACATATATGGTAGATGGAGAATACTAGATACAAAAAGGGGTACAATAAAAAAAATTAGATACCACAACCCACCTAAAAGCAAACAGCTCACGCACCCATTGTAGTGGTATCTGTAGCCAAAAGATGCAAAAGGGCAGCCTGCCGCGACTACTCTGAAGGGCAACCTGCAGATACTGTGGCACAACGGGGGTGAGTTGCCAACTCGTGAATAAAGATAACATATAAAGGTAATCGCGAGCATGCACGTACTGCGCTACTCTATCATATGCTAGCAAGTAAGATCTATATGCAACAAGCAGTAGGTGCAATAATCATGCAAATGCTTTGTCTGGTAAAACGACTACAGGATGAAATGCATGATAAACAATGCTGAGCATGGGATAAACAACATCTACATGGAAATATCAACATGGAAAAATAATCGGTGCTCCAAACTGCACCCAAATCCCAAATAAACTCAGGCGCCGGCACCCTCCTCGGCCCTCAAATCCTGTAAATCTCTGAGAATCACGAGTGCCCAACATCGGCACTCAAAATATCATAAAATACTCGTGTACAGCATCGACACGCAAATCCTCATATATCGGGCTCCGTCAGTCCGGATCAGCCCACGGGCTCCGTCTGCGGTATCGGCCCTCGGCCCCGGCAGTACGGATCATCCCGCATCCATCTCTCGACTCTGGTCAGTATCCTTCGGATAACCGCCAGGTCCAACCAATCACCGGTAAGTACTCGCCACCCTGCCAGGCTCATCGTCTACTCCACGAAAAACATTTCTCGCCCCGGGGAACCATACCGGGTCCACCACAAACCCGCAAACGGATCATCCAACTCCTCGAATCGGGTTTCAAGCACACGTCTCAGCACCGAGAAAACGCGTGGTGGACACACCAAAATATCATATCACGAGGGACCGGGTTTTCAAATAGTGCATCTTTTCTTTAAATAATTCCACGGTCCTCAAAACCAGAAGTTTCATGGAAATCCAACACCAATGAGTGAATCAAATGCGATGTGCTATGTACATCAAGTCACAATGTAGGTACAAGGGAGAACCGCTTTTTAAAATAGTTTCAGTTTTCAAAGACATCTTGCGGCTCCCAATTTCTATGAAAATCACAACGAATCATATATGAAATGAACTACAGCAACGTAATCATAGCAATTCTACAGTGAGTGTGTCATCGCAATTACTAACGGTGTGTGTGTAACATGCAGATTAGTGCTCGTGCAGCATGAACCGTTAGTAATAGTACGGCGTTCTATCAATTCTAAGTTTACATACATATAGCAGGGAATGCAGTATGCAACAGTAGTATACATGACAGTCAATGTAGGTAAATGCAATATATAACTATAAGGTCCTATCAGCCCTGACGCATAACGCCATGCGGGCGATATCCTCGTAGATGTTAAATCTACTCACCGAAGTCTCGCGCTAAGTGTAGCCGACAACTTGCTTCCCTTTCTTCGCAGTGTCCGTCTCACTCGCCTGCGAACCTAGAATCACACAATATATCACACATAAGCTCAAATCCACAAAAACGTGATATTAAGGTCAAACTAGAAACCCGTGTCGCGAACCAAGCGTGTGTGTGCGCGATACGTAAAAACGTGTGATTATGCGCCTGAAACTACCCTGACGCGTCGCGATACGCAGAAATCCCAAACCACATGCGTATCACGCGTGTCGCGAAGGTTTAAACTACGAGAAATATGGTAATTAGCTCCAGATTTTCCTACAGCAAGAATCACACAAAAATACACATGCCATGAGTCTAAGGGTTGCAACAGATACCTATAGGACCAAACCCCAACCCAAACCCTCCCTATCTGGCCGCAAATTGCGGCCAGAAATAATTTTCCGGTGGCCTGAACAAGTCATAAAGGGGTCGGGTTCTATCTGGGGGATCAGCACCTAACCACTATACTACAGTCCTCTCAAAATTATTCTGAACTCACCGGGTCGATAGCAGTTTACAGAAAGCTAGTTTTTGCTCAAAAACGAAGAATTTGCATCAATTAGGAATCTAGTGGTATTTTAGTGCAATGGGGGTTAAGCTAGGTTAACAGGGCCCTAACAACACTCCATTAACCTACTAAAGACAATTCAAACATCATTTGGTCATGGTTCCCACTAATCACCACATATCGCACTAAAACGCACCAATAAACACTAATCGAAGCTAAGCTACACTAATTAAGCAAACTAGGGGGTAAGTTCAAGAAGTATACCCCACACTCGACCCTAGGGAGCTGGAGGAAGAAGAAGAAGTGGAGGGAAGGAGCTGCGGCTGGAGTTGTGGCTGCTGCTGCTGCTAACTGCTGTCACTGCTGCACACTGGTGCTGCTGTTGCTGCTTGCTGTGCTTGCTTCAGCTGCTGCTGAGCTTGCTGGCTGCTGCTGCTGTGGATGCTTCTGCTGCTGCTGTGGAGAGGTAAGTGTGTGAGTGTGAGAGTGAGGTTGAGAGAAAAGAACACAAGGATGAGAGGGAATCATAACCCAAATGTCAACCCCTCCACTCTCTCTCTTCATTAAATGCAAGCATGGCTTTTGCCATGATGCATTCTCTCTCTCTCATTCTCACCAAGTCAACACTCCAAAAAGGAAATTCAAATTAAAGCAACCCTTAATTAACTAATTAAACTTAATTAAAACCCAAAAGACTTAATCCCCATGATTAAACCCACCATGGTTGCTAATCATGGTATTACCTCATTTTAAAACCCTAGTTTACATGCACATGTGTGTGCAAGCCTAGGAAAATTCTAGAAAAATATTTATTAAATTTTGAAAAATATTTGAAACTCAATTTGGTAAACTTTTTATTAAAAACCCTTTATTTAAATATAAATAGCCACTAAACATATCCTAAGGTGTTACACATGTGGATGACGTATTTCCGAACGGGGTCATGTGGATGACGTATTTCCGAACGGGGTCATGTGGATGACGTATTTCCGAGTGGGGTCATGCGGATGACGTCGCGTCTGTCGTAATGTGACGAATATCGAAGTGGTCTCTAGGTTGTTTGTGAACCGTTGAGATTTGGCTTCTTCTTTCGATGGAGCCTGGGGAAGGAAGGTGTGATCCCTTCTTTGTTTGCGTCCCTAGATTGTATACAGGGATTGATATGATATCACATGTAGGGCATAAATTTTATTTTATTTTATTTCTTTCCGCGATGCTCTATTATTTTAGCTTTTATATCGCGAAGGCCGCGAAGGCCCAATCATTTCGGCTATTTTTCGCAGTGCCCAATCATTTCGGCTATTTATTTTATTTTTACTCGCTGCTTTTTATTGCGAGTCACCCAATCATTTCGGCTATTTCGTATGCATGTGTTGTCTCGCTAGCTTCTCGCTGCAAGCCTGGAATTAGATATCGATTTCGGCATCAGCACCGCTATAACTGGGATATTGCCACGAGCGAATCATCATTTACCTCTGTCGATGCCGAACAAAGGTGGCTTAGTAGACAGGGTTAGGATCCTGCCGACTAATGCTTTTGACTTCACGAGCCGTAAGGGTCTCATAAAGGTATTTCTCCCTGCGAGTCGTGAGGATCTCGTAGGTGTGTTTTCTCCTTAGGAATCGTGAGGATTCCTAAGTGTATGGTCTCTTATAAGTCGGAAGGATCTTACAAGAGTGTTTTCTCCTTATAAGCCGATAGGACTTATAAAGGATGTTCACCAGGTAAACATATCCCTAGTCACGGATGGGACTCTGTTAGGGAAATGTTTATTCACGCCTGTGGATTGTATACAAGGGTCAGCGTTGAGCCGCTTGTAGGGCAGTATCGGAAGTTGTGGTGGCTGCTTAAGAACAGGTTCATATCCCTATAGCTTAAGACTTTCAAATCTTATGAGCCGTGAGGGTCCCATAAGAGGGTTCTCCTTACGAGTCGTGAAGATCTCGCAAGTGTAATTTCTCCTTAGGAATCGTGGGGATCCCTAAATGTGTTGCTCCCTTGTGAGTCTTAAGGATCTCACGTAGGTGGTTTCTTCTCATAAGATCGAGAGGATCTTGCAAGTGTCTTTTAACGAGATCGCGCCCTTTCGGGTTTTCATAAAACTCGCCGGTAGCCTTGTTGTTTTTACTCACGGAGCCCTTTCGGGTTTTCATCCATGCCCTTGTTGCTTATGGACATACCGTTTTCTTTTTTCCTTTTTTATTATTTTAACGAGGCTGCGTCCTTTCGGGTTTTCACAAAACTCGCTGGTAGCCCTGCTGTTTTTACTCACGGAGCCCTTTCGGGTTTTCATCCGTGCCCATTTTGCTTGTGAACATACCGTTTTCTTTCTTTTTTTTGTATCAGCTTTGGGATGCTGTAACCCACAGTAGTTTATCGACGTCTCGGTCAACAGCCAGTCTTAGGACATAGTGGTCCATCGTTAGTTTAAGGACGTTTCGGTCCGTTGTTAGTTTAAGGACGTTTCGGTCCGTTGTTAAGAAAGCCGGCTACTACTTACAGAGTTTAAGCTTAGGAAGATAGAGAGCGGACATAGTCGTCGTCATCTATCATTGACCTAGGCCGTGACTCATTAGGCGTAGTACTTTTTTAGGAAGCGGCCATTTATTGGTCTGAAGGGCCTTTCGCCATGCATGTCCATGAGTAAATAGGCTCCACCCTGGTAGATTTTGTCTATGATATACGGGCCTTCATAGTTCGGCTCGAATTTCCCCCGTTTGGCTCGATTGGGGATCATAGGTCTTTTGACCACTAGCACGAGTTCGCCTTGGCGGAATGTTCTCGGCCTAGTCAATCTTTCGTATGAGTGCGTCATCTTTGTTTTATAAGCTTCCAGATTTTGCTGCGCTATGAGCCAGGTTTCATCAAGGGCATCGAGCTCCTCAAGCCGAAGGTGAGCATTCTTTTCGTTCGTTAGCTCATAATGAACTACCACTCGTAGAGAGGGTAGCTCTATCTCGAGGGGGAGTACTGCCTCTGTACCGAATACCAATGCGTACGGCGTTGTGTTAGTGGCCGTTTTGAACGTAGTTCGATACGCCCGGAGAGCTTCATGCAGTCTCTCGTGCCAGTCCTTCTTATTTCGAGACACCGTCTTTTTCACGATCTTTGTTAAGGTCTTGTTGAAAGCTTCAGCTAGACCGTTAGCTCGGGGATTATAGACTGAAGAGTATCTCCAATCTATGTTATGCTGTTGCGCGAAGCAGCTGATCTTGTGGCTTCTGTAGGCTGGCCCGTTATCGGAAATAATCCGTCGCGGAGTTCCAAACCGATAAATGACGTGTGTCTTGAAGAAATGGAGGATATTCTCCGTTTTCACTTCCCTCGGTGGTACCGCTTCTGCCCACTTGGAGAAGTAATCAGTTGTCGCCAAAATGAATCGATGTCCTCTGGACGATGCTAGTTCGATGGGGCCGATTATGTTGGTTCCCCACATTTCGAATGGCCAGCTAGCCACCGTTGGATGTAGTGGATTTGGATGTTGATGGATAAAGTCCCTGTGAATCTGGCACGAGTGGCACTACTTCGCATATTCGAGGCAGTCCTGAATCATTGTGGGCCAATAATAACCCATTCGTTTGATCTTCAGCTTCATCTTTGGCCCGGCTTGGTGAGAACCACAGAGTCCGTCATGAGTTTCTTGGACGACTCTCTTTGCCTCTTCAAGTCCCAGGCATCTTAGCCATATAGAATCAAATGATCTCATATACAGAGTATCATTGATGAAAGCAAAAGACAGAGCTCATTTCATAAGTTGATGTCTTGAAGACGCATCTTCATGTGTTCGACGAGATTTGAAGTAATCTATAAAGACTTCTCTCCAATCCGCGGCCTTTTCCTGATCTTTTATTTGCAGAGTCATTCGCTCGGTCGCTCCGTTTTCTTCGGACAACTTCGGAGATACTTCTGCTGGAGCAAGAATCCGATGGCTTTGCACAACGATCCTCACGCTATCGAGGTTTTCGTCGGCCAACTCTTTAACGAGCTTGGCTAATGCATCTGCCTTGCTATTTTCCATGCGCGGTATGCTTTCCAGGGTGTAGGAAGGAATTTGGGTCAACAGTTGCTGCACCCTTTCGCCATACTTCACCAACTCTGGTTTGCAACAGTTGCCGGTAGTTCTTTTTTGCTCCTTGGTCGTATTTCTTTGCTCCCGACGAGTTTTGCGTTTCATTCGCTTAAAATATTGTCGGTGAGCAACATATCCCTGCCACCATCTTTTAAAAGCGTCGCACTCTTCGGTGAGGTGCGAAATCTTTCGATGATATAAGCAGTAGCTAGGATGTGTTTCTGCTTCACCAGGGACGTTCGCTTCGGAGGATAGCAGCTTCATTCCTATTGATATGGCTTTGGCGAACCTTTTCCTCGTCTTGAACCTGTTTTTATTCGCGGCGGATGTACTTTGATCTGGCGGGGGTGTTTCAACTCTTTCGTCCAGTCGCCGGCGTTTGGCCTTTTCAAATATGGCCATCTCACGCTCCCGATCAGCTTTACTTTTCAGGAGAGCTGTATTCAGGAATGCATCAATTATTTCATCTGATGGCCCTAGAATTTCTGGCTCAGGACTTGCCCCCAGTTTCTTTGTGCAAGTAGCCTCTTCACCATCTATCGACGAGTGAGAGATCACATGGCAACTTGCCACGTAATCTTCAGACTCATCCGACGAGTCTTCTCCATCATTTCCGTCCTCAAGAACGTGGCTAAGGAACTCTTGGAGCGTGATTGGAGTCCTCGCCTTCTGGTTATACTCTTCCATCGCGTCAATCTGCTTTTGCAGGTCCGTGCGCTTGTCGCCAGGCTTCACGGGCTTTTTGGATTTCTTCTTCTTTTTTGAAGACTTTTACGGCTGGGTGTGAGTGCTTTGGCTATCACCACCAATTTTTAGAGTTGGGCATGGCTTTAGCATCCCCTCGATGACCTCAGGTTCCAGTGGATTCTTCCACCTAATTGCCGGACATGTGTGGAGATCCTTCAGCATTCTTTTTGTCTTGGCTGAAAGAGCGACCTCCCATGGAGCTTCTTCTATGAAGGAGCATGATGCCCCCGGTGTATCTGTTTTCTTGGGAGTGTGTGGCCGAGGTGTGTTCACCTTCCAATTCTCAGATAATACGAATTTGCCCTGCTGGTATTGATCTTTTATCCAGCTTTTGAAGATGTAACAATCCTCGATCGGATGGCCCAACATTCGGTGATAAGGGCAGTAGTTAGGATTGCTAATGTCGCCAGGTTGCGCTGGGCGTCTTGGCTCCGGCAGATTGATGAGCCTGTTGCGCAGTGCAAGATCGAATAACCTCTTCATCTTGTCTCTAGGGAACGAGTAAGGGCGACTCATTTTCTCTTCAAGAGATCGAGTTCTGTTATTTTGGCGATCAACTGGTCTCGGGCCACCGGGCTGCTATTGAGCATTGGCGACGATGATCGCTTTCCCCTTTCCCTTCTTATTCCGAGAGTCCGACTTTGGAGGAGACGGTCTATGACCCATCTGGTCCATTTGGGCCAATTTGTCGATCAGGGCCTGGAAAGTAGTCGGCTTGAAGTGTAAGTGCACGGCGGCGCCCCGGCCGTCAACCCGACGGCCAAACGCGGAAACGGTGGTAAACTTAAATTTTTGCGGACTTGGCAAAACGGCACCACCGCGCACTAAACCCCGGATCGTTACCATTAAACTAGTCTAGCTAACTAACAAGATAGGTTAGAGATGTACCGACGATCCAAGTCCTCCGGTCTTCATCTCCACTCCGATCTCCTCGCGGGATCTCCGTCCGTCTCCTCCTCGTCGGAAAGGGCACCACGAAGCCGGGTACTTTTACGGGCTCCCACCTCGATACTGAGGCAACTCGAGCATGAAGCCGGCTACTCGACATGCTCAAGATATACTGTAGGGAATGTAATGTAGAATGTATGTCTCACATTGGGGTTGGTTGCCATTTGAAGGTGGAGGAATGAAGGTATGAAAAATGGTGCTTTCATTTTTCCTTGTATCAAAATGAGATGAATGAATGAAGCTCTCTCAAAGATGAAGATGAAGCTCTCTCTTTTCTTTTTCTTCTCTCTTTCTTTTTCTTCTCTCTTTCTTTTTCTTCAACCATGAACTTAATCTCTCCTAACAAAAATGGTGGAAGAAAACCATATGAAGCAAGAGGGAGGTGAGTGTAGTAAAAGGAGGAGGGTGACCACATCCAAACATAATCACCACTAAACTACACATCAATCCTAATCCTTTCTTATCACAATAAAGCATGAAAAGCAAAGATGCTTATCATATCACACCTTATGCAAATAAGACCTCCACAAAGAGTTATTTGCGAAACTGCAAATAACCCCCTCCATCAGAAAAGTCCGGCCGGGAAAGAGCAAAGGAAAACCGGCCGGAACGGAAAGCAAAATGGCAACCCTAGAAAACTGGTCCCGTAATAAATTACAGGAAAACCCCACACTGTGCATACACACCCGCATTTGTATTCCGTCCGGATACAAATGCAATGAGACAATATCTACACTGTACTAAACTAGGACCGGCTTAAACCAAAGCCGGCTAGTAATATCTGTCCGATCCTGATCCGTGCAATACCGCACATATCTGATCGAACGCTGCCATATAACCATACGGCCACTAGTACAAACTGTCCGATCCTGATCCGTGCAATACTGCACGTATCTGATCGGACCCTGCCATATCTCCATACGGCCTCTACAGCGTTTTGCCCGAAAGCTTGAGTAACTGAAAGTGTGGTGGACTCTAAAGACTCGTCAATACTATGGCTGTGGATTTAACCACTAGCACGTCAGAGGTATAAGCCAATACGTGACGGGCCACCAGCTATTGACCAAAAGGGACGTCGATGAGGAAGCTCACCCCGACACCCTACTGAGCCTGTCAGTGACAATATCCGTACAGTCCGGTCCGTTCGTCTATGAGTATCGCATGGCGGGCCTAGGGGGTTGGTAAAAGTCAGACCCCCAAAAGCGGTACAAGTCGTGTCGGAGTGTAGCCCAGAACACCCTGAGATACTACTGGAATACCTACCAGTAAATCTCCTGCCTTGGCCAAGGTCTTCGTGTAATGGCTCTCCTAGACACAGCGCGACCTCACCCCCAATACCGGGAGAGACGAAACCCCCGAAGATCCGCTCACTGCCTCCATGTGGCTCGGGACTGTACCCAACTAAAACCTGTTTGCACGACTCCTTTGAGCCGTGGTAGGGTAGTAATCAAAGTACAGTGGGAACTCACACGAGACAAATGACGATCCCCAGGTCGATGAACTAACCTGCACACATGTCACCAGGGAACTGCCATCTGACGTCTGGTATATGACCAACTAGCATGTTCCCGGCGAGTCCTGTCCGGTGTACTCATAACCCAATGAGCACCTGTATACATCTTAGGTGAACCAACAGACACCAGTGGCTTGTGAGACCGGCCACCGCCCCTCGTCGGGGTCTCGACTGTATACACTAGTCTACTCTGGAGTATCGATGCCCTGTCTCGAAACTCCCACGACTAGGGACCTTTTAAGGATGTGCTTATAGACTCCAGCTCTCACCTATATGATCGCCCTCATACTGCTGGCAGTCAAGCAAGAATCCTAGGGGCTCTATCAACGTGCAATAGCGACATGTCAGGTCACCTAAAGCAGTACACGATGATAAAGGTAAACCAGATAGCATACTATCATCTTGAGTAAGACTGTCCTACCGGGATAGGTCCTCCCTCAATCATTGCAATCACGTGCCTGTGATCCAATAATTGACTCTGAGGGCACTATCTCCAACAATCTCCCACTTGCACTCAAGGCTAATTATTGCGATGTCGCATACTCACAGCCCGTGTGATACCGAACATCCAACTCCTCTACTTGTCAGTCTCACAAAACTCGTTTGTGAAACTATTGCGTTCGAGGAATAGCCTCAGTGAGTGGATCCGCCTTGATGTTTCTTTCTATGTCTCTCTATATCTCAAGTTCGCGGAGAAAGCCATCTCCCGAAATGAGCAATACCTGTCTTAGAATGTCTGGATGTCTGATGGGACTTAGCTCATAAATGAACTCCAAATCCAAACTTCTTAGACTGTATCGTCAACTGAACTTAATCAGTATCCTGCGCCATGCCACCCTCAGTATTGCCTTGGACCACCCGTCCAAAATACTGCCCCTCGTCAGAGGGAAAAACTATAACTCTGACGATCACCCTGTCGTCCATGTCACCTTGGAAGCCTGGAATGATAACTGTCTCCCTAATGAGGCTGTCGTTGTCATATCCCTAGAACATCCACTTATGTTCTAAAACTGCTTCCTACCGTTTCTCCAGGATTGGATTAATGTCAACTTATTGCATCTAGTGCAAGAACAACATCTGGTGTGGTACTTGACATCTCATGATTGACTCAATTGCCTAAGCAAGTGATCTGCCAATCATGCACATCCCTCTCTAAAAGACACCTTTAGAGAGGGCGACTCCATTACTTGCAGGTACACTACCATGCCAGGAGTCGTCCATTCTAAATGCTCATAGAATGCTGTCAAAGTACCCAGATTGGGAAACCACCCAAATCTAGATCTAAAACCATAGATCTAGTAACCAGTATGTCTGATATAATGTCCAAGTCCCATGTGGAGAAACCACTGTGTGACGACCAAAGTATAACCGATCGTAGTATAGGAATATCACTTCCTACTACCTTCTCAACAGATCCATCCCCTATTCTGATGACGTCAAATCTATGACTGTCGCATCAGAAATAGATGATCTATCTCCGCTACATCTGCTTTAGTCTATAAATAGACATAAGCCTGATGTCCACCAATGCTTCCGCTGCTCCCACTGACTACGACAACCCTTTGGCAGAGTCATATACACGTACACTTCTGAAGCTAGTTCAGAACGACGCTATACTCATCCTCCTGCCGGGTCTCACAGCCTGGAACAACAACAATGGCAAGTGTGGGTAAACAAGAACTTCCCTGTCACCGTCCTTGAGGCTACCGAAGTACCTCTCGGGTGCCTGAAATTACCCACCTTATCTGCGGAGTGGCCAATGGAATGTCAAATCAGATTGAATCTTTAGGTTCCTTATCAAATCTTCAGTAATCGTTTGCGGTTCTGGAATCACTTCCAGTTCTACCATACTCCCACTGCTGTTTTTGAAAAAATCCATTTTTAGTAAAACTGTGGCGAGTCTAGAACAATATTGCTATTGTTCATCCAGATGGTAGAAAGTCAACCCTCGTCATAGCCTGGGTCAACCCACAAACAGCCATTACAGAAACATGCCTTGAGTTGTCCAGTGTCTGGTTTTAAGCATAAGCCGGACAACCCCCCGTACCTTAACAACGTTAAGATATGAACTGTTCTACATCCAATATAGAACCAGAGGCACTGATTTAATTGAACCAGATTCAAATCATGCAGCTATCTCCAGTGCATGTCAATTAAATGGAAGGAGGCCGATCAGCGTTACTCAACTTAGGAATGCTTCCAATTATGAGTAACCTGAAAGAGAAGTAATTTCTCTTTATCATTACTATCAACTGAATACCATACACAAGTATCTACATCTTCGATCACTTTGAAGAATCACGATACTTACAACACCTGGTTCTCTACTTTATTCAAATACCTATAACTCCTCAAAACTTAGACCCTGTGTTTCTACGAAACACATGTCTAAGAACTTAGAGAAATCAAATGTAAAACAGAATATAGTATGAGGACCAACCCCTCTGTCCTAATGGACACTGGACAACGTACAATACTCTGTATAAGTCCGCTGAGTCTAACAACTCTTTCACTGTGTGTTGTAGGTTGAAAACTGTACTTATGGTTAAGAAGAATTACACCGCTGTTTAATGCTCCTTACCTAACCATCCACTGATATAGGTAAATGTCATCGACATAATATCAAAAGGTATATCTCACTCTATGAAAATAGACGTACAGATATATCAGTTTGAAATTGGTGCACATCAACGGATATTCAGAACCAAATATTTGCCGACCGGCAAACAGCCCAGGTGATTTCCTCAAATATCACTGATTCCAACGAATCCCGATATAATGAGGATGATCACCCAATTCCCAATAACTTACTCCCACTCATCATCTGTAAAACCATACAGATGTGAGAATCAAACCTGGTAAATACATACCCTGGAGTAAGTATCTAATCGGGAAATCAGTTTTCTTTTAACATTACACAGTGAGACTGAAACATTGAAATGTTTCGATGGGGTATCCCGGTATTCCTAGTAATGCCTCTTCCATTATCCAGATTCACAACTGTAACCGTGTAATTCTTTGCCACCTCTCTAAATCCCTTCATTTGTCTTTAGTCTTTACCTTCTGTACACCCCTTTAGGCCAAATGGTTTTCTTCCTTCCCTACCGTTCGGCACCAGCCTATGGTTTGGAAGAAGACTATCCAAAAAGCATAAAGGGTGTACTGTCCTAATCCTAGGAGCACTCGCATCGCGGGAGAAGGTGAAGATAAAAGACACCTGAATGTACTTTATTCCTATTTCTCCTGAACCAGGATCCATCCCCGAACTGGAACGAGTTCCTTTCGAGTTCGTATATAACCATACGATGGATTATCCAATAAAATGGGATCTTCGTAGTGATACGGAGTGTCCTGGAGAAACACAAAGGTGATTTAGGATTGGCGAAGAAATACTTGGTTTGGTCGTGAATATCTGTTGCAATTTACTTTGCCCTCTTACTAATCCCTTACTTTGTCTTAACTTAATACCTTCTGTACACCGTTTAGGCTAATTGGCTTTCTTCCTTCCCTACCGGTCGGCACCAGCCTATGGTTTGGAAGAAGACTATCCAATTTGCGTAATAGGTGTACTACTCCTAAACCAAGGAGTACTCGCAACCTGAGAGAGGGTGAAAAGAAAAGACAACTGAATAATCCTATCCGTTTTCTCCAGAACCGGAAACCATCCTCGAATTCCTTCGAGTTCGTATCTAACCATACGATGGTTTTGTCCAATGGAAGTGGACGTTCGTAGTAATACGGGGTGTCCTGGAGAAAAGAGTAAAAGTAGGAGTGGCAATGAGGTCTGCAACTCTGACAATCCAAAAGCCAGTGTTAAGTAGGTTCGGTCAACTTGGTCACTGAGTCAAAGTCTTAGGGTCGGGTCAATGGTCGCTGCCAGAGAGAGAGAAAAGAAAACACTCAGCGTGCACTCTATCCTAGATCAGAATGGTTACCAATTTTTTCTAATCTGGGAACCTCCCACTGTACCTCAAATTCTCCTCCAAACCTGAAAGAAGAATTAGTCGGGGTCACCCGAGGAGTATACCAACTCATCAGTGGGAATCGGGATCCAACTCTCATCGCATGACAACGTGACGGAATCCGCTCACGGTATCACACTCCAGAAGGTATGCGCATATCTGGCAAGTTTCAGTTCTTTTGAAACTCCCGATGTGGATTTCTACCCCATGCTCTTATGACCTTGACTTTGGCCAACATATCATAAGTCACATGTCAAGTTCTACCCGTCATTTTCCTGGTTAATTTGAACCCACCCGTACATACCCTTGACTTTGGCCAAAATGGCAGTACGACTGTCCCAAACCAACGCATCTATCTATGCTGCATATGAATACCCAACAGCTACCAAACACTGTGCCTTGACTTTGGCCAACATACACAGCTTGAATACTATTGACTATCCATATGAAACGACGGAGGGCTACGAATGGTTTCTGGCGAAAACCTTTAACGTAATGAACTTGATATCGTTGAAGGAACTGATAGCTTTATAAAAATATAGTGACGAAAACCTTTGCTAAAGAGGTCACTCCCGGTGAAGGGATCTCGGCTCTTTCCCCGTAGAATGAGGTGCAGGATATTCCAACTGAATACCACGATGCAAAGCAAAAGTAAACGGCTATAGTGAAGTTATTGCCCTGACGCAAACTTCTGTCCAAGGGGTCACTCCCGGTGAAGGGATCTCGGCCCTTGCCTCGTCGACTGAGGAGCAGGATATTCCAAATGAATACCACGATGCAAAACAAAAGTGAACGTCCTTGCAATAACAGCTTTTTGAAAAGTGTTCCAACAACATCAGAATAGGTTTGTTTAACTTGCATTGATCCGAATCAACGCAGTCCCATCAATTGATCACACCAATAAAGAACGAAAATATACTGATGTACGTATATGCCATCCGCATTCGCCACTGGGTCCCGTCATCACCCGTTAGGTTAGCTAACTAACGACAGAGCGGGGACTGGACTAGCGCGGATGCAAAACATATACAACATCTACTAATATATATACAATATATAATTTTCGCTCAAGGCGTGATAAAAATGCAGCAACACAGAAATGTATAGCAACACAGATCAAAACAGATATCTGGGACCCCCGGGTTTCACAGAGCCGCTGAAACCCGACGTTCCCCTGGTCGTGTGGATAGCCTGTGCAATGAAATCCTAGACCCCTACGGGCGCGGCAAGTCACCCGCCAAAACCTGAAGCGAGGCAGCCCCCTTCAGCTCCGTGAATGGACCACCCAGCACTCCACGGAATCCGGCAACTTGGGCACCCCTCCTGGGTCAACCTGTACCCCCTACGAGTGCGGCGAATAGCCTGCCAATCCCAGAGCGAAGCCCCCTCCGTCCCAATGCCATGAGATGCGGGCTTGTTGCCCTCCAGGACCCGGCTATCCGTGCACCCCACCGCGGGGTAATCCTAGTACAGAAAGTAAAATATACATACAACGGGTACATCGACCGCAACCAGGTCGTGCCCCAAAAGAATAATACAATCAGGCAGTGACGGCAGTCCACATGTCGGACGCTCGCCCCGCAATATCAAATGTACATAATACAACAATACAGTACTAGCATTGCATCCAGGCTATCCCCACGACCGATCCGCAACATCACAGCATAAACATAGAACATCAACGTGAAAGTCACATTCGCAAATCCGTCTAACCGGGCTATAGCAGTTAGACCGGATTTACCGATCGAGTGACATTCACGGTCGCAGATATAATGTAAATACTGTGAAAAATGTGTTTAAAATTTTCCGATTGATCAAACAATTAACAAGTGGGCCCCCAAACAAAAACTGTAGCACTCACAGAAATAATTGGCCCAATTTTAATATTCCAGAAACCACATTTTCAACTCAGGAACATACTGGAAAAATTTGGGGGGGTGAACAGTAAAATCCGCGGCGGAAGGGCGGCACGAGGTGGGGTTTCGCGGCGCTTGCGCGGCGGAATAGTGAGATCATGGTGCCAAATTTTTACAGTATGCTTCTATTTCCCTGCACATCACTCTGAGACAACCAGAAAAATTTTTGGACTCCAAGAAATTTCGACAGAAACTGATGTGCTAGAAAAATACGGTTTTTGGAAATTTGTTCGATCGGAAACGTAAAACACATTACACCAAACTAGACTATGTTAATGGCGAGGCTCTGATACCACTGTAAGTGCACGGCGGCGCCCCGGCCGTCAACCCGACGGCCAAACGCGGAAACGGTGGTAAACTTAAATTTTTGCGGACTTGGCAAAACGGCACCACCGCGCACTAAACCCCGGATCGTTACCATTAAACTAGTCTAGCTAACTAACAAGATAGGTTAGAGATGTACCGACGATCCAAGTCCTCCGGTCTTCATCTCCACTCCGATCTCCTCGCGGGATCTCCGTCCGTCTCCTCCTCGTCGGAAAGGGCACCACGAAGCCGGGTACTTTTACGGGCTCCCACCTCGATACTGAGGCAACTCGAGCATGAAGCCGGCTACTCGACATGCTCAAGATATACTGTAGGGAATGTAATGTAGAATGTATGTCTCACATTGGGGTTGGTTGCCATTTGAAGGTGGAGGAATGAAGGTATGAAAAATGGTGCTTTCATTTTTCCTTGTATCAAAATGAGATGAATGAATGAAGCTCTCTCAAAGATGAAGATGAAGCTCTCTCTTTTCTTTTTCTTCTCTCTTTCTTTTTCTTCTCTCTTTCTTTTTCTTCAACCATGAACTTAATCTCTCCTAACAAAAATGGTGGAAGAAAACCATATGAAGCAAGAGGGAGGTGAGTGTAGTAAAAGGAGGAGGGTGACCACATCCAAACATAATCACCACTAAACTACACATCAATCCTAATCCTTTCTTATCACAATAAAGCATGAAAAGCAAAGATGCTTATCATATCACACCTTATGCAAATAAGACCTCCACAAAGAGTTATTTGCGAAACTGCAAATAACCCCCTCCATCAGAAAAGTCCGGCCGGGAAAGAGCAAAGGAAAACCGGCCGGAACGGAAAGCAAAATGGCAACCCTAGAAAACTGGTCCCGTAATAAATTACAGGAAAACCCCACACTGTGCATACACACCCGCATTTGTATTCCGTCCGGATACAAATGCAATGAGACAATATCTACACTGTACTAAACTAGGACCGGCTTAAACCAAAGCCGGCTAGTAATATCTGTCCGATCCTGATCCGTGCAATACCGCACATATCTGATCGAACGCTGCCATATAACCATACGGCCACTAGTACAAACTGTCCGATCCTGATCCGTGCAATACTGCACGTATCTGATCGGACCCTGCCATATCTCCATACGGCCTCTACAGCGTTTTGCCCGAAAGCTTGAGTAACTGAAAGTGTGGTGGACTCTAAAGACTCGTCAATACTATGGCTGTGGATTTAACCACTAGCACGTCAGAGGTATAAGCCAATACGTGACGGGCCACCAGCTATTGACCAAAAGGGACGTCGATGAGGAAGCTCACCCCGACACCCTACTGAGCCTGTCAGTGACAATATCCGTACAGTCCGGTCCGTTCGTCTATGAGTATCGCATGGCGGGCCTAGGGGGTTGGTAAAAGTCAGACCCCCAAAAGCGGTACAAGTCGTGTCGGAGTGTAGCCCAGAACACCCTGAGATACTACTGGAATACCTACCAGTAAATCTCCTGCCTTGGCCAAGGTCTTCGTGTAATGGCTCTCCTAGACACAGCGCGACCTCACCCCCAATACCGGGAGAGACGAAACCCCCGAAGATCCGCTCACTGCCTCCATGTGGCTCGGGACTGTACCCAACTAAAACCTGTTTGCACGACTCCTTTGAGCCGTGGTAGGGTAGTAATCAAAGTACAGTGGGAACTCACACGAGACAAATGACGATCCCCAGGTCGATGAACTAACCTGCACACATGTCACCAGGGAACTGCCATCTGACGTCTGGTATATGACCAACTAGCATGTTCCCGGCGAGTCCTGTCCGGTGTACTCATAACCCAATGAGCACCTGTATACATCTTAGGTGAACCAACAGACACCAGTGGCTTGTGAGACCGGCCACCGCCCCTCGTCGGGGTCTCGACTGTATACACTAGTCTACTCTGGAGTATCGATGCCCTGTCTCGAAACTCCCACGACTAGGGACCTTTTAAGGATGTGCTTATAGACTCCAGCTCTCACCTATATGATCGCCCTCATACTGCTGGCAGTCAAGCAAGAATCCTAGGGGCTCTATCAACGTGCAATAGCGACATGTCAGGTCACCTAAAGCAGTACACGATGATAAAGGTAAACCAGATAGCATACTATCATCTTGAGTAAGACTGTCCTACCGGGATAGGTCCTCCCTCAATCATTGCAATCACGTGCCTGTGATCCAATAATTGACTCTGAGGGCACTATCTCCAACATGAAGAACATCATGAACTGGGAGATTGTTGCATGGGGTCTAGGGTGCCCACGAACATGCCTACCGCAGGTCCTTCTTCGATGCGCTGTTCGCATTTCGACCACAGATTCTGCCATCGGATGGCGTATTGGACCCACGTCTCGCCTGGCTTCATCCTGGCATTGATCAATGCCGTTATCGGGGTGCGTTCACTAGCACTCGTGAATCGCTGGGTGAATAACAACTCCATTTCTGCGAAAGTCTTAATGGAGTCGTTTGGAAGCTCGGAGTAACACTCAAATGCTGTTTCCGACAAGCTGCCGACGAATTGACGGAGCAAAAGTTTATCATCACGCCCGGTGTTGCCGCAAAGAGCTCTGAACTGGGCGACGTGCTGGTGAGGATTGCCTGTCCCCTTGTACACATAGAATTTGGGGATTGTGTATCCCAACGGGTATTTTATTTGGTCATACCAGCTTGGATACGGTCACCCGATTTTGACGACTTGGCCGGCCGCTTCATTCGCCTGGTGAGCTCGTATCTGCTGAGCTATATAGTCATCCAGTGCGGCCTTGGAGACGGTTTCCTCCTTGGCTGCTGAAAGAGCCGGAGGAGGATTAGATGTCTCCCCTCTATCGTCTTCAACAATGATCGGAGGGTCTTCAGCTGGAGGGTCCGGCTGTAGCATCATCCCTACCATGTCTTGGAAGAGAAGCGTCATTTGTTTTATGTTGGCAGCTTGTTCTGCTGCTTCTCTGTCCTTCTTTTCGAGGACTATGCGTAGGAAGTCAGCATCGGTTTCTTGTTCACGACGCTGCTCTAATAACGCCTTCGGGCTTTCCTTTAGCCCGGTGAATGCGGCCATTGCAGTCAGCATCTCCTGAAGCTTCTGTTGTTGTTGTTCCTGAGCCCTTGTTATTGATCGGGTGAGCGGTCGGTGGCCCGTCGAATTGAGGCTTTCCTCTTTTCCAGAAGCCATATAAACGGTATGCACCATTATGCCCCCAGACTTGGGGCGTTTGCGCTCAGCATATTTGCGGTTTGCCGCAGTCACAGGGGATTTCTCTGGCCTCCTTCTCTTTTGAGTGGTTGACGTCGAGGGGGCCGTTGCAGCGGGCACCCAAACAGCTGTTTCCTTTTGTGGGCTGGCAGGATGGTTCTATTCTTGCTGAACTTTCACCTTTTTCTGTCGGCGAGGGTAATCTTGATCAATTACCAAGTCATGAACCTGTCACCAGACTTTGTAAATTTTGGAAGAGAGTCGCTGAGGGGATTGTTCCGGCTTCGTTTATGTGACATTCTCCACGGATGGAGGAGATCTTTTCAGTACGGCGGTAGGAGAGTCCCTGCGCACCTTGTTCAGCAATTCAAAGCTATTCCCGGTTGGAACAGCAGCATTGACTTCCACCGTTGGGGCTGGCGGAGTTAGCCCAGAGGGGGAGTTGCCCCCAGCTTTCCTTACTCGGCGCCAGTGGCGACGTTGAGCGTGTCGAGCCGTAGGGATTGTTTCAGCTTGAGGGGTGACTTCGTCATGCCCCCTGTTCTGGTGAGGCGCTGCTGGTACCAGCCTCTTGAAAACTGAGATCCGTTGAGCAGCAGTATCTAATCTGTCAAAGACAGACCTTTGATCAGGAACGGGAGCCGGAGTGGCCAGCCTCGTAAAGACTGATCCCTTAATGGGAGAAGCTTCTTTAGTGACCTTGAGAGTAGGAATGGCTATCCGTTCTGGGATGGCCGCTTCAGTTATCGTGGACTTCTTGACAGGCCCATTGGAGTTCAGGCTCAGCCTGTCGAAGACTGACGTTCTTGGCTTGGCATCGGACGACCCGTTGAGAGGGGTCGTGGTATTAGTGAGCCGATCAAAGACCGACTTCTTTAGCACTTCTTGCGGCAGCGGGATGTTGATGCTCACTGGTGGGAGCATAGTCCCGAAGAACAAACCGGTAGTAGCCTGCGTCACCTGCTCTATCGGCATTGTGAACAGGGAGGCCGCATGGGGCCCGTAAGCTATACCTCCAGATGAGGCGGAACATGCGTTGCAGTTGCAGCTGGAACACTTCGTGCAAGTAGACGCCATTGATCCTTCGTTTTCTGCACCAAGCAAGACGCCAAATCTTAGTACCTTGAACCCAAGGGCAACCATTAGCAAACCGCGACTCGTTCGCGAACACGACACACGATGTGTGGAGTGGAAAGAGGAAAAGGTCCCACCGGGCGTGCCAGAATCTGTTTCCCGCCGAAAGACGCGACCGGGACGTTGGGACGTCAGGCCTGAAATTCGAGGGCAGATGCTAATTGGTGCTATCTGTCCACCTCTTCGAAGATGCCAAGTTGATTTATGGCACCATGTATCGAAGGTTTAAACGGATGCGGCCGATATAGCAGACTTCGTCAGATTCCCCCTCGTTTGAGGGGTTTTTGATTGTGGGGACGCTCTTCCCTGCAGGCGCAAGCCCCTGCAGTTAATTACGCTACCACATCGCGGTAACAACTTTCTCCTTCTCCAGATGGTCACTTCGTGTCGTGGGTGTTTGTTTTGTTTTTGGTTGCCCGTGGATTGTATACGGAGACTAATTTATGTTGTCGCTCGTAGGGCGTGGATTAGTCCAAATCCGTATCTTCTTAGATTTGGGTTTGGGGTTTTGGTTTAAGGATACATTAGCCTCATTTGGGACTAAGATCAACTTAAACGTTTGTTAAGGATACGTTAGTCTAATTTTTAGACTAAGATCAATTTAACAGGATCATTTAGATCCAATAAGAGAGCATTTGGGCTCTATTGTTTAGTTTAGAGACATTGCGGTCAGTTAGTTTAAGGACGTTATGGTCCAATGTTAGTTTAAGGACGTCTCGGTCCATCGGTAGTTTAAGGACATCTCGGTCCAGGTTAAGGACATCGTAGTCCGTGGGTTTAAAGGGACCCCACAGTCCAGGTTAAGGACATCGTAGTCCATGGGCTTAAGGACCCCACAGTCCAGGTTAAGGACATCGTATTCCATGGGCTTAAGGACCCCACAGTCCGTAGTTTAAAGACATCGTAGTCTATGAAGTTTAAGGACATCGTAGTCCATGAGTTTAAGGACCCCACAGTCCGTGAAAATGTATGGTTATCGGGACCCGTCACCTCTCTGAAGACGTTGAAGGATTACAACGATGGATATCAGAGGAGTAAAGAGATATACCCTTGAACCGATGTGAGTTGGTTGAAAGAGCAGATGGGCTCGGTTAAATATAAGTTGAGGACTTATGGCCAGAATTGGGCTAAGTCCAATTAAAATGTTCAACATTTTATTGTTCTGGCTATAGAGCCTTTATTTGGGCTTGACCCTTTTAATAATGCTAAGCATTGGGTTCTGACATCTTTTGTCTTGTATTGAATGCATAGCATTCATCAGAACAATGTGTGTTCTGACAGTACGCCACGTGGCGCGCCAGGCGCTTTGCACCAATTAAAGAGCGCATTGCGCTTCTGCCAAGTAGCGCACACGAAAATGACATGTGTCGCGCTTAGCGCTAAGCGCCAGTTTATTAGCGCGTTGCGCTTTCCATTTATGAGCGCTTTGCACTGGTTTAAGGGGCGCACCAGTGAGTGACACGTGGCGCACTTAGCGCTGAGCGCCAGCCCACGAGCGCAGTGCTCTATTTCAGAAGCGCAAAGCGCAAGCTGCATATGTGTTTGACACGTGTCCTGTTTTGGTGCTGAGCGCTGGTCCAAGGAGCGTAAAAGCGCAGTTCATGAGTGCAAGGCACTTTTCAGTAGCGCAAAGCGCATCTGATCAAATTTATGATCAAAGAACAAGTTTATGTTCTTTTAAAGGAGGCTTTGCCTCAAGATTCAAAAACAAAAAGTTCTTATTTATAAAAAGGGCACTGCCTTTGTAAATCAAGAATCTGTGAATGAAGTGAATACTTCTTTTTAGTTTTTATAATAAAATCTGATCTCTTTTTATCAAAGATCTTGGTCTTTTATAGATCTATGATCTTTTTTAGAAAATAGTTCTTCTTTTATGAGATGATTTCATCTCTGTTGTTCGAGAATTAATTCTTTAGCTTGAAGAAATGATCTTCTTTATCTAAGAGCTTGCTCTTCTTTCTTTGAGATTTCTCAAAGTTTGTAGGGTTTTTTTCTTCTTCTGAGACTTGAAGTCTTGGGGCCTTATATAGGGCCAATTGATTTATTAAATCAGTTTTAAGAGATTTTCTCTGATTAATTTGGGAATATTTCCCACCGTTGGATCTTTGATCCTAAGGCTTCTACTTTGCCGAAGATAATCTTTTTGTTTTAATAAGATTGAAAAGATCTTTTCATAACAGAATTTTAATTCTAATTAATTAATAATTTATTATTATTAGATTTTTTGATCTAACGGTGGGGAATTTTTAATTCCAGCGCTGGTGCCCCTTGCGCGAGCGCGCCTGCGTTTGACACATGGCGCGCAGCGCAACTGCGCTAGCGCACCCGTGTTTGACACGTGGCGCGCAGCGCAGTGGATCTGAAGCGTTGCTTCAACTCTTGAGTTTTGAAATTTTAAAACAGAGCTTTGCTCTGATTGGGGGTGCGCTGCCTAGGGCGCAGCGCACCTGGCGCTAGCGCACCTAGCGCCGCGCTGGATCTGAAGCGTTGCTTCAATTTTTTTGAATTTTTGAATTTCAAAACAGAGCTTTGCTCTGATTGGGGGAAATAGATCCGCTTGCTGGGAAACCAGTCTTGATTCCTGTTTATGATTTATCCCGGCTAGTTATGAGAATTCGTACATTTTCATGTTGTATAACTGCATTATATCTGGCATATGCATTTTTTTCAATATAACAAGTAAAGTCAAATAAAATATTTTGAAAATATCTAGAATGGCCTGCATCATACCCCTAATCTTATAGTAGCATCCGTGCATCTTGTTCTCGTCCCGTTTGGTGAAACAGAGTCGTTTGGATCGTTAAGTGCACGCTGTGTGCATCCGTTCTTGCGGGTATACATTTTCATTACTTGGATATCCTATTTTGGTTTTAGTTAATACGTATATTATCCATATTTTCAAACCATAATTTCATACCCAACCCGGGCATACTTTGGAGTGGTTTTGTATTAACCAGAAAACTCAAATTTAAGGTATATTATATTCTTACAATATATTAATTGTTAAAAATATATTATACGTTTACAAAATCTTTTACATAAAAATATTTCTTAATCCTTCAGATTCTCTCTCCCTCTGCAGATACTATATATTAATTCTTTTTTTTAAAACCCACATTCTTAAATCCCTATCGCCTCCACTCATTTCCGCCTCCACCCCTTTCATCACAAACCCTAACCTTAAACCTAGCCGCGTCGCCCTCGCGCTCGCCCCTCGCTGCTTCACCCTCGTCGATCCGCGACCTCGCCTTCTCAACCACACCTCTCTCTCCTCTCGTCTCCCCGACAAACCCGCAACCCCACTGTTTCCTGATTTAAAATCAGAAAAACTTATGGAAAAAGCTTCAGAAGAGGGTCACATGCTTACACGTGACCAGCAGTCACGTGTTGGCACATGACGCCAAAAAGTATCGGCGAGGCAAGTTCCGTTTCCCAACTACATCGAAGAAAAGGGCTTCAGAAAGAGTCACGTGCTCCCACGTGACCAGGGTCACGTATCGGCACGTGACATTTAAATGCAAGCGGCAAAGGCACACCGGATCCCTGATGAGATCAAGGAAAAGGCTTCAGAAGAGGTCACGTGCTCCCACGTGACCAGGGTCACGTGTTGGCACGTGATAATCAAAAGCAGCAGATTTGTTCTCCCGCTAAACCAAGAAAAAGAATCCTGACAAGGGTCACGTGCTCACACGTGACCAGGGGTCACGTGGTGGCACGTGACGGTTAAGCAGCAACCAGAAGACAGAGCGCAAAAAGAAAGAGGAAGGCTCGTTCCAAGGGGGTCACGTGCCCACACGTGACCATGGGTCACGTGGTCACACGTGACCGGCTTTCAAAGCCCGTTTTGTTAACAGAATTAAATTCTGAAAGAGATTCAAATCTTTCCAAAGGAAAGCGATTATCTGGAACCAATCGAATTGAAGATTCAGAGGTGATTAAATATCATCTATCTATGGGAAAATCTCGGGTTTGGAAAGATTTCCCCTTTAAATCTAACCGAAATAACAAAGGAGAATCCTTGGATTTGAAATCCAATGGTGAATAAAATTCACCTAACAATCCAAAGGTCAAAAACGAATAATAGATGCAAATCAAATCTCTCAATGAAGATTCATCAAAAACTAATTGACTCGGATGCTTCTCCTATAAATAGGAGCCAAGAGATACAAAAAAGAGAGACATATACGCAGAGGGAAGAAAGGGGGAGAGAGCCTTGATACTTTGAGGAATTTGGATCTTCTGCAAAAGAAAACCCTAGGTAAGAAAGGGAAGGCTTTTTGAAAGAAAGAGAATTTAATTCTCAACAGAGTTTAACTCTGATATATAAAACAGAAGAATATATTTCTTCTCTCTTTGCTAGAGGATCTGCAAAGTGCACATCTCCCCTTGAAGTTGAGAATTTAATTCTCAATGGGTTGAGATCCTGCCATGCAGATCCAAAACATAGAGAGGGAATGGAAGCACGAGAATTTAATTCTCACAGAACTATAGGAATTTAATTCCTTTAAAATAAAATTAGGGCTTGACCCAGTGTTATGGGAATTTAATTCCTTCAGAACAAAAAGAAACAGGGTTTAACCCTAATTAAGAACCTTGTTCTGTTGAAACAGCGGGAATTTAATTCCCTTAATCATAATTTAACAGAGAATGGGAATTCAATTCCTTGAAAGCTTTTATTAGGGTTCAACCCTATTCAGTTCTTCACATATATGAGGAATTTAATTCCTACAGAAAATTCAGAGTTCAACTCTATTCCAGAATATAAGTCTTCAAAAGGAAGTAGGAATTTAATTCCTCTGAAATTATTGTCAGGGTTCAACCCTACGAGGAATTTAATTCCTGGAAAAAGATTAACAGATCCTCTAAACAACATACATAGAGGCAGGGTCACGTGCCACCACGTGACCCCCCAAGAGATCTACAGAAAGCCCCTTTGAGGCAGCACCCCACGTGACCCTCGGCAGAAGCTTTAACATATAAGCATTTAAATGCCCGTCACGTGATGGCACGTGATGCTCAGAAAGATGCGATAATCTCAGCAGAATAAATGAAGGGAGGGCGCTCTCACGTGTTGCCACGTGACCCCTCTTGCCTTAGTGTTTAACACTAAATTGGAACTCTCGAATCCAGTGTTAAAACACCGTTGGGCCTTAGTGTTCAACACTAATCAAAAAAACTTTATTTGCAGTGTTCAACACTGACTACCTTAGTGTTTAACACTAATTTGAGATCTCTGTTGCCAGTGTTTGACACTGATCTGTTTTAGTGTTTAACACTAATTTGAAAGCCTTGTTGCTGGTGTTTAACACCAATTATCTTTTAGTGTTAAACGCTAACCTGTTAATCTCATTCCCAGTGTTCAACACTGGTTGGTCTTTAGTGTTTAACACTAGACATTGGATAGAGGCAAAGCCTCTCCTGATTGGACTTAGCCCAAGATGGCCATAAGTCCTCAATTCGTAATTAACTGGGCCAATGGGCTCATAACATAATTAATTGGTCTTGATCCCAAATTGGGCCAAGGATTATTCAATCCACTCCGGTTCCAGGGTACATCTCTTCACTCCTTTGATACTTGGCATTGTAATCCCTCAATGTCTTCAAAGAGGTGACGGGTCCCGATGACCACACATCGATATGGACTGTGGGGTCCTTAAACCCATGGACTATGAGGTCCTTAACCTTGACCGAGATGTCTTAAAACTAACAATGGACCGTGGGGTCCTTAAACCCATGGACTATGAGGTCCTTAACCTTGACCGAGATGTCTTAAAACTAACAATGGACTGTGGGGTCCTTAAACCCATGGACTATGAGGTCCTTAACCTTGACCGAGATGTCTTAAAACTAACAATGGACCGTGGGGTCCTTAAACCCATGGACTATGAGGTCCTTAACCATGACCAAGATGTCTTAAAACTAACAATGGACTGTGGGGTCCTTAAACCCATGGACTACGACGTCCTTAACCTCGACCGAGATGTCTTAAAACTACCCATGGACCGCAATGTCCTTAAACTACCCATGGACCGCAATGTCCTTAAACTACCCATGGACCGCAATGTCCTTAAACTAGAACAATAGAGCCCCGCATGCTCTTTTGTCGGATCTAAACGGTCCCATTTAAGTTGATCTTAGCCTCAAAGATGGCTAACGTATCCTTAAACCTTCAAACAGACTGGACTATGAATCCCCCCAATTAACTCTGGCTCGAGGGTACATCTCTGAACTCCTCTGACATCCGTCGTTGTAATCCTTCAGCGTCGTCAGAGAGGTGACGGGTCCTGACGGCCATACATACGATGGACCACTATGTCCCTAAACTGGAACAATGGAGCCTAAAACGCTCCTTTGTCGGATCTAAACGATCCCGTTAAGTTGATCTTAGTCTCAGACTAGACTAACGTATCCTTAACAGACGTTTGAGTTGATCTTAGCCTTAAGTATGGCTAACGTATCCTCAAACCAAACCCCCAAACCCAAATTTAAGATAACCCGGATTTGGACTAGTCCACGCCCTACTGGCGACGACATAACTCGGTCTCCGTAAACAATCCACGGGCAACAAAACATAAAATAAACACCCACGACACGAAGTGACCATCTGAAGAAGGAGAAAGTTGTTACCGCGATGCGGTAGCGTAATTAACTGCAGGGGCTTGCGCCTGCAGGGAAGAGCATCCCCACAATCAAAAAACCCCTCAAGCGAGGGGGAATCTGACGAAGTCTGCTACATCGGCCACATCCGTCTAAACCTCCGATGCACGGTGCCATAAATCAACTTGGCATCTTCGGAGAGGTGGACGGATAGCACCAATTAGCATCTGCCCCGAACCCCAGGCTTAGACGCCCCACGCGTCCCGGCCGTCGTTCGGAGGGGAACAGATTCTGGCACGCCCGGTGGGACCTTTTCCTCTTTCCACTCCACACTTCGTATGTCGTGATTCGCGAACCAATCGCGGTTCGCTAATGGTTGCCCTTGGGTTTCAAGATACTAAGACTTGGCGTCTTGCTTATTGTAGAAAGCAAAGGATCGATGGCTTCTACTTCTACGAAATCCTCCAACCGCTCAGACTGCAATTGCGACCAACGCTTTACCTCGCCATGAGGTATAGCCTACGGACCCCAAGCTGCTTCGTTGTTCACAATGCCGGTGGATCAGGTGACTCAGGCTACTACCGGATTGTTCTTTGGGACTATACTCCCGCCAACAAGCTTCACGGCGCCGGTGCTGACAAAGGAAGCTCTCAAGAAGTCGGTCTTTGATCGTCTTACCCCTGCCGCGGCTCCTCTCAACGAGTCGCCCAACGTCAACGCCTCGGTCTTCTCTAGATTGGGCCAGAAATCCTGCGAACTCATCATGGGGCCTACAATCTCATAGGAGACTGCTTCTAAGAAAGTGGCCGCTCCTGCCCCCGAAGTCGCCAAGGCGGCCTCTCCGGCCACGAAGTCGGTCTTTACAAGATTAACGGCTTCAGCTCCCGCTCCTGCTGCCCAAAGGACATCGGTCTTTGACAGGCTAGCACCAACAGTGACCCCCCACCCACACAGGAGGCAAGACAAAACCATTCTTACCGCTGACCCTACGCCGTCCGCTCGACACGCTCGACGTCGTCATTGGCGCCGAGTAAGGAAGGATGGGGGCAACTCCCCCTCTGTGTTGACTCCATCAGCCCCGGTGGCAGAAGTTAATGCTGCTGTTCCAACTGGGAACAGCTTCGAAATGCTAAATAAGGTGCGAAGGAATTCTCCTACTGCAGTGCTGAAGAGGTCTCCTCCCCCATTAAAAAAGGTTGTGGAAATAAAACCAGAACAGCCCCGATCTCCTCAACGGCTGTCTTCCAAAATCTATAAGGTTTGGCGGCAGGCCCGAGACTCGATCATCGATCCAAACTTCTCCCGCCAGCACAAGAAGCTGAAAATCCAACCGGAGGCTGGTCACCAGGCTAAACCCCGAAAGGCTGTCTGGACGCCCACCTCAACGGCCCCCTCAACCTCCATGGCTCATAAAAGGAGGAGGCCAGAGAAGACCCCCCAGCGTGCAACGACGGCTAAAAGCACTGAGCCCAGACGCCCTAAGTCTGGGGGCATGGTGGTGCACACTATTTACATGGCCTCTGGAAAGGAGGAAAGCCGCACTTCTACAGGCCACCGACCGCTTACCCGATCCGTGACGAAAGCCCAGGAGCAGCAACAAAAGCTTCGGGAAATGATGAATGCTATGGCCGCACTTACCGAGCGAAAAGAAAGCCCAGAAACGTCCTCGGACGCACGCCAGGAGGAAGAAACCGACGCTGAATTCCTTCGCCGAATACTGGAGAAAAAGGACAAAGAGGCTGCTGAACAAGCGGCCAACATACAACGTATGGGCCTTCTCTTCCAAGATATGATAGGAATGATGATCCAGCAGGTCTTACCCGCCGAGGATCCCCCAATCGTTCTTGAAGACGACCGAGGAGAAACGTCAAATTCACCACCAGCCCTCTCAACGGCCAAGGAGGAGGCAATCTCTAAGGCTGACTTGGTTGACTACATAGCCCAGCAAATCCGGGTTCATCATGCGACTGAGGCAGCTGGTCAAGTCGTGAAAACGGGGCGGCCGTATCCAAGCTGGTATAACCAAATCAAATACCCACAAGGCTATACGATACCAAAATTCCACGTGTACAAGGGGACTGGCAATCCCCATCAACATGTCGCCCAGTTCCGGGCCCTCTGTGGTAACACTGGCGGTGATGATAAACTGTTGCTTCGCCAATTCGTGGGCAGCTTATCAGAAACAGCGTTCGAATGGTATTCGGAACTCCCGAACAATTCTATCAAAACGTTCGCTGAAATGGAATTGTTATTCACTCAGCGATTCGCAAGTGCCAGCGAACGCACTCCAATAACTGCATTGATTAACGCCAGGGTAAAACCTGGGTCCAGTATGCTATACGCTGGCGGAATTTATGGTCGAGATGCGAGCAACGCATTGAGGAAGCACCCGCAGTGGGTATGTTCGTGGGAACCCTAGACCCCCACGCAACTATCTCCCAGTTTATGATGTTCTTTAAGCCAACCACATTCCAGGCTTTAATCGACAAGTTGGCTCAGATGGACCAGATGGGTCATAGACCACCTGCCCCGAAGTCAGAACCTCGGAATGACAAGGTTAAAGGAAGGGCAACCTTTGTCGCGAATGCCCAGCAGCAACCTAACGTCCCGAAACCGGCAGATCAACTGGAAGAAAGGCGCCGGTATTGTAATGAGAATATGAAACGTCCCTACTCGTTCCCACGAGACAAGACGAAACGGTTATTCGAGCTGGCAATACGCAACAGACTTATAAGCCTACCAAATCCAAGGCGACCGCCGCAACCCACCGAGGTGAATAACCCTAACTATTGCCCTTACCATCAAACGGTAAGCCATCCGATTGAAGATTGCTTCGTCTTCAAAGGATGGATTGAAGATCAATACCTCCAGGGGAAGTTTGTACTGTCCGAAAAGTGGAAGGTGAACCCACCACAACCGCATACTCCTAAGAAAGCAGATACACCGGGGGCAACCTGCTCCTTTATTGAAGAAGCTCCATGGGAGGTCGTGCTATCAACTAAAACCAAAAGAATGCTGAGAGACCTTCATGCGTGCCCTGCGATCGAATGGAAGGACTCCCTTGAACCTTAAATTATCGAAGGGATGTTGAAGCCCCGCACAACTACGAAGACTCGTGATAAGGGCCCAAATACTCACGCCCAACCGTCAAAATCTTTGAAGAAAAAGAAGAAGAAATCCAAGAAGCCCGCGAAGCTTGGAGACGAGCACACGAACTTGCAGAAGAAAATCGACGCGCTGGAAGAATACAATCAAAAGGCACGAACTCCTGTCACACTGCAAGAGTTTCTCAGCCACATCTTTCAAGAGAGAGATGATGGAGAGAGCTCGTCGGATGAATCCGAAGGGTATGTGGCAAGTTGTAACGTAATCTCCCACTCGTTTACCGATGATGAGAAAACTCCTGGCACTAAGAAGCTGGAGACAGAGCCTGAACCAGAGCGTGCGTGGCCGACAAATGAAGTGATCAATGCTTTTCTAGACGAGATTCGTCTAAAAAGTAAAGCAGATCAGGAGCGTGAGATGGCAGCATCAGAAGGAACCAAATGCAGGCGACTGAACGAAAGAGTTGAACTACCTCTGCCAGAGCGAAAGGCATCCGAAGTAGACAAGAGGATATTCAAGACGAGGAAAAGGTTTGCCAAAGCCATGTCAATGGGAATGAGGCTACCACCTTCGAAAGGAAACATGCTCGACGGGGTGGAGAGACACCCTGATTATTGCGTATATCATCGGAAAATTTCACACCCTACGGAGGAGTGCGACGCCTTTAAGATATGGTGGCAAGGATATGTTACTCGTCGGCAACATTTTAAGCGCATGAAACGCAAGAGCCGTCGGGAGCGAAGAAGTACTGTCGAAGGGCACAACAGAACTACTGGCAACTGTTATATGGCTCACGCCGGGGGGTCACAAGTTCTCACCTTTGGGAGCGACTCTGATGAAGAAATGGCTCTGGGCCCTCTCTTTAAAGAGTCCGTTTTAGGGAAAGAGGAGAAATCGGAGGCCTGCGAGAACATCCAGCTGCGCAATCGCACACTCCCAGAAAAGAATCTCGGGCCCGTAAGTAGAAAAGATAAGGGAAAGGAAAAGGTCACTGAAGATATCACTTTAGATGACCAAGTCATGAGAGAGCTGGCTGCCAAAGACCCTCCTAGGAAGGGTAAGGTGGACTATAACATCCTCGCGCACCTAAGGAAGCTACCTTCTCAGCTTAGCATTCTCGATGCCCTCCTATTATCAAAAGAAGCGCGAGACTCACTAATTAAGGCGTTACAAGAACCTGAGCAATTCCAAGCCTTCCTCGCCACTGAAAAGATGAAGGATGAACTGGAGGAAGTGCATACGGCCGACATCACTTTCGGTGATGAAGACCTCCTTCTCGGGACGTGCGACCACAACCGTCCCCTATATGTCTCCGGATACTGCCATGATATCAAGATAGGCAAGATCCTGGTGGATAATGGATCCTCCGTCAATCTCCTTAATGTTCGGGTGTTGAAGGAAATCTGCTTGAGTGTGCAACACCTCGCTCGTGACAAAATTACTATATCCGGTTTCGATTCACAATCGTCACGGACTCTCGGATCTGTGATACTAACATTACGCTTTGGACTTCTCGTCACAGACATCAAATTCCATGTCATTGACGCCAAGACCTGCTATAACGCCTTGCTCGGTCGTCCTTGGCTACACGAGTACAACATCATCCCTTCTACACAACATCAGTGTATGAAGTACTTTAAGGATGGTTTCGAGTATACTGTAACAGGAGAGTTAAACCCATTTTCCGTGAACGAAGTCCGCAAATACGAAGATGCGAAGTACTTTTTGCCAGATTTCGAGGATACAGAAAGGTGTCGCAACCCGGAGAACAAAACCGCCGCCACCATCCCTGTTTTCGGGAGCGATACCGAAGAAGAAGAAGAGATAGTTTATGCCGGGCCATCTCAACGCAACAACCCAGGGACGTCCGCCCCCATGTTAGTCTTCGGAAGTGACTCGGAAGATGAGGTTAATGCCGTGTTCGCCAATCGGCTGTCAATACAAGCACCCCTTGGCGATGACCATAGTTTGCAAATCACCATGGTCCCACGAGAACACTACAAGGATCTCGACACGCTTCAAGCTCACAATGTGCAGGACCTGCAAACGTTTTACGTCCCTCCCAGGCAAAGGGGTGAGAAGGTGATCCTATTCTACCGATCCTCAGAGTCGAAAATAGAGAAAGAGATCTGGCATGGCGTGGATGCTACACTCGACAGGCTCCAACCCATCCGTCTGCCTAGATACTATACAAATGGATTAAAGAAGCTATTGAAGCGCCAAGGAGTACCCTTAAAACAGGCTGTTCGGCAGGCTTGGTTCTACAACAGGATTTGGGATGTCCCTGGGACTCAACGCAAATTGCCCAACGGGAAAATGGAAACACTCGGGCTTGGATACGTGAGAACCGGAAAACGGGAACGGGCTTACAGCAGCTACGCTATATATACCTTTGATGAAGAAGAGGACGCCCTGTCAGGAGATGCCAACCCCTCATCAAAACTAGACCCCGCGATTGAAGCACCGAGTCCATCGTTCGAAGAACGAATGGGCAAGCCTAGCAGGAAAGTGGGTCAGAAAGCTCGGGAAGACCACAACCGCGAAATGGACATCTACGAGAAGGCCAGGACGCAACGTCTATTTCAACAGGCTGCAAAAGACAAAGATGATCATCCTTGTCAACCCGTCGTACGAAAGGCCCGATGCGGAGACGGAAATAAGTCAAGAAGCGGGAAGAGGAGCCGACAACAACGACGCAGGATTAGAGGGTTACGTGATCGGGTATTGCACGGCTCAGATTTGTCCCTCATGAAGAAGATGAGCCGGGCGTACTCCTTCCCCCGAGACAAGACGGAGAGGTTACTCAAGCTCGCTATAAAACATCAAATGATCGCGCTTCCAAGGTCTAGACATCCTGAGCAAGCTAACAAGGCTTCTCATCTGAGCTATTGCTCTTATCACCGAGCCATAGGACATCCTACCGAAGACTGCTTCACCTTCAAGAACTGGGTCGAGGACCAGTACCAACAGGGCAGGTTCGCTTTATCCAACGGATGGAGGGTAACGCCGCCACAAAAGCACGAACCTAAAGCCACAAGAGCAGAACCGGATCCACCTCAGTCCTGGGAGCGGATTCGCACCTATTATACGTTTACGATATTAAAAGAAGAGCCCGAGAACATAGATGACCTTCCCCGGTGCTTTGAGAACAGCAATGATGAGGTGATCTCGGAATTTCTGCCCGCTCCGAAAGAACTGGAAGATGGTATACATACTACTGCAGATAACCTCAAGAAGATCAAGTTGGGATCGGCAGATGACCCGCGACCGACATTTGTCAGCGAGCTGCTCTCTGAAGAAAGGGTGGCTGCGTTAAAGAACGTGCTTCTACGGCATAAAGATTGCTTCGCGTGGAACTACTCCGAGATGCCAGGATTAGATCCGGAGATTGCTGTGCATAAATTAGCAATATCCCCAGATATCAAGCCGGTCAAGCAGGCGCCAAGGAGGATGCGACTCGAGCTTGAGATGAGCATCAACGCCGAAGTCACGAAGCTGATCGATTCTGGATTTATCCAAGAAGTCCAATATCCCGACTGGATCGCCAATATCGTCCCGGTAATGAAGAAGAATGGGACGGTACGCATATGCGTGGATTTCAGGGATCTCAATAAAGCCTGTCCAAAGGACGAGTTCCTGGTGCCGGTAACCGAGCTAATGATAGATAACACGTCCACTCACGAGGTTTTCTCCTTTATGGACGGTTCGTCAGGATACAATCAGATAAAGATGCATCCCGAAGACCAGAAGCACACCGCTTTCCGGACCCCTTTGGGTATATTCTGCTACAGGGTTATGCCCTTTGGTCTGAAGAACGCTGGCGCTACCTATCAAAGGGCCATGACAAAGATCTTCGACGATCTCATACATGACATCGTCGAGTGCTATATCGATGACCTCGTAGTAAAGAGCATGTCATACGAAGATCATTTAAAGCATCTGGAGACTGTATTTCAACGCCTTCGGCAATATAATTTGAAAATGAATCCCCTCAAATGCACGTTTGGAGTCTCCTCGGGCAAATTCCTGGGATTCATCGTTCGACACTGAGGTATTGAAATAGACCCGTCAAAGATTAAAGCGATCATGGAAATGCCTCCGCCGAGAACCCTCAAACAGTTGCGGTCTCTCCAAGGGAAGCTCGCATACATCCGGCGGTTTATCGCCAATCTTTCAGGCAAATTCCGTCCTTACAGCCACCTGATGAAGAAGGGAACTCCATTCGTTTGGGATCACAAATGCCAAGGTGCACTAGACGAGATCAAGCAGTACCTGCAGAACCCTCCGGTGTTGGCTGCGCCGGTCAAGGGAAAACCCCTCATTCTTTATACGACCGCCCTCGAAGGTTCCTTGGGCGCATTATGGGCACAAGAGAACGATCAGGGGAAAGAGAGGGCACTCTACTACTTAAGTCGAGTTCTACTGGGGGCAGAAAGCAACTACTCTCCCATTGAAAAACATTGCTTGGCGTTAATCTTCGCGATAACAAAGCTCAGGCACTATGCGTTGGCGCATGAAGTCCGTCTCATTTCAAAGGTGGATCCCCTTAAATACTTGATGTCAAAAGCCATACTGACGGGACGACTCGCTAAATGGGCCCTGCTCTTGATGGAGTTCTCGATAACGTATCAACCTCTCAAGGCAGTGAAAGGCCAGGCCATTGCCGATTTCCTCGCTGAGCACCCGATACCGGCCGATTCTCCTCTGAACTGTGATTTGCCGGACGAGCATGCATTTGATGCGATTGGCGACGGTAGCACCCGATGGGAACTCTATTTCGATGGAGCGTCCTCCATAAAGAAACAGAAACAAGGTATCCCAATGATCAAATCGGGGATAGGCCTCGTCTTTGCAACTCCACAAGGAGGGATAATGCGCTTGGCCTTCTCCTTAACAGAGCCGAGGACAAACAATGAAGCTGAATACGAAGCTCTGATAGCAGGCCTCGAAATCGCCATCGACCTGGGAGTTGAAGACCTCCTTATATACGGGGATTCTCAACTGGTCGTTAGTCAAGTAAATGGTGACTACCAAACGTGCAAACCGGAGTTGGTGAAGTACGGCGAAAAGGTGCAACAACTACTGACCCAAATTCCCTCCTATATTCTGGAGAACATACCGCGCGCGGAAAATAGCAAAGCAGACGCGTTGGCCAAACTTGCTAAAGAGCTGGCGGACGAAAACCTCGATGATGTAAGAATCGTGGTACAAAGCCGTTGAGTGCTTGCCCCGGCGGAAATACCTCCGGAATTATATAAAGAAGAGGGGGCGACTGAGCAGACGACCCTACAAATAAAAGATCGTGAGAAGGCTGAGGACTGGAGGGAAGTCTTCATAGATTACTTTAAGTCCCACCGAATGCCCAAAGAAGCGTCCTCAAGACATCAGCTCATGAAACGAGCTCTATCTTTCGCTTTCGTCAACAATACTCTATACAAGAGATCGTTTGATTCTCTATGGCTGAGATGCTTAGGACCTGACAAAACAGAAAAAGTCATTCAGGAAGTTCACGATGGACTTTGCGGTTCTCACCAAGCAGGCCCAAAGATGAAGTTAAAAATTAAACGGATGGGTTACGACTGCCTCGTGTATGCGAAGCAATACCACTCATGCCAGATTCATGGAGACTTTATCCACCAACATCCGAATCCACTACACCCAACGGTGGCTAGCTGGCCATTCGAAATGTGGGGGACTGACATAGTCGGCCCCATTGAGCCAGCATCATCCCGGGGACATCGTTTTATCCTGGCGACAACTGATTACTTCTCCAAATGGGCAGAAGCAGTACCACTGAGGGAAGTGAAGATGGAGAATATCCTCCATTTCTTCAAGACGCACGTCATCTATCGGTTTGGAACCCCACGGCGGATTATCTCCGATAACGGGCCAGCCTACAGAAGCCATAAGATTAGCCGCTTCGCGCAACAGCACAATATAGACTGGAGATATTCTTCAGTTTACAACCCACGAGCTAACGGTCTGGCCGAGGCCTTCAATAAGACCTTGACGAAGATCATAAAAAAGACCGTTTCCCGGAATAAGAGAGACTGGCACGAAAGGCTGCAAGAAGCCCTTTGGGCTTTTCGAACTACATTCAAGACGGCCACGAACACAACGCCGTACGTGTTGGTATTTAGGACGGAAGCAGTGCTCCCCCTCGAGATAGAGTTACCCTCTCTACGAGTAGCAGTCCACCACGAGCTGACGGACGAAGAAAATGCTCACCTTCGGCTTGAGGAGCTTGATGCCCTCGACGAAACCCGGCTCATAGCGCAACAACATCTAGAAGCCTACAAAGCAAAGATGACGCGCTCGTACGAAAGATTGACCAGGCCGAGGACATTCCGCCAAGGCGAACTCGTACTAGTGGTCAAAAGACCTATGATCCCCAATCGTGCCAAGCGGGGAAAATTTGAGCCAAACTATGAAGGCCCGTACATCATAGATAAGGTCTACCAGGGTGGAGCCTATCTACTCATGGACATGCACGGTGAAAGGCCTTTCAGGCCAATAAACGGCCGCTTCTTAAAGAAATACTATGCTTAATGAGCCACAGCCTGGGTCAATGATAGATGACGACGACTATGTCCGCTCGCTATCTTCCTAGGCTCAGACTTTACAAGCAGCAGCCGGCCTTCCCATAACGATGGACCGAAACGTCCTTAAACTAACGATGGACCGAAACGTCCTTAAACTAACGCTGGACCGAAACGTCCTTAAACTAACGATGGACCAAAACGTCCTTAAACTAACAACAGACCGAAACGTCCTTAAAACTATCGACGGACCGAAACGTCCTTAAAACTATCGACGGACCGAAACGTCCTTAAACTAACGACGGACCGAAACGTCCCTAAAACTACTACCGCAGCATCTTTAGACTGACGAGATAAAAAAAAAGAGAGAAAGAAAAAAAAATATATATGAAAAAGAATAAAAAAAACGGTATGTCCACAAGCAAAATGGGCACGGATGAAAACCCGAAAGGGCTCCGTGAGTAAAAACAGCAGGACTACCGGCGAGTGTTTGTGAAAACCCGAAAGGGCGCAACCTCGTTAAAAGACACTTGTAGGGTCCTCTCGACCTTGTAAGGAGAAACCACCTGCGTGAGATCCTTACGACTCACAAAGGAGCAACACACTTAGGGACCCTCATGATTCCTAAGGAGAAAATGCACTTACGAGATCCTCACGACTCGTAAGGAGAACTCTCTTGTGGGACCCTCACGGCTCATGAGACTTGAAAGTCTTAAGTTACAGAAACCTAAACCTGTTCTTAAGCAAATCCTCCACAACCTTCGATATTGCCCTACAAGGGACTCAATACTGACCTTTGTATACAATCCACGGGCGCGAATAAACATTTCCCCAGCAAAGTCCAACCCTTGTAGGTCCTCTCGACCCATAAGGAGAAAGCCCTCTTGTAGGATCCTTACGACTTACAGAGGAGCACACACTTAGGAATCCTCACGATCCCTAAGGAGAAAATACACCTGCAAGATCCTCACGACTTGTAGGGAGAAATACCTTTGTGAAACCCTTACGGCTCATGAAGTCAAAGCCTTGGTTGACAGGACCCTTAACCCTGTTTGCTGAGCCACCTTTGTTCATCATCGACAAAGGCAAATGATGATTCGCTCCTGGCAACATTCCAGTTGTAGCAGTGCTAATGTCGAAATCGGTGTCTAAAATCCAAGCTTGCGGCGAAAAACCTAGCAAGCCACACATGCCTACAAAATAGCCGAAATGATGGGGCAACTTGCAATAAAAAGCAGCAAGTAAAAATGTATGCATGAAAAATAGCCGAAATGATGGGGCAACTCGCAATAAAAGCAGCGAGTAGAGAATAAATAAATAGTCGAAATGATTGGGCACCGCGAAAAATAGCCGAAATGATGGGGCAATCGCGACCTTCGCAGTATAAAAGCTGAAATGATAGAGCATCGCGGAAAAAGAAATAAAATAAAAATGAAATCCACGCCCTACAGGTGATGTTACATCTATCCCTGTATACAATCCAGGGGCGCAATCAAAGAAGGGATCATACTCCTCCCCCAGGTTTCATCATAAGAAGAAGCCAAATCTCGACGGTTCACAGATAGCCTAGAGATCATCTCGACGTTCGTCTCATGGCAGCAGACACAACATCAAGCGAAACGGAACAGCGGCAACCCCCAGTTCCATGGCTCGGCGATATACATATCACCAAGTGTCAAACCTCCATTCCGTGAAATGCGGATATATTCAGCAAAATTCCTGGTTACGTGGAACGCGGATAACGTCACTCTTTGACCCCGCGGAAAACGTCCAGAGCGGATCCTGGTCCTCGCAGAACACGGCAGTGAACCCGTGTGAAGCATCCAGAGCGGAGCCTAGTCCTCGCCGAGCACGGCAGTGAACCCATGTGGAGCATCTAGTGCAAAATTCCTGGTCACGTGGAACGCGGATAATGTCACTCTTTGACCCCGTGGAAAACGTCCAGAGCGGATCCTGGTCCTCGCAGAACACGGCAGTGAACCCGTGTGAAGCATCCAGAGCGGAGCCTAGTCCTCGCCGAGCACGGCAGTGAACCCGTGTGGAGCATCTAGTGCAAAATTCCTGGTCACGTGGAACGCGGATAATGTCACTCTTTGACCCCGTGGAAAACGTCCAGAGCGGATCCTGGTCCTCGCAGAGCACGGCAGTGAACCCGTGTGAAGCATCCAGAGCGGAGCCTAGTCCTCGCCGAACACGGCAGTGAACCCGTGTGAAGCATTTAGTGCAAAATTCCTGGTCACGTGGAATGCGGAAAATGTCACTCTTTGACCCAGTGGAAAACGTCCAGAGCGGATCCTGGTCCTCGCAGAACACGGCAGTGAACCCGTGTGAAGCATCCAGAGCGGAGCCTAGTCCTCGCCGAGCACGGCAGTGAACCCGTGTGAAGCATCTAGTGCAAAATTCCTGGTCACGTGGAACGCGGATAATGTCACTCTTTGACCCCGTGGAAAACGTCCAGAGCGGATCCTGGTCCTCGCAGAGCACGGCAGTGAACCCGTGTGAAGCATCCAGAGCGGAGCCTAGTCCTCGCCGAGCACGGCAGTGAACCCGTGTGAAGCATCTAGTGCAAAATTCCTGGTCACGTGGAACGCGGATAATGTCACTCTTTGACCCCGTGGAAAACGTCCAGAGCGGATCCTGGTCCTCGCAGAGCACGGCAGTGAACCCGTGTGAAGCATCCAGAGCGGAGCCTAGTCCTCGCCGAGCACGGCAGTGAACCCGTGTGAAGCATCTACTGCAAAATTCCTGGTCACGTGGAATGCAGATAATGTCACTCTTTGACCCCATGGAAAACGTCCAGAGCGGATCCTGGTCCTCGCAGAGCACGGCAGTGAACCCGTGTGAAGCATCCAGAGCGGAGCCTATTCCTCGCCAAGCACGGCAGTGAACCCGTGTGAAGCATCTAGTGCAAAATTTCTGGTTACGTGGAACGCGGATAACGTCACTCTTTGACCCCGTGGAAAACGTCCAGAGCGGATCCTAGTCCTCGCAAAGCACGGCAGTGAACCCGTGTGAAGCATCCAGAGCGGAGCCTAGTCCTCGCCTAGCGCGGCAGTGAACCCGTGTGAAGCATCTAGTGCAAAATTCCTGGTTACGTAGAACGCGGATAACGTCACTCTTTGACCCCGTGGAAAACATCCAGAGCGGAGCCTAGTCCTCGCCGAGCACGGCAGTGAACTCATGTGAAGCATCTAGTGCAAAATTCCTGGTTACATGGAACGCGGATAACGTCACTCTTTGACCTCGTGGAAAACGCCCAGAGCGGTGCCTGGTCCTCGCCAAGCACGGCAGTGAACCCGTATGAAGCATCCAGAGCAAATACCGGACTGTGGAGTCCTTAAAATCCACGGACTATGACGTCCTTAACCTCGACCGTGATGTCTTAAAACTAACAATCAACCACCCCGATTCCTTACAGATTTTGCCTTGGTTTAAGGGTACATCTCTTCACTCCTTTGATGCCTGGCGTTGTAATTCCTCAACGTCTTCAAAGAGGTGACGGGTCCCTGCAACCACACATCGGACTGTGGAGTCCTTAAAACCACGGACTATGAGGTCCTTAACCTTGACCGTGATGTCTTAAAACTAACATCGGACTGTGGAGTCCCTAAATCCACGGACTATGAGGTCCTTAACCTTGACCGTGATGTCTTAAAACTAACAGCGGACGGTGGAGTCCTTAAATCCACGGACTATGAGGTCCTTAACCTTGACCGCGACGTCTTTAAATTACGATACCTGGAGAAACCCCTGACTCCATAAAACACGGATAAGGGTGACCACATCCAGCACTTACAAGTCCTCACGACCTGTAAGGAAGAAAAACTCTCTTGTGAGATCCCTACGACTCTCAAGGGAAAACCCGCTTAAGGATCCTCACGGTCTTTAAGAAGAACTTACATGGGATCCTCTCGACCTGTAGGGAGAAAAACTCTTTATGAGACCCTCGTGGCTCATAAAATGCAAAAGTCTTAGGAAGCAGATCTTAACCCTGAATCCTGAGCCATCGCTGTCCTGCAAGGAGATCAAGATAGAATATCCGCAGAATACATTCAATAAAAAGGGGACACACCATTGAGAAGAAAAATGTATCTTTTATTCATAAACCAAAATGGATACAAAGTACAATTCATGAAAGAAACAAAAAAAAAGAAAGATACTCTCATCCATGAGTATGTACAAAAAAGGGAAAAAAGATACAAGTCCTCAAGCCGGCGGGCGGTGCAATAATTTTACCAGCTCATCATTCTGTTGCTGAGCCACGGCTTCATGACGCAAGATCTCCAGAAGACGAGCCTCCGCCTGAGCTTGCTGAGCCTGATACGAAGCGAGCCGAGCTTCGAGCTCTTTCTCGGTGGCTTTATGAGCCTCGACCCTCTCACGAGTGAACGTGGCAGCTTTATCGAGAGCCACCACCTCTTTGATGGACTCCTGAAGCACCCGCCAGAGTTCGTATGCTTTGTTGGCCTTGGCGGTAAGAGTGGCGCGAAGCTCGCTCAGCGCCTTAGAAGCCAATTCCCTCTCCGAAAATTTACGGCCGAGCCCTTTTCTCGCACAACAAAATGTTCGCTACGTGTCGCTCTATCAGGCCACATAAGCTCGCTTTCGTGACCGCGGCCTTGGAAACAAGACATTTACAAGACCGTATAAATGGGCTTCCAGTCGACGGGAATAATCGATCTAAAACGCGCTCACATCACCTGACGTGAAAGGCAACAAGAAAGGTTTCCAACATATTTCAAGCATGCGTTCGCAATCATATGAGTATTCAAAAAAAAAATAATAATAATAGCATTTGCAATCGCATGAACATTCATAATGCCTAAAAAGGTCTGATGCGCAGGAAAGTGATGATAGCATTTGCAATTAAAGAAAGTTCTCATGAGAAGAATACAAAGTTTATTTATGCAAGCGGAAACATACATACTAGTACCAAGCCTACATGGAATTTCGGCATAAAGCGTAAAAAAGGAGGGACTAATTTAAAAATGTTCTACGCTAACGGAAAAGGTCACCAAACATGGGATCAACGGCACAAGGGTTAATGAAGCAGAAGACAAAATTCTCCATCTCTTTCTCTGCTTTCTCCAGCACATCAAAGCGACGGTTCTCACGAGGTGTCGCTCCCCATCGATTGGCGCCGTGTTCGTCCGCGAAAGCAGACATAATAGCTCGCCGGGCCTTGATCTGGCCCAGCAGATGAATTGAGCAATCCTTCAAAGCCTGAGTAATCAGGCACGATTCATGAAAGCCCTCGAGCTTTTCTTCTGCCGCATCGAGCATCGCCAGGGTCATCTCCGCCGGGTGAGGAGGAATGTCGGCAAGCACGGCCGTGAGAATCATCCGGAGCCAGAGAGAACCCATCGGGAGGGGAGACCCCCTACGGATCGAGAGTTCATGCATGGCTGAGTCGCATTCGTTATCGGTAAGGAGGGGATCCACCAACCGAGCAGCAAAGCGGGGGACCATCTCCTCAATAGGAACTTCCCATGGCTGTCGACGAGCATGAAGACGATTGCAGGCCATGGCGCTCGTTTGTTTCTCAAGACAAGTTACTTTAAGATAAAAAAAAATAATAATATAAATCTCTTTGTGAAAGGAAAAGAAATCTATAGCCTCATATATAAAGAAGTGGATTAAGTGCTGTGCGCGGAAAATCTTGCATGGTGAAGCTATTTCCAAGGCCCAAAAAAGGAAAGGCATCGAAAATCAAGGAGATGGAACTATTTCCAAGGCCCTTTTTTCTGCATCTGATATTGTGCACTAAAAATAGGGCATGAGAAGATTTTGTGAACAGCCCCATCAAGGGACCCCACGTGCAGAACACGTGAGGCCTAAACCTGATGTACACAAAAAAAAATGGTGTAGCACCCTGCATATTGAAAGCACCAACGACAACGGCAGCAAAATGATAAAGTCCAAGAGAAAGGCATGCAAACATGGAAAGACATAATAAAACTTGTCACTGAATCTTTCAAGAAGTTCATACAAAATAAAGAGGACACGTTTACAATGGTAAGACTTCAGACGTAGGGCATGGGTTGAGAAACTCGAGATTAACTTTGTCCAAGATTCTCCAAGCATTTCGAACCTCCCGAGTATGCTTCCTCTCGCGGTCGCAAGCGTCGGGATCCTCACGAATGTCCTCCACCCTCCGATAAGCGGCAAGTATGGCTGACTGCTGAAAGGCTTGGTGCAAGAGATCGATGAGGTGATCTCGCCGTCTCTTTGAGATCAAGCCCATAAGGTACACCGAATGCACCTTATCCTCAGCAGTGTCCAAGGCCCCGAGCGGTATGCCGGTGCAAAAGAGAGGAAGTGCCTCCCGGATCGCCAGCACGATCAGCCTCAGAAGAGAAGAGTGACGGGGGAGTAGCCTATGGTTGTACTCTTCAAAGCGGTTCATGATCTCGGCACACTGAGCATCGGTGAACTCCTGGTTCTGACTGCGGCCCAGTGCACGAATATTCCCATAGGAAATGATCTCGTCAAGACCATACAGATGGGCATCCATGATACCTGAAATAAAGGTCATGAGAATCATTAGAAAACCCCCATTTCATTAATTGCAGAAGAATAACCTCGGGCCAAGAGACCCCAGGAAGCCTCCGCGTGAAGAAATCAAGTCCTTCATTGGAATTAAATTCCTTATTAAGAAAAGGGAATTAAATTCCCAGAAACATTTTTGGATGGAATTAAATTCCATGGAGTTGAAACGCCATCATCATCTCCCCAAAGATCATCTAAACCCTAAGAGATCTACAGTTTGAAGGTTAAGCGGTTTCATGTTCTTATGAAAAAACATGAAGAAAAAAGGGTAAAAACCCTTGTTTTGGATTTAAAATCCAGAGGAATGTGAAGGTCCATCGTTTGTCCAAAAACATTACCTGAGGAAAAGAATTCTTTTCGAACAGAGTTAAACTCTGAAGATTGTTTCAAGACAGAGAATTAAGCCCTGGAAGCGAGAATTAAATTCTCAAGGAAAAAGTTCTCAGAAGAAGAAGATGAGCAAAGTGAAGGCTCCTATGAAGAGACAGAGGTATTTATAGAAGGCAATGGAAACGTTTCATCTCCCCAGATCCCTAGAGGAATCCAACGGTCACAAGAGGTGACAGCGTTGCGATCACGTGCAGACACGTGAGAACAACGCAGTGGGGGCATTTGTTTCCTGATTTAAAATCAGAAAAACTTATGGAAAAAGCTTCAAAAGAGGGTCACATGCTTACACGTGACCAGCAGTTACGTGTTGGCACGTGACACCTAAAAGTATCGGCGAGGCAAGTTCCGTTTCCCAACTACATCGAAGATAAGGGCTTCAGAAAGAGTCACGTGCTCCCACGTGACCAGGGTCACGTGTCGGCACGTGACATTTAAATGCAAGCGGCAAAGGCACACCGGATCCCTGATGAGATCAAGGAAAAGGCTTCAGAAGAGGTCACGTGCTCCCACGTGACCAGGGTCACGTGTTGGCACGTGATAATCAAAAGCAGCAGATTTGTTCTCCCGCTAAACCAAGAAAAAGAATCCTGACAAGGGTCACGTGCTCACACGTGACCAGGGGTCACGTGGTGGCACGTGACGGTTAAGCAGCAACCAGAAGACAGAGCGCAAAAAGAAAGAGGAAGGCTCGTTCCAAGGGGGTCACGTGCCCACACGTGACCATGGGTCACGTGCCCACACGTGACCATGGGTCACGTGGTCACACGTGACCGGCTTTCAAAGCCCGTTTTGTTAACAGAATTAAATTCTGAAAGAGATTCAAATCTTTCCAAAGGAAAGCGATTATCTGGAACCAATCGAATTGAAGATTCAGAGGTGATTAAATATCATCTATCTATGGGAAAATCTCGGGTTTGGAAAGATTTCCCCTTTAAATCTAACCGAAATAACAAAGGAGAATCCCTGGATTTGAAATCCAATGGTGAATAAAATTCACCTAACAATCCAAAGGTCAAAAACGAATAATAGATGCAAATCAAATCTTTCAATGAAGATTCGTCAAAAACTAATTGACTTGGATGCTTCTCCTATAAATAGGAGCCAAGAGATACAAAAAAGAGAGACATATACGCAGAGGGAAGAAAGGGAGAGAGAGCCTTGATACTTTGAGGAATTTGGATCTTCTGCAAAAGAAAACCCTAGGTAAGAAAGGGAAGGCTTTTTGAAAGAAAGAGAATTTAATTCTCAACAGAGTTTAACTCTGATATATAAAACAGAAGAATATATTTCTTCTCTCTTTGCTAGAGGATCTGCAAAGTGCACATCTCCCCTTGAAGTTGAGAATTTAATTCTCAATGGGTTGAGATCCTGCCATGCAGATCCAAAACATAGAGAGGGAATGGAAGCACGAGAATTTAATTCTCACAGAACTATAGGAATTTAATTCCTTTAAAATAAAATCAGGGCTTGACCCTGTGTTATGGGAATTTAATTCCTTCACAACAAAAAGAAACAGGATTTAACCATAATTAAGAACCTAGTTCTGTTGAAACAGCGGGAATTTAATTCCCTTAATCATAATTTAACAGAGAATGGGAATTCAATTCCTTGAAAGCTTTTATTAGGGTTCAACCCTATTCAGTTCTTCACATATATGAGGAATTTAATTCCTACAGAAAATTCAGAGTTCAACTCTATTCCAGAATATAAGTCTTCAAAAGGAAGTAGGAATTTAATTCCTCTGAAATTATTGTCAGGGTTCAACCCTACGAGGAATTTAATTCCTGGAAAAAGATTAACAGATCCTCTAAACAACATACATAGAGGCAGGGTCACGTGCCACCACGTGACCCCCCCAAGAGATCTACAGAAAGCTCCTTTGAGGCAGCACCCCACGTGACCCACGTGACCCTCGGCAGAAGCTTTAACATATAAGCATTTAAATGCCCGTCACGTGATGGCACGTGATGCTCAGAAAGATGCGATAATCTCAGCAGAATAAATGAAGGGAGAGCGCTCTCACGTGTTGCCACGTGACCCCTCTTGACTTAGTATTTAACACTAAATTGGAACTCTCGAATCCAGTGTTAAAACACCGTTGGGCCTTAGTGTTCAACACTAATCAAAAAAACTTTATTTGCAGTGTTCAACACTGACTACCTTAGTGTTTAACACTAATTTGATATCTCTGTTGCCAGTGTTTGACACTGATCTGTTTTAGTGTTTAACACTAATTTGAAAGCCTTGTTGCTGGTGTTTAACACCAATTATCTTTTAGTGTTAAACGCTAACCTGTTAATCTCATTCCCAGTGTTCAACACTGGTTGGTCTTTAGTGTTTAACACTAGACATTGGATAGAGGCAAAGCCTCTCCTGATTGGACTTAGCCCAAGATGGCCATAAGTCCTCAATTCGTAATTAACTGGGCCAATGGGCTCATAACATAATTAATTGGTCTTGATCCCAAATTGGGCTAAGGATTATTCAATCCACTCCGGTTCCAGGGTACATCTCTTCACTCCTTTGATACTTGGCATTGTAATCCCTCAATGTCTTCAAAGAGGTGACGGGTCCCGATGACCACACATCGATATGGATTGTGGGGTCCTTAAACCCATGGACTATGAGGTCCTTAACCTTGACCGAGATGTCTTAAAACTAACAATGGACTGTGGGGTCCTTAAACCCATGGACTATGAGGTCCTTAACCTTGACCGAGATGTCTTAAAACTAACAATGGACTGTGGGGTCCTTAAACCCATGGACTATGAGGTCCTTAACCTTGACCGAGATGTCTTAAAACTAACAATGGACTGTGGGGTCCTTAAACCCATGGACTACGACGTCCTTAACCTCGACCGAGGTGTCTTAAAACTACCCATGGACCGCAATGTCCTTAAACTACCCATGGACCGCAATGTCCTTAAACTAGAACAATAGAGCCCCGCATGCTCTTTTGTCGGATCTAAACGGTCCCGTTTAAGTTGATCTTAGCCTCAAAGATGGCTAACGTATCCTTAAACCTTCAAACAGACTGGACTATGAATCCCTCCAATTAACTCTGGCTCGAGGGTACATCTCTGAACTCCTCTGACATCCGTCGTTGTAATCCTTCAGCGTCGTCAGAGAGGTGACGGGTCCTGACGGCCATACATACGATGGACCACTATGTCCCTAAACTGGAACAATGGAGCCTAAAACGCTCCTTTGTTGGATCTAAACGATCCCGTTAAGTTGATCTTAGTCTCAGACTAGACTAACGTATCCTTAACAGACGTTTGAGTTGATCTTAGCCTCAAGTATGGCTAACGTATTCTCAAACCAAACCCCCAAACCCAAATCTAAGATAACCCGGATTTGGACTAGTCCACGCCCTATGGGCGACGACATAACTCGGTCTCCGTAAACAATCCACGGGCAACAAAACATAAAATAAACACCCACGACACGAAGTGACAATCTGGAGAAGGAGAAAGTTGTTACCGCGATGCGGTAGCGTAATTAACTGCAGGGGCTTGCGCCTGCAGGGAAGAGCGTCCCCACAATCAAAAAACCCCTCAAGCGAGGGGGAATCTGACGAAGTCTGCTACATCGGCCGCATCCGTCTAAACCTCCGATGAACGGTGCCATAAATCAACTTGGCATCTTCGGAGAGGTGGACGGATAGCACCAATTAGCATCTGCCCCGAACCCCAGGCTTAGACGCCGCACGCGTCCCGGCCGCCGTTCGGAGGGGAACACCCACAAACCCAGGAACCCATAATCTTTCCTTCCCCCTGCCTTCGCCGACCTCCCGCCGATGCCTCGTCGTCATCGATCATCCCCTTCTTGTCGCCTCCTTCTCCTCTCCTCCACTCCTTGCTTTCCCTCGCACCAAACCCTGCACTGAAACCGACCCCAAGAAACCAAGAAACCCAATTGCCTCGTCGCCGGAAAACCCTCGTCTGCACCCTCTCCATCGATGGTCGATCGTCGACGTCACCCAATTGCCACCTCCTCTGACCCTAGAGCACGAAACCCCAAAGAAAAACCTTCATCTTCTTCTTCTTTTCTTTTCTTGATCCGGATTTTCCCAGAGATCGCCGGAGCCGTGCCTGCCGCCGACGATACGGGCGACCTAGTGGACATTTCCAGCCAGCGTGGTCGTGTTCTTACTTTGCTTGGTTATGTTCTGTACGCGCGCGTGTGTATTACGACGTTTACCCGACGTCGGACGCTGCGTACGCACCCCGTATTGAGATCCGATCAGGCAAGTTTATCTTGCTACATGCTATGATATATATTTTGCATCTATATGAATAAAAAATATCCCATATTTATTGCATTTCACATTCATGTTACAGTTTTACCGTTTTTAAAATATCCGTTCGTATCCGTATTATTTATTATATATCTAGTTACATGCCATGTCTATTATGTCATGTTACCATTATATTGTGCCCCATGCTTGATAATGAACATCATATGACTCATTGACTCATGTTATGATATCACTGCTTATTACTTGTGCATCCGTGTTTTACCATAATTCGATACTTGCTACATTTTACTGTTGGACATCCATTTGATACACTGTGCACCACCTGACATGACCTGATACACCACTGCTTGACTTGATACCTGATCATGTTACTAATGCCGACAATCCTGACTTGTTGTTCCGATGGATGCTACTGTTGTCTGTATAGACAAAACCTGTACCTGCTTGATCCTGTGTTGGCATTAGCTCTAGATTTATCAATACCCGACTTGAACACATAATCTTGGGGGTAAGGGGAAATCAATGATGAAACCTGACTTGTAACTCCACAGTTCGGCGCTTATACTGATAAGTTTTGCGGGCTAGGCCAGCCCCGGGATGCTGCTGCTGACATCATTCGTCTGTACATGTTACCTGTTTACTGCCTAGCGGCACGTCTCGGATTCAGCCCGAGAGTCTTGACCGTGGTCCCGGGCATGCACGGAATACTATTGAGTTATATCGACAATTCCATTAAATTGATTTCACAAACTGTAGAATATATAACCCAGTAGTTTAGTTCAGATTACTCGCCGCACGTCACATATACTTATACACTTCACTGTTCCATATCCATGTTACTTGTTATACACATGTTATTGTTTATACTCATGCCTGCATATCTCGTTACATCCTGTTTACTTATTATTGTTAATATTATGACGCACTGACGTCTGGGTTTTGCATGGCCCAGATCCTCTGTCTTTGTTACAGCCTGACCAGAAGTATTTCAGCCGACAGGCCGAACAGTGAGAAGCATATTGGTGTTTAGTTTAGTTTAGTTTTTTTCCAGCATTTTCATTTCCTGATGTGAGCCAGTATTTGGGACGTACTTTCCAGATGTTATTGCTTATTGGATTTATTGCTTCCGCACATTTATATTTCTTGACTCGTTTATTCTGGCATATGGACATGTACTAGATAGTTTATTTTATTTTACTGTTCTTGATATCTTATAGACAGCCATAATGTGACTGTGGATGGATATTTCCTAGTCAGAGGTAGCATGGTTGGCTTTGTCACGTACCGATTTTAGCGCACTCTGGAAAGCGGGGCGTGACAGGGTTTGTTTGGTATCAGGACCATAGGATTTAGGTTAATCGGGATTGATTCTTTTGTAGTTGGGTATTGGACCCAATACACGAATCAGAAAACCTGTAATTAGGAACATGTCCTGCCACATTGTTATCGTGATTCTTGAATCATATCTTTCTCTTGACCCTTGTCTTGGCGATATGCAAACAACTTTGCATCTCGGCTTGAAACCTTTTGGTCCCTATTGTTTCTCCCTACTTATTCTTTCGATTCTGATACTAAAATTTAGGCGACATGAACGGAGTTATGTGATTGTAACTATGAACTGCAGCATGGTTACAATACAGTACTCTATTTAAGTAACTTGAAGTCCTAGTCTTGATTCATTTCCTTAATTTATGGTTGTGATATTACCTTGCTTCTCTCGGTTTCATTGCTTACCAGTTCATGTCTTATCGCAAGCTTGAATCCTGTTTACCGTGCTTATCTTCTTCAGTGTTTGGTTTCAGGTGAAGTCATTTCGGGTATCCTACCCCTTCATGATTTTCCCGCATTAGCATTATTCAATTCAGTGCATCCCATTGTTTTATGTCGTTCAAGTTTATTGTTGCACACTCGATTTCTTGCACGACCCTGTCTAGTTGTTGGGACATACACACTGGGAACAGGAAGATCATATCTAGTAGTGAGTGTAAGGATTGTTCGGTTGTTATCTGCGGACGAGAGTTATTTGCAGATTTCTTGGTGATCGATACTGGAAGTTATGATGTTGTCTTGGGAATGGATTTTCTCGGCACTTTCCACGCTCATATTGATTGTAGGGTAAAGAAAGTGATTTTCTAGATTCCCGGACATCCGGAGTTTGTTTTTGCTGGAGGCAGCAGTTCTGTCGGGCCAGTCAAGTTTAGGGCTAGGCCGACAAACACCGTTCTTTCGTCGATGGAAGTTGATATGGAGGAAGCGCCAGCTGTAGTTTGAGAGTTTATGGACGTGTTCGAGGACATCTCAAGTTTACCTCCAAAACAAGATGTGGAGTTCGCGATCGATCTTGTTACTGGTGCAGCGCCAATTTCAAAGGCTTATTATCCAATGGCACCAGTGGAGTTAGAAGAGGTGAAGAAGCAGGTTACCGAACTACTAGAGAAGGGTTGGATTCGCAGCAGTAATTCATCTTGGGGAGCTCCAGTTCTTTTAGTCAAGAAGAAAGATGGCACAAGGAGGATATGCATCGATTATCGAGAATTAAACCGGGTGACTATTAAGAACAAGTACCCGATCCCTTGCATTAGCGAATTGTTCGAGCAACTCAGTGGCGCGAGGGTATTCTCGAAGCTGGATTTGCGATCCGGTTATCATCAAGTTCGAGTTAAATTAGAAGATATCTGCAAGACTGCATTCCGAACTCGATATGGGCATTACAAGTATTTAGTGATGCCATTCGGAGTCACGAACGCACCGGCGATATTTATGGACTTGATGAACCGAATCTTTTCACCATTCTTGGACCAGTATATTGTGGTATTCATCGATGATATTCTAGCCTACTCGAGATGCCTAGAAGAGCATGCAGAGCACTTAAAGATCGCACTGCAAACGTTGAGACAAGAAAGATTATATACGAAGATGAGCAAGTGCGAGTTTTGGCTCGAAGAAGTGATGTTTTTGGGTCATATCGTATTCGGAGATGGAATCGTTGTTGATCCTGAAAATATTGCAGCAGTTCAGGATTGGCCGATTCCGAAGAACGTAGCGGAAATCAGAGGTTTTCTTAGGCTTGCTGGATATTATAGAAGGTTCGTAGAGAATTTTGCTCGATCGGCTGAGCCTTTGATCAAGCTTACGGGGAAGGAAGTACCGTTTGTTTGGACGGATGGTCGTGCGTCAGCTTTTTAGGCGTTGAAGCAAAAATTGATAACCGCTCCTATTTTGACCGTACCAGACGGTTCTGGAGGATTGGTTATTCATAGCAACGCATTTAGGAATGGTTTGGGATGTATTTTGATGCAGCATGGGAAGGTTATAACCTACGCATCGAGACAGTTGAGGACCCATGAGAAGAACTACCCAACTCATGATTTGGAGCTTACAGGTGTGATTTTCGCTTTGAAGATTTGGAGACACTACTTATTGGGCGAAAGGGTCGAAGTAACACCGATCACAAAAGCCTAAAATATGTGTTCACGCAGAAAGAGCTTAACATGAGGCAGCGTAGATGGTTAGAGCTGATGGTTGACTATGATCTTGATCTCAAGTACCATCCGGGAAAAGTTAATGTAGTGCTGGATGCACTTAGTCGGTTGCCGGAAATTCGGATGTTGACAGCACAGAAAGAGCTTATCGATGATTTTTGGAGATTCGAGTTGGAGATCGTGGTACCGCATTCTTCGGGACAGTTGATGCAGTTGCAAGTACAGTCGTCATTGATCGATAATATTAAGGAAGCGCAGTCACAGTAACCAAGATTGCAGAAGTTTCGAGAACATGTTGAAGCGGGACTGCGAACGGACTTGTTGATTCATGAAAATGGTTCGTTGCGATATGGTAGCCGTTTTTGTGTGTCCCGAAAGGAGACATTCACGAAGAAGTTATGAAGGAGGCACACAGTTCCGCATATTCCGTACATCTAGAAGGCACGAAAATATACCGTGATTTACGACAACATTTCTGGCGGGAAGGCATGAAAAAGGAGATTGCCCGCTTTGTAGAGAAGTGCTTGGTGTGTCAGCAAGTTAAGGTTGAACATCAAAGGGTAGCTGGTTAATTGCAACCACTTCCAATTCCTCAATGGAAATGGGAACATATAACCATGGATTTCGTGACAGCTCTACCGCGGAGTCCAAAGGGAAACAATGCAGTTTGGGTAATTGTTGATCGATTGACCAAGGCAGCTCATTTATTCCGTTTCGAGTTGGTTAGTCGACGGAAGCGTTAGCATAACGGTACATGCAGGAGATTGTGAGATTGCATGGAGTACCTGTGAGCATCGTTTCCGACCGTGATACCCGGTTTTTATCGCACTTCTGGAGAAGCTTACAGGAAAGTTTGGGGACCCGATTGAAATTTAGCACTGCTTATCATCCCCAGACAGATGGCCAGTCAGAAAGAACGATCCAAACTCTTGAAGATATGTTGCGAGCTTGCATGTTGGACTTCAAGGGTTCATGGGAGGATCATCTACACTTGGTGGAGTTTTCGTATAATAATAGCTTTCAGGCGACTATTCAGATGGCTCCATTCGAAGCGTTGTATGTCCGCAAGTGTCGCTCACCCGTCTGTTGGGACGATGTCGGAGAGCGAAGTTATTGGGACCGGATCTTATTATGCAAACCGTGGAGAAGGTTAATATCATCCGGAATCACATGAAGACAGCACAGGATCGGCAGAAGAGTTGGGCCGATACATCGAGAAGACCTCTAGAGTTTGCCGTTGGTGATCTCGTATTCTTGAAGATATCACCAACTAGAGGAGTGATTCGTTTTGGGAGTCGAGGCAAGCTTAGTTCTCGATTCGTGGGGCCTTTCGAGATTATTGAGCGTATTAGAGAAGTAGTTTATCGATTGGGTTTACCACCATCTTTGGCGAGTGTTCATGACGTGTTTCATGTATCTCAACTATGTAAGTATATTCGAGATGAGACGCGCGTGCTAGATCACTCAGAGCTGACTGTAAGGGAGGACTTGACATATGAAGAACGATCGATATCGATTGTTGATCGAAAAGAAAAGGTTTTCAAGAATAAGGTTATCCCTCTCGTACTTGTTCCATGGGGGAATCGCTCGCATGGAGAATCGACTTAGGAAAGAGAAGACGAGATTTGACAGAAGTTTCCATACCTCTTCTTGTAGATTCATGTTTGTTTATCTTTTCTTGTTCCGGAATTTCGAGGACGAAATTCTTTTTGTAGGTAGGTATAATGTAACACCCTAGTTCATTTATACCAGTTCTATTTTTGGATATTTCTTTATTTATGGCTATTTCTCGATTTATTGTGTTTTGGGTGCGAATAGTGTAATTGGTATATGTGTTTGCATCCGACCCGACCCGCTTCCTGGGAAACCCGTCTTAATTCCTGTTTATGATTTATCCCAGCTAGTTATGAGAATCCGTGCATTTTCATGTTGCATAACTGCATTATATCTGACATCTGCATTTTTTTTCAATATAACAAGTAAAGTCAAATAAAATATTTTGAAAATATCTAGCATGGCCTGCATCATACCCCTAACCTTGTGGTAGTATCCGTGCATCTTGTTCTCGTCCTGTTTGGTGAAACAGAGTTGTTTGGATCGCTACGTGCACGCTGCGTGCATCCGTTCTTGGGGGTATAAATTTTCGTTAACTGGATACCCTATTTTGGTTTTGGTTAATACGTATATTATCCGTATTTTCAAACCATAATTTTAGATCCAACCCGGGCATATTTTGGAGTAGTTTTGTATTAACCAGAAAACTCAAAATTAAGGTATATTATATTCTTATAATATATTAACCATTAAAAATATATTATACGGTTTACACAAATTTTTACATAAAAATATTTCTTAAATCCTTTAGATTCTCTCCGCCTCTGCACATACTATATATTAATTCTTTTTTTAAAACTCACGTTTTTTATTCCCTATCGCCTCCACTCATTTCCGCCTCCGCCCCTCTCGTCACGAACCCTAACCTTAATCCTAGCCGCGTCGCCCTCATGCTCTCCCCTCGCTGCTTCACCCTCGTCGATCCCTGACCACGCCTTCTCAACCACACCTCTCTCTCCTCTCGTCTCCCCGACAAACCCGCAACCCCACAAACCCAGGAACCCATCATCTCGCCTGCCCCCTGCCTTCACGGACCTCCCGCCGACGCCTCGTCGTCGTCGACCATCCCCTTCTTGTCACTTCCTTTTCCTCTCCTCCTTTCCCTGCTTTCCCTCGCACCAAACCCTGCATTGAAACTGACCCCAAGAAACCAAGAAACCCCATTGCCTCGTCGCCGGAAAACCCTTGCCTGCACCTTCGCCGTCGAAGGCCCATCGTCGACGTCACCCCATTGCCACCTCCTCTGACCCCAGAGCACGAAACCCCAGAGAAAAACCTTCATCTTCTTCTTCTTTACTTTTCTTGATCCGGATTTTACCGGTGATCGCCGGAGCCGTGCCCGTCGCCGACGATCCGGACGACCCAGCGGCCATTCCCAGCTAGCGTGGTCGTGTTCTTGCTTTGCTTGGTTCTATTCTGTACGCGCGCGTGTGTATTACAACGTTTACCCGACGTCGGACGCTGCGTACACACCCCGTATTGAGATTCGATCAGGCAAGTTTATCTTGCTACATGCTATGATATATATTTTGCATCTATATGACTAAAAAATATCGCATATTTATTGCATTTCACATTCATGTTACAGTTTTACCGTTTTTCCGATATCCGTTCGTATCCATGTTATTTATTATATATCTAGTTACATGCCATGTCATATTATGTCATGTTACCGTTATATTAGTACCCCATGCTTGATAATGAACATCATATGACTCATTGACTCATGTTATGATATCACTGCTTATTACTTGTGCATCCATGTTTTACCGTGATTCGATACTTGCTACATTTTACTGTTGAGCATTCATTTGATACACTGTGCACCACCTGACATGACCTGATACACCACTGCTTGACTTGATACCTGATCCTGTTACTAATGCCGACAATCCTGACTTGTTGTCCCGATAGACGCTACTATTGTCTGTATAGACAATACCTGTACCTGCTTGATCCTGTGTTGGAATTAGCTCTAGATTTATCAATGCCTGACTTGAACACATAACCTTGGGGTAAGGGGAAATCAATGATGAAACCTGACTTATAACTCAACAGTTCGATGCTTATACTGATCAGTTTTACGGGTTAGGCCAGCCCCGGGATGCTGCTGCTGACATCATTCGTCTGTACATGTTACCTGTTTACTGCCTAGCGGTACGTCTCGGATTCAGCCCGAGAGTCTTGACCGTGGTCCCGGGCATACACGGGATACTATTGAGTTACATCGACGATTCCATTAAATTGATTTCACAAACTGTAGAATAGATAATCTATTGGTTTAGTTCAGATTACTCGCCGCACGTCACATATACCTATACACTTCACTGTTCCATATCCATGTTACTTATTATACACATGTTATTGTTTATACTCATGCCTGCATATCTCGTTACATCCAGTTTACTTATTATTGTTGATATTATGACGCACTGACGTCTGGGTTTTGCATGGCCCACATCCTCTGTCTTTGTTACAGCCTGACCAGGAGTATTTTAGCCGACAGGCCGAATAGTGAGGAGTATATTGGTGTTTAGTTTAGTTTAGTTTTCTTCCAGCATTTCATTTCCTGATGTGAGCCTGTATTTGGGTCGTACTTTCCAGATGTTATTGCTTATTGGATTTATTGCTTCCGCACATTTATATTTCTTGACTCGTTTATTCTGGCATATGGACATGTACTAGATAGTTTATTTTATTTTACTGTTCTTGATATCTTATAGACAGTCGTAATGTGACTGTGGAGGGATATTTCTTAGTCACAGGTAGCATGGTTGGCTCTGTCACGTGCCGATTTTAGCGCACTCTGGGAAGCGGGGTGTGATAGAAAGACAACTATCCCCTCCCTCGGATAGATCAGCTCGTCGATAGCTCGGCAGGACATGATCTACTTAGCTTCATGGACGCCTTTTTCGGCTACAATCAGATTCGTATGAATCCGGCAGACGAAGATCTCACTGCATTCACAACAGACCGGGAGGTATACTGCTACAAGGTAATGCCTTCCGGCCTCAAAAACACCGGAGCTACGTACCAACGCTTGGTCAATCGCATATTCAAGCCGCAGATCGGCAGGAACATGGAAGTTTACGTCAATGATATGCTCGTCAAATCGGTCTCGTCAGTCGACCATGCCAAGGATCTGAGCGAGGCCTTCGAAGTACTCCGCAAGTTCAAGATGAAACTGAACCCCGCCAAGTGCACATTCGGGGTCACTGGGGGAAAGTTCCTCGGTTTCATGGTCACTCACCGCGGGATGGAGGCTAACCCAGAGAAAATCAATGCCATCCTCAACATGGCCGCGCCCAAGACTAACGTCGAAACCATGCGACTGACAGGACGAGTAACCGCTCCATCACGTTTCATGTCGAGGTCTGGCGAGAAGTGCCTCCCGTTCTTCAAAGCTCTAAGGAAAATTCTGAGGTTCGAGTGGTCGGTGGAGTGCCAGACCGCCTTTAACCTATTAAAGAGGCACCTTGCAATCCAACCTCTGCTCACCCGACCAGTGGAAGGGGGTGAACTATCGGTGTATCTGGCAGTATCCGACCAAGCAGCGGGCGCAATGCTCGTCCGTGAGATCGACGGAGTCCAGAGACTGATATACTATGTGAGCTACGTCTTCAAAGACATAGAAACGAGGTACCCAGCGATAGAGAAAATCATCTTGGCGCTCATCGTGGCCTCAAGGAAACTACGACACCATCTTTGTTCTTACCGAGCGCCCCTTGGGGGCTATCCTCGCCTCACCCGAGTCCTCTGGCCGCTTGGAGAAGTGGAGGTGGGAGTTGTCCCAATTCGACATAAAATACCGTCCAAGGCAGGCCATCAAAGCACAAGCCTTGGTCGATTTTTTCATCGAGTACATTATCCCCAGCAAAGAGCCGGGGGCGACGCCGGCCCCCGCAGCTCAGCCCTCTGTTGATAGGAAGCCCGATTCAGTCCCTGATTGGATACTTTATGTCGACGGGTCCTCGATCGAGGAAGGTTGTGATGCCGGCCTCATCATTTAGGGCCCGAACGAGGCAGAAATGGAGTATTCTTTGAGGCTCAAGTTTAAGGCCTCAAATAACGTGGCGGAATACGAGGCCCTGCTAGCCGGACTGCGCATAGCCTCCGGGCTGAGACTGAAAACAATTCGGATCCGCAGCGACTCAGCCTTAGTCATTGGCCAGGTGATCGGTCATTTCGAGGCTCGGGAACCTCTGATTGTGAAGTATCTGGCCGAGGTAAGAAGACTTCGAAAGAACTTCGACGAAGTCCAAGTAGAGCAGATCCCCAGACAACTCAACGCCCAAGCCGACGCCTTGAGTAAGCCGGCTTCATCCTAATCGGCCAACAACAAGCGGTCCATCCTCATTGAGATTTTGCCACGGTCTAGCGTAGAAGACGGGGCAACAACATTTCATGTGTACACATTCCAGGAAGAAGACCGGGACTGGAGGAAGCCCCTCGTGGAATTCCTAAGGGAGGGTACGCTGCCAGAAGATCGGGGAGAAGCACGCCGTCTCCGAGCCAAAACCCGTCACTTCGTCTGGAGCAATGAGAACCTCTACAAGAAATCCTTCACTCAGCCCCTACTCCGGTGCGTCGACCCCTAAGAAGCCGACTGCTGTAACGTTTTAGAAATCGTTATGCGAATTTTTTTCCTTTAATTAGTAAAATATATCGTGTTTTCCGTAAAAACACCGAAGTGATCATTTTCAGTATAGACTTAACTGGACCTAGTTTAATTAGGAAATTGCTAGTTTACGGTTTTTAGTTGTCACTTGAAAATTTTAGTTCACTTTAATATTTTTCCTTAATTAAAATATTATTATAATCTTTTAATTATGCACTTAATTAGTGGTAATTACAAATTTGGTTGGGTTAATTATGCTAAAGTGAATCTATGCTAACTTAATCACAAGATTAAGCATTAATCCATCCATGCAAAATATCTAGAAAATATCTAGATATTTTGGTGAATTTAAAGTAAAACTTTAATTAGAAAAGAAAAGATCAAGAGGTGGTATTGGATGGGAGGTGCATTAATTGAGGTTTTAGACTAGAAATTTCCTCACTTTTCCACACTCTCCCCATTTCTTTACCCTTAGCCGAGCCCCCCTGCTGCCCTCTCTCATTTCTCACCCCATTTTCACTCTTTAATGCTAAAATAAATCATCAAAAATTCTCAAATAATCCCTCAAACTCACAAACAAATCCCTACCCATTATTCTTCAACCCTAATCAATCTTGGATCTTCATGAAAGTCATCATTTTGGAAGCTAATTTGGAGTTTGGTTGCTAGTTTGTGAATCTAGTGGAGGTATAAAATCCTAACCCTAAACTTTAATTGTTGTTTAATTACATTAAGCTATCTTATTATATGTTTAATATAGCTTGAATTAGCAAGTTTTATAAATTCTAGAATGGGGTTATGAAGATCAAGTTATGGTTTTGTTTGGTTAAAATGGTTAATGGAGAAGTGTAGACTTTGACAACTTAACCTAGTTGTGAGAATGTTATTTGTTATTTTTCCTAATCGTTTAATTAAGCTTATTAGCAAACTAACTTTTACTAAATCTTATATGGGTGAGATTTAAATTGTAGTAAAGATTTGGGTGACTTAGTTAAACTACTTTGCGATGTTTGTGATCGCTAGAATTGTGTAAACTTCTAGACTTGAGCTAAAATGATTTAAAGTTGATTACTAGGTTTCGGTAAAAGTTGAACATTGGTTCTATTGGACGTTGTGATGGATTATATTTTATCTTCCACGATTTATATTGTTTTGTGAATGCGCGATCGGTACGATCGGGGTCTAGGCTTGGTGGTTGTGTCATCCTAGCTAGGGTTGTGCCGATGTCGTACGTGTTTTGTGCACTAGGTGCACAGTGTTTTTATCTTGTGGGCATTATCCTTGCGTTTCGTTATTTTTGTGTCGGCGTAGAATATTTAGCCTTATGTGTTGTGTTTGTGAAATTTTAGGATCGCTAGCGGGGACTTCGGACGCTGCGAAGAAAGAGAAGCAGGTGGTCGGATTTTCGAAGCTCGAGATCATCGGTGAGTAGATTTAACATCTACGGGGAAATCGCTCGTATGGCGTTATGCGTCAGGGCTGGATATGACATTAGAGTTGCATGTTTATACGCATATGAGTTGATAGCGCATGAGCATCATTGCATATTATTACCTGTTGTATCTTTACTTGGTACCTATTGGACACAACACTATTACTGACGGTTCATAATGCACGAGCACAAATTGTATGCTACACACACCCGTCGGTAATTGCCATGACACGCACTACATAGATACATATGTGATATTGTATCGGTTATTGTTGTTGAGATAGGGATTCTTATTTCGTTGCGTATATGAGATGTAGTATACAGGTTATATCTACATGCTTACACGTATACCTTGCTATAGCTACAAGTACATCATGCATACATACTGACATGTACCCCGACATATCTTGCTACAGCTACATGTACATCATGCATACATATTGACATGTACACCCACATATCTTGTTATAGCTACATATACCCCTAAGTGGTATTGTATTGTCCTTTGACATTGAGACGTTGATTATTGTGCTATTGCGCTTATGAGATGCATCATACATACCTGCTTACATATAGATACATATATCTTGATATACTTACATGTATACCTGATTTGAATGATTTAGCGTGCTTGCGCTTTCTAAAAGATAGATCAAAAATATTTATAACCGCAATCAAGAACGGCGTCGCATGAAGCTAGCCGGTGAGTACGGGTCGATCCACAGGGATGTTGTGAATTTCCTAATCGCTCTTACGAGTTAATTCCGATGGGAGCCGGATTGATTAAATCTAAAAAATGAATTAATCTATATCTAAATCTTGCTAGGGTTAGGTCTAGGTTAAGTTTGGAAAGTCTATAATTCTCACCGCTTTCTATACCCATATGAAGATCTAATTAGGTGTTATGGTAAATATTAATAAAAGGGATTAGGATGATTGGGAAGATTGTTCTTCCTCTAGATCCTTGTCCTTCCTTTCTTAATCTTTACCCTAACCTCCATGGAAAACCTTAAAATCCGGGCCTTTAGACTACGGTATCACCGCTACCTCGTGGGTAGAGGGCCGTAGGGAGCGGAATAAGAAGGTATGCATGGAGTTCTATGAAAATATATGACGGGCAAGAAAGGGGATGGGAGATCTTCATCTCTCAAACCTTCCCCAGATCTAACCCTAACAAGTGAGGAGACTACTCACTCATCAGGGAATTTAAAAATATTTATCTAGGGCAGAGAATAAAAGATTAACTAGGGCAAAGAATTAAATTTAACTAGGGCAAGAATAGAAAACTAACCTAGGGCAGAAAATAAAGAACTTACAACTTGATGCACTCCAAAAGAATTCTGAAATTTATTAATGAAAGGAGGCATAAGAAATTACAATGATTAGAGTTCCTATTTATAGAGAATAGGAAACCCTAGGTTACAATTGATTTGCATGTCTACATTTACCAAAATATCCTTAAGAAGACCTAGTCAAAGTAGACTTCAAGCTTTGGTAAAATTTTATGTCTCTGTCTCTTTAAAAGAAAGTATTGGGCCTTGGATCTTTGGGCTTCCTTATTATTTGGTTCTTTATTAAAATAGCTTCTATGTTTCTTCCAGATCTCCAGTGAATAATTGCGGTGGACTTTTAACCGTTCGCTCTGTAATCTTGGACCTTGCATTGCCTTGTACTTTGTGAATTTTATCTTTGATGTAGGCTTGATCAAGAGTCTTCTGTTTGTTGGTCAAAGTCCACTTTTGCATCGTCTTTTCATCGTTTTCACTGTTTTCTGTCCAAGAACCTGTAACCTGTAATATGTAGCAGACATACGTCAAAAGCACCTGTTTTCATTGTAAAATGCATAAGAATGGGGAATATAAAATGCAATATTATGGTATGAACAAATACCCCCAAACTTATCTTTTGCTCGTCCTCGAGCAAACTTATTTTTTTATTCTCGATAAAAACCTAACCGCACTTTCGCAGGGAAACGCGATTGCACTGAGCTCGTGCAACAAGCCGTTAAACCTCTAGGTGTCCCTAGTAGGAGGAGTGTTGTCTCCTGAGGATTTTCAGCGGATTACACCCACAAAATCCTATCAATTTGGCTTTTCGACTTTTGTTTTCCAATTAGGTTTTCTAACAAGGAATTCTATTATCGTCAACCCGTAAATTATCCACCCATATTCTTCACACCTCCTCATCATTTAACTTAAGATTATATATGTTCTATAGACTTACTTAGCTTTCGGCATCTCTTAAGTTTTCCTTCTAGAGTTCCATCCCTACTTAGGAATTTCTATCAACTCTACTAAAGATACAAGTTCTATTCTTCATCCCTTTCTCTCCTCTAAACTCCAATTACATACCCCCACGTATGTGTATAAATCACCCCTACACTTGGAAATTCAAATCAAGCAATCGTACTCTCGTCCTTTGTCCAAAGCACTTATTAGTGAATTTTTAATTGAATTTCGCTTACACATCCTTCATGCGACCGTTAATACTTCTTGAGGTACCAACAACCGATTACAAGATGCGTTAGCACTTTAAAGCGTACTTCCTAGTTTTGCAACACCCAAGGCTTTAGCAGTGACTCCCAAACCAGTTGGTCTAAGGCACTAGGTGATAAGGCACCCTCGCTAAATATTTTTCTATTTTTACAGCCTTAAGTAATCACAAAAATCAGTGTCCATTTTTTTTCCTTATTCACTTTTTTTCCTTTTATTTTCATTGTACAAAGGACTTTAGACAAGAGCATTTCAAGGTCTCTTCTACTATTCCAAGTTTCAAGGTGCGTGATTGTGCAAATTGTAGGGTATACATTTTCAGAATCTAGACTTAAGTTAGGAACTATTTTTCAAACTTATACTCTAATAAAAGCTTCAATATTTTTCCTTCGTTTTGACTTAGCCCAAGAAGTGAACCCAAAATTTGCCTATTTCTAAATAAACTACAAGGCATATACTTTCTACCGTTAAATTTTGAGGAATGTTATTTTTAGGGTTTTTAATTCACTAAGTCTAAGATCTAGTTGTTCCTAGCCAGTTAATCTATTTGTCAAACTCAAGTCAATTAGCCAAAATTGAATACATTAATTTTTATAATTTTGAAAATTTTCAATTTTTATGGGTTTTCAAATAAGTATGCAAATGCAAAAATATGTATAAATGAATGCGAAGGAAGAAGACGTACCGAGCATACCCCCAAACTTGAACTTGACAGTGTCCTCACTGTCATGCTACACCAAGATGGTCAAAATGTCGGCACTCCCCTGTTTATTTATTTATAATTTTTATATTTTTAATGTTTTGAATTTTTTTTTATTTTTTTATAGAAAAGAAAACAAAAAATATATACATATATACAAAGATTCCCCCAAACTTAAGCTTGGCCTTGCACAAGCCAAAAGTTAGCACCAACCATTCAAAAATCTTATCGTGGAAATGGTATAGTTGGTGCAAGAAAATGAGAAGCACGCGAGACCGTGTGGAAAGAAGAATGGTAGAATATGGTCTCGGTGGGGGAGAAGAATGGCGAAAAGAAGAAGGAAGTGGAGTACGATCTTGAGGGTGTAAATTTAGAGAATAAATTAGCGCAATGTGTGATGACCGATGTGTTAAAAGCGATTGTGCTAACCTATCAACCCGTCGGGAAATGGGGTCAAATCCCTCAAGATTCGCAAGAAAACATGGGTACGCCGAACTTGGTATAGGAGATGAAAGCGTAACGGTCATTTGTTCGGTCGGAACAATGGGAAAGACGAAAGGGAGTGAATTAGGGATAGTATCTTTCTCACCGTAGTAAACTGTTTCGAACTTGAAAGATTCCATTAATGGTTCAAAACTACTATAATCAACCGAGTCTGATGGCTCATCTGAAAATGTAAAGGACTCAAACTCAGGCGGTGAGTCATTAACATCGTCCGAAAAAGTGAAACACTCGTAAGTGTTATCATCTGTGAGAACTGTATCGGATTCAAAGGAAAATCTTTCAAGCTCACAGTCTTCAAGTATGGTCGGAACGATGGGAAGGAGGGAGGGTGATGTAACAGTCAAAGGTTCAGGAGGATGAATTGGAAAATCAGACACATCAAACAAAAATGATTCAACCTCAATATTATCCTTAAGACTTTCCTCAATACTATCCTCAATATTCAACTCATTATTTAGCCTATCCATGCCATTATCATCAAAATCAAGACGCATATGAGATTCGGGAGAAACATTTAATAACTCAGGATGATGATTTGAACATAAAATTTCAAGCGAATCGACAGGTTCATCATCCGAAATATTCCCGGCGTCTATATCCTCAATCAAGTGAAAATCAATTTCTTTAGACACCTCATCAAAAGCATGGATATCTATCGATTTAGGTTCTAAAGTGGAGGTGTAAAGATCGAAAGGATTGGGTGCGGTTTCACTCGAAAGGGGTTCCTCACAATCTTGCAAATCAAACACTACAAAATCACACAACTCATTTTTATTTTCAACAGGTGAACTATTTAGGGCAATCGATGGCAAACAGGAGTTGTGGGCTTCAATTGGGTAAGGGTAGGTTTGATTTGAAAATCCTCTCTCATTCTCACTCTGTCCAACTGCCGCCTCATACATTGAAAAATTTGGAGCTAGTGGGACACTAGCTACCGGTTCACTAGGTTGCATAAGGGCGGCCATGGACGCTTCCACATTCCTCATCATTTTATTTGTTGCAGCAATATATGCCTCCAACGACTTTCCCAAACTAGACTTGGGTGGTGAGAGGGTTTCGGTAAAAGATTCAAAATGGTGTGGATATGCAAAACTCCCAACAGGCTGTGTAGAAACAGTGTCTAGTGAAAGTGGGAAGGTCGAGTAGGACTGGTAGGAAGTGGGTGATTGGACAGGGGTAGGGTCAACATATGGATAAAAAGGTGAATAGTTGTGTGGATCCCTAGAACTAGATGAGTGGAGAGGGGTGAAAGATCGACTGCGAGATTGAGCAATATGCTCAGCAATGGACATCTGCTTAGGAGTGACAGAAGGACTTAAAGAAGTGGTATCAACATATGTAGGTGGTAAAGGTTGACTCGGTTGACACAAAGTGGGTTGAAAAGTCAAACTATTTCTCCTAAACGCCTCTATTTGATCTTTCAAAGATATTTTTGGCAAGGAGGGATCGTCTTTAAATTTTCCGAACAAATTGACGTACGACGCAAAATTAGGTTCGGGATACCAAAGTTTGGCTAATGATTTATTGCGTGGGGTACCCATGTTAGAAGAAGAAAGGTGACAAGAAAGAAGGTTCGGTGGTGCAAGGATTTATTTGGGGCTAAAAAATTTTGCAAGCTCTATAAAATATTTGTCCTTTTTATTTTCATTGTTCATTGATTTTCTTTATTTGGAAAAATTTTGTTGCAAAAAGATTTTAGAGAAAAGATATGCAACAGTAAAATATTTTATTGAAAAGATATGCAACAGCAAAATATTACTTGCAATCAATTTAGTTCAAGCGGGGCCCAAAAATCCTGCACAAGATTGTTATTTTGGAAAGGAATAAGATTTTTGAGCGCAAAGAAATCCTGCAGGCAAATTTACAGAAGATATATCAAGATTTGCATAGGAGGAGAGAGAAAACTCACAGAAATTTACAGTGGCGTAACTGTTATTTTGTTAATTGCGCTTCTGCCTTTTTTTTTCAAGCCCTGAATCGACCAGGCCGCGGCGGTTCCGCGGACAAAAGGCGGTTCCGGCGGCGGTTCAGGCGGTTCCGAATTTTTTTTTTTTGCAACAGATCACCGCGGTTGACTTGTGGATTCGGTCCTCTAAATTTTTTTTTCTGTTCCTCTGTTATTGCAATCTTCTGTTGATAGGATCGTCTATTTGCTATTTCGCTTTCTGTAGATTTCCAGATCCGAATTTGTGCGTAGATCCTGCAAAATTCACACAAAGTATCCCTTCCAAAAATAACAAAAAATATATATTTTTTTGATTTTTTCATATTTTTATGATTTTTTAAATTTTATGATTAACCCGAAATTGCGAAAAGGAAAGTTCTACGCCATCCCCGGCAGCGGCGCCATTTGATTTGTATGATTTAGCGTGCTTGCGCTTTCTAAAAGATAGATCAAAAATATTTGTAAGCGCAATCAAGAACGGCGTCGCATGAAGCTAGCCGGTGAGTACGGGTCGATCCACAGGGATGTTGTGAATTCCCTAATCGCTCTTACGAGTTAATTCCGATGGGAGCCGGATTGATTAAATCTAAAAACTGAATTAATCTATATCTAAATCTTGCTAGGGTTAGGTCTAGGTTAAGTTTGGAAAGTCTATAAATCTCACCGCTTTCTATACCCATATGAAGATCTAATTAGGTGTTATGGTAAATATTAATAAAAGGGATTAGGATGATTGGGAAGATTGTTCTTCCTCTAGATCCTTGTCCTTCCTTTCTTAATCTTTACCCTAACCTCCATGGAAAACCTTAAAATTCGGGCCTTTAGACTACGGTATCACCGCTACCTCGTGGGTAGAGTGCCGTAGGGAGCGGAATAAGAAGGTATGCATGGAGTTCTATGAAAATATATGACGGGCAAGAAAGGGGATGAGAGATCTTCGTCTCTCAAACTTTCCTCAGATCTAACCCTAACAAGCGAGGAGACTACTCACTCATTAGGGAATTTAAAAACATTTATCTAGGGCAGAGAATAAAAGATTAACTAGGGCAAAGAATTAAATTTAACTAGGGCAAGAATAGAAAACTAACCTAGGGCAGAAAATAAAGAACTTACAACTTGATGCTCTCCAAAAGAATTCAGAAATTTATTAATGAAGGGAGTCATAAGAAATTACAATGATTAGAGTTCCTATTTATAGAGAATAGGAAACCCTAGATTACAATTGATTTGCATGTCTACATTTACCAAAATATCTTTAGGAAGACCTAGTCAAAGTAGACTTCAAGCTTTGGTAAAATTTTATGTCTCTGTCTCTTTAAAAGAAAGTATTGGGCCTTGGATCTTTGGGCTTCCTTATTATTTGGTTCTTTATTAAAATAGCTTCTATGTTTCTTCCAGATCTCCAGTGAATAATTGCGGTGGACTTTTAACCGTTCGCTCTGTAATCTTGGACCTTGCATTGCCTTGTACTTTGTGAATTTTATCTTTGATGTAGGCTTGATCAAGAGTCTTCTGTTTGTTGGTCAAAGTCCACTTTTGCATCGTCTTTTCATCGTTTTCACTGTTTTCTGTCCAAGAACCTGTAACCTGTAATATGTAGCAGACATACGTCAAAAGCACCTGTTTTCATTGTAAAATGCATAAGAATGGAGAATATAAAATGCAATATTATGGTATGAACAAATACCCCCAAACTTATCTTTTGCTCGTCCTCGAGCAAACTTATTTTTTTATTCTCGATAAAAACCTAACCGCACTTTCGCAGGGAAACGCGATTGCACTGAGCTCGTGCAACAAGCCGTTAAACCTCTAGATGTCCCTAGTAGGAGGAGTGTTGTCTCCTGAGGGTTTTCAGCGGATTACACCCACAAAATCCTATCAATTTGGCTTTTCGACTTTTGTTTTCCAATTAGGTTTTCTAACAAGGAATTTTATTATCGTCAACCCGTAAATTATCCACCCATATTCTTCACACCTCCTCATCATTTAACTTAAGATTATATATGTTCTATAGACTTACTTAGCTTTCGGCATCTCTTAAGTTTTCCTTCTAGCGTTCCATCCCCACTTAGGAATTTCTATCAACTCTACTAAAGATACAAGTTCTATTCTTCATCCCTTTCTCTCCTCTAAACTCCAATTACATACCCCCACGTGTGTGTATAAATCACCCCTACACTTGGAAATTCAAATCAAGCAATCGTACTCTCGTCCTTTGTCCAAAGCACTTATTAGTGAATTTTTAATTGAATTTCGCTTACACATCCTTCATGCGACCGTTAATACTTCTTGAGGTACCAACAACCGATTACAAGATGCGTTAGCACTTTAAAGCGTACTTCCTAGTTTTGCAACACCCAAGGCTTTAGCAGTGACTCCCAAACCAGTTGGTCTAAGGCACTAGGTGATAAGGCACCCTCGCTAAATATTTTTCTATTTTTACAGCCTTAAGTAATCACAAAAATCAGTGTCCATTTTTTTTCCTTATTCACTTTTTTTTTCTTTTATTTTCATTGTACTAAGGACTTTAGACAAAAGCATTTCAAGGTCTCTTCTACTATTCCAAGTTTCAAGGTGCGTGATTGTGCAAATTGTAGGGTATACATTTTCAGAATCTAGACTTAAGTTAGGAACTATTTTTCAAACTTATACTCTAATAAAAGCTTCAATATTTTTCCTTCGTTTTGACTTAGCCCAAGAAGTGAACCCAAAATTTGCCTATATCAAAATAAACTACAAGGCATATACTTTCTACCGTTAAATTTTGAGGAATGTTATTTTTAGGGTTTTTAATTCACTAAGTCTAAGATCTAGTTGTTCTTAGCCAGTTAACCTATTTGTCAAACTCAAGTCAATTAGCCAAAATTGAATACATTAATTTTTATAATTTTGAAATTTTTCAATTTTTATGGATTTTCAAATAAGTATGCAAATGCAAAAATATGTATAAATGAATGCGAAGGAAGAAGACGTACCGAGCATACCCCCAAACTTGAACTTGACAGTGTCCTCACTGTCATGCTACACCAAGATGGTCAAAATGTCGGCACTCCCCTGTTTATTTATTTATAATTTTTATATTTTTAATGTTTTGAATTTTTTTTATTTTTTTATAGAAAAGAAAACAAAAAATATATACATATATACAAAGATTCCCACAAACTTAAGCTTGGCCTTGCACAAGCCAAAAGTTAGCACCAACCATTCAAAAATCTTATCGTGGAAATGGTATAGTTGGTGCAAGAAAATGAGAAGCACGCGTGACCGTGTGGAAAGAAGAATGGTAGAATATGGTCTCGGTGGGGGAGAAGAATGGCGAAAAGAAGAAGGAAGTGGAGTACGATCTTGAGGGTGTAAATTTAGTGAATAAATTAGCGCAATGTGTGATGACCGATGTGTTAAAAGCGATTGCGCTAACCTATCAACCCGTCGGGAAATGGGGTCAAATCCCTCAAGATTCGCAAGAAAACATGGGTACGCCGAACTTGGTATAGGAGATGAAAGCGTAACGGTCATTTGTTCGGTCGGAACAATGGGAAAGACGAAAGGGAGTGAATTAGGGATAGTATCTTTCTTACCGTAGTAAACTGTTTCGAACTTGAAAGATTCCATTAATGGTTCAAAACTACTATAATCAACCGAGTCTGATGGCTCATCTGAAAATGTAAATGACTCAAACTCGGGCGGTGAGTCATCAACATCGTCCGAAAAAGTGAAACACTCGTAAGTGTTATCATCTGTGAGAACAGTATCGGATTCAAAGGAAAATGTTTCAAGCTCACAGTCTTCAAGCATGGTCGGAACGATGGGAAGGAGGGAGGGTGATGTAACAGTCAAAGGTTCAGGAGGATGAATTGGAAAATCAGACACATCAAACAAAAATGATTCAACCTCAATATTATCCTCAAGACTCTCCTCAATACTATCCTCAATATTCAACTCATTATTTAGCCTATCCATGCCATTATCATCAAAATCAAGACGCATATGTGATTCGGGAGAAACATTTAATAACTCAGGATGATGATTTGAACATAAAATTTCAAGCGAATCGACAGGTTCATCATCCTAAATATTCCCGGCGTCTATATCCTCAATCAAGTGAAAATCAATTTCTTTAGACACCTCATCAAAAGTATGGATATCTATCGATTTAGGTTCTAGAGTGGAGGTGTAAAGATCGAAAGGATTAGGTGCGGTTTCACTCGAAAGGGGTTCCTCACAATCTGGCAAATCAAACACTACAAAATCACACAACTCATTTTTATTTTCAACAGGTGAACTATTTAGGGTAATCGATGGCAAACAGGAGTTGTGGGCTTCAATTGGGTAAGGGTAGGTTTGATTTGAAAATCCTCTCTCATTCTCACTCTGTCCAACTGCCGCCTCATACATTGAAAAATTTGGAGCTAGCGGGACACTAGCTACCGGTTCACTAGGTTGCATAAGGGCGGTCATGGACGCTTCCACATTCCTCATCATTTTATTTGTTGCAGCAATATATGCCTCCAACGACTTTTCCAAACTAGACTTGGGTGGTGAGGGGGTTTCGGTAAAAGATTCAAAATGGTGTGGATATGCAAAACTCCCAGCAGGCTGTGTAGAAACAGTGTCTAGTGAAAGTGGGAAGGTCGAGTAGGACTGGTAGGAAGTGGGTGATTGGACAGGGGTAGGGTCAACATATGGATAAAAAGGTGAATAGTTGTGTGGATCCCTAGAACTAGATGAGTGGAGAGGGGTGAAAGATCGACTGCGAGATTGAGCAATATGCTCAGCAATGGACATCTGCTTAGGAGTGACAGAAGGACTTAAAGAAGTGGTATCAACATATGTAGGTGGTAAAGGTTGACTCGGTTGACACAAAGTGGGTTGAAAAGTCAAACTATTTCTCCTAAACGCCTCTATTTGATCTTTCAAAGATATTTTTGGCAAGGAGGGATCGTCTTTAAATTTTCCGAACAAATTGACGTATGACGCAAAATTAGGTTCGGGATACCAAAGTTTGGCTAATGATTTATTGTGTGGGGTACCCATGTTAGAAGAAGAAAGGTGACAAGAAGGAAGGTTCGGTGGTGCAAGGATTTATTTGGGGCTAAAAAATTTTGCAAGCTCTATAAAATATTTGTCCTTTTTATTTTCATTGTTCATTGATTTTCTTTATTTGGAAAAATTTTGTTGCAAAAAGATTTTAGAGAAAAGATATGCAACAGCAAAATATTTTATAGAAAAGATATGCAACAGCAAAATATTACTTGCAATCAATTTAGTTCAAGCGGGGCCTAAAAATCCTGCACAAGATTGTTATTTTGGAGAGGAATAAGATTTTTGAGCGCAAAGAAATCCTGCAGGCAAATTTACAGAAGATATATCAAGATTTGCATAGGAGGAGAGAGAAAACTCACAGAAATTTGCAGTGGCGTAACTGTTTTTTTTTTTTAATTGCGCTTCTGCCTTTTTTTTTCAAGCCCTGAATCGACCAGGCCGCGGCGGTTCCGCGGACAAAAGGCGGTTCCGGCGGCGGTTCAGGCGGTTCAGAATTTTTTTTTTTTGCAACAGATCACCGCGGTTGACTTGTGGATTCGGTCCTCTAAATTTTTTTTCTGTTCCTCTGTTATTGCAATCTTCTGTTGATAGGATCGTCTATTTGCTATTTCGCTTTCTGTAGATTTCCAGATCCGAATTTGTGCGTAGATCCTGCAAAATTCACACAAAGTATCCCTTCCAAAAATAACAAAATATATATATTTTTATATTTTTTTGATTTTTTCATATTTTTATGATTTTTTAAATTTTATGATTAACCCGAAATTGCGAAAAGGAAAGTTCTATGCCATCCCCTGCAGCGGCGCCATTTGATTTGTATGATTTAGCGTGCTTGCGCTTTCTAAAAGATAGATCAAAAATATTTGTAAGCGCAATCAAGAACGGTGTCACATGAAGCTAGCCGGTGAGTACGGGTCGATCCACAGGGATGTTGTGAATTTCCTAATCGCTCTTACGAGTTAATTCCGATGGGAGCCGAATTGATTAAATCTAAAAACTGAATTAATCTATATCTAAATCTTGCTAGGGTTAGGTCTAGGTTAAGTTTGGAAAGTCTATAAATCTCACCGCTTTCTATACCCATATGAAGATCTAATTAGGTGTTATGGTAAATATTAATAAAAGGGATTAGGATGATTGGGAAGATTGTTCTTCCTCTAGATCCTTGTCCTTCCTTTCTTAATCTTTACCCTAACCTCCATGGAAAACCTTAAAATTCGGGCCTTTAGACTACGGTATCACCGCTACCTCGTGGGTAGAGTGCCGTAGGGAGCGGAATAAGAAGGTATGCATGGAGTTCTATGAAAATATATGACGGGCAAGAAAGGGGATGAGAGATCTTCGTCTCTCAAACTTTCCTCAGATCTAACCCTAACAAGCGAGGAGACTACTCACTCATTAGGGAATTTAAAAACATTTATCTAGGGCAGAGAATAAAAGATTAACTAGGGCAAAGAATTAAATTTAACTAGGGCAAGAATAGAAAACTAACCTAGGGCAGAAAATAAAGAACTTACAACTTGATGCTCTCCAAAAGAATTCAGAAATTTATTAATGAAGGGAGTCATAAGAAATTACAATGATTAGAGTTCCTATTTATAGAGAATAGGAAACCCTAGATTACAATTGATTTGCATGTCTACATTTACCAAAATATCTTTAGGAAGACCTAGTCAAAGTAGACTTCAAGCTTTGGTAAAATTTTATGTCTCTGTCTCTTTAAAAGAAAGTATTGGGCCTTGGATCTTTGGGCTTCCTTATTATTTGGTTCTTTATTAAAATAGCTTCTATGTTTCTTCCAGATCTCCAGTGAATAATTGCGGTGGACTTTTAACCGTTCGCTTTGTAATCTTGGACCTTGCATTGCCTTGTACTTTGTGAATTTTATCTTTGATGTAGGCTTGATCAAGAGTCTTCTGTTTGTTGGTCAAAGTCCACTTTTGCATCGTCTTTTCATCGTTTTCACTGTTTTCTGTCCAAGAACCTGTAACCTGTAATATGTAGCAGACATACGTCAAAAGCACCTGTTTTCATTGTAAAATGCATAAGAATGAGGAATATAAAATGCAATATTATGGTATGAACCTCTATTTGTTGTATATCCATATTGCCATACTTATGCTATCAGATTACATGTGATAGATTTATCGTTGTTCGTGCATATTTGCGATTACAGTATGCTGTTATTTACTATTCACGAGTTGGCAACTCACCCGCGTTATGCCACAGTGTTTTGCAGGATTTATCCTCAAGGTAGTCGCGGCAGGGCTTCTTGTTATCTCTACTTTTGCGGATACCGCTACGGTTGGCTGTGAGGCCTTTGCTATTAGGTGGGTTCGCGGTTATTCGTTTATGTACATTGTATATTTTTTGTTGGATCTATTACTCTCCATCTACCACTTCATGTATTTGACTTAGACACGAGTTGTGAGAATCGATATTGTATTATTTTGTGACCTTGGGTGCCGCGCTTATGGGAGCCGGTCTTGTTGTAAAGTTTTACTTGCTTATGCTGTTTTCCTTTTATATTTCTTCGCTACGGCGTCGTGGTGGTTTTTTCCGCCGTTGGGCATGATTTTCTCCTGTTGGGATCCTTTACTTATATTCTATGTTATACACGTTTTCGGGGCTAGTTTTTACAAAGGAGGTTCTGCCGAAATTTTTAAGAAAGTAAACTTAAGCTAAAGATTTTTACTTGAGATTTCTGAAGGTTTTTAACTATGTTTTTCTCCACTTATCCCTTTTTGGGGTGGTTTATATTTCTGGGTTTCGGCTTACTTAAATTGCGTACGCCTGTTGACGTCACGTGGTTTAAGTGCCGGTCATGTGCCTAAACTTGGGTCGTGACAAAGTTGGTATCAGAGCGCTAGGTTTTACCTTTCGGAGTGAAGGATGACCTTGGTATGATGGAGTAGGTAGCTTAAGCAGAGTGACATAACGTGTGTATATTCCGCTGCATACTTACGACACGGTACTCCGCCTAAGTGACCTTATGACTTATTGCTTGAAATTCCTTCCGTGATTACATACATCCTTGTGATTCAATTTCTGTGTTCTTATCGAATCCTGTTTCTATTTCTAGCTTTTATGTCGCCGAGGACTACGAGGGCGCAGAGAGCGACCGTGAGGGTCGAGGTCAGAGTTGACTCGTCTGAGACGAGGACTGACCCGGGCGGTACTCCCATTGTGCAGGAGCAGATTGATCCACCGTCGATGGACCGTATTGCTAGACTTGAGGCTGGTATGCAGGATATGCACCAGATGATGGGGTTATTGGTTGAGGCCATTTGGGCGTAGAGACAGGATGTTGTTCCACTTGTTGCGGGGACTGCGTTGATGCCTACTGTTCGGGCAGTTATACCTGCAGCTACAGAGGTGATTACCGTATCGTTATCGGAGTTCATGAAGCCGAGGCCTCCGGTTTTCACTGGCACTGATGCAGCTGAGGATCCGCGGTCGTTTATCGACCGGATGGCCAGGATATGTCATTCGCTGAGATGCTCTGACGCGAGATGGGTAGAGTTCGCGAGTTTTCGTCTGGAGGGTCTGGCCCAGAAGTGGTGCGAGTCGTTAGAGAAGGGTAGGGCCGCAGGTCTTGCTCCTATGACCTGGGCAGAGTTCGTGATGGTTTTCCTTGCCCGTTTTCTTCCGCAGAGCATCAGGGATGCTCGAGCGCGCAGTTTCGAGTTGTTACGCCAGACTCCAGGGATGACGGTGGCTAAGTACGATGTGCTGTTTACCGAGCTATCTGTGTATGCTCCGTATTTGGTAGCTACTGAGGAGATGCGGGTAAAGAGGTTCGTTCGAGGCTTGCTTACCCAGTTGTTCCTCGCTATCAGCATTCAGCAGTGTGACACGTATGTAGCAGCGGTGGACGCAGCCCTATTGGTTGAGGAGCGTCTTTCTGAGTCGTCGGTTGTTCCGGGACCGAAGAGGGTTCGTACTGGTGTGCCAGCACGGAGACAGAGGTTTAGACGCCGCGACAACGTTCGTTCAGGCACGGAGAGTAGCAGATGTTTCCCCCAATCAGAGCAAAGCTCTGTTTGAATTTCAAAATTCAAAATTCGAAGCAACGCTTCAGATTCTTTGCGCTGCGCGCAACGCGCCACGTGTCAAAAGTTGATACATTAGCGCAGCGCCCGAGGCAGCGCGCCCAATCAGAGCAAAGCTCTATTTAAAACGGAATTAAAGGAAGCAACGCTTCAGTTGTGCAAGCACTGCGCTGCGCGACACGTGTCAGCGCAGTTGCGCTACGCTTTGCGCTGCGCGACACATGTCAGCGCAGATGCGCTAGCGCAGTTGCGCTGCGCGACACGTGTCAGCACGGAGAGTAGCAGATGTTTCCCCCAATCAGAGCAAAGCTCTGTTTGAATTTCAAAATTCAAAATTCGAAGCAACGCTTCAGATTCTTTGCGCTGTGCGCAACGCGCCACATGTCAAAAGTTGATACATTAGCGCAGCGCCCGAGGCAGCGCGCCCAATCAGAGCAAAGCTCTATTTAAAACGGAATTAAAGGAAGCAACGCTTCAGTTGTGCAAGCACTGCGCTGCGCGACACGTGTCAGCGCAGTTGCGCTGCGCTTTGCGCTGCGCGACACGTGTCAGCGCAGATACGCTAGCGCAGTTGCGCTGCGCTTTGCGCTGCGCGACACGTGTCAGCGCAGTTGCGCTGCGCTGTGCGCTGCTTGACACGTGTCACGCGCTGGGGCGTTTGCGCCAAACAGAATTAAATTCGAGTAAGATTTTTCTGTTCTTGTTAAAACAAGAAGATTTCCTTCTGTAAAATAGAAGCCCTTGGATCAAAGATCCAACGGTGGGGAAAATTCCCCAAATCACTCAGAGAAAGATCTCTTTAACAAATTTATGGGCACTATATAAAGGCCCCTAGACCTCAATTCAATCAATCAACATTCGGGGAGAAATCAAAAATTTCAAACAGAGAGAACTCTGAAGAAATTTCAAGAAGAAAAAAAGGTAAAAGACCTTTTAGATAGAAGAATTTCTTCTAATAGATCATTGATCTAAGAACAAGATCAATAATCTTTAATAAAAAACAAATAAAAATAGTGCTTTGCACTTTTATGAACCTCTGGTTCCCTGAAATAAGAAAAAGAAGAGAAACGTGTTTTCTTTGATCTAAATTAGATCAAGAAAACAAATAGTGCTTTGCACTTCTTTTATGAACCATTGGTTCTGGAATCTAAAAGATTCTCAAATTAATAGTGCCTTGCACTTGCAAAACTGAGCTGTTGCGCTCTTGGGTTGGCACAAGCCACCAGAGAGCGCCACGTGTCAGCATCTGAACCATTTGCGCTATGCGCTTTTGAAATAGAGACTTGCTCTTTGAAACTGGCGCAACTCACCACAGCTCGCCACGTGTCAGCAGCGCAAGCGCAGCGCACTGCGCTTGCATGACACGTGTCATCACCATAAGCGCTTGCGCTCTTTGATTGGCGCAAAGCGCCTGACAAATGCAATGCATTTCTTTTGCTAAAGGGTCAAGCCCAAGTCAAAAAGACCTAGCAGGCCAAAATAAATTGCAAAGCAATAAAAGGGCAGAGCCCAAATAAAATTGATGCTCTGCAGAGCCTAAGTAAAATTGATGCTCTGCATCATTTATAAATGGGCAGAGCCCAAAACAAATTGATGCTCTGCATCCTTTATGGGCAGAGCCCAAACAAAAATAAAAAGTAACGCAATGCATTATTTAAATGTGGGCAAAGCCCTAGCATAGGTCTAATAGACCAAAAATAAATAAAAATGTTGAACATTTTCAACTGGACTTAACCCAATCATGGCCATAAGTCCTCATATTAAATTGACTGAGCACAGCTCTCTCTTAAATCAATTTATGACCGGTTCGAGGGTACATCTCCGAACTCCAGTGACTCCTATCGTTGTAATCCTTCAACGACGTCGGAGAGGTGACGGGTCCCGACAACCACACATCAACACGGACTGTGGGGTCCTTAAACTCATGGACTTAAGCGTCCTTAAACCAAAAGACGGATTGTGGGATCCTTAAACCCGCGGGCTTATGCGTCTTTAAACTAAAACACGGACTGTGGGGTCCTTAAACTCACGGACTTAAGTGTCCTTAAACTACTTATGGACCATCACGTCCCTAAACTGGAATATGGACCGCAATGTCCTTAAACTACCTATGGACCATTACGTCCCTAAACTGGAACAATAGAGCCTCCAAATGCTCTTTTGTCGGATCTAAACGATCCCGTTTAAGTTGATCTTAGCCTCAAGTATGGCTAACGTATCCTTAAACATTCAAGCAGACTTTATTTCCAAATTGGACTATAGATCCCCCAATCAACTTTGGTTCAAGGGTACATCTCTGAACTCCTCTGATATCTGTCGTTGTAATCCTTCAACGTCGTCAGAGAGGTGATGGGTCCCGACGGCCATACATGCAATGGACCACTATGTCCCTAAACTGGAACAATAGAGCCCAAACGCTCTTTTGTCGGATCTAAACGATCCCGTTAAGTTGATCTTAGTCTCAAAACTGGAATAATGTATCCTTAACAAACGTTTAAGTTGATCTTAGCCTCAAATACGGCTAACGTATCCTTAAACCAAAACCTCAAACCCAAATTTAAGAAAATACGGATTTGGACTAATCCACGTCCTACGGGAGATGGCATCACTTAGTCTCCGTATACAATCCACGGGCCACAAACAAAACAAACACACACGACACGAAGTGAAATTTTGGAGAAGGAGAAAGTTGTGTTAGTGTTTATGCCCTAGAAGGCCATTACTGTATCATACTAGCTTGTATATTACTTAATGGAAGCTTGGGATATTCACATGTATATAACAGTCTTGCTAAACATGGTAGTATGCTACTTGGTTTTTCTATCTTAATATGTGAGTATACGTATTGATAGAGCTCTTAGGATCTTGCTTGTCTACCAGCGTTGTGATGGCAGTCACACTAGTGGGGGCTGGGTAGTCTACAAGCACATCCTTATTCAGGTCCCTGGTCGTTGGATTATCGAGACAGAGCATCGATACTCCGGAGTAGACTAGTGTGTACGCTTCTCATCCCAGTTGGGGAGATGGTCTGTCCCACAGCCGTCAGTACGTCGTACTGGAGATAGTATACAGGTGCTCGTTAGGTTACGGGTACACCGGACAGGACTCACAGGGAACTGTTGGTTGGTTTGATACCAGTCGTCAGTAAACAGTTCCCAGGTGACATGAGTGCAGCGTAGTCCGCAGACTTGACACTGCTACTTCGCCTCGAGTGTGTCCCACTGTTCTTAGATTGCTACCCTACCACGGCTCAAAGGAGTCGTGCAAACAGGTGGCAGTTGGGTGCAGTCCCGAGCACTTGGAGGCAGTGGCGGTTAGACAGGATTCGTCCCTCCCGGTATTGGGAGTAGATATCGTGCTGTGTCAGAGAGCCATTACGCAAAGTCCCTGGCCAGGGCAAGCGAGATTTGCTGGTAGGTTCCAGTAGCTTCTCAGGGTGTAATGGGCTTCACTCCGACACGACTTATACCGCTATTAGGGGACTGACGCTTGCTGCCCCCCTAGGCCCGATATGCGATAGTCTTGGACGAACGGACCGGACTGTATGGAGATTGTCACATCAGACTCAGTAGGAGTTCGGATGGGTTTACTCATCGGCCTTCTTATCGACAACTACCTGGGGACCGTTACGTACAGCTAGTGCCGCTTGCGGTCTGTGGTTAAACCCACTGCCAGCGTAGTAGTCGAGTCTCTAGAGTCCCACACAGAGAGTTTCCTACTCCAGGCGAAACGATATAGAGGTTGCATGGTTTTGCGACAAAGGGTTCGGACGCATACGTGCGTTTACGCGCGTACGACTTTCGGACAGATTTTACCAGTCGGCTTTGGTTTAAGCCAGTTACTGGTATCCGGTTATTGGATTTTTACAGTCTAAAGTTTTTCCGTATTTTTACGGATCGGAGGGGCGTTCTCGTAATTACTCGAGAAGCTTCTAGAAGATGTGACTAAGGAGGTTTCTTTTGGATGAGAGAGTGAGTCATAGTGGTGATTCATTCACTTCATTAATGCACATTTATTGCTTAATGACTCATGTTAATGAATCATCACAAGATATTTTGTGAAGCATGCTTATTCATTTCCTTTATTGATTATTTGAAAAAAAGAACGCTTCATAATATTATGATACACTCTCTCTCTTCTCTCATTATCTCATCTCACATTCTCTCTCCTCAAGCTCTCATCTTCAAACCCTAATCCTTAATCCTCATGTGTTGAGATCAAAGGATTAGTTAGACTAAACAATCCATAACCTTCACTCTATATCATCCTCTCATCTTTGATTAGCAATCAAAGTTGATTAGTTACCTCAAGTTAGAGGTTTAGCTTGGAGTTTCGCTCTCGGGTGGATCGTCTACTACCTAGAGAAGGCCGAGGAGAACAAAGGAGGACGTAAAGAAGAAGGACCGGTTTCATTAGGTATAATCCCTAATCTTTTGTGAAAAGAAACTCATAGAATACGGTTATTTATAGTTTAGCTTCGATTCAAGCGGTTAGTCGATGTTCGTTGTTTAAACTTGATAAGTTTTTGTAAATTCCGCCTCCCCATAAGTACTGGGGTGTACTACATCGACTTACAGTGGTATCAGAGCCTCGCTAAACACTAAATAACTTAATCGCAAATTTGTACGAATTTCGAACGAAAAAACGAAGCCGGAAAACCCTAGTTCTGTTAAGTTTCTGTCGAACTTAAAATGAAGTCCTAAAATTTTTCTGGTGTGTTCAGAGAGCTTGACATGACCACAGGAGAACACCCAAGAAATTCGAGCCCATGATTCGACTAAAGCGCCGCGGAAGCGCCGCGGATCCCACCGATCCGCCGCGCTTCCGCGGCCGAGTTGCCGAGTCATGAGCTCATTTTTCATGGGTGGGTCCCCTGTGATATTTGGGGTTTTCTGGAATATTTAATTATTGCTCAGGTTACTGTTTAACAGAGCAGATTTTGGAGCAATATTGAAGTTGTTTATTCGATCGAAAAGTACAGTATTTGCGTATTGGATTATATCTGTGATTGTTTGATGTGTTCGTAAACCTCCCCCAACTGCTAGTATGTCGGTTGGCAGGGGGTTGCACATTTCTGAAATGGTTATATCTGTTTGTGCATATAAACTGTATTGGACTGTTGTGGTGTATAGCCGGGGTTAGCAATGGGTTATTGATTAATTCATTTGTTGTAAATGTAATTTGTTGTAATATTATTTTCGCGGGGCACTTCCAGGTTGCGGTTGTAGCCACCGTTGTATTATTTCTTTTTACTGTTTTTGCTCCTAGGACTGACCCAAGGTGGGGTACACAGACTGCCGGGTGGGTAGTTTGCCGTACCCGTAGGGGTCGAGGGTGGGGTAAACGGCTATTCATCACAACTGTGTAATCTGTCTTTTCTTGCAGGCTCGAAAGAAATACAGATTGCTTGCAAATCCAATATTGTTTATCTGTGTTCTGGAATGAATATCATTGCGTCAGACGAATGTAAAATATCTATATTTATTATAGCTATTTAGACGTCACTTATGTTTTACACCCGCGCTAGCCCAGCCCCCGCTCTGTCGTTAGTTAAGTAACCTAACGGGTGATGACGGGACCCCGTGGCGAATGCGGATGGCATAAGAGGACGTTATATTTTCGTTGTCTTCTGCAATGATAGGTTAATGATGGGACGCATTATCTATAATGCAAAGTAAAACAAACCAAAGTTACAATCGTTGGAACAATTTAAAAGAAACCACTCGGTTATTTTTAAAACAGATATTTTTAAATGCGGAGATTTAACCACTCCTTTTAAAAGCTATCAGGTTCCTTCGGTTATATCAAGTTCACTACGTTCACGGTTTCGCCAAAACCAGTCGTAGCCCTCCGTCATTTCTTATGGATGGTCAGTAGTATTCAAGCTATGCTTGTTGGCATACGTCAAGGCATAGTGTTTGGTAGCTGCTGGGGTATTCATTTGTTGCATAGATAGATGTGTTGGTTTGGGACAGTCGCATTACCTTGTTGGCATACGTCAAGGGTATATACGGGTGGGTTCAAATTAACAAGATAATGATGGGCAGAACTTGACATGTGACTTATGATTTGTTGGCATACGTCAAGGTCATAAGAGCATGGGGCAAAAACTTATATCGGGAATTTCTAAAGAAACTGAAATTTGCAAAGAGATGCATACCATTTTGAGTTTGATGAATGTTGGTAGCATTCCTACAGCATTATCAGACGATGATATTTGGATCCCGATCCTACTGTGAGTATATGCTACTTATCAGGATATTCGTCGCTTAACGATCAATGCTATAAACCTAGTAGGTGTCCAGAAAAGTGTCAGCGGGGTTACGCCCCCAGAGAAAAGAGGTTATTTAATTAAGGAACTTCGCGAAAGCGTTGGAAAACCTCCCTCGAAGTATCGACACCGGCCTGGCTGAACGGTTAAGCAAGTATTGTACGGTGAGAATAGTCTTGGCTAATTCTTCTTTTATGGTTTGAGGAAGGATTCGAGAAACAGTGGGAGCCATCCAGTTTAGATAAACTAAAAACCACTCTAAACTTGCAAGAGCATCATGCTAAAGAGTTTTCTTCTCTCTCTCCTAATTGCAGCGACCCTGAAAATGACTGGACTTAAGTTACTTTTAGAGAAAAATATACTGACGGGGCCAAACTATAAAGATTGGCTGCGGAATGTCAAGATGGCTTTGACCTATGACAAACTGGGGTACGTCCTCACCGCTACGGCACCTGCTGTCCCTGGTCCCAAATCCAGCAATGCGGATAAGGAAATCCGCAAAACCTGGGATTTAGATTGCGCGAGAGCCAAGTGCATCGTGCTTGCCTCGATGAACAATGAACATCAGAGGAGGCACGAGGATATGTCTCTAGATGGCATATTTCTCCATACAAAGGAACTTTATGGAGAGCAATCTCGTATAGCAAGATACGAGACCTCTAAGAAATTATTTCGAGCGAGGTTGGCTGTCGGATCATCGGTAGGTGAACATGTCCTACAGATGATTGGCTATATAGAAGAGCTCGCAGACCTTGGGACGACTTTGGATAATGAGCTCTATACATACCTTGTTCTCCAGTCCCTTCCTCCCACCTACGCCCAGTTTATCCTCAACTTCAATCTTCAAGGAAAAGAAGTTGAACTTGCGGAACTCCTGAACATGTTAAGGAGTGCAGAGGGCACCTTGCAGAAGGCAAGGGAAACACCCGCTATGTTTGTTGGCGGTTCATCTTCTTCCGGGTCCAAGGCTAGGGCCAAAGGAAGGAAGAAGAAGGCCGCACCCAGATCTAGAGGAGGTGTTAGTAAGGTGGGAGGGAAGGGAAAGAAAAAGAAAGCAGCACCGGTAGTTGGCCTGGATGAGTGCTTCCATTGTCACAGGAAAGGGCACTGGAAGAAGGATTGCAAGGCGTGGAACGCCAAGAACCAGGAACCGAAGCAAGCTGTGGCTTCGACTTCAGGTGTGTTTGTAATTGAGAATTGTCTGTCGATCAACTCTACTTCCTGGGTATTGGATACCGGGTCAGGATCTCATATTTGCAATTCATTGCAGGCACTGAGAAACCGTAGAGTGCTGAAGGAAGGTGATATGATCCTCAGGGTTGCTAACGGAGCTAGCGTGGGAGCTGCGTCCGTCGGGGATTATCACCTAGGATTGACGAGTGGACACATTTTGGTTTTACATAACTGTTATTTTGTACCCAGCTTAACGTGTAATATCATATCTGTTTCCTTGTTATCAAATAAAGGTTATGATTTCACGTTTGTAAGAGATGTTGTCAACATCCACCTTAATCATGGTTTGATTGGGTCTGGTACTCTAAATAACGGCATATATGTGTTAAACCAACTCCAAATTTTCAATGTCCAGAACACACTAAAAAGAAAGTCTCCAGATTTAAATAAAGCTTTCTTATGGCATTGTAGACTGGGTCACATCAATGAGAGAAGGTTGACTAAGTTGCATAGAGAAGGATATTTAGACTCGTTCGAATATCAATCTTATGACACTTGTCAATCATGTCTCAAAGGAAAGATGACAAAGACTCCATTCACTGGACAAGGAGTAAGAGCGAGCGAGCTCTTAGGACTCATACACAGCGATGTATGCGGTCCAATGTCTACACATGCAAGAGGTGGTTATTCCTACTTCATTACTTTTACAGACGATTTCTCTAGGTATGGATATGTTTTCTTAATGAAGCATAAATCAGAGGCCTTTGAGAAATTCCTGGAATTCAAGAGTGAAGCGGAAAACCAAACAGGCAAAAGTATTAAGACACTAAGATCTGATCGAGGTGGAGAATACTTAAGTGCCGAGTTCCTAGGTTACCTAAAAGAGAAAGGAATTCTCTCTCGGCTTACTCCTCCATACACTCCACAGCACAACGGTGTATCGGAGAGAAGGAATCGAACCCTATTGGATATGGTACGATCCATGATGAGTAATGCTGAGTTACCGCGATCTTTCTGGGGGTATGCGCTAGAATCAGCGATACATCTTTTGAACAGAGTTCCAACCAAAACTGTGCCTACCACACCATATCAGATGTGGAGTGGGAAGAAACCCTATCTTCAGTACCTGAAGACGTGGGGATGTCCAGCTTTTGTAAAAAAGCAGCATCCGGACAAGCTCGAGGCACGCTCAGTAGAGTGTAAGTTTGTAGGATATCCAAAGAACTCTCATGGATATTGCTTCTATTACGCAGAGGAACAAAAGGTTTTTGTTTCTCGTCATGCCCGCTTCTTAGAAACTGAATTTTTGGAAAATCAGAAGAGTGGGAGCGAAATAGAACTGGAAGAAATTCCAGAACCACAAACTGCTACTGAAAGTTTGGTAGAACCAGAGGTTCAAGAAGAACAGAACATTCCCGCACCCCTCCGCAGGAGTAGTAGGCCGTCTCGTCCGCCTGAGAGATACTACGGTTTTCTCATAGATGGGGATAGAGAGGATTGCATCATAGATGATGATGAACCTACTGACTTCCAGCAGGCCATCCAGAGCGGCGACTCGGTACGATGGCTAGATGCAATGCGGACCGAGATGGAGTCCATGTACACCAACAAAGTATGGACTTTGGACTTTGCTCCAGATGGGGTAAAACCCATAGGATGCAAATGGATCTTCAAGAAAAAGATTGGTGTAGATGGACAGGTGGAAACCTATAAGGCTAGACTTGTTGCAAAGGGTTTTCGTCAAAGACCTGGTTTGGACTATGACGAAACTTTTTCTCCAGTGGCTATGCTCAAATCCATTCGGGTCCTTCTTGCAATTGCTGCCTTCCATGATTATGAAATCTGGCAGATGGACGTAAAGACGGCTTTTCTGAATGGAAATTTAGAAGAGAGCGTCTATATGGATCAGCCAGAGGGTTTCAATCAGAGTGGGAGCAGCGGGAAAGTATGCAAGCTGCTTAAGTCTATTTATGGACTAAAGCAGGCATCGCGGAGTTGGAACATCTGTTTTGATGAGACAGTCAAAGAATATGACTTTATCAAAAATCCAGATGAACCGTGCATATATAGTAAAGTCGTGGCCAGAAGTGTCGTATTCCTCGTCTTGTATGTGGATGACATTCTATTGATAGGAAATGACATTCCTATGCTACAATCTGTCAAAGGATTCTTGTCACACAGGTTCTCCATGAAAGACCTGGGTGATGCCTCTTACATTCTGGGGATCCGGATCTATCGTGATAGATCCAAGAGGATGTTGGGACTTTCGCAGTCCAGGTATATCGACACTGTACTGAAAAGATTCAGTATGGATGATTCTAAGCGCGGTAATCTACCGGCTTGTCACGGAATCACCCTCTCCAAAGAGATGTCTCCCAAGACTGATTTGGAAAGGGAACGCATGTCTATTATACCCTACGCTTCTGCGGTAGGCTCTATAATGTATGCGATGTTGTGTACCAGACCAGATGTAGCTTACGCACTGAGCGTGGTAAGCCGGTATCAGTCAGACCCAGGGGAGAAACACTGGATAGCAGTAAAGAACATTCTCAAGTATCTGAGGAGGACTAAGGAGATGTTCTTGGTTTACGGCGGAAAAGACCTCAGGTTGGAGGCCTTTGCTGATTCCGGCTTCCAGAGTGATAAGGACGATTCCAAGTCCATGTCGGGTTATGTCTTTACCCTCAATGGAGGGGCGGTGTGCTGGAAGAGCTCCAAGCAGGACACCGTTGCTGACTCGACGATGGAAGCGGAGTATATAGCTGCTTGCGATGCCGCAAAAGAAGCAGTCTGGATGAAGAAGTTCCTAACAGAACTTCAGGTGGTTCCTACCATAGTTGATCCAATACCTCTGTATTGCGACAACAACGGAGCTATAGCTTTAGCGAAGGAACCAAGGTCCCATCAGAAGTCCAGACACATCTTGAGGCGGTATCACCTGATCAGGGAGATCATTGATCGTCAGGAGATCGAGGTTCGGAGAGTTGCTTCAGAAGAGAACATTGCTGATCCATTCACGAAGGCCCTTCCTCAGATTCAGTTCGAGAGGCTACTCGAGATCATTGGTCTACGATATGCCAGTACATGGCCCTAGTGCAAGTGGGAGATTGTTAGTGTTTATGCCCTAGAAGGCCATTACTGTATCATACTAGCTTGTATATTACTTAATGGAAGCTTGGGATATTCACATGTATATAACAGTCTTGCTAAACATGGTAGTATGCTACTTGGTTTTTCTATCTTAATATGTGAGTATACGTATTGATAGAGCTCTTAGGATCTTGCTTGTCTACCAGCGTTGTGATGGCAGTCACACTAGTGGGGGCTGGGTAGTCTACAAGCACATCCTTATTCAGGTCCCTGGTCGTTGGATTATCGAGACAGAGCATCGATACTCCGGAGTAGACTAGTGTGTACGCTTCTCATCCCAGTTGGGGAGATGGTCTGTCCCACAGCCGTCAGTACGTCGTACTGGAGATAGTATACAGGTGCTCGTTAGGTTACGGGTACACCGGACAGGACTCACAGGGAACTGTTGGTTGGTTTGATACCAGTCGTCAGTAAACAGTTCCCAGGTGACATGAGTGCAGCGTAGTCCGCAGACTTGACACTGCTACTTCGCCTCGAGTGTGTCCCACTGTTCTTAGATTGCTACCCTACCACGGCTCAAAGGAGTCGTGCAAACAGGTGGCAGTTGGGTGCAGTCCCGAGCACTTGGAGGCAGTGGCGGTTAGACAGGATTCGTCCCTCCCGGTATTGGGAGTAGATATCGTGCTGTGTCAGAGAGCCATTACGCAAAGTCCCTGGCCAGGGCAAGTGAGATTTGCTGGTAGGTTCCAGTAGCTTCTCAGGGTGTAATGGGCTTCACTCCGACACGACTTATACCGCTATTAGGGGACTGACGCTTGCCGCCCCCCTAGGCCCGATATGCGATAGTCTTGGACGAACGGACCGGACTGTATGGAGATTGTCACATCAGACTCAGTAGGAGTTCGGATGGGTTTACTCATCGGCCTTCTTATCGACAACTACCTGGGGACCGTTACGTACAGCTAGTGCCGCTTGCGGTCTGTGGTTAAACCCACTGCCAGCGTAGTAGTCGAGTCTCTAGAGTCCCACACAGAGAGTTTCCTACTCCAGGCGAAACGATATAGAGGTTGCATGGTTTTGCGACAAAGGGTTCGGACGCATACGTGCGTTTACGCGCGTACGACTTTCGGACAGATTTTACCAGTCGGCTTTGGTTTAAGCCAGTTACTGGTATCCGGTTATTGGATTTTTACAGTCTAAAGTTTTTCCGTATTTTTACGGATCGGAGGGGCGTTCTCGTAATTACTCGAGAAGCTTCTAGAAGATGTGACTAAGGAGGTTTCTTTTGGATGAGAGAGTGAGTCATAGTGGTGATTCATTCACTTCATTAATGCACATTTATTGCTTAATGACTCATGTTAATGAATCATCACAAGATATTTTGTGAAGCATGCTTATTCATTTCCTTTATTGATTATTTGAAAAAAAGAACGCTTCATAATATTATGATACACTCTCTCTCTTCTCTCATTATCTCATCTCACATTCTCTCTCCTCAAGCTCTCATCTTCAAACCCTAATCCTTAATCCTCATGTGTTGAGATCAAAGGATTAGTTAGACTAAACAATCCATAACCTTCACTCTATATCATCCTCTCATCTTTGATTAGCAATCAAAGTTGATTAGTTACCTCAAGTTAGAGGTTTAGCTTGGAGTTTCGCTCTCGGGTGGATCGTCTACTACCTAGAGAAGGCCGAGGAGAACAAAGGAGGACGTAAAGAAGAAGGACCGGTTTCATTAGGTATAATCCCTAATCTTTTGTGAAAAGAAACTCATAGAATACGGTTATTTATAGTTTAGCTTCGATTCAAGCGGTTAGTCGATGTTCGTTGTTTAAACTTGATAAGTTTTTGTAAATTCCGCCTCCCCATAAGTACTGGGGTGTACTACATCGACTTATAAGTTGTTACCGCGATGCGGTAGCGTAATTAACTGCAGGGGCTTGCGTTACAGGGAAGAGTGTCCCCACAATCAAAAACCCCTCAAGCGAGGGGGAATCTGACGAAGTCTGCTATATCGGCCGCATCCGTCTAAACCTCCGATACACGGTGCCATAAATCAACTTGGCATCTTCGGAGAGGTGGACGGATAAAACCAAATAGCATCTGCCCCGAACCCCAGCGTCAGGACTTCGCAGTCTTGTGCGCCGCCATTTAGAGGGGAACAGATTCTGGCACGCCCGGTGGGACCTTTTACTCTTTCCACTCCACACTTCATGTGTCGTATTCGCGAACGAATCGCGGTTTGTTAATGGTTTCCTTTGGGTTGCAAGTTACTAAGATTTGGTCTTTTGCCTGGCGCAGAAATCAAACATCAATGGCCTCAAATTGCTCGAACTGCTCGAAGTGCCAATGCAACTGACGCTCCGTCTCACCTGGAGGCGTAGCATACGGGCCCCAAGCGGCCTCTTTGTTCGCGATGCCCGTGGAGCAGATTACTCAAGCCACCACAGGGTTGTTTTTCGGAACCATGCTTCTGCCAACAAGCTTCAGCACCCCTGTGCCCGTACAAGAAGCTCCTAAGAAGTCAGTCTTCGATCGACTTACAGTTAATGCGTCCCCTCTCAACGGGTCACCCAACACCAATGCCTCGGTCTTCTCCAGACTGGGCCAAAACTCCTGCGGGCCCACAATGAAGCTTGCAGTCCCAGAAAAGGTTATTCCAAAAAGAGTAGCCGAACCTGCTCCTGAAGTCGTCAAGGCGGCTTCTCCTGCTAAAAGATCGGTCTTTACAAGATTGACCGTCCCAACTCCCACTCCTGCTCTTGCTACTCAGAAGACATCAGTCTTCAACAAGTTGACGCCGGCAACAGCCCCACACCTGAACAGGGGGCAGGAAGAAGCTGTTTCTGTTTCTGAACCAATACCGACGACTCGTCGCGCCCGACGACGCCACTGGCGCCGGATAAGGAAGACCGGGGGCAACTCCTTTTCTAGGATGACTCCGCCAGCTCCAACGGTGGAAGTTAACACCGCTGTTCCAACCGGGAACAGCTTTGAACTGTTGAATAGGGTACGCAGAAACTCGCTAACTGCGGTGCTCAAAAGATCTCCTCCACCAGTAGAGACTACTGTGGAAGCAGAAAAGCCGGAGCAGTCTCCTCAATCGCTGTCCTCCAGGATCTATAAGACATGGCGACGAGTCCGAGAATCTGTCATTGATCCTAACCTCTCTCGCCAACAGAAGAAGTCGAAAGGTCGGCAAGGAGAAAATCCTCCGGTCAAGCAACGAAAGATAATGACCGCTTGGGTGCCCAAAGCAACGGCCCCCTCAACTTCTACGGCCCATAAAAGAAGAAGGCCGGAGAAAGTGCCGACGCCGACGACGAATATCAAAGGTGGTGAACCCAAACGCCCTAAGTCAGGGGGCATTGTTGTTCATACCGTTTACGTGGCGTCTGGTAAAGAGGACAGTCGCATATCTACGGGTCATCGACCGCTTACGCGATCAGTGACCAAAGCGCAGGAGCAGCAGCAGAAGCTCCAAGAGATGATGAATGCTATGGTCGCACTTACTGGGCCAAAAGAAAACCCTGAAACGTCCTCGGATGAACGCCAAGAGGAAGAAACCGACGCCGAATTCCTTCGTCGAATATTGGAGAAGAAGGATAAAGAGGCTGCTGAACAAGCAGCCAACATAAAGCGTATGGGCCTCCTGTTCCAAGACATGGTGGGGATGATGATCCAACAAGATCCTCCGGCCGAAGATCCCCCGATCATCCTTGAAGACGATAGGGGAGAGACGTCAAATCCTCCGCCAGCTCTATCAACAGCTAAGGAGGATACAATCTCCAAACCTGACTTGGACGAGTACATAGCCCAGCAAATACGGGTTCATCATGCTACTGAAGCAGCCGGCCAGGTTGTGAAAACAGGACGACCATATCCAAGTTGGTACGACCAGATCAAGTATCCGCCGGGCTACATAATTCCCAAGTTTCATGTCTACAAGGGGACGGGAAATCCTCACCAGCATGTTGCCCAGTTCAGGGCACTCTGCGGCAACACCGGCGGTGATGACAAGCTGTTGCTTCGCCAATTTGTTGGAAGTTTATCAGATACAGCGTTCGAGTGGTACTCTGAGCTCCCGAACGACTCTATCAAAACCTTCGCGGAGATGGAGCTGTTGTTTACTCAGCATTTTGCAAGCGCCAGTGAACACACCCCGATGACGGCACTGATTAACGCCACGGTAAAGCCAGGAGAGACATGGGTTCAATATGCTATACGGTGGCGGAACTTATGGTCGAAGTGCGAGCAGCGCATTGAAGAAGCTCCCGCGGTGGGTATGTTTGTGGGAACCCTTGATCTGCAAGCAACCATCTCGCAATTTATGATGTTTTTCAAGCCGACTACCTCCCAGGCCTTGATCGATAAGCTAGCGCAAATGGATTAGATGGGCCATAAACCCCTTCTTCCAAAGACGGACTCCCGAAATGACAAGGGGAAGGGAAAAGCGATCGTTGTCGCTAATGCTCAACAACAACCGAGCAACTCGAAGCCGGTTGTTCGTCAAAATAATATGCGCCCGTATGTAGCCCTTGAGGAGAGGCCAGGACGTTCTTACTCATTTCCCCGAGATAAAACGAGAAGGTTATTCGAGCTGGCGTTGCGCAACCGACTCATAAATTTGCCGGATCCAAAACGTCCGTCGCAACCAAATGATGACAATGAGCCCAACTACTGTCCTTATCATCGAGTACTGGGTCATCCGATCGAAGATTGCTACGTCTTCAAAAATTGGCTTGAAAACCAGTACCGACAGGGCAAGTTCGCGTTATCTGACAAATGGAAGGTGAATCCCCCACAGCCCCACACCTCTAAGGGGATGAATACACCGGGGGCAACATACTCCGTCGTTGAAGAAGCTCCTTGGGAGGTTGTATTATCAGCCAAGACAAAGAGGATGCTAAATGATCTTCAAGTGTGCCCAGCGATCAAGTGGAAGAACCCATTGGAACCGCAGGTCATTGAAGGGATGTTGAAGCCACGTCCAACTCCAAAGACCGATGGTGGTGGCTCAAGCACTCGCAACCAGCCGTCAAAATCTTCGAAGAAGAAGAAAAAGAAATCTAAGAAATCTGTAAAGCCTGGAGAAAAGTGCACAGACTTGCAAAAAAAAATTGACGCGCTGGAGGAATACAACCAGAAGGCACGGACTCCTATTACACTCCAAGAGTTTCTCAACCGTGTCTTTCAAGAGGAAGATGAGGGAGAAAGTTTGTCGGATGAGTCTGAAGAATATGTGGCGAGCTGCCATATGATCTCCCATTCGTTGACAGACGACGAGGAGACTCCTTGCACTGAAAAGCTGGGGGCAGATCCTGAACCAAAAATTCTGGGGCCATCAGAAGAAGTAATTGACGCATTCCTCAACGAAGCTTTGTTGAAAAGTAGAGCTGATCAGGAACGCGAGACGGCTATATTTGAAAGGGCCAAGCACCGGCGACTTGACGAAAGAGTTGAGATACTCCCGCTGGAGCAAAATACACCCACTGCGGATAAAAGTAAATTCAAGATGAGGAAAAGGTTTGCTAAGGCCATATCAAGGGGCATGAAGCTACCATCCTCCGAAGGAAAAATTACTGGTGAAATAGAAATGCACCCCTCCTATTTCTTATATCATCGGAAGATTTCGCACCCCACCGAAGAATGCAAAGCTTTCGATAGATGGTGGCAATGATATGTTGCTCATCGAGAACATTTTAAGCGGGAGAAACGTAAAACTCGTCGGGAGCAGAAAAACATGACCGAAGAGTTTAACAGAACTACTGGTGATTGTCGCATGGTTAACGCCGGGGGATCACAGGTGCCTACATTCGGGAGCGATTCTGATGAGGAGATGGAGCTTGCCCCTCTCTTTAAAGAGTCTACCTCGGGAAAAGAAGAAGAGCCGAAGGTCTGCGAAAATATCCAGCTACGTAATCGCACGCTGCCCGAAAAGAATCTCGGATCCTCAAACAGAAAAGATAAAGGGAAAGAGAAGATATCGTCTTAGATGACCAAGTGGTGGAAAAGCTAAGTGCCAAGGACCCGCCGAAGAGGAATAAGGTGGATTACAACGTCTTAGCGCCTCTGAGGAAGCTACCCTCACAGCTCAGCATTCTTGACGCCCTTTTGCTATCAAATGAGGTGAGAGATTCGTTAATCAAGGCATTATAAGATCCGGAACAATTCCAAGCTTTCCTGGCTGAAGAAAAGATGAAGGATGAATTGGAGGAAGTGCACACGGCCGATGTCGCTTTTGGTGATGAAGACCTTCTTCTTGGGACGTGCAAACACAATCGCCCCCTTTATGTCTCAGGATACTGCCACGATATAAAGATAGGAAAAATCCTGATCGACAATGGATCCTCCGTTAACCTCCTCAATGTGCGGGTGTTAAAAGAAATCTGCATGAGCGTCCAGCACCTTGCTCGGGACAAGATCACCATCTCCGGGTTCGACTCCCAGTCATCAAGAACTCTTGGGTCTGTAATACTGACACTACGCTTTGGGCTACTCGTCACGGACATTAATGTCCACGTCATAAACGCCAAGACATGCTACAATGCTCTGCTCGGCCGACCGTGGTTACACGAGTACAACGTCATCCCTTCTACACAACATCAGTGTATGAAATACGCTAAGGATGGTCTCGAGTATACCGTGGCGGGAGAACTGAATCTGTTTTCCGTGAACGAAGTCCGCAAATATGAAGATGCCAAGTGCTTCTTACCGGATTTTGAAGACACGGAAAGGTGTCACAAGCCGGAAAACAAAGCTAACGCCACCATCCCTGTTTTCGGCAGTGATACCGAGGAGGAAGAGGAGATAGTTTATTCGGGGCCGCCCCAATACAACAAGCCAGGGCCATCTACTCCTACGTTAATCTTTGGTAGTAACTCGGAAGATGAAGTCCATGCTGTATTCCCTGCTCGACCTTCAATACAAACGTCCGCTGACGAAGAGCAAAGTCTACAAGTCGCCATGGTGCCGCTTAAACACCGTAAAGAACTGGATGCACTTGATATTTACAATGTAGAAGAGCTACAAACGTTCTATATCCCTCCCAGGCCAGAAAGCGAAAAAGCAATTCTATTCTACCGCTCTGAAGAAACCAAAGTGGAGAAAGAAATCTGGCATGGCACGGATTCTACGCTGGACAGGCTTCAGCCTATCCGTCTTCCCAGATATTATACAGAAGGCTTGAAAAGGTTGCTGAAACGCCAAGGGATATCCTTTAAGCAGACCGTTCGAAAAGCCAAGTTCTATGACAAAGTCTGGAACGTTTCTGGGACTCAACGCAAACTGCCTAATGGGAGAATGGAGACAAAAGGGCTTGGATACATCCGGTCAAAGAAACGAGAGCTACTAAACGGTTGCTACGTCATGAATAACTTCGATGAAGAAGCGGATGCTCAATGGGAGGACGCTAATCCTAAACCAGTAAAAGTTCCAGATGCAAAAGTGCTCAGTCCGTCGTTCGAAGAACAAATGGACAAATTTATAAGGGAAGCGGGTCAAAAAGTCCGGGACGATCATAACCGCGAAATGGTCATCTACGAGAAAGCCAAAACGCAACGCCTTCTCCAACAGGCCGTGAAAGATGAAAATGCCGCTCTTTGTCAACCTGTTATAAAGAAGGCTCGACATAGAGGCAGAAACAAGTCGAAACGCGAAAAAGGCGCTCAACGGCAACGAAGCGGGGCTAAAAGGCCACGCAAGCGGGAACCAAGCGGTTCCGATCTATCCCTCATGAGAAAAATGGGTTGAGCATACTCTTTTCCTCGGGACAAGACGAAGAAAATACTTGACCTCACTTTAAAATATCAGATGCTTACACTGCCGGAGTCTAAACACCCCGAACAAGCAGGCGAAATCTCTCACCCGGACTATTGCCCTTATCACCGAGTGATAGGGCACCCTCTCGAGGACTGCTTCACCTTCAAGAATTGGGTTGAAGATCAGTATCAGCTTGGCAAGTTCGCTCTGTCCAACAACTGGAGGGTAGCGCCGCCACAGAAGCACGAACCCAAGGCCACGGAAGAAGAACCAGTTCCACATTGGGATTGGAAGCGAATTCGTACTTGTTACGTGATAACGATATCAAAAGAAAAGCCTGAGAACATGGATGACCTTCTCTGGTGCTTCGAAAACAACAACGAAGAGGTAATCTCAGAATTCCCACCAGCGCCAAAAGAGCTGGAAGATGGAATCCATACCACTGCAGATAACCTTAAGAAAATTGAGTTGGGAACGATGAATGACCCGCGACCGACATTCATCAGCGAGCTGCTATCTGAAGAAAGGGTAGTTGCGTTAAAGGACGTGCTTCTACAGCATAGAGATTGCTTCGCGTGGAACTATTCCGAAATGCCGGGACTAGATCCAGAAATTATTGTACACAGATTGGCGATATCTCCGGACGTCAAGCCAGTCAAACAGGTGCCGAGAAGAATGCGGCTCGAGCTTGAGATGAGTATCAATGCCGAGGTCAAGAAGCTGATCGAATCTGGCTTCATCCAGGAAGTTCAATACCCTGAATGGATCTACAACATCGTCGGGGTGATAAAGAAAAATGGGACAGTGCGCATATGCGTGGACTTCCGGGATCTCAATAAAGCTTGCCCGAAAGACGATTTCCCAGTGCCAGTCACCGAACTGATGATAGACAATACGTCCACTCATGAGGTTTTCTCCTTCATGGACGGCTCATCAGGGTATAATCAGATCAAGATGCATCTCGAAGACCAGAAGCACACCGCTCTTCGGACTCCTTTGGGAATATTCTGTTATAAAGTGATGCCCTTCGGTTTGAAGAACGCCGGTGCTACTTATCAGAGGGCCATGACGAAGATCTTCGATGACCTTATACACGAAATCGTCGAATGTTATATTGACGACCTCGTGGTGAAAAGCAAATCATACGAGGAACATCTCGAGCATCTGAAGACCGTATTTCAACGCCTTCGGCAATACAACTTGAAGATGAACCCCCTCAAATGTGCATTCGGAGTCTCCTCAGGCAAATTCCTGGGATTCATCGTCCGACATCGAGGTATTGAGATAGATCCGTCAAAGATCAAGGCGATCATAGAAATGCCTCCGCCAAGGACTCTTAAACAGCTGCGGTCTCTCCAAGGGAAGCTCGCATATATACGACGATTTATAGCCAACCTTTCAGGCAAGTGTCGTCCTTACAGTCACCTGATGAAGAAGGGAACCCCGTTCGTCTGGGACCAAAAATGCCAAAGCACGCTAGATGAGATCAAGCAATACCTGCAGAACCCGCCAGTGTTGGCTGCTCCGGTCAAGGGAAAACCCCTCATTCTTTATACAACCGCCCTCGAAGGTTCCTTAGGCGCATTATGGGCACAAGAGAACGACCAAGGGAAGGGAAGAGCACTCTACTACTTAAGTCGAGTTCTACTGGGGGCAGAAAGCAACTACTCCCCCATTGAAAAACACTGCCCGGCGTTGATCTTCGCGATAACAAAGCTCAAGCACTATGCGTCGGCGCATGAGGTCTGTCTCATTTCGAAGGTGGACCCTCTTAAATATTTAATGTCAAAGGCCATATTGACGGGACGACTCGCTAAATGGGCCCTGCTCTTGATGGAGTTCTCGATAACGTATCAACCTCTCAAGGCAGTGAAAGGCCAGGCCATCGCCGACTTCCTCGCTGAGCATCTGATACCCGTCGATTCTCCTTTAAATTGCGATCTTCCAGACGAACATGCGTTTGATGCGATCGACTGTGGTGATACCCGATGGGAGCTTTATTTCGATGGAGCATCTTCCATGAAGAAATGCAAACAAAGTGCCCCTATAATCAAATCGGGGGTAGGACTCATCTTTGTAACTCCACAAGGTGGGATAATGCGTTTTGCCTTCTCCCTAACAGAGCCGAGGACAAACAATAAAGCCGAATACGAAGCTCTGATAGCAGGACTCGAGATCGCCATCGACATGGGAATTGAAAACCTCCTCATATATGGAGATTTCAACTGGTCGTTAGTCAAGTAAACGGCGACTACCAAACATGCAAACCAGAATTGGTGAAGTACGGTGAAAAAGTGCAACAATTGTTGACCCAAATTCCTTCCTATACTTTGGAAAACATACCGCGCGCGGAAAACAGCAAAGCGGACGCGTTGGCCAAGCTCGCCAAGGAACTGGCCGATGAGAACCTCGATGACGTAAGAATCGTGGTACAAAGCCGTCGGATACTTGCCCCAGCAGAAATATCTCCGGAATCATCTGAAGAAAAGGGAGCGACTGAGGATCGGGAAAATACCGAGGATTGGAGAGAAGTCTTTATAGACTACTTCAAATCCCGTCGAACGCCTGAAGATACGTCCTCAAGACATCAACTTATGAAACGAGCTCTGTCTTTCGCCTTCGTCAATGATACTCTGTACAAGAGGTCGTCCAGGAAGTTCATGACGGACTCTGCGGTTTTCACCAAGCGGGCCCAAAGATGAAGTTGAAGATCAAACGGATAGGCTACTACTAGCCCACGATGATCCAGGACTGCCTCGAATATGCGAAGCAATGCCACTTATGCCAAATTCATGGGGACTTCATCCACCAGCATCCAAATCCACTACATCCAACGGTGGCTAGCTGGCCATTCGAAATGTGGGGAACTGATATAGTCGGCCCTATCAAACCAGCATCGTCCAGGGGACATCGTTTCATCCTGGCGACGACTGACTACTTCTCCAAATGGGCATGGGCAGTACCGCTGAGGGAAGTTAAGACGGAGAATATCCTCCATTTCTTCAAGACGCACGTCCTATATCGGTTTGGAACTCCACGACGGATCATCTCCGATAACGGGCCAGCTTACAGAAGCCACAAGATCAGTCGCTTCGCGCAACAGCACAATATAGACTGGAGATATTCCTCGGTTTATAATCCGCGAGCTATCGGTCTAGCTGAGGCCTTCAATAAGACCTTAACAAAGATTATGAAGAAGACAGTGTCCCGAAATAAGAAGGACTGGCATGAAAGACTGCAAGAAGCTCTTTGGGCATATCGAACTACGTTCAAGACAGCCACAAACACAACGCCATATGTGCTGGTATTCGGTACAGAAGCAGTACTCCCCCTCGAGATAAAGTTACCCTCTCTACGAGTGGCAGTCCACTACGAGCTAACAGATGAAGAAAATACTCACCTTAGGCTTGAGGAGCTCGATGCTCTCGATGAGACACGGCTCATAGCGCAACAAAATCTGGAGGCCTATAAAGCAAAGATGACGCGCTCATATGAAAGATTGACCCGGTCAAGGACATTCCGCCAAGGCGAACTCGTGCTAGTGGTCAAAAGGCCTATGATCCCCAATCGCGCCAAGCGGGGAAAGTTCGAGCCGAACTATGAAGGCCTGTACATCATAGACAAGGTCTACCAAGGTGGAGCCTATCTACTTATGGATATGCACGGTGAAAGGCCTTTCAGGCCAATAAATGGTCGCTTCCTAAAGAAATACTACGCTTAATAAGCCATAGCCTAGGTCAACGATAGATGACGACGAGTATGTCCGCTTGCTATCTTCCTAAGCTCAAACTTTGTAAGCAGTAGCCAGCCTTCTCCAGGGAATGGACCGAAACGTCCCTAAACTAATGCCGGACCGAAACGTCCTTAAACTAATGAAGGACCGAAACGTCCTTAAACTACTACCGCAGCATCTTTAGGCTAACGAGAAGAATAAAAAATATATAAAATAAAAAATATATATAAACGGTATGTCCAGAAGAAAAAAAAGGACACGGATGAAAACCAGAAAGGGCTCCGTGAGTAAAAACAGCAGGGCTACCGGCGAGTGTTCGTGAAAACCCGAAAGGGCGCGACCTCGTAAAAAAAATATATAAAAATAAAAAGAATAAAAAAAAGGTATGTCCATAAGCAAAATGGGCACGGATGAAAACCCGAAAGGGTTCCGTGAGTAAAAACAGCAGGACTACCAGCGAGTGTTTGTGAAAACCCGAAAGGGCGCAACCTCGTTAAAAGACACTTACAGGGTCCCCTCGACCTTGTAAGGAGAAACCACCCGCGTGAGATCCTTACGACTCACAAGGGAGCAGCACACTTAGGGATCCCATGATTCCTAAGGAGAAAATACACTTGCGAGATCCTCACGACTCGTAAGGAGAACTCTCTTATGGGACCCTCACGGCTCATAAGATTTGAAAGTCTTAAGTTATAGAGACCTAAACATGTGCTTAAGCAACCTCCACAACTTCCAATATTGCCTTACAAGTGGTTCAATACTGACTCTTGTATACAATCTACGGGCGCGAATAAACATTTCCCTAACCAAGTCCCATCTGTGACTGGGGATATGTACGCATGATAAACAACCCTTGTAGGTCCCCTCGATTTACAAGGAGAAAACCCTCTTGTAGGATCCTTACGACTTACAGAGGAACACACACTTAGGAATCCTCACGATTCCTAAGGAGAAAATACACCTACAAGATCCTCACGACTTGTAGGAAGAAATATCTTTGTGAGACCCTTACGGCTCATGAAGTTAAAAGCCTTAGTTGACAGGACCTTAACCCTGTTCGCTAAGCCATCTTTGATCAACATCGACGGAGGCAAATGATGATTCGCTCCTGGCAATATCCCAGTTGTAGCGGTGTTGATGCCGAAATCGGTGTCTAATTTCAGGTTTACGGTAAAAAGCCGGTAGGCAGCACATACATACGAAATAGCCGAAATGATTGGGCAACTTGCAATAAAAAGCAGCGAGTAAAAATAAAATAAATAGCCGAAATGATTGGGCACCGCGAAAAATAGCTGAAATGATTGGGCAATCGCGACCTTCGCGATATAAAAGCTGAAATGATAGAGAATCGCGGAAATAAAAAAAATGATAAAACTTTGGCCCTACACCTGAGATCACATCGATCCCTGTATACAATTCAAGGGCGCAAACAAAGAGGGAACCATACTTTCCCAACAGGCTCCGCCAGAAAACGAAGCCAAATCTCGACGGTTCATCCCAACCCCGAAGAAACCAGTGTCTTTGGCAAATACCTCAATTCAGGGAAACAAACATCCTTGATGAGAGCCTCCTGATTCGCGTCGACTCACAGAGAAACCAGTGTCTCCGTGGGAAATTCTCGATTCGTTTCAACACCAGTGAAACAAATATCTTTGGCAAATTCCTCAATTCAGGGAAACAAACATCCTTGATGAGAGCCTCCCGATTAGCGTCGACTCGCAGAGAAACCAGTATCTCCGTGGGAAATTCTCGATCCGTTTCAACACCAGGGAAACAAATATCCTTGGAAAATGCCTCAACTCAGGGAAACAAACATCCTTGATGAGAGCCTCCTGATTCGCGTCGACTCGCAGAGAAACCAGTGTTTCCGTGGGAAATTCTCGATCTGTTTCAACACCAGGGAAACAAATATCCTTGGCAAATACCTCAATTCAGGGAAACAAACATCCTTGATGAAAGCATCCTGATTCGCGTCGACTCGCAGAGAAACCAGTGTCTCCATGGGAAATTCTCGATTCGTTTCAACACCAGGGAAACAAATATCCTTGGCAAATGCCTCAACTCAGGGAAACAAACATCCTTGATGAGAGCCTCCTGATTCGCGTCGACTCGCAGAGAAACCAGTGTCTCCGTAGGAAATTCTCGATCCGTTTCAACACCAGGGAAACAAATATCCTTGGAAAATTCCTCAATTCAGGGAAACAAACATCCTTGATGAGAGCCTCCTGGTTCGCGTCGACTCGCAGAGAAACCAGTGTCTCCGTGGGAAATTCTCGATTCGTTTCAACACCAGGGAAATAAATATCCTTGGCAAATTCCTCAATTCAGGGAAACAAATATCCTTGATGAGAGCCTCCTGATTCGCGTCGACTCGCAGAGAAACCAGTGTCTCCGTGGGAAATTCTCGATCCATTTCAACACCAGGGAAACAAATATCCTTGGAAAATACCTCAATTCAGGGAAACAAATATCCTTGATGAGAGCCTCCTGATTCGCGTCGACTCGCAGAGAAACCAGTGTCTCCGTGGGAAATCCTCGATCCGTTTCAACACCAGGGAAACAAATATCATTGGAAAATACCTCAATTCAGGGAAACAAATATCCTTGATGAGAGCCTCCTGATTCGCATCGGCTCGCAGAGAAACCAGTGTCTCCGCGGGAAATTCCCGATTCGTCTAAACTTGCAAGATGAAGCCTCAGGCAGTAGAGATTAAAAACTTGTTTCCTGAACAATGGGACCCTGCAAGTTGGTCTAAAACGGTCTCTTGCATACTATTCACAGGTCTCACTCTCCAAAGTCGAATTTCGACAAGGAGGGAAACAACCGCTTACGGGTCCTCTCGACTCGTAAGAGGGAAAAATTCTCTTATAAGATCCTTACGACTTATAAGAGAAAACACACTTAGGAATCCTCACGATTTCTAAGGAGAAAACACACCTACGAAATCCTCTCGATCCATAGGGAGAAAAGCCTCTATGAGACCCTCACGGCTCATAGAGTTGAAAAGTCTTAGGCGGCAGATCTGAACCTGCGGCCTAAGCCATCGCTATTTCTTGAGGAAATCAAGATGCTTGCTCTAATTATCTGTCAACCATGTTTACTAAGGTGGCATGCTGATAATAAAAGAAAGAAAAGGCGGAGAAATGACACAAGACATTACAAAAAAAATGTGTATCTTTTATTCATAAACTTGATTGAGTACAGGATACATTGTGTTAAAGAATAAAAAATATATATATATACATTTTTTATTTACAAGTACAAACGATACAAAGAGGGATAGCTACTGAGGAGGGAGTGTCTTTAACAAATCCGCAAGCTGCTCTCGCACTTCCTTCAGCGCCTCCTCCTGAGTGGCTGTCGCGGCCACCTCCGCTTCCACCTGGGCCCGCTGCTGCAAAAAGGATGAAAGTTGCTCCTCGGCCGCTTTCTGGGCTGCTTCCTGGTTAGGTGCATCCCGCTCGACAACGTCAAGCTGTTGCCTCAGTGATAACCCTTCGGAAAGGCATTGCAGAAGGCCCTCAAAGACAACCTTCAGCCGTACAGCATTGGCCTCCACCCGAGCATGCAGTTGGGCAGACTTGCTCGAAGTCTCACCGCGCTCCTTACGCCTTGAAATGACTTCTTGTTCGAGATGGCGGAAGTAAGAAGCGCTCTGCTCAATCCACGCCGCTCTTTGATTACTGGCGGCTAAGGTCTCGGGAGCGGGACACATCGACTCCAGCTGATGCAGGCGGGCCTCGATCTCCCTGCAATGGTTAACCCAAGATGCGATGATGCCCTCGTCATGAAAGTTCATGAGTATCACCAGCATCGGGTTAACCGCCGTAGCGAAGTCTGCGGCAGAGGTAGGAGTTTCAACGTCGAGTTCCTCGACATAGTCACTCAACATGCGCAGACTATTCGCGGCGCCTTTCGAAGATGGACGTCTCAGATAAGGACCTACCGGCATTGTGATGTGAGGCTCGAAGGGCGCCGAGGCCGGAACGACAGCTGAAAAGAAACAAGATGTGATCAGATAACAGTTCAGGAAATAAAAAAAGGGGGTTATCGGTGTAATAATCGCCGTACCAGCTGAGGCAGGTAGAAAGACCGGAAGGGTTGGTGGCGCAGTCGATCTTTCATCCCCTCCTTCGATTTGTAGCACTGCAGTCGGGACAAAAAAGAAGTTAGAAGTAATCCCATCAACGAAAAAGAAAGATATCAATGGGAAACCATACTCACCAGCACCACCAGAGGAAGAAGCGAGTTCAGATGGGAAGGAGAAGTGTGGGAGCAACACCTGATAAAGATGGTCAAAAAGCACTCCTGAAAGGCACAACAGTATGACTTTAGTACACAAATTATACGTCTGAAAGATAAGATTAATAAGTTGCAAACCCATACCTTCCAACATCTTCGATGGTATGAGAGAGGGCTGAGAGGTGACCAGCGCCAAGGCAGTAGTTGAAGGCGATCCCTCGAGTAATGGCGCATCGGCACTGGCTGCACCTGCGTTACGAACAAATGTGAACTTGTCAGAAAAGATTGTAAGATAAAAAGGACAGTAACTTGGGATTTACCTGATGAGCTGCCGGCCGAAACGGAGGCGACTCCCTCCTCCATCGACATGAGGCCACCGCCCGTGGCCTCATCACCCGTCTCAATGGGAACCGTTGTCGTGCTCGCGAGACCTGGAGACGGCGGGGGACCATAGGCGGGGAGGGCTATGACCGGAGCATTACCAGATTCCTGAGAAAGAGCGGTTGGCTCGTCCTCAGGAATCATGTCTACCTCACTCGCTACTCCGTCGGGCTCAGCAGTCATGGTTGCCTCGTCCACCGTCACCACAAGGTCATCAGCCTCAGGCACTCCGCCCGCTGCTATCTCGGGCTCAGCAACAACCGCTTGCTCAGGCATAGTGGACATAACCAGTTCGTCATCCACTATCTCGGGCCCAGCGATCCCAACTGTGTCATCCACCACCGGCTCAGGCTCGACCAATGCCTCTTCCCTTAGCCCCTCAGGTTCGACAGTCTCCGCCTCCCCCTCGGTTGGGCTTGGCCCTACAAGATAGAATATATAAGAACCGACGGTTTTATAATTCTTACAACAAAATTCTGAAAGAAGTATTACCTGAGGTGGACTTGTCGTTAGCCTCCCTGTTGGTGCGGATCGCCTGTCTATGAGCTGTAGACAGGGCGACCGGAGACTCTTCTGACGGAGTGTCAGCACGAGGAACGGTGCTAGGGCCCGCTCCAATGGCCAAAGCAGCCCTGCGTGCCTTTGCTTCGCGCCTCGACCGCTTCCTTTCCTCCCGAGCTGTCGCGATGGACCTCTTTGACGCTTCCTTCATCGAAGCATCGTCGTCCTCATTCAGAGACGCCTCCAGAGCCTTTAAGGCATCTCTCATAGGCTCTTCAAGACGAACCTCCTGCGGTAGCCCAGAGGAAGCAGGAACATCGGCAGTTGGCAGAATATTTGCGACACTTGGTGGGAACGGCATTGAGGTTTCTGCAATAAAAAGGGAGAGGTTAGATTGACCATAACACGAGGAAAATGAAAACTTGATGAATTGAAACTTACTAAGGCCTAAAGACGCTCTAAGGCGTTCCTCCTCTTGGAAGGTCTCGAGGGAAGCGGCAATGGCTTCTTCAGTGGTGATGCCTGTTGGAAGAAAAGAAGGAAAAATATTAGTCAAAGGTAATAATAAAGATATAATGCAATAGAAAATGCGACTAGTGATTACCTGATTCCGCGAGCTTAGCCAGCCATGCCTCACGCCTTGCCAACCACGCTGAAGTTTCGAGGGCGGCCTCCAAGTCTGTGTCATCCGGCGGCATGACTAATCCCTCGTTGATCCCATATTCACTCAGGCCCTCACCATAGGGAGCGTGGGGTTTCTGACCGAACGCGACGTCTGCAGCGAAGAGCGACTTCTTTTTCTTCTGCCCGCTAACCCTAGGTGCACGCAAGATCGACTTACGCTTAGCAGCCACTTTGGGACGGCGGGTCCAGATGTCCGCACCCACGCCAGACTCCGGCGAGGCTACAACCACTGTCTCCACTGGAACACGGGGCGCTGGAGGTGCATCTGCAATATCGGGGAGCGGCAATCCGTGCGGAGGACTTTGCGCACGCGATAGCCCGGCTCTAACATCTTTTAGAGGGGCAACTACTAGGGTCCTAGGCACTAAAGGAGCATTGCGGTCGCTACCTGGAGGCGCACCCTTACGGTCGACCAGCAATCGCCTTTCCTCCTTTATAACGGCTCCTGTCGAATGACTGTACCAGTCTGTATATACCCTCAGGAGTCGTGGGGCGCAAGCTGGCTCACTGATAAAGAAGTGGGAGCCCGTGTTTAGACGCATGAAATGATGCAGCGCGCTCTTCATCCCTTCTTCGGTCGCAGCATGTTCCGATAAGAAAGCCTCCAGCGGTACCCCTTGATTGTAGCTCAGCTGTTGGGCGAAACGATACGGGTTATATCTCATGAAAATCGCCACCCCGTTCTGCCTAAACACCAAGAAGTCCGGTCTGATCGAATATAAGTGGAGGGTCTCCCGAGCCGTTAAAACTGAAGCTCCATCCTTGAAAGCGTCTTGCAATGGCCGCACTACAGTGGTAGACGCCTTTCCAATAGTCAACACCTTGTCGACGAAAAACACACCGGCTCCAACAGTATGGGGGCAAAGGAGTAAACCCCTGGCATTCCATGGCGATGGACTCACAATTGATGCGCCAATCAACTGTATGATGTGAGGGAAGCTGCACCTATCGTAGAACGACGGCCTTTTGTGCATGCCGAAAACGCCCGATGTATGTAGCTCGAGCCACGATATGAAATAGTGCATTGGGAAAATCACGTGCAGCACCCCAGGCTCATTAGCATCTGCCTCCCGACTGAGGCCGTGGTACAAATGTGCCAAGCCGGCTATCCCAACGGCTACCTTTATCCCGATGGTCATCCGGTGAGCCGGGTAAAAGACAGAAGGCCGCATATGGCGAGAATACATTGGGAGCGCAAACCAACTCAGCAATAGCCCAAGAAATCCTAAGAAAAAGGCCTCCTCATCCATCCCAGGGACCGCAACTTCCGCAAAAGACATAGCCGGAGAGTTAGGAAGGAAAAAACCCTTTTGGTCTATTTCCTTCACCGGTAGGTTATCCAAACCTAGACCGAAAGGGTCCTCGAGGGTGGCGAACTTGGCAGCTTCTGCCGAAAAGGCGCTTGGATGAAGGAACCGGGCAATGAAGTCCTCAAAACTAACTCCGCGGCTCCCACGCTCAATGAAAAAGGCCTCGTAGATGTTCAACACCTTGATCAGACTTGGGAATTGGTGTTGAACAGCATTCTCCGGCGTGAGGCCCCTTACCACCGGCTTGGCACCGAAGACATACTCGTCTGTCGGAAGCAACTCCTCATAATGCTCCCCTATAACCGGTAAACCGGAGACTTCTGTGAACTCTTCCAGAGAAATTGACACTTCCCGATCCATTGCAAGGAAAGTGTGAGTGGGGATGTTCCACTGCTCCAAGAAGGCCTTGAACCACCAGGTGGGAAGCGTGGGATACTGGAAGAGGGAGACGTAGACCGCGGTGTACAACCCTAATCTTATCAACTGCGACTTCTTCGTCGACAGGATATACCGAGCCCATGGCAGGTAGCCGATCGGGTGACGGGGGATCAGACCTATGTTATATGATTGCCCCCAGGGTCGTGCCTCGCCTTGACAGATACGGCGTCCCAGGATATCCAAAACCATGGGACGCTGAACCGGAATCGCATCTATGGCGGGATGTAGAAAGCCCTTCGATGTCCAATCAACCATCTCTACGGCGTACTGCACCGGGGGTGGGCTGGCGTAATGAATCGCCGTGATGGGTTCTGACGGCACTGCGCATGTGAAGCTGCGTCGACCCATAATGATCTGATTGTACCACGACCCCAAAAGGTGGAGACTCTTATACTCCTGGTCGTGGTCCTTAATCATGGCTAAGACTTCGCGATCCAAAGGCGCTTTAGAGAACCCCTCCTTTGAACGAGCAAATGGGAATGAGGTGTCGAGAGACATGATCGCTGCAAGTGAACAGAAATTAGCCGTTAGTGTTGTAATTCCAACGCTTGGCGTTTAAGAAAAAAAATGCGTTAATTAATTAATTAAATTAAAAATCAATTAAATTAAAATTAATTAATTACACCACACAGCAGTGCAGTGGGTAGGAGACCGAAGGGGGACCCACAAAATCTGGATGATAATACGTCAGTTAATAAGACAACCTCATCATTGGATGAGATTGTCAGTTGGTCTCCAGGAAAACATTCCCATTAATAAAAAAAAAAAAAAGAATCCCTAGAGACAAGGAGAAAATCTCCTCTTTCAGAGCAAAGCTCTGTCAGAGAGTGACACTTGTCAAACTCTGGTCTCAGGAGAATAAGATTCCTTAAAAGCGCCTAGCTCTGATGATGAGAAAATTTATTAAAAACTTCTAAAGAAATTAATTTTTTTTTTTGAAGACTCTTAGAAGTTCTTCACTTTTAGATCAAAAAGATCTATTTTTGGATCCATGAGCAAAGCTCTGCTCATGGGTTAAAACCCATGAACAAGATCTCTGTAGATCTATGGATTCATGAGAGCAAAGCTCTGTTGGTGAAACCCCAAAGGGGATTTCTTTATATCAGAAGATCTATGAGAGCAAAACTCTATTGGTTAATTAAAATTAATTTAACCTAAGATTAAATTTACCTAAAGTTTTCTAACTTATAAAATGAGAGCAAAGCTCTAAAGTTCTGGAAACAAGAACAAAGCTCTGAAGTTCTAAGCAAGAGCAAAGCTCTGGAAATCAAAATCTAGAAAATGGTGAAGTTTTCTAAAGGGCCAGATGTCCTATTTATAAGGCGCTTGCGCCCCTTCAGCTCACCCGTTGATCCAACGGTCAGGATCTTGCCACCGCTGCACTCACGTGCGCGCCACGTGAGCGCAACGGTGGGGGGCATTTTTTTCCCCCAATCAGAGCAAAGCTATGTTTGAATTTCAAAATTCAAAATTCAAAATTCAAAGCAACGCTTCAAATTCTTTGCGCTGGGCGCAACGAGCCACGTGTCAAAAGCTGATACATCAGCACAGCGCTCGAAGAAGCGCGCCCAATCAGAGCAAAGCTCTATTTAAAACAAAATTAAAGTAAGTAACGCTTCAGTTGCGCAAGCACTGCGCTGCGCGACACGTGTCAGCGCAGATGCGCTAGCGCAGTTGCGCTACGTGACACGTGTCAGCGCAGTTACGCTGTGCTGTGCGCTGCTTGACACGTGTCACGCGCTGGGGCGTTTGCGCCAAACAGAATTAAATTCGAGTAAGATTTTTCTGTTCTTGTTAAAGCAAGAAGATTGCCTTCTGTAAAACAGAATCCCTTGGATCAAAGATCCAACGGTGGGGAAAATTCCCCAAATCACTCAGAGAAAGATCTCTTTAACAAATTTATAAGCACTATATAAAGGCCCCTAGACCTCAATTCAATCAATCAACATTCGGGGAGAAATCAAAAATTTCAAACGGAGAGAACTCTAAAGAAATTTCAAGAAGAAAAAAAGGTAAAAGACCTTTTAGATAGAAGAATTTCTTCTAATAGATCATTGATCTAAGAACAAGATCAATGATCTTTAATAAAAAACAAATAAAAATAGTGCTTTGCACTTTTTATGAACCTCTGGTTCCCCGAAATAAGAAAAAGAAGAGAAACTTGTTTTCTTTGATCTAAATCAGATCAAGAAAACAAATAGTGCTTTGCACTTCTTTTATGAACCATTGGTTCTGGAATCTAAAAGATTCTCAAATTAATAGTGCCTTGCACTTGCAAAACTGCGTTGTTGCGCTCTTGGGTTGGCGCAAGCCACCAGAGAGCGCCACGTGTCAGCATCTGAACCATTTGCGCTATGCGCTTTTGAAATAGAGACTTGCTCTCTGAAACTGGCGCAACTCACCACAGCTCGCCACGTGTCAGCAGCGCAGGCGCAGCGCACTGTGCTTGCATGACGCGTGTCATCGCCACAAGCGCTTGCACTCTTTGATTGGCGCAAAGCGCCTGACAAATGCAATGCATTTCTTTTGCTAAAGGGTCAAGCCCAAGTCAAAAAGACCTAACAGGCCAAAATAAATTGCAAATTAATAAAAGAGCAGAGCCCAAATAAAATTGATGCTCTGCAGAGCCCAAGTAAAATTGATGCTCTGCATCATTTATAAATGGGCAGAGCCCAAAACAAATTGATGCTCTGCATCCTTTATGGGCAGAGCCCAAACAAAAATAAAAAGTAATGCAATGCATTATTTAAATGTGGGCAAAGCCCTAGCATAGATGTAACACCCGAGCCCAATAATACTATTTCTATTGCTAGTTGAGTGTTATACATTGCTCATTCCAATTATCCTGATTGTTTGGTGTTTATTGCTAAATTTTAACCGGTTAAGTCATTTTGGCACATAACAAATTTTAACACCTAAAATGAAATTAAAAATATCCATGTTGGCCTACTCGTCGCCACTAGTCGCGTGGTAGCGTCCGCACGTCGAGATTTCGTCCCGTTCGGCGAAACGGGCAAGTTTGGACGTCTACGCGCGCGTGCAAGTGTCCGAATTGGGGGCATGCATTTTAATCACAAAACATCTCTTTTTAAAATTTGGAACTCGCTTAAAATCCTATAATTTGAATTTGAAACATTTGGGCGCAACCCGGGCGCGATTTGGAAATGTTTCATTTAGCGCCGAAATACCCATTTTAATTTAATATATTTAAACTATAAAATATATATTCTGTTAAATTTTTAACGTTAAAATCTTTTTTTAATCTCTTAAAATTTCCTTTTAATATTCTCGTACCCATCTCAGCCAATCACGAAGGGCTAAAACCCTCGTGGGCCCCACCAACACTCTCTCTCTCTCTCCGTTTCACAATCTCTCTCTCTATCTAATCTTTTCTCTCTCTCTCTCTCTCTGTAACAACCCTCTCTCTCTCTATCTATTATATAAACCCACTGTTCCTCTTTCTCCCTCACACGAGAAACCTCGCGAACCCCGAACCCTAACCCTAGCCATCTCCTGCCGTCGCCGTCGACCTCCCCGCGACCTCGCCATCACCGTCCTCACCTCCACAGCCCAACCGCACCCCTACCTCCTCTCCTCCCTCCTTCCCGAGCCTGCAACCCAACCCCCGACGCCACACCAGCACGCAGTGCTCGCCGTCGCCGCCGCCTCTCATCGCCGCCGACACCAGAATCTTCCTCCCTTCACCCTCGTCCCGACCTCGTCGTCTTCTTCCTCCTCCCCTCGCCGGACCACCACCAACCCGAGCCCAACCCTCATCACCTAACCCTCTGATTCGCCGGAAAAGGGACACCGTCGACCCCCTCGTCGTCGCCAGCACACCGACGACCACCTCCTCTTCCTCCTGCAGCCCAGACCAGGCCCTTGCCTCTCCCCTACTCGCTGCATCTCGATCCAGCCACCTCCAAGCCCTCGCCGCATTCCCTGTTCACCGCCGGCGCGCCCCTCGCCGTCGAACCTGTCGTGGTTGTCCCCTGGTTCTTCCCTGTAAGCATCTCTTTAACTTTCCATTAATGTTAAACCCCCGCTGGTCTTAGTGTACGGGTATCGTATGTTTTGATAACTTCGTCGCCTTTTTGACTTTCGCCGGATTCCGGCCGTGCCGTCGTTTGGACCCGACTTTCCAGCGAAGTACTCTGGTCCGTGTGGTCCCGTTGTTCGCTGTTTGGACTCGATCCGTGGCCCGTGCATCCGTCTCGTGTTTTCCGCCGACTTTGCATTCGTGTTTTCCGGTTTGCGAAACCGTCGAGGCAAGTATCCGAATACTTGCTCTAACATGCTAATACAAGATCAAGTCTTTCTATACATTTAATTATCATATTATTTAATTTAACCACACAGTTGATGGTAATATCGATATTTAGTATAACTTAGAATTGACGGTTGCAAGTATCTTTAACATTGAATCATTATAGTAGTTTCTTGTAATTAATCGGTCTGCTATCAATCCATACTTTAACTAACTAAACCAATTAGATCGTCCTGGCTTCATTTGTTAAATCACCCATGAGACAATTATTTATGCTTTAGTTTTAAATTCATGTAGCTTCATTACTTTATGTTGTTGATATTGGTTCACCTTGTGACTATTGCACCCCAAGAGTGCTTGAACCTGTTAATAAAGATAATACAAAGCACCATTGTGATTAAGTGACTATCATTGCCGTTTACTTTAAATTCTTGCTGCTGTTTATTGTTCGATTGTATACCTGTTGTGAGCACGTACTCGACTGCACTACATATTGACCTGACCTTGCTACGCATGACATATATACATACCGACTCAACCTGTTGCACCACGACCTGACTGATTACCTGATCTCATGCCTAATGCCGACAAACCTAACTTGGGGTCCCCATGGACCGCTCCTGTTGTCTATCCAGACAAACCTGACCTGTTACCTGATTCTGTGTTGGCATTAGTCCTTGATTATTGAATACCTGACCTGACATACATAACTTGGGGGTATGGGGAAATCAAAGGTGAAACCGACTTGTAACTCAACAGTTCGATACCTGTTCTGATCAGTTCTACGGGCTTGGCCAGTCCGGGAGTGATGATGCTGACATCACTCGTCCATCCTGCTACCTATTTACTGCCTAGCGGCACGTCTCGGATTCAGCACGAGGGTCTTGACCGTGGTCCCGGGCATGCACGGGATACTATTGAGTTACATCGACGAGTCATCAATTGATTTCAAAGACTTTAGAGTAGAAACCTGATAGGACAGTTTATTTACCACTGCACATTACCCTGCACTGTTATTTCATAGTACTGCTTTATTCATGTTCATCCCTGCATTGCTTATTACCATGTTCGTATATATTATTGGTTGACATGACGCGCTGACGTCTGGATTTTGCATGGCCCAGATACCTTACCACTGTCGACGACCGAGCAGGAGTACTTCAGCCAGCAGGCTGATCTGTGAGTTCCTTAGTGATTAGTTCATTTATTTCATTTCATTTTCAGATGTGAGCCCGCATTATGGGACGTACTGTTTATTTATTGTATTGGATCATTTGCTTCCGCACTTATTGTTTATTGACTTTTGTTATTATGGATTTGGACATGTGTTAGATTAGTTTATTTATATTGTTCTTGATATTTCTACAACCGTAATGTGACTGTGGATGGATACTTCCTACCCACAGGTAGCATGGTTGGCTATGTCACGTGCCTAATCTTGCGTACTCTGGGAAGCGGGGCGTGATATGGTTCTTTTGGTATCAGAGCTATAGGTTAATTGGGTTGATTCTTTGTAGTTGGGTATTGCACCGATACACGAATCATAATACCCGTGATTAGGAAACATGTCCTGCCACCTTGACCGTTTTACCATCCTTGAATCATTCTTCCGGATCATGTCGACATGCAAACTTACTTTGCATTGTCAACTCGAAAACCTAATTTCTTGTTATCTCTAGGACTTAGGCGACTTGGGTGGAGTTAAGTAATTGCGGCTATGATACCGCGGCATAGCTACAATGCAGTACTCTATTTAAGTATCTTGGAGTTCTAGCCTTGATTTATATATTGAATCTATCATCATGTTAATGTTGTTTGTTTTGATTTCAGGACCATGGCAGATAAGAATTTCAAGACGTATCAGAGGCGCGTGGATGAAGCCGCCAAGTTAGGAGTGATACGTGGGATGTTGGAGAATCAGAAGAGGCAAACTGATCTGATCCAGCAGCAAGCAGATTCATTTCAGGAGGGTTTGCAGGCTATTCAGCAGTCTGTAAACATCGCTGTAGCGAAGCCAGTTGACCGAGTAGGGACCGTGGCAGATTTCAGACGGTTGGGTCCTACTACTTTCCCTGGTTTTGAGGAGCCATTGCCAGCCGAGCAGTGGCTAGTAGACACGGAGAATTTACTGATTGCGGAACAGATCCCAGAAGACAAGAGAGTTGATGTGGTGCGCATTCAGCTGGTGGATTACGCCCGAGAGTGGTGGCTTGTGGAGGAGTCCCGCTTGTCCAAGCCAATCAGTTGGGCGGATTTCTCTAAAAGTTTCTTGGAGAAGTTCTTTCCGCGGACTGCACGGGAGGAAATGGAAGAGAAATTTATTGGGCTGAGACAAAATGGAGCAGCTGTGGATGTACATGCAGCGGAATGGACGAGACTCAGCCGCTTCGCTGGACCCTTAGTCACCAAGGAGGCAGACCGGGCGCGAAGGTTCTTGTGCAGTTTGGATGTGGACATCCAGAGGCAGATTGTCTCCCTGGGTTTGACCACTTTCTCGCAGGTTCTTACGGCAGCCAGAGAGCAGCAGAGTTTGTCGGGAATGAAAGGGAACCTACAGCAGACAGCAGTTGCGGCCAGAAAGCCCGCATTTGTACCTAACCGAGATCATGGGCGCAGAGGTATTCCAGTGGACCGTCGAGGCGTAGCACCCATGAAGAAGCCTGTGATCGTTGACCGAAGGAACAGCATGACCTGTGACTACTGCCACTTACCTGGGCACGTGCATAAGGAGTGTAGAAGGAGACTGGGACTTTGTCTGGTTTGTGGAGCAGCCGATCACGCAGTTGGTGCCTGTCCGTCGAAGCTTCGCACGAGAGATGATATACAGAAGCCTCCGCAGAGACCGTTCCAAGGGCAGAAACAGCTGACTCAAGGACCAAATCAGGCTCGAGCGTTCACGTTGACAGCTGAGGAAGCTAAGGCATCAGGAGAAGTGGTTTCAGGTACTTTACTCGTTCATGGTTTTCCCGCATTGGCATTATTTGATTCCGGAGCATCCCACTGTTTTATGTCATCCAAATTTATAACTACACACTCGATTACCTGCACGACCCTGTCTAGTTTTTGGGACATACACACGGGGAATGGGAAAATCATAGCTAGTAAGGAATGTAGAGATTGTACAGTTGTTGTTTGCGGACGGGAGCTTTTTGCAGATTTCTTGGTGATAGATACGGGCAGCTACGAGGTTGTCTTGGGAATGGATTTTCTTGGTACTTTCCATGCCCACATTGACTGTAGGGCAAGGAAGGTAATTTTCCAGATTCCCGGACACCCTGAGTTTACTTTCACTGGAGGAAGCAATTCTGTCGGGCCAGTCGAGTTTAGGGCTAGGCCGACGAACAGTGTTCTTGCGACTATGGTAGTGGATAGTAATGAAGAGCCGGCAGTTGTTCGCGACTTTATGGATGTATTTGAAGATATATCGGGCTTACCGCCGAAGCGAGATGTGGAGTTCACGATTGACCTTATTCCTGGTGCAGCGCCAGTATCAAAATCTTATTATCCGATGGCACCAGTGGAATTGGAGGAAGTTAAGAAACAAGTTGGTGAATTACTCGAGAAAGGTTGGATTCGAAGCAGCAACTCGCCTTGGGGAGCTCCAGTTCTTTTAGTAAAGAAGAAGGATGGCACGAGAAGGATGTGCATTGATTATCGAGAATTGAACCGGGTGACTATTAAGAACAAGTACCCGATCCCTCGCATTGGAGAACTTTTTGAGCAGCTTAGTGGCACGAGGGTATTCTCGAAACTGGATTTGCGATCAGGATATCATCAGGTCCGAGTGAAACCAGAAGACATTTGCAAGACGGCGTTTCGAACTCGATATGGACATTTTGAGTATCTAGTGATGCCCTTCGGAGTGACGAATGCGCCGGCAATATTCATGGATTTGATGAACAGGGTCTTTTCACCATTCTTGGACCAGTTTATTGTGGTATTCATTGACGATATTTTGGTGTACTCGAAGAGTCTGGAGGAACATGCTGAGCATTTAAAGATCGCACTGCAGACGCTGAGACAGGAGAAATTGTTCGCGAAGATGAGTAAGTGCGAATTCTGGCTGGAAGAAGTAAAATTTCTGGGGCATGTCGTGTCGGGCGATGGAATCGCCGTCGATCCCGAAAAGATTGCAGCAGTTCGAGATTGGCCTATTCCAAAGAATGTTGCGGAGATAAGAAGTTTTCTTGGACTCGCCGGATACTACAGGAGATTTGTGGAGAACTTCGCTCGTTTGGCAGAGCCGTTAACCAAGCTTACGCGCAAGGAGGTACCGTTTGTTTGGACGGACGGATGTGCATTGGCCTTCGAGACGTTGAAGCAGAAGTTGATAACCGCCCCTATCCTAACTGTACCGGATAATTCAGGAGGACTGGTGATTCACAGCGACGCATCCGGAAAAGGATTGGGATGTGTTTTGATGCAGAATGGGAAAGTCGTCGCTTACGCATCGAGACAACTGAAGACTCATGAGAAGAATTATCCGACTCATGACTTGGAGCTTGCGGCCGTGATCTTCGCCTTGAAAATTTGGAGACACTACGTTTTGGGCGAGAGAGGCGAAGTCTTTACAGATCACAAGAGTTTGAAGTATGTGTTCACTCAGAAGGAGTTGAACATGAGGCAACGCAGATGGTTGGAGCTGATGGCCGACTACGACCTTGATCTTAAGTACCATCCGGGAAAAGTTAACGTCGTGCCGGATGCGCTAAGTCGGTTACCAGCAATTCAGGTATTGACCGCACAAAGGGAGATCATTGCGGATTTTCAGAGATTTGACTTGGAGGTTGTGCTACCATATGCTACGGGACAGTTGATGCTGTTGCAAGTACAGTCGTCCTTAGTTGAGAAGATTAAAGCAGCACAATCGCAGGATCTTAGACTGCAAAAGTTTCGAGAGCAGGTTGAAGCCGGGCTGCGAACCGATTTACTGATCCTCGAAGATGGTTCGTTGAGATATGGTAGCCGTGTGTGTGTGCCTAAAGGGGATGTGCGTGAAGAGCTTATGAAGGAGGCACACAGTTCAGCTTACTCTGTACATCCAGGAGGGACAAAGATGTACCGAGATATTCGACAGCACTTCTGGTGGGAAGGTATGAAGCGGGAGATTGCTCGCTTCATGGCTAAGTGCTTGGTGTGTCAGCAAGTCAAGGCTGAACACCAAAGGGTTGCTGGTTTGTTGCAACCACTTCCGATCCCTCAGTGGAAGTGGGAACATATAACCATGGATTTCGTGACGGCTTTACCGCGGAGTCCAAAGGGCAACAATGCTGTATGGGTGATTGTCGATCGGTTGACCAAGGCAGCTCATTTTATTCCTTTTCGGGTTGGTCAATCGACAGAGACTTTGGCAGAGAGGTACATGCAGGAGATTGTAAGATTGCATGGAGTACCGGTAAGCATCGTGTCCGATCGGGACACTCGGTTCTTGTCGCACTTATGGAGGAGTTTACAAGAAAGTTTGGGGACTCGATTGAAGTTTAGCACAGCTTATCACTTTCAGATGGATGGACAATCGGAGAGAACGATCCAGACCCTTGAAGATATGTTGAGGGCTTGCATGTTGGACTTCAAAGGTTCTTGGGAGGATCATCTACACCTGGTGGAGTTTTCGTACAACAATAGCTTCCAAGCGACTATTCAGATGGCTCCGTTTGAAGCGTTGTATGGTCGTAAGTGCCGTTCACCGGTTTGTTGGGATGATGTTGGTGAACGAAGGTTACTAGGACCAGATTTGGTGGTACAGACAGTTGAGAAGGTGAATACAATCAGGAAGCATATGAAGGCAGCTCAAGACAGACAGAAAAGTTGGGCCGACACGTCAAGAAGACCTCTAGAGTTCGCCGTGGGTGATTTAGTATTTCGGAAGATATCACCGACTAGGGGGGTGATTCGCTTTGGGAGTCGGGGAAAGCCTAGTCCCCGATTCGTTGGACCCTTCGAGATATTGGAGCGTGTTGGAGAGGTAGCGTACCGTTTGGCGTTACCACAGTCATTGGCAGGAGTGCACGATGTGTTTCATGTATCTCAACTACGGAGGTATGTCCGAGATGAGACTCACGTCTTGGATCATTCGGAGTTGACTGTACGGGAGGACCTAACTTTTGAGGAGCGACCAGTTGAAATCAAGGATCGAAGAGAAAAGGTTCTTAAGAACAAAATTATCCCTCTTGTGCTAGTTTCTTGGGGTAATCGATTGCATGGAGAATCCACTTGGGAGCGAGAAGACGAGATCCGGCAGAAATTTCCTCACCTTTTCCTGTAGTTAGCTATCTTGTATTCTTGGAATTTCGAGGACGAAATTCTTTTGTAGTTGGGTATGATGTAACACCCGAGCCCAATAATACTATTTCTATTGCTAGTTGAGTGTTATACATTGCTCATTCCAATTATCCTGATTGTTTGGTGTTTATTGCTAAATTTTAACCTGTTAAGTCATTTTGGCACATAATAAATTTTAACACCTAAAATGAAATTAAAAATATCCATGTTGGCCTACTCGTCGCCACTAGTCGTGTGGTAGCGTCCGCGCGTCGAGATTTCGTCCCGTTCGGCGAAACGGGCAAGTTTGGACGTCTACGCGCGCGTGCAAGTGTCCGACTTGGGGGCATGCATTTTAATCACAAAACATCTCTTTTTAAAATTTGGAACTCGCTTAAAATCCTATAATTTGAATTTGAAACATTTGGGCGCAACCCGGGCGCGATTTGGAAATGTTTCATTTAGCGCCGAAATACCCATTTTAATTTAATATATTTAAACTATAAAATATATGTTCTGTTAAATTTTTAACGTTAAAATCTTTTTTTAATCTCTTAAAATTTCCTTTTAATATTCTCGTACCCATCTCAACCAATCACGAAGGGCTAAAACCTTCGTGGGCCCCACCAACACTCTCTCTCTCTCTCCGTTTCACGATCTCTCTCTCTATCTAATCTTTTCTCTCTCTCTCTCTCTGTAACAACCCTCTCTCTCTCTATCTATTATATAAACCCACTGTTCCTCTTTCTCCCTCACACGAGAAACCTCGCGAACCCCGAACCCTAACCCTAGCCATCTCCTGCCGTCGCCGTCGACCTCCCCGCGACCTCACCGTCACCGTCCTCACCTCCACAGCCCAACCGCACCCTACCTCCTCTCCTCCCTCCTTCCCGAGCCTGCAACCCAACCCCCGACGCCACACCAGCACGCAGTGCTCGCCGTCGCCGCCACCTCTCATCGCCGCCGACACCAGAATCTTCCTCCCTTCACCCTCGTCCCGACCTCATCGTCTTCTTCCTCCTCCCCTCGCCGGACCACCACCAACCCGAGCCCAACCCCCATCACCTAACCCTCTGGTTCGCCGGAAAAGGGACACCGTCGACCCTCTCGTCGTCGCCAGCACACCGACGACCACCTCCTCTTCCTCCTGCAGCCCAGACCAGGCCCTTGCCTCTCCCCTACTCGCTGCATCTCGATCCAGCCACCTCCAAGCCCTCGCCGCATTCCCTGTTCGCCGCCGGCGTGCCCCTCGCCGTCGAACCTGTCGTGGTTGCCCCCTGGTTCTTCCCTGTAAGCATCTCTTTAACTCTCCATTAATGTTAAACCCCCGCTGGTCTTAGTGTACGGGTATCGTATGTTTTGCTAACTTCGTCGCCTTTTTGACTTTCGCCGGATTCCGGCCGTGCCGTCGTTTGGACCCGACTTTCCAGCGAAGTACTCTGGTCCGTGTGGTCCCGCTGTTCGCTGTTTGGACTCGATCCGTGGCCCGTGCATCCGTCTCGTGTTTTCCGCCGACTTTGCATTCGTGTTTTCCGGTTTGCGAAACCGTCGAGGCAAGTATCCGAATACTTGCTCTAACATGCTAATACAAGATCAAGTCTTGCTATACATTTAATTATCATATTATTTAATTTAACCACACAGTTGATGGTAATATCGATATTTAGTATAACTTAGAATTGACGGTTGCAAGTATCTTTAACATTGAATCATTATAGTAGTTTCTTGTAATTAATCGGTCTGCTATCAATCCATACTTTAACTAACTAAACCAATTAGATCGTCCTGGCTTCATTTGTTAAATCACCCATGAGACAATTATTTATGCTTTAGTTTTAAATTCATGTAGCTTCATTACTTTATGTTGTTGATATTGGTTCACCTTGTGACTATTGCACCCCAAGGGTGCTTGAACCTGTTAATAAAGATAATACAAAGCACCATTGTGATTAAGTGACTATCATTGCCGTTTACTTTAAATTCTTGCTGCTGTTTATTGTTCGATTGTATACCTGTTGTGAGCACGTACTCGACTGCACTACATATTGATCTGACCTTGCTACACATGACATATATACATACTGACTCAACCTGTTGCACCACGACCTGACTGATTACCTGATCTCATGCCTAATGCCGACAAACCTAACTTGGGGTCCCCATGGACCGCTCCTGTTGTCTATCCAGACAAACCTGACCTGTTACCTGATTCTGTGTTGGCATTAGTCCTTGATTATTGAATACCTGACCTGACATACATAACTTGGGGGTATGGGGAAATCAAAGGTGAAACCGACTTGTAACTCAACAGTTCGATACCTGTTCTGATCAGTTCTATGGGCTTGGCCAGTCCGGGAGTGATGATGCTGACATCACTCGTCCATCCTGCTACCTATTTACTGCCTAGCGGCACGTCTCGGATTCAGCCCTAGGGTCTTGACCGTGGTCCCGGGCATGCACGGGATACTATTGAGTTACATCGACGAGTCATCAATTGATTTCAAAGACTTTAGAGTAGAAACCTGATAGGACAGTTTATTTACCACTGCACATTACCCTGCACTGTTATTTCATAGTACTGCTTTATTCATGTTCATCCCTGCATTGCTTATTACCATGTTCGTATATATTATTGGTTGACATGACGCGCTGACGTCTGGGTTTTGCATGGCCCAGATTCCTTACCACTGTCGACGACCGAGCAGGAGTACTTCAGCCAGCAGGCTGATCTGTGAGTTCCTTAGTGATTAGTTCATTTATTTCATTTCATTTCCAGATGTGAGCCCGCATTATGGGACGTACTGTTTATTTATTGTATTGGATCATTTGCTTCCGCACTTATTGTTTATTGACTTTTGTTATTATGGATTTGGACATGTGTTAGATTAGTTTATTTATATTGTTCTTGATATCTCTACAACCGTAATGTGACTGTGGATGGATACTTCCTACCCACAGGTAGCATGGTTGGCTATGTCACGTGCCTAATCTTGCGTACTCTGGGAAGCGGGGCGTGACAATAGGTCTAATAGACCAAAAATAAATAAAAATGTTGAACATTTTCAACTGGACTTAACCCAATCATTGCCATAAGTCCTCAAATTAAATTGACTGAGCACAGCTCTCTCTTAAATCAATTTATGACCGGTTCGAGGGTACATCTCCGAACTCCTGTGACTCCTATCGTGGTAATCCTTCAACGATGTCAGAGAGGTGACGGGTCCCGACAACCACACATCAACACGGACTGTGGGGTCCTTAAACTCATGGACTTAAGCGTCCTTAAACCAAAAGACGGATTGTGGGATCCTTAAACCCGCAGACTTATGCGTCCTTAAACTAAAACACGGACTGTGGGGTCCTTAAACTCACGGACTTAAGTGTCCTTAAACTACCTATGGACCACCACGTCCCTAAACTGGAATATGGACCACCACATCCCTGAATTGGAATATGGACCGCAATGTCCTTAAACTACCTATGGACCACTACGTCCCTAAACTGGAACAATAGAGCCTCCAAATGCTCTTTTGTCGGATCTAAACGATCCCGTTTAAGTTGATCTTAGCCTCAAATATGGCTAACGTATCCTTAAACATTCAAACAGACTTTAGTCCCAAATTGGACTATTGATCCCCCAATCAACTTTGGTTCAAGGGTACATCTCTGAACTTCTCTGACATCTGTCGTTGTAATCCTTCAACGTCGTCAGAGAGGTGATCGGTCCCGACGGCCATACATGCAATGGACCACTATGTCCCTAAACTGGAACAATAGAGCCCAAACGCTCTTTTGTCGGATCTAAACGATCCCGTTAAGTTGATCTTAGTCTCAAAACTAGACTAACGTATCCTTAACAAACATTTAAGTTGATCTTAGCCTCAAATACGGCTAACGTATCCTTAAACCAAAACCGCAAACCCAAATCTAAGAAAATACGGATTTGGACTAATCCACGTCCTACGGGCGACGGCATCACTTAGTCTCCGTATACAATCCACGGGCAACCACAAACAAAAAAAACAAACACGACACGAAGTGAAATTCTGGAGAAGGAGAAAGTTGTTACCGCGATGCGGTAGCGTAATTAACTGCAGGGGCTTGCGCCTGTAGGGAAAAGCGTCCCCACAATCAAAAACCTCTCAAGCGAGGGGGAATCTGACGAAGTCTGCTACATCGGCCGCATCCGTCTAAACGTCCGATACACGGTGCCATAAATCAACTTGGCATCTTCGGAGAGGTGGACGGATAAAACCAAATAGCATCTGCCCCGAACCCCAGCGTCAGGACTTCGCAGTCTTGTGCGCCGCCATTCGGAGTGGAACAGCAGAGACGTGGAACGAGGCCAGTAATTCAACACTTATCCCCAGGAGGGTCAGCAGTCAACGTCTGGGTCTTTAGGTGTGGCAGTCTACATCACCTGGTTGGGGATTGTACCGCGATACGTCATAGAGAGGCAGCCGTACCATACGTTACCTTACCATCTTCTCCACCTCAGAGAGCGTTGCCTCTTGTGCCTGTTGTTGCTCTGCGTCAGACTTATGCCCAGCAAGGTCGTGGTCGCGGAGGGTTTGTTCTGAGAGGATGGGGTGGTAAGGCAGAGGACAGCCAGTTGCCGGTAGAGGGCAGGCTAGAGTGTTTGCCTTGACCCGTCAGGACGCGCAGGCGTCCAATGCAGTGGTTTCAGGTACTCTTTCTGTATGTTATTTTGATGCACACGTTTTATTTGATCCGGGATCTACGCATTCGTATGTTTCTACGCACTTTGTGTCGAGGTTAGGCCGAGAGTCGTGTTTGCTAGATTAGCCGCTTTTCGTGACTACTCCTATTGGCGAGTCATTTTTTGCGCGACACGTGTTTCGGTCGTGTGTCGTTCGTATAGGAGATAGAGATTTGTCCGTCGACTTGATCCTTCTTGAGATGTTGAACTTCGACGTTCTCCTGGGCATGGACTGGTTAGCTACTTTCTATGCGTCCGTGGACTGCCGCGAGAAGACAGTTAGGTTTTGTTTTCCCGGCGAGCCAGTGTTTGTTGTGCAGGGGGACCGTGGTGCCGCCCCTCACAGTTTGATTTCAGCCCTTTGCGCTAGTCGGCTTTTGAGGAGGGGATGTCAGGGATTCTTGGATTTCATTCATGATACTGGAGCCACAGTAAAGTATTTGGACCGAGTTCATATCGTGCGAGAGTTTCCCGATGTTTTTCCCGATGAGTTACCTTGTTTGCCGCCAGAGCGCGATATTGAGTTTTGCATTGATCTGATTCCCGACACGGGACCTATTTCTATACCGCCTTACCGGATGGCCTCGGTAGAGCTTAGAGAGCTTAAAGATCAATTGCAAGGGTTGCTTGATAGGGGACTTGTGCGTCCGAGTGTTTTGCCTTGGGGAGCTAATGTTCTGTTCGTCAAGAAGGAGGACGGCAGTTTGAGGTTGTGTATGGATTATCGTCAATTGAACCGATTTACGGTGCGGAATAGGTATCGTTTACCTCGCATTGACGATTTGTTTGATCAGCTCCAGGGTGAGAAACATTTTTTCTAAGATTGATTTGCGATTGGGTTATCATCAGTTGCAGGTTCGGAATGATGACATTTCGAAGACTGCTTTTCGTACACGCTATGGGCATTATGAGTTTTTGGTGATGTCGTTCGGACTCACCAATGTGCCAGCAGCGTTCATGGATCTGATGAACTGGATTTTCAGGCCATTCCTCGACTAGTTTATTATTGTGTTTATTGATGACATTCCGGTCTACTCTAGGAGTCGAGAGGAGTATGAGCATCACTTGAGCATTGCTTTGCAGACATTGAGTAAGCACCAGCTGTATGCTAAATTCTCAAAGTGCGCGTTTTGGCTTGATAGAGTTGATTTCTTGGGTCATATGGTGACGGGAGACGGTATTCTTGTGGACCCGAGGAAGATCGAGGCTGTACAGCTTTGGCCCAGACCTGTATCTGTGACAGAGGTCCGCAGCTTTTTAGGCTTAGCCAGTTATTACCGCCATTTTGTGCAAGATTTCTCGAGTATCGCTGCACCGTTGACCGGACTGACCAGGAAGGGAGTTCCTTTTCTTTGAACTGAGGCATGCGAGCAGAGTTTTCAGCAGTTGAAGACTCGGTTGACGACTGCACCAGTTTTATCCTTGCCTTCTGGATCGGGCGGCTATGTTGTTTACTATGATGCTTCTTGAGTGGGGCTCGGTTGTGTATTGATGCACCATGATAGAGTTATCGCTTACGCTTCTCGGCAGCTGAAGAAGCATGAGCAGAATTACCCTACTTACGATCTTGAGATGGCTGCGGTGGTCTTTGCGCTGAAGATTTGGAGACACTACTTGTATGGGGAGTCGTGTCAGATTTTCACGGACCACAAGAGCTTGAAGTATATCTTCCAGCAGCGGGATCTGAATCTGAGAAAGCGCCGTTGGATGGAACTCGTGAAGGATTATGATTGTGAGATCCTTTATCATCCGGGTAAGACGAATGTGGTAGCTGATGCTTTGAGTCGTAGGCACGAAGGTAGCTTGTTCCAGTTGAGCGCGGTTCAAAGACGGTCTGCTGCAGATTGGCAGATCTTGTGCGATGGTAGAGTGCAATTTGAGTTCACTTCCTCTGGGGGACAGCTTGCTCACGTCCACGCCTATCCACTTCTACTTGATCGTATCCGTGAGGCGCAGCCCAGTGATGCCCGTTTGTCTAAGATTCTTGAGCTTGTTCGGTAGGGTATGGATTGGGAGTTCATGATTGATGACCAGGGTGTGCTACGTTACAGGACTCGTTTGTGTGTACCGGATACCGATGGGTTGAGACGCGAGATCCTAGAGCAAGCACATCAGTCAGCCTTTAGCGTTAATCCAGGTTCCACCAAGATGTACTGTGACTTGAGAGACATATACTGGTGGTCAAGGATGAAGAGTGATGTTTCGGACTTTGTTTCGAGGTGCCTGACTTGTCAGCAAGTCAAGGCGGAGCATCAGAGGCCGGCAGGCGAGTTGCAGCCTTTACCCGTTCCGGAGTGGAAATAGGAGCAGATTTCCATGGACTTCGTTATGGGTCTATCCAGGGCCAGTTGAGGGTATGACTCCATTTGGGTGATTGTTGACCAGTTGACGAAAGCGGCTCACTTCCTTCCAGTGAAGAACACTTTCGGTTATGCTCAGTATGCTCAGTTGTATATAGATGAGATTATGCGTTTGCACGGCGTTCCCACATGCATCGTATCCGACAGGGGCACCCAGTTTACTAGCCGTCTTTGGCAGAAGCTTCAGAAAGCTTTGGGTACCCGGTTGAATTTTAGCACCGCTTTTTATCCACGGACCGATGGTCGGTCAGAGCGGACTATACAGACTCTGGAGGATATACTTCGTGCGTGCGTGCTTGATTTTGGGGGCGGTTGGGATCGTCACTTGCCGTTGATTGAATTCTCCTACAATAACAATTATCAGGAGACAATTCAGATGGCGGATTTTGAGGCTTTGTATGGTAGGAAGTGTCGATCGCCGGTCTGTTGGACCGAACTCAGCGAGAGTAGGATTTTGGGACCCCAGCTAGTTCAGGAGACTACGGAGAAGATCCAGCTAATTCAGGATAGCATGAGAGCAGCCCGGTGCAGGTAGAAGTCTTATGCCGACCGTCATCATCGCAGACTTGAGTTCGCAGTGGGGGATCATGTATTCCTGCGGATTTCTCCAATGAAGAGCGTTATGAGATTTGGGAAAAAGGGAAAGCTTAGTCCCAGATTTGTAGGTCCTTTCGAGATCCTTGAGCGAGTTGGTGCCATTCAGTTTTCCGGATGTTCAGCCCGTTTTTCATGTGTCGATACTTTGTAGATACTTTCATGATCCTTCTCACATGATTCAGCACCAGACCGTTCAGCTTGAGCGCGATCTTTCGTTCACCGAGAAGCCGGTAGTTATATTGGATCGGCAGGTGAAGAAACTTCGGTCAAAAGTCTTGCCATCTGTGTAGTTTCTTTGGCGTGGCCCTACTAGTGAAGAGATCACTTGGGAGGCCGAGAGCGAGATGCAGAAGAAATTCCCTCATCTCTTCGAAGGTACGCGTAGTTAACATTTTAAATTCGGGGACCGAATTTCTTTAATGGGGGAAGACCGTAACGTTTTAGAAATCGTTATGCGAATTTTTTTTCGTTAATTGGTAAAATATATCGTGTTTTCCGTAAAAACACCGAAGTGGTCATTTTCAGTATAGACTTAACTGGACCTAGTTTAACTATGAAATTGCTAGTTTGCGGTTTTTAGTTGTCACTTGAAAATTTTAGTTCACTTTAATATTTTTCCTTAATTGAAATATTATTATAAGTTTTTAATTATGCACTTAATTAGTGGTAATTACAAATTTGATTGGGTTAATTATGCTAAAGTGAATCTATGCTAACTTAATCACAAGATTAAACATTAATCCATCCATGCAAAATATCTAGAAAATATCTAGATATTTTGGTGAATTTAAAGTAAAACTTTAATTAGGAAAGAAAAGATTAAGAGGTGGCATTGGATGGGAGGTGTATTAATGGGCATTAATTGAGATTTTAGACTAGAAATTTCATCACTTTTCCACAATCTCCCCGTTTCTTTACCCTTGGCCGAGCCCTCCCCCCCCCCCCCCTTGCTGCCCTCTCTCATTTCTCACCCCATTCTCACTCTTTAATGCTAAAATAAATCATCAAAAATCCTCAAATAATCCCACAAACTCACAAACAAATCCCTACCCATTATTCTTCAACTCTAATCAAGCTTGGATCTTCATGAAAGTCATCATTTTGGAAGCTAATTTGGAGTTTGGTTGCTAGTTTGTGAATCTAGTGGAGGTATAAAATGCTAACCCTAAACTTTAATTTTTATTTAATTACATTAAGCTAGCTTATTATATGTTTAATATAGTTTGAATTAGCAAGTTTTATAAATTCTAGAATGGGGTTATGAAGATCAAGTTAGGGTTTTGTTTGGTTAAAATGGTTAATGGAGAAGTGTAGACTTTGACAACTTAACCTAGTTGTGAGAATATTATTTGTTATTTTTCCTAATCGTCTAATTAAGCTTATTAGCAAACTAACTTTTACTAAATCTTATATGGGTGAGATTTAAATTGTAGTAAAAATTTGGGTGACTTAGTTAAACTACTTTGCGATATTTGTGATCGCTAGAATTGTGTAAAATTCTAGACTTGAGCTAAAATGATATAAAGTTGCTTATTAGGTTTCGGTAAAAGTTGGATATTGGTTCTATTGGACGTTGTGATGGATTATATTTTATCTTTCACGATTTATATTGTTTTGTGAATGCGCGATCGGTACGATCGGGGTCTAGGCTTGGTGGTTGTGTCATCCTAGCTAGGGTTGTGCCGATATCGTACGCGTTTTGTGGACTAGGTGCACAGTGTTTTTATCTTGTGGGCGTTATCCTTGCGTTTCGTTATCTTTGTGTCGGCGTAGGATATTTAGCCTTATGTGTTGTGTTTGTGAAATTTTAGGATCACTAGCGGTGACTTCGGACGCTGCGAAGAAAGGGAATCAGGTGGTCGGATTTTCGTAGCTCGAGATCATCGGTGCGTAGATTTAACATCTACGGGGAAATCGCCCGTATGGCGTTATGCGTCGAGGCTGGATATGACATTAGAGTTGCATATTTATACGCATATGAGTTGATAGCGCATGAGCATCATTGCATATTATTACCGATTGTGCCTTGAGTTGGTACCTATTGGACACAATACCATTACTGACGGTTCATGTTGCACGAGCAAAAATAGTATGCTACACACACCCGTCGGTAATTGCCATGACACGCACTACATAGATACATATGCAATATTTTATCGGTTATTATTGTTGAGACAGGGATTCTTATTCCGTTGCGTATATGAGATGTAGTATACAGGTTATATCTACATGCTTACACATATACCTTGCTATAGCTACAAGTACATCATGCATGCATACTGACATGTACCCCCACATATCTTGCTACAGCTACATGTACATCATGCATACATACTGACATGTACACCCACATATCTTGCTATAACTACATATACCCCTAAGTGGTATTGTATTGTCCTTTGACATTGAGACGTTGATTATTGTGCTATTGCGCTTATGAGATGCATCATACATACCTGGTTACATGTAGATACATATATCTTGCTATAGTTACATGTACACCTCATATGATGTTGTACTTGATTTCAGAGGATTTAGGGACCGCATGATATGTTTTAAAGCTGGATTCATTTAAAAGAGCGGTTTTCTCTTAATATGCTCATATTGTTGTTTTATGTTGCATATATCATGTTTCATGGATTTACGCATTGAGATATGGATTTCATATGATATTTTCTGGATGTTTTACTCCTGACGATATATATCAGTGGTATGGGACGCTGTTATATATGTATATGTGTGTGTGTGTGTGTGTTATATATATATATATATATATATATATCGGTGGTATGGGACGTTATATATGTATATATATAATATATATCATCATAATGTTCTATGCAGGTATTCTTATTCATTACTTGATGTTTTCATATGATTTATGGTTTTGAAAACCGTGGGGGTGTTTCAAGAAAACTTATGTATTGTTTGAAAACCCGGTTTCTCATGAGATATTGATATGGGCCGATCCGGACTGACGGAGCCCGATATATTGATGTGGGCCGATCCGGACTGACGGAGCCCGAGATATTATATGGGCCGATCCAGACTGACGGAGCCCGAGACATGAGGATTTACGTGTCGATGCTGGACACGGGTTTCATGAAGTTTCGAGTGTCGGTGTTGGACACTCAGGTTCCATAATTTTGATGTGTCGTTGAGGGACACACGCATATATATATATATATATATATATATATATATATATATATATATATATACACACATACATACATACATACATGTATATGTTTTCATGATGTTTCGGGTGTCGGTGTTGGACACTCAGGTTCCATGATTTTGATGTGTCGTTGAGGGACACACACACACACACACACACACACACACACACACACATATATATATATATATACAGGTATATGTTTTCATGATATTTCGGGTGTCGGTGTTGGACACTCAGGTTCCATGAGACTTACAAGATATGAGGGCCGATCTGAGAATGCGGTGCCTGAGGTATTGGGATTTGGAGTGTCATTGATGGACACTATTTTTCCACGATGAGGATTCCGTGTTGATGATATGTTTCATCATATACTCAGCATTTATTTGATATGCATTTTTATTCATATAGATGTAGTACCCTGTTGGTGTACCTTGATCATAATTGTTGTATATCCATATTTCCATACTTATGCTATCAGATTACATGTGATAGATTTATCGTTGTTCGTGCATACTTGCGATTACAGTATGATGTTATTTACTATTCACAAGTTGGCAACTCACCCCCGTTTTGCCATAGTGTTTTGTAGGATTTATCCTCAGGGTAGTTGCGGCGGGGCTTCTTGTTATCTCTACTTTTGCGGATACCGCTACGGTTGGCTGTGAGGCCTTTGCTATTAGGTGGTTTCGCGGTTATCCGTTTATGTATATTGTATATCTTTTGTTGGATCTATTACTCTCCATCTACCACTTCATGTATTTGACTTAGAGACGAGTTGTGAGAATCGATATTGTATTATTTTGTGACCTTGGATGCCTTGCTTATGGGAGCCGGTCTTGTTGTAAAGTTTTACCTCCTTATGTTGTTTTCCTTTCATATTTCTTCGTTACGGCGTCGTATATCTGCTTGTGGTGGTTATTTCCGCCGTTGGGCATGATTTTCTCCTGTTGGGATCCTTTACTTATATTCTATGTTGTACCCGTTTTCGGGGCTAGTTTTTACATAGGAGGTGCTGCCGAAATTTTTAAGAAAGTAAACTTAAGCTAAAGATTTTTACTTGAGATTTCCGAAGGTTTTAAACTATGTTTTTCTCCACTTATCCCTTTTTGGGGTGGTTTAGATTTATGGGTTTCGGCTTACTTAAATTACGTATGCCTGTTGACGTCACGTGGTTTAAGTGGCGGTCATGTGCCTAAATTTGGGTCGTGACAAAGTTGGTATCAGAGCGCTAGGTTTTACCTTTCGGAGTGTAGGATGACCTTGGTATGATGGAGTAGGTAGCTTAAGTAGAGTGACGTAGCGTGTGTATGTTCCACGGCATACTTACGACACGGTACTCCGCCTAAGTGACCTTATGACTTATTGCTTGAAATTCCTTCCGTGATTACATACATCCTTGTGATTCGATTTTTGTGTTCTTATCGAATCATGTTTCTATTTCCAGCCTTTATGCCGCCGAGGACTACGAGGGCATAGAGAGCGACCGTGAGGTCCGAGATCAGAGTTGACTCGTCTGAGACGAGGACTGACCCGGGCGGTATGCCCATTGTGCCGGAGCAGATTGATCCACCGTCGATGGACCGTATTGCTAGACTTGGGAATGGTATGCAGGATATGTGCCAGATGATGTGGTTATTGGTTGAGGCCAGTCGGGCGCAGACACAGGATGTTATTCCACCTGTTGCGAGGACCGCGTTGGTGCCTACTGTTCGGGCAGTTGTACCTGCAGCTACAAAGGTGATTACCGTATCGTTATCGGAGTTCATGAGGCTGAGGCCTCCAATTTTCACTGGCACCGATGCAGCTGAGGATCCGCGGTCGTTTATCGACTGGATGGCTAGGATATGTCGTTCGCTGAGATGCTCCAACGCGAGATGGGTAGAGTTCGCGAGTTTTCGTCTGGAGGGTCTGGCTCAGAAGTGGTGCGAGTCGTTAGAGAAAGGTAGGGCCACAGGTCTTGCTCTTATGACCTGGGTAGTGTTCGTGAAGGTGTTCCTCACCCGTTTTCTTCCGCAGAGCATCAGGGATGCCTGAGCGCGCAGTTTCGAGTCGTTACGCCAGACTCCGGGGATGACGGTGGCTAAGTACGATGTGCTGTTTACCGAGCTATCTATGTATGCTCTGTATTTGGTAGCTACTGAGGAGATGCGAGTAAAGAGGTTCGTTCGAGGCTTGCTTACCCATTTGTTCCTCTCTATCAGCATTCAGCAGTGTGACACGTATGTAGCAGCGGTGGACGCAGCCCTATTGGTTGAGGAGCGTCTTTCTGAGTCGTCGGTTGTTCCGGAACAGAAAAGGGTTCGTACTGGTGTGCCAGCACAGAGACAGAGGTTTAGATGCCACGACAACGTTCGTTCAGGCACGGAGAGTAGCAGAGATGTGGGATGAGGCCAGTTATTCAGCACTTATCCCCAGGAGGGTCAGCAGTCGACGTCTGGGTGTTTTAGGCATGGCAGTCTTCATCACCTGGTTAGGGATTGTACAGCGATACCCCAGAGAGAGGCGGCCGTACCATAGTTAGCTTACCACCTTCTCCACCTCAGAGAGCGTTGCCTCTTGCGCCTGTTGTTGCCCCGCGTCAGACTTATGCCCAGCGAGGTCGTAGTCGCGGAGGGTTTGTTCTGAGAGGACGGGGTGGTAGAGGCAGAGGACAGCCAGTTGCCGGTAGAGGGCAGGCTAGAGTGTTTGCCTTGCCTCATCAGGACACGCAGGCGTCCAATGCAGTGGTTTCAGATACTCTTTCTGTATGTTCTTTTGATGCACACGTTTTATTTGATCCGGGATCTATGCATTCATATGTTTCTACGCACTTTGTGCCGAGGTTAGGCCGAGAGTCGTGTTTGCTAGATCAAACGCTTGTCGTGACTAATCCTGTTGGCGAGTCATTTATTGCGCGACACGTGTTTCGGTCGTGTGCCGTTCGTATAGGAGATAGAGATTTGTCCGTCGACTTGATCCTTCTTGGGATGTTGGACTTCGACGTTCTCCTGGGTATGGATTGGTTAGCTACTTTCTACGCGTCCGTAGACTGCCGCGAGAAGACAGTTAGGTTTTGTTTTCCCGGCGAGTCAGTGTTTGTTGTGCAGGGGGACCGTGGTGCCACCCCTCACAGTTTGATTTCAGCCCTTTGCTCTAGTCGGCTTTTGAGGAGGGGATGTCAGGGATTCTTGGCTTTCATTCATGATACTGGAGCCACAGTAGAATCGTCGGACCGGGTTCATATCGTGCGAGAGTTTCCCGATGTTTTTCCCGATGAGTTACCTGGTTTGCCGCCAGAGCGCGATATTGAGATTTGCATTGATCTGATTCCCGACACGGGACCTATTTCTATACGGCCTTACCAGATGGCCCCGGCAGAGCTTAAAGATCAATTGCAAGGGTTTCTTGATAGGGGACTTGTGCGTCCGAGTGTTTCGCCTTGGGAAGCTCATGTTCTGTTCGTCAAGAAGGAGGACGGCAGTTTGAGGTTGTGTATGGATTATCGTCAATTGAACCGAGTTACGGTGCGGAATAGGTATCGTTTAGCTCGCATTGACGATTTGTTTGATCATCTCCAGGGTGAGAAACATTTTTCTAAGATTGATTTGCGATTGGGTTATCATCAGTTGCGGGTTCGGAATGATGACATTTCGAAGACTGCTTTTCGTACACGCTACGGGCATTATGAGTTTTTGGTCATGTCGTTCGGACTCATCAATGCGCCAGCAGCGTTCATGGATCTGATGAACCGTATTTTCAGGCCGTTCCTCGACCAGTTTATTATTGTGTTTATTGATGATATTCTGGTCTGCTCTAGGAGTCGAGAGGAGTATGAGCAGCACTTGAGCATTGCTTTGAAGACATTGAGAGAGCACCAGCTGTATGCTAAATTCTCAAAGTGCGCATTTTGGCTTGATAGAGTTGACTTCCTGGGTTATATGGTGACGGGAGACAGTATTCTTGTGGACCTGAGGAAGATCGAGGCTGTACAGCTTTGGCCCAGACCTGTATCTGTGACAGAGATCCGCAGCTTTTTAGGCTTAGCCGGTTATTACCGCCGTTTCGTGCAGGATTTCTCGAGTATCGCTGCACCGCTGACCGGACTGACCAGGAAGGGATTTCCTTTTCTTTGTACTGAGGCATGCGAGTAGAGTTTTCAGCAGTTGAAGACTCGGTTGACGACTGCACCAGTTTTATCCTTGCCTTCTGGATCGGGCGGCTATGTTGTTTACTGTGATGCTTCTCGAGTGGGGCTCGATTGTGTATTGATGTACCATGATAGAGTATCGCTTACGCTTCTCGGCAGCTGAAGAAGCATGAGCAGAATTACCCTACTCACGATCTTGAGATGGCCGCGGTGGTCTTTGCGCTGAAGATTTGGAGACACTACTTGTATGGGGAGTCGTGTCAGATTTTCATGGACCACAAGAGTTTGAAGTATATCTTTTAGCAGCGGGATCTGAATCTAAGAAAACGCCGTTGGATGGAACTCGTGAAGGATTATGATTGTGAGATCCTTTATCACCCGGGCAAGGCGAATATGGTAGCTGATGCTTTGAGTCGTAGGCTCGGGGGTAGCTTGTCCCAGTTGAGCGCAGTTCAGAGACAGTCTGCTGCAGATTGGTAGATCTTGGGCGATGGTAGAGTGCAGTTTGAGTTCACTTTCTCTGGGGGACTGCTTGCTCACGTCCGCGCCCGTCCACTTCTACTTGATCGTATCCGTGAGGCGTAGCCCAGTGATGCCCGTTTGTCTGAGATTCTTGAGCTTGTTCGGCAGGGTATGGATTCGGAGTCATGATTGATGACCTGGGTGTGCTATGTTACGGGACTCGTTTATGTGTACCAGATAACGATGGGTTGAGATGCGAGATCCTAGAGCAGGCACATCAGTCAGCCTTTAGCGTTCATCCAGGTTCCACCAAGATGTACCGTGACTTGAGAGACATTAACTGGTGGTCAAGGATGAAGAGTGATGTTTCGGACTTTGTTTCGAGGTGCCTGACTTGTCAGCAAGTCAAGACGGAGCATCAAAGGCCGGCAGGCGAGTTGCAGCCTTTACCCATTCCGGAGTGGAAATGGGAGCATATTTCTATAGATTTCGTTGTGGGTCTATCCATGGCCAGTCGAGGGTATGACTCCATTTGGGTGATTGTTGACTGGTTGACGAAAGCGGCTCACTTTCTTCCAGTGAAGACCACTTTCGGTTATGCTCAGTATGCTCAGTTGTATATAGATGAGATTGTGCGTTTGCACGGCGTTCCCACATGCATCGTATCCGACAGGGGAACCCAGTTTACTAGCCGTCTTTAGCAGAAGCTTCAGGAAGCTTTGGGTACCCGGTTGAGTTTTAGCACCGCTTTTCATCCACAGACCGATGGTCGGTCAGAGCGGACTATACAGACTCTGGAGGATATATTTCGTGCGTGCGTGCTTGATTTTGGGGGTGGTTGGGATCGTCACTTGCCGTTGATTGAATTCTCCTACAATAACAATTATCAGGTGACGATTCAGATGGCGGCTTTTGAGGCTTTGTATGGTAAGAAGTGTCGATCGCCAGTCTGTTGGACCGAACTCAGCAAGAGTAGGATTTTGGGACCCCTGCTAGTTCAGGAGACTACGGAGAAGATCCAGCTGATTCAGGATAGAATGAGAGCAGCCCGGTGCAGGTAGAAGTCTTATGCCGACCGTCGTCGTCACAGACTTGAGTTCGCAGTGGGGGATCATATATTCCTGCGGATTTCTCCGATGAAGGGCGTTATGAGATTTGGAAAAAAGGGAAAGCTCAGTCCCAGATTTGTAGGTCCTTTCGAGATCCTTGAGCGAGTTGGTGTCATTGCCTATCGTTTGGTACTTCCGCCAAGTTTTCCAGTTGTTCAGCCCGTTTTTCATGAGTCGATACTTCGTAGATACCTTCATGATCCTTCTCACATGATTCAGCACCAGACCGTTCAGCTTGAGCGCGATTTTTCGTTCACCGAGAAGCCGGTAGTTATATTGGATCGGCAGGTGAAGAAACTTCGGTCAAAGGTCTTGACATCTGTGAAGGTTCTTTGGCGTGGCTCTACCAGTGAAGAGATCACTTGGGAGGCCGAGAGCGAGATGTGGAAGAAATTCCCCCATCTCTTCGAAGGTACGCGTAGTTAATATTTTAAATTCGGGGACCGAATTTTTTTAATGGGGGAAGACTGTAACGTTTTAGAAATCGTTATGCGAATTTTTTTCTGTTAATTGGTAAAATATATCGTGTTTTCCGTAAAAACACCGAAGTGGTCATTTTCAGTATAGACTTAACTGGACCTAGTTTAACTAAGAAAATGCTAGTTTGCGATTTTTAGTTGTCACTTGAAAATTTTAGTTCACTTTAATATTTTTCCTTAATTAAAATATTATTATAAGTTTTTAATTATGCACTTAATTAGTGGTAATTACAAATTTGGTTGGGTTAATTATGCTAAAGTGAATCTATGCTAACTTAATCACAAGATTAAACATTAATCCATCCATGCAAAATATCTAGAAAATATCTAGATATTTTGGTGAATTTAAAGTAAAACTTTAATTAGAAAAGAAAAGATTAAGAGGTGGCATTGGATGGGAGGTGCATTACTGGTCATTAATTGAGGTTTTAGACTAGAAATTTCCTCACTTTTCCATACTCTCCCCATTTCTTTACCCTTGGCCGAGCCCCCCCCCCCCCCTGCCGCCCTCTCTCATTTCTCACCCCATTTTCACTCTTTAATGTTAAAATAAATCATCAAAAATCCTCAAATAATCCCACAAACTCACAAACAAATCCCTACCCATTATTCTTCAACCCTAATCAAGTTTGGATCTTCATGAAAGTCATCATTTTAGATGCTAATTTGGAGTTTGGTTGCTAGTTTGTGAATCTAGTGGAGGTATAAAATCCTAATCCTAAACTTTAATTGTTGTTTAATTACATTAAGCTAGCTTATTAGATGTTTAATATAGCTTGAATTAGCAAGTTTTATAAATTCTAGAATGGGGTTATGAAGATCAAGTTAGGGTTTTGTTTGGTTAAAATGGTTAATGGAGAAGTGTAGACTTTGACAACTTAACCTAGTTGTGAGAATATTATTTGTTATTTTTCCTAATCGTCTATTTAAGCTTATTAGCAAACTAAATTTTACTAAATCTTATATGGGTGAGATTTAAATTGTAGTAAAGATTTGGGTGACTTAGTTAAACTACTTTGCGATGTTTGTGATCGCTAGAATTGTGTAAAATTCTAGACTTGAGCTAAAATGATATAAAGTTGATTACTAGGTTTCGGTAAAAGTTGGACATTGGTTCTATGGATGTTGTGATGGATTATATTTTATCTTCCATGATTTATATTGTTTTGTGAATGCGCGATCGGTACGATCGGGGTCTAGGCTTGGTGGTTGTGTCATCCTAGCTAGGGTTATGCCGATGGCGTACGCGTTTTGTGCACTAGGTGCACAGTGTTTTTATCTTGTGAGCTTTATCCTTGCGTTTCGTTATCTTTGCGTCGGTATAGGATATTTAGCCTTATGTGTTGTGTTTGTGAAATTTTAGGATCGCTAGAGGGGACTTCGGACGCTGCGAAGAAAGGAAAGCAGGTGGTCTGATTTTCGTAGCTCGAGATAATCGGTGAGTAGATTTAACATCTACGGGAAAATCGTGAAAGGTTAGCCTAGCACCACAAGAAGGGTTTGTAAGCATCACATGAACCAAAGATTGAATTTTTAGGGTGCTAAGTTAACGAACATAGAATCGTTCCTAGAAAAATTAGGGTTTCATAATTTTCACATCATCTCATGAAAGAAAAGCTAGGGTTTAGAGAGTACAACCTTTGTAGCTCTCTACGCTAGACTCCTTGGCTACTTGGGGTTTGAAAAATCTCCGCTTGAACTCCTCGAGGTCACCGATGATCCACCCGGAGTCCGCTTTGTCCAAGCTTGCAACTTTATCCGATCAAGTGAACGAAATCAAGCTAACACTCCAAACAAGTGGGCTAGACTTGTGTAGAATGGTGTTGTGGTTCTCTTTCTCACTTCAAAATCCAATCTTGATGAGTATATTGCTCACTACAAAGAACTAGAGAGCAAAATGAGAGAGGAAGAAGAAGATGATGGCAATATCTTTTCAAGAGTGAAAAGGATAACTCTTGTGCTAGAAAAATGAAAATATATCAATATATATTTTCTTGTTCTCATCTAAAACCATGGTTTAAACAATGAATATATTATTAAACTTGAGTTAAAACATAAAAGGAAAGTTTACCCAAGGTTAAAAGGTGGGTGAGAATGGTTAGGTCAAGAGAAGAGTGTAGAAACAATTCAATCATAACCATTTTCTTTTTCCTTTTTGTTTTAAATCAAATGTAATAAAATTCATATTTAAAACCATGGTGTGAGTCTTATATTGACACCATTTCCTTGTATAAGCAACCATGATAGAATGATGTATGTATGCATGTGTGCATGCACATCCATATGTGCATGAAACAATAAGGAATGCATACATGCATCCATACATCCATAGAAACAAGAAAGGATTTCTAGTGAGAATCTAATGGTTAAATGATAAATCAACACTTGATTTATCAATCCGGCCATATCACATACGACCCTAACCAAAAGCAAGCCGTCCGATCAATATACAGTATCCCATACGCTTATTTTAATCGGGTCCATGCGCATATCACATACACGCACCCCAACATTTCGCCTGGACTAGGAAACTCCATTGTGGGACTCTGAGACTCGTCAATACACCGGCAGTGGGTGATGATCATATCAAGCACCTTCAAGCCGCAAGCGGTCAGCTAAACGTAACGGCCACCCGGGTATTGAGCGATCAGAAGAGAACAAGCGAACCTGCTACAACTCCCGTCGAGCCAATCGGCGACACTACCGTGCAGTCCGGTCTCCTCGTCTGATATGTCGCATATCAAGTCTAGGGGTGGTAAACGTCAGACCCCAATAACCGATAAGTCGTGCCGATGTGAGGCTCATAATGGGTCGAGAAACTACTGGTAACACTTACCAGCAAATCTCTGATCAGCCCTGGCCAGGGACTTCCCTATTACGGCCAATCGAGTACAGCGCAACATCAACCCCCAATACCGGGAGAGACGACACCCCTCCTATCGCTTATTGCCTCCATGTGACTCGGGACTGTACCTAAAAACCACCATTTTGCACGCCCTCATAGACGTGGTAAGGTGGAGATCAAAGCACAGTGGGAATCACACAAGACTCTATGACGATCTCGGGTTTACAGACTAACCTGCACAAGTGTCACCTGAGAACTGCCATCTGACGTGAGGTATAATACCATCTGGGAGTTCTGGGCGAGTCCGTCCAGTGTACCCAGTCTCCACTGAGCACCCGTATACCATCTCTGATGTCAAACACCAATTGATATGGGATCATCCATCTCCCATCTCATGGGTCGAGAAGCGTATACTCTAGTCTACTCTGGTATATCGATGCCCCGTCTCGATACACCCACGACTAGGGACCTTGAAGGATGTACTTATGGACTACCATGTCCCCACTAGTATGATCCGCGTCATAGTCCAGGTAGTCAAGTACACATCCTAAGGGCTTTACCAACATGTAACTATTAGACAGTATAAAGAGACAAGTATACATGTTAAGATAAAGAGCAACCAGATAGCATACTATCATATCGAGCAAGAAAGTCATCTCTATATATGTCCAAGCATCCAATATAATATACATCATCTGTACAATACTGGCCTCTAGGGCATACATACAACTAACAATCTCCCACTTGCACTAGGGCCAGCTGCTGTAGTATCGCATACCGAGCATCCCGAAGAGTCTCTCAAACTGTATCTGGGGAATGGCCTTCGTGAGTGGATCCGCTGTGTTATTCTTCGTGTCAACCCTCCTGACCTCGATCTCCCGGCGAACAACTATCTCCCGGATTAGGTGATATCGCCTCAGAATATGCCTGGATCGCTGATGGGACCTGGGTTCCTTGGCCAAAGCCACTGCTCCATTGTTATCGCAATACAAAGGTATTGGATGCTTAATGGATGGAACCACTCCAAGTTCAGTAATGAACTTCTTGATCCAGACAGCCTCTTTGGCAGCATCGTTGGGAGCGATGTATTCAGCCTCCATCGTCGAGTCTGCCACGGTTTCCTGCTTGGAACTCTTCCAGCTAACCGCCCCTCCGTAAAGGGTAAAGACAAATCCCGACTGCGACTTAGAGTCGTCCTTATCACTCTGGAAGCTCGAATCGGTAAAGGACTCCACTTGGAGTTCTCCGTTACCATACACCAAGAGCATCTCTTTAGTCCTTCGTAAATACTTGAGAATGCTCTTCACAGCTGTCCAGTGACTCTCTCCAGGATCAGCTTGATACCTGCTCACTACACTTAGTGAGTATGCTACATCGGGTCTGGTACATAGCATCGCGTATATGATAGAGCCTACAGCCGAAGCATAGGGTATCCCTTGCATGCGAGCTCTCTCCAAATCAGTCTTAGGAGACATCTCTTTGGAGAGAGTGACTCCAGAGATCGTGGGTAAATTGCCACGCTTGGATTCTTCCATACTAAACCTCTTTAGTATGGTGTCAATGTACCTGGATTGGGACAATCCCAATATCCGTTTGGATCTATCTCTATAGATCCTAATTCCCAATATGCAGGAGGCATCACCAAGATCTTTCATTGAGAATCTTTGTGATAAGAAAAGCTTGACCGATTGCAGCATAGGAATATCATTTCCTATCAAGAGTATGTCGTCTACGTACAATACGAGGAAGACAACCTTACTCTCTGCCACCTTCTTGTAGATACAAGCTTCATCTACGTTTTTGACGAAATCAAACTCTTTGATAACGACGTCAAAGCAGATGTTCCAACTCTGCGATGCTTGCTTTAATCCATAAATGGATTTAAGCAGCTTGCACACCTTCCCGCTGCTCCCACTATCTACGAAGCCCTCTGGCTGAGTCATGTACACGCACTCTTCTAAATCACCGTTTAGAAAGACGGTCTTAACATCCATTTGCCAGATTTCGTAATCATGATATGCAGCGATGGCAAGCATGATCCGGATGGATTTAAGCATAGCCACTGGAGAAAAGGTCTCGTCATAGTCCACACCTGGTCTTTGACGAAAACCCTTTGCTACAAGTCTAGCTTTGAAAGTCTCCACTTTCCCATCTACACCAAGTTTTTTCTTGAAGATACACTTGCTCCCAATGGGTTTTACCCCTTCAGGAGCATCTTCCAAAGTCCATACTTTGTTGGTGTACATGGATTCCATCTCGGACCGCATTGCATCCAGCCATTTCACTGAGTCTCTACTCGTGATGGACTGCTCGAAACTAGTTGGGTCATCATCCTCCATGATGCAATCCTCGCTTCCACCGTCAATGAGAAAACCATAGTATCTCTCAGGTGGACGAGAAACCCTACTAGATCGACGGAGAGGCTGGAGTTCGTCGGGTACTACTGAATCCTCTGGTTCTACCAAGTCTTCTGTAATAGTTTGTGTCGCTGGAACCTCTTCTAGTTCTACCTCAATGCCACTTGTCTGTTTCATAAGAAAACCCTTTTCTAAGAAAGTGACATGTTGAGAAACAAACACTTTTTGTTCCTCGGAGTGGTAGAAGATATACCCTCGCGAATGTTTGGGATATCCAACAAACTTACATAGAACAGACCTTGCCTCGAGCTTGTCCGGATTTTTTGTTTTAACATAGGCCGGACAACCCCATATCTGAATAAAATTAAGACATGGTCTCTTACCATTCCATATCTCATATGGAGTGGTAGGCACTGATTTGGTTGGAACTCTATTCAATAGGTATGCAGCTGTCTCCAGTGCATATCCCCAGAAGGAAATAGGTAACTCAGCTGTACTCATCATAGAGCGCACCATATCTAATAGGGTGTGATTTCTCCGCTCCGATACACCGTTGTGCTGTGGTGTATAAGGAGGAGTAAGCTGAGAGAGAATCCCATTCTCTTTTAGATAATCTCTGAATTCATTGCTTAAGTATTCTCCTCCTCGATCAGATCGAAGGATCTTAATACTTTTGCCCGTTTGGTTCTCTACTTCGTTTTTATATTCTCTGAATTTCTCAAAAGCTTCAGACTTGTGTTTCATCAGGAACACATATCCGAATCTTGAGAGATCGTCAGTGAATGTAATGAAGTACGAAAAACCATCCCTGGCATGTGTAGACATGGGACCGCATACATCGCTATGCACCAGTCCCAAGAGTTCTGTAACTCTTTCTCCATGCCCTGTAAACGGAGTTTTGGTCATCTTGCCTTTGAGACATGAATGGCAAGTATCATAAGATGATAATTTGAACGAATTCAAATATCCATCTTTATGTAACTTAGCCAGTCGTGTCTCATTGATATGACCAAGTCTACAATGCCACAAGAAGGATTCGTTCATTTCTGAACTTTTCCTCTTGTTTGTGTTTTGTATATTGAGGACTGTATTTTGATTTAGAATGAATATGCCATTATGTAACGAGCCTGATGCAATCAACTTTTGATCTAGGAATATGTTCATAACATTATCCTTTACTACAAAATTATATCCTTCTTTACTTAATAAAGAAACTGATATAATGTTGCACATCATGTTCGGTATATAATAGCACTCATTTAGAATCAGAGTATCACCACTTAGTAATACTAGGTGATATTCGCCAACTGCTTTGGCTGCAATACTTGTACCATTCCTTACTTGAACGGAATGATCACCTTTTCCCAGTTCTCTACCTTTCCGTAGCCCATGTAACTGTTTACATATGTGGGATCCTGATCCGGTATCTAATACTCAGGACGTAGGGTGAACTGAAAAACAGTTCTCAATGACAAACACACCCGAAGAAGGTGCATCAACATGCATGTTCTCCGTTTGGGCGCCGTGAGAATCCAGATATTCTCCTGTTTCCTGTTCAGTCTTATAACACTTATAAGATAGAACGGGTTCAACGTTCCCCTGCACAGTATAACATGCAGGTTTGGTCAATACATCCATATTATTATCTTGATTAAGGCATGACATGGTCGCTACCTGGAGAGAGAGAGAAGAAAACACTTTAGCGTATGCTCTTGCAAGATCAGATTGGTTATTATCTTATCTAATCAGGATGGCTCCCACTGGTTTTTATCAAATCTTCCTTCAAACCCAAAAAGGAAAGATTAGCCGGGATTAATTACACCCTACAACTTCGCCGATCTTTCAGCCAAGCCAGTGTCGGTACTTTGAGGGAGGTTCCCCGTGCTTTCGCACGGACCTAATTAAAGTAAACCTCGTTTTCCCAGAGGCGTAACCCCGTTGACACCTTTCTAGACACCTACTTGATCGGCTAATTGTCCTGTGTAAAACTCTCCCAGGAGTAACAATTACTCGCAGTGGGTATCGGGATCCAACTATCTCATAGAAGGTATGCAATCTCATTGCAAATTTCAACACTTGAAATTCCCGATAATGCTTTTGCCCCTAGCGTCTCACGACCTTGACGGAGGCCAAACTACCCACAGGGCGCTAGTCAAGTTCAACCCGTCATTTCTTGATTGAATTAAACCCACCTGTACGATCCTTGACGGAGGCCAAACTACGCCGTACGAATACCCTAATCCAATCGCATCATATGCTAGCAGATAAGCACTAGTTAGCTACCATACACTACGCCTTGACGGGGGCCAAACTAACGCAGCATGAATACTAAGTAGTACTTATCTGAAATGACGGAGGGCTACGCAGGTTTTTCTGAAAACCTATTGCGTAATGAACTTGATATCGTTGTAGAATCAAGTGAATTTTGAAATGGATTGTTTTTGAGGCTTTTGTAGTTTTGCTAAAGGGGTCACTCCCGGTGAAGGGATCGTCGGCCCTTTCCTCATCGAATGAGGTGCGAGATATATCATATATATCACTGTGCAAAGCAGAAACTATAGAAGCAATCAAAAGTCAAACCGAGTGTGTAGCATCTGCCAGTTTTTGCTAAAGGGGTCACTCCCGGTGAAGGGATCTCGGCCCTTTCCTCATCGAATAAGGTGCAGGGTATATCAAATATACCACTATGCAAAGCAAAACTGTAGCTACCCTTTTTATTTAAAATTTGATTCTACAACATCTTTTAGGTTTCTTTTCTTTCATTAATCACATTAATGAAGTCCCATCATTTAAGTCACCTAAACATCACAGATAAATACGACGTACACTTATGTCATCCGCATTCGCCTCGATGTCCCCTCGTGCACCGTTAGGTTAGGTAACTAACGACAGAGCAGGGCAAGGCTAGTGCGGGTGTAAAACATAAGTAACGTCTATATAATATATCATATATACTATATACTGTATCCATCAGAACATATCAAATGATCACATCACAGATATCGCAGCAGAAACATAGATATAATGTGGGATATACTAGGACGTCCGTATTTAGTATTTAGCCAAAATAGAAAATACGGATTCCACAGTCGCGATGAATAGCCAAGCCCACACCCTGGACCCCTACGAGAGCGGCAAGCGACCCTACCAATTCTGGAGTTTAGGAGACCCAGTCTCGACTCCTCGAGATGGCCTCCCACTGAACCCCAGAACCCGGTTACCTGTGCTCCCCTCCTTGGGTCCATCCTAATGCGGAAAAGTAAATAATATACAACACAGGTGGCATCGACCTCAACCCGGAAGTGCCCCAAATAAAAGAATATTACATTACATTTGAATTTACATGAATGAAAATATAAAACTCTCATCTCACATAAAAAATCCCGGCTATTCAATCGCGACAATCCTGCACATCATATCTCAGCAACACATAATATCTCATATATCATCAACGTAAGTAAGTATGCGTACCCCAATTGTCGTTGATGTATAGCAACGAAACCGGCGATATCGACATACTACACTTATGGTCACAGAAAAGAAAGTGTAAAACTGCAATATTTGGAATCTACATCCCTTTTAGACATCGTAAATGCGAAATATCACATACTTCGTATTTCATGTCCAACTATATGAATTCCAGATATTGCATCACATTCCAGATAAATAGACGGTATTAAAGTTTTCGAACGAACGATCAAATACCCAAGATTCGCTAAAGCTCAACACTTGAGCGGAGTTCAAAAAACCCGGAGTGTGACACAGTGGTAGCGGTCCAGCCGTAGAAGGGTCAAGCCAACGCCTCACATGTGGCACGCCGTACTGCCCCAAACCCTAGGGTTCAAAGGGCAGTTCAAGACGGTCACATAATCGAGTTAAGGTTTGTAGTCTTCTAGAGGGTCCACCACAAACAAACTTGCACGTATTTCCGAAAGATTTTAAACCCCGTGAAAAGTGAGCAAATGATACTCGTTCAAACACTTCAATGCATTCTAATTTATCCGGAAAAGCAACGAAATGAAAATTCCGATCGAATCGACGAGTCCAAAACCATCTCCAGAAATTTCAACAGTATATTCAGATTAAACATACTCAAAACAATGTACAAGCAGTGTAAGGAGTTACTGTGCAAAAACGAAGCCATGAAGCCACTATATGGCCGCAGAGCCGCGGCGTAAGCCAAGCTTTGCCGCGGTTCCGCGGCGGTTTGTTCAGATCATGGGTTCGTGTTTCACAGTTTTTCTTATATTTTCCTGCTGTATTTTTTAAGTATTTTTAATTCTGAAAAACAGCAGTTTTTAAAAAATGTCTAGAGAGCACTCAAAAATCCGTATTTTCGGTTCGATCGGAGTTTTAACTTCGTAAAAGTGTCACCTAATGTTCTAGGTTGGCTCTGATACCAATGAAAAGTTAGCCTAGCACCACAAGAAGGGTTTGGAAGCATCACATGAACCAAAGATTGAATTTTTAGGGTGCTAAGTTAACGAACATAGAATCGTTCCTAGAAAAATTAGGGTTTCATAATTTTCACATCATCTCATGAAAGAAAAGATAGGGTTTAGAGAGTACAACCTTTGTAGCTCCCTACGCTAGACTCCTCGGCTACTTGGGGTTTGAAAAAGCTCCGCTTGAACTCCTCGAGGTCACCGATGATCCACCCGGAGTCCGCTTTGTCGAAGTTTGCAACTTTATCCGATCAAGTGAACGAAATCAAGCTAACACTCCAATCAAGTGGGCTAGACTTGTGTAGAATGGTGTTGTGGTTCTCTTTCTCACTTCAAAATCCAATCTTGATGAGTATATTGCTCACTACAAAGAACTAGAGAGCAAAATGAGAGAGGAAGAAGAAGATGATGGCAATATCTTTTCAAGAGTGAAAAGGATAACTCTTGTGCTAGAAAAATGAAAATATATCAATATATATTTTCTTGTTCTCATCTCAAACCATGGTTTAAACAATGAATATATTATTAAACTTGAGTTAAAACACAAAAGGAAAGTTTACCCAAGGTTAAAAGGTGGATGAGAATGGTTAGGTCAAGAGAAGAGTGTAGAAACAATTCAATCATAACCATTTTCTTTTTCCTTTTTGTTTTAAATCAAATGTAATAAAATTCATATTTAAAACCATGGTGTGATTCTTATATTGCCACCATTTCCTTGTATAAGCAACCATGATAGAATGATGTATGTATGCATGTGTGCATGCACATCCATATGTGCATGAAACAATAAGGAATGCATACATGCATCCATACATCCATAGAAACAAGAAAGGATTTCTAGTGAGAATCTAATGGTTAAATGATAAATCAACACTTGATTTATCAATCCGGCCATATCACATACGACCCTAACCAAAATCAAGCCGCCCGATCAATATACAGTATCCCATACGCGTATTTTAATCGGGTCCATGCGCATATCGCATACGCGCACCACAACATTTCGCCTGGACTAGGAAACTCCATTGTGGGACTCTGAAACTCGTCAATACGCCAGCAGTGGGTGATGATCATATCAAGCACCCACAAGCCGCAAGCGGTCAGCTAAACGTAACGGCCACCCGGGTATTGAGCGATCAGAAGAGAACAAGCGAACCTGCTACAACTCCCGTCGAGCCAATCGGCGACACTACCGTGCAGTCCGGTCTCCTCGTCTGATATGTCGCATATCAAGTCTAGGGGTGGTAAACGTCAGACCCCAATAACCGATAAGTCGTGCCGATGTGAGGCTCATAACGGGTCGAGAAACTACTGGTAACACTTACCAGCAAATCTCTGATCAGCCCTGGCCAGGGACTTCCCTGTTACGGCCAATCGAGCACAGCGCAACATCAACCCCCAATACCGGGAGATACGAAACCCCTCCTATCGCTCATTGCCTCCATGTGACTCGGGATTGTACCCAAAAACCACCGTTTTGCACGCCCTCATGGACGTGGTAAGGTGGAGATCAAAGCACAGTGGGAATCACACAAGACTCTATGACAATCTCGGGTCTACAGACTAACCTGCACAAGTGTCACCTGAGAACTGCCATCTGACGTGAGGTATAATACCATCTGGGAGTTCTGGGCGAGTCCGTCCAGTGTACCCAGTCTCCACTGAGCACCCGTATACCATCTCTGATGTCAAACACCAATGGATATGGGATCATCCATCGCCCATCTCATGGGTCGAGAAGCGTATACTCTAGTCTACTCTGGTATATCGATGCCCCGTCTCGATACACCCACGACTAGGGACCTTGAAGGATGTACTTATGGACTACCATGTCCCCACTAGTATGATCCGCGTCATAGTCCAGGTAGTCAAGTACACATCCTAAGTGCTTTACCAACATGTAACTATTAGACAGTATAAAGAGACAAGTATACATGTTAAGATAAAGAGCAACCAAATAGCATACTATCATATCGAGCAAGAAAGTCATCTCTATATATGTCCAAGCATCCAATATAATATACATCATCTGTACAATACTGGCCTCTAGGGCATACATACAACTAACAAATCGCCCGTATGGCGTTATGTGTCAGGGCTGGATATGACAATAGAGCTGTATGTTTATACGCATATGAGTTGATAGCGCATGAGCATCATTGCATATTATTACCTGTTGTGCCTTGACTTGGTACATATTGAACACAACACCATTACTGACGGTTCATATTGCACGAGCACAAATTGTATGCTACACACACCCGTCGGTAATTGCCATGACACGCACTACATAGATACATATGTGATATTGTATCGGTTATTGTTCTTGAGATAGGGATTCTTATTCCGTTGCGTATATGAGATGTAGTATACAGGTTATATCTACATGCTTACACATATACCTTGCTATAGCTACAAGTACATCATGCATGCATACTGATATGTACCTCCACATATCTTGCTACAGCTACATGTACATCATGCATATATACTGACATGTACACCCACATATCTTGCTATAGCTACATATACCCCTAAGTGGTATTGTATTGTCCTTTGACATTGAGACGTTGATTATTGTGCTATTGCGCTTATGAGATGCATCATACATACCTGCTTACATGTAAATACATATATATTGCTATAGTTACATGTACACCTCATATGATGCTGCACTTGATTTCGGAGGATTTAGGGACCGCATGATATGTTTTAAAGCTGGATTCATTTAAAAGAGAGGTTTTCCCTTAATATACTCATATTGTTGTTTTATGTTGCATATATCATATTTCATGGATTTACGCATTGAGATATGGATTTCATATGATGTTTTCTGAATGTTTTACTCCTGACGATATATATCAGTGGTATGAGACGCTGTTATATATGTGTATATATATCAGTGGTATGAGACGCTGTTATATATGTACATATATATAATATATATCATCATAATGATCTATGCAGGTATTCTTATTCATTACTTGATGTTTTCATGTGATTTATGGTTTTGAGAACTATGGGGGTATTTCAAGAAAAATTATGTATTGTTTAAAAACCCGGTTTCTCGTGAGATATTGATATGGGCCGATCCGGACTGACGGAGCCCGAGATATTGATGTGGGCCGATCCGGACTGACGGGGCCCGAGATATTATATGGGCCGATCTGGACTGACGGAGCCCGAGGGCCGATCCGGACTGACCGAGCCCGAGGTATGAGGATTTACGTGTCGATGCTGGACACTGGTTTCATGATGTTTCGAGTGTCGGTGTTGGAAACTCAGGTTCCATGATTTTGATGTGTCGTTGAGGGACACACACACACATATATATACAGGTATATGTTTTCATGATGTTTCGGGTGTCGGTGTTGGACACTCAGGTTCCATGATTTTGATGTGTCGTTGAGGAACACACACACACACACACATATACAGGTATATGTTTTCAAGATGTTTCGGGTGTCGGTGTTGGACACTCAGGTTCCATGAGACTTATAGGATATGAGAGCCGATCTGAGAATGCGGTGCCTGAGGTATTGGGATTTGGAGTGTCGTTGATGGACACTTGCTTTCCACGATGAGGATTCCGTGTTGATGATATGTTTCATCCCATACTCAGCATTTATTTGATATGCATTTTTATTCATGTAGATGTAGTACTCTGTTGGTATACCTTGATCATGATTGTTGCATATCCATATTGCCATACTTATGCTATCAGATTATATGTGATAGATTTATCGCTATTCGTGCATACTTGCAATTACAGTATGATGTTATTTACTATTCACGAGTTGGAAACTCACCTCCGTTGTGCCACAGTGTTTTGCAGGATTTATCCTCAGGGTAGTCGCGACAGGGCTTCTTGTTATCTCTACTTTTGCGAATACCGCTACGGTTGGCTGTGAGGCCTTTGCTATTAGGTGGGTTCGCGGTTATCCGTTTATGTACATTGTATATCTTTTGTTGGATCTAATACTCTCCATCTACCACTTCATGTATTTGACTTAGATACGAGTTGTGAGGATCGATGTTGTATTATTTTGTGACATTGGGTGCCGTGCTTATGGGAGCCGGTCTTGTTGTAAAGTTTTACCTCCTTATGCTGTTTTTCTTTTATATTTCTTCGCTACGGCGTCGTATATATACTTGTGGTGGTTGTTTTCGCCGTTGGGCGTGATTTGCTCCCGTTGGGATGCTTTACTTATATTCTATGTTGTACCCGTTTTCGGGGCTAGTTTTTACAAAGGAGGTGCTGCCGAAATTTTTAAGAAAGAAAACTTAAGCTAAAGATTTTTACTTGAGATTTCTGAAGGTTTTAAACTATGTTTTTCTCCACTTATCCCTTTTGGGGTGATTTAGATTTCTGGGTTTCGGCTTACTTAAATTGCGTATGCCTGTTGATGTCACGTGGTTTAAGTACCGGCCATGTGCCTAAATTTGGGTCGTGACAATATCCTCCGTGAGATCCACGAAGGGATCGGCGGCGCACAGCAAGGGGCCCGCACCTTAATCCAGAAGGCATTGCTCCAGGGGTACTACTGGCCAACTATTCACCAAGACGCCCAGAAGCTCGTTAGGAGATGGAAAAGTTGCCAACTCCACGGAAGCGTACCTCGCCTTCCTGCTACCGAGCTGACCGCCCTAACCTCACCGTGGCCGTTCGCCCTGTGGCGAATGGACATGACAGGACAGTTCCCTACCGGCACGGGCTGGCACAAGTACATCCTCGTCGAGGTGGATTACTTCACGAAGTGGATCGAAGCCATCCCCATCAGGAAACCAGATGCCACTACAACAATCAAGTTTCTGCAGAACAACGTGATACTCCAGTTTGGCATCCCGAGGTGTATCATTACCGACCACGGGATGAACTTCGAAAATGAAAAAGTGAAGGAATTCTGCAGCGAATATCATATCCTCATGAAGTTTGCCGCAGTCGCACATCCCCAATGCAACGGGCAAGCCAAAGTCGCTAATCGGGACGTCCTCCGAGGTCTCCGGACACGCCTAGAAGGATGCCAAGGCAGTTGGGTCGAGGAATTGCCCCGGGTCCTATGGGCCCTGCGTACGTCAAAGAAGACCCGCACCGGGGAAACCCCTTTCAGTATCTGCTACGGGACCGAGGCAATGGTCCCAGCGGAGATCGGGCTACCCAGTCACCGGGTTGAACACTTCGACGATGAAGCAAACACCTCGGCACTACGAACCAACCTGGACATCTTGTTAGAGAAACGAGACCGGGCTCAGATCAAAGCTGCCGCCTATCAACAACAGACCGCCCGCTACTACAATGCGCGAGTCAAGCATCGCCTCTTCAAGGCCGGGGATTTAGTCCTAAGGCGGAACGTGTTCGTCGACCAAGGCAGGCTGCATAAGTTTTCCCCAAGATGGGACGGTCCTTTCCTCGTCTCCGAGGTATTGCCCGACGGTGCCTACCGTCTGCAAGATGCGGAAGGACGCAAGTTTCCACGGCCTTACAACGCCGAGAAACTCAAACTGTACCAATAAAAAGAGCATCTACTAGCGTGCACTTCTTTTACTAAAGCAATGTAAACTTTTCTCAAGTTCTTTCTGTTCATATAATAAGAAAGGAACAATAAGACATTGCATAAAGAAGATTTTTTTATTCTAAAGGGTACTATGGGCTCCTCAGCCGTACATTGAAATAAAAGAAAATTACAATAGCGGGGAAAGGGGTGCAGGAAACATTGCTCGTGGTACTCCGAGCATATTTCCGCCAGCCGAGCCCTCGCCGACTCGGACCTTTGCCTCTGATGCCTCCTGCGAACGTCTGTGTGGTGCCTCAGTCAGTATCACTCTTGGATGAGCGCCACCGAGCGATCCCGCCGAGATCAGGCCGAAGCGGCACAAAGACCTCAGCTTACCGACCGCCTCGTCCTTCAGCTGCTCGGACAGGGGGTTGTGCAGCCCCGGCGACGCCCTCCAGATAGAGTACATCAATAGCTGGAGCAGGAGGGAGCGCCGGGGAAGCAGTCCACCGAAATGATCTTCGATGCGGCTTATCACTAACTGTACCGTGTCCTCGGTGCAGTACTGATCGTAGAGGTACACGTCCTCGAAACTTATGATGTCGGGGATGGTAAAGGGGAAGTCCTCCATTCTTACGTTTTGGAGATGGAGAAAGGAGTGTTCAACAAGCCCTCCACTTTATAGCCCCACTGTGCCCTCGAGAGCCCAACAGTCGCTCATGCCTTCCACAACTGTACCGCCACGCGGCGGGCGTCCCACCTTTCTCGGCGAAATCGGAACAATGCGGCTTTTACGCTCTGCCTCCCCCCATGCGTTAATGACACGTGTCGACCACGACGGTCACTCTTCCCGATGTTAGAACGCCGTGGAAGATCGGACAGAACCTCATGACTCAACAGAGCAGCTTCACTGCTCGGTCCATCCTTAGAAGGCCACTTCCGGCCCCTCCCGCGCTAAGGATCGAAGCCCTCGCCAAGAGGCAACCGGGCAGCTACCCTGCTCGGTTATCCCTGGCTGGTAGTCCCCTACCTTTACGACGCCAGGGATCTAAGCCCTCGCCAAGAGGCACCGGGCAACAACCCTACTCGGCCCGTTCTTAGCAGGCCTCTTACGGCCCCTCCTGCGCTAAGGATCAAAGCCCTTGCCAAGAGGCACCGGGCAGTAATCCTGCTCGGCCAGTCCTTAAGGATTTAAGCCCTCGCCAAGAGGCAACCGGGCTCGCCCTTGCTCGGTTATCCCTGGTTGATAGTTCCCTACCCCACGATGCCAGGGATCTAAGCCCTCATCAAGAAGCACCGGGCAGCAACCCTGCTCGGCCCGTCCTTAAGGATCCAAGCCCTCGCCAAGAGGCACCGGGAAGCAACCCTGCTCGGCCCATCCGTAAGGATCAAAGCCCTCGCAAAGAGGCAATCGGGCTCGTCCTTGCTTGGTTATCCCTGGTTGGTAGTTCCCTACCCTACGACGCCAGGGATCTAAGCTCTCATCAAGAGGCACCAGGCAGCAACACTGCTCGGCCCGTTCTTAAGGATCCAAGCCCTCGCCAAGAGGCACCGGGCAGCAACCCTGCTCGGCCCGTCCTTAAGGATCAAAGCCCTCGCCAAGAGGCAACCGAGCTCGTCCTTGCTCGGTTATTCCTGGTTGGTAGTTCCCTACCCCACGACGCCAGGGATCTAAGCCCTCATCAAGAGGCACCGGGCAGCAACCCTGCTCGGCCCGTCCTTAAGGATCTAAGCCCTCGCCATGAGGCAACCGGGCTCGCCCTTGCTCGGTTATCCCTGGTTTGTAGTTCCCTTCCCCACGACGCCAGGGATCCAAGCCCTCTCCAAGAGGCAACTGAGCAGCTTCATGGCCCGATCCATCCTTAGCATGCTTCCCTATGCCCTCCCGCTAAGGATCAAAGCCCTTTCCAAGAGGCAACTGAGCAGCTACCATGCTCGGTCATCCATGGCTGATAATTACTACCCACCGACGCCAAGGATCAAAGCCCTCGTCAAGCGGCCATACACGTCTAAGCGATCCCCACTTCGACTTCGGGTCCATGCAGATACCAATCCTTCACCGGTCTTTGCACACTTGGCAAATGATCAAATTCAACTCGACGTGCGATCGCTAGATGAAGAACTGACCTGACATAAAAGCGGCACCGTGCAAATGCAAATGTTTACCACAAACAAAAGGAAAATGTGCACGCAAAAAAACTGCAAAAAGATTTTTTTATTCACAAAAATCAAAAGTCTCTACAAGGGTATTATGGGCTCCCCATCCTATCAAAAGTGCCTGGAGGCTTACAAAATTTCAGAGCAAAAGAGAGAAATAAGAAGACGAGGGGCTTCAAGCCTCAAGGGCGGGGAGGACCTCAACGAGCTGCGCCTCTACTACGACCACCGGAGCAGCATCTTTAGGGTCGGCGCCAACGGCGGGAGCTTCGGTGCCGGCAGCCGGGGTGACCGACTTACCCCTCACGCTCTCACCGGAGGCCACTTTCCCTGCATCATGTCCGGGGGCGATCCCCTGCCCGTCGTCCTCGAGAGGGTACTCGGCCCGGAGCTCGGCGTAGGGGAACTCCGGCATCTGAGCCTTGACATAGTCGAGGGCATCGTGCCAAATGACGCCCCCAGCTTTGGCAAGGTCGGCGTAGAACTGATCCAACTTCTTATAGTTCTCCACCACCTTCAGCGCCCGGTCCTTCGCCGCATCGTTCTCCTTCCGAAGGGTGCTCGTCGTCTTCTTCATGGTGGCGACGAGAACCTTGGAGTCCTCCAACTGGGACTCGGCGGCTCGGACGGCCCCTCGGCATCTGGCGGTCTCCCGACTCGCGGCCGCCACCTGGTCTTCAAGTGCAGCAATCCTCTCCTTCGCCGCCTCCAACTCCAGCCTCGAGCTCTCCTCCTGTGAGGAGAACTCGCCCGCGGCCCGCATCGCCGGGGCAATCTCTTCGTCCTCCATGTTGACGACGAGGGCGACGTGGTGGAGGACCTAAAGAAAAGAAAGAGGGTAAGAGGGAAAGGAAGGCACCCAACTACGCGAACAAAAATGCTGAATGACGAACTAAGTGGGGTGCGAACACTAACCTGCATGGCCTCTTGAGCTACGGCCGCCATTTGGGCATGGGGGTCCCCCGAGGGATTCTGCCCCCGACCGACCTCCCATCTCCGAGAGGAGGCTGTCGGCGACAAAGAGCTTAGAGGGCACCTCAAAACGAAGATCCCCGTCGTCCACAAGGATCGGGGAAACCGGGGTGCGGGGCGACGTCTTGTGGAACCTCTTGAGGAGCGACGCGGGAGAACCGGTCTCACCTCCCTCCTCGGCGACCCGGGGCTCTTGTTCCCGAGCACGCTTTCGGATAGGTGCGCGACTGGACTCTGGGGCCCGGGGCGCATTTGGGTGCCTGGACGAAGTGGCAACCGGTGGGGCCGGAACCGACAACGGTGTAGGGTGTTTTTCGTCACCCTATTGAGATGGGAATATGCGTGCGCTTGTCAGGCGCATTACAGATTCCCCCTGCCTAGGGTAGGCTGGGGTTTATTGATTGTGGGGATCCGAATCTCCGGCAGCCGCGGACTAAGCTGCCGTTAATTACCCCTCGCCTTTAGAGCGAGAGAACCTCCGATTAACGGGTTAAACTGGTCATGCGAACTCAATGTGCAGTGTTGTGTTTTGAAGGGGTTTTGGATATATCAGGGGCCCGCAGAGTTTTTACGGGGGTCCCGCTACCCAAATAGAGGGCTGGGAGTCAAGGAGGTTAGCAGCCCCCTTGCGGGGTGCGGGGCAGCGCCCCGTTAGAAATTTTTTCTAACGGGGGACAGTGTTATAGAGTATGTGTGTGTGTGTGTGTGTGTGTGTGTGTGTATACATGTATACATATAAAAAAAAAAGGAAAGGGCATCCAAAGGATGTGTGGGCCAGCGCACCACGTGCCAGGCATGCGGGCGCTGTGCGCCAGAGCGCCAGCGCACCACGTGCCTGGCACACGGGCGTTGTGTTCCAGAACGCGAGCGCACCACGTGCCTGGCACGTGGGCGCTGTGCTCCAGAGCGCCAGCGCACCACGTTCCTGGCACGCGGGCGCTGTGTGCCAGAGCACCAGCGCCCCACATGCCTGGCCTGGCACGCGGGCGTTGTGTGCCAGAGCGCCAGCGCCCCACGTGCCTGGCATGCGGGCACTGTGCGCCTGAGTGCCAGCGCCCCACGTGCCTGGCACACGGACGCTAAGCGTCAGCAGCAAAAGGGACTTGGTCCCTGCACTGAGAGCGGTTCTCCCGATTTGACTTATGGAATTGAACTCCTAAGATATTTTTTGGAGCTGATGAAAGGGATTCTCCCTTGAGCCCTGGATCTTCCCCGAAGTAGGATTATTTTGGAGATAGGTCTCCTTCCTCCTCTTCTGTCAGCTGGATCTTGAAGAACAAGAAATATAAGATTTTAAAAATCTCTCCTTTTTGAGATCTAATGGAAGATCTGAGTTCCCTTTTGTGGGTTTTGTGGTGAAAAACTATTTAGTTTTGGAAAAGGAAGAGTAAAACTCTTGATTTAATTCAAAAAAAGAAGAAGGTTTGGAACCTTGAGGAAGGAGAAGGTGACACAAAAACCCTAACTTTTTTTGAGAGGAATGAAAAGTGTGTTAGATATTTTCATCATGTTGTTTCTTATAGGCTTACACATTTACACATAGCCCATTGGGCTTTAGAAAATGGCATTTTGCCCATCCCATGTCTCATGTGCTATTTCTTTTTGCACATAAGCTATGGGCTTTACAAAAATTTAGCTTTATGCCCATTTTTCTTACACTCATGCACAAAAAATTACATCAAAATTATTTGTTACATGATTTTTATTTTGGCATGGGGAGGTCGGCCGCGGTGCTCGACTTCGGCATGGGCCCACTTGCTTGGGCTTGGGCCCGCTTACTTGTGGTTGACCTTGACTTTGATCCGGTTAACTTGGGTGCAAATTTTGACCCCAACAAAGTGCCCCCTATCAATAAATGCACACCGTGCATATGAGTTGTGTGCATGAAATTGATGGATCTTGAAGCTAGACTTCGAGGTGAAACATCATTCCGGGGGCAGAACATCCCTCGGGGAGCATGATTCCCGGGGATCGGAGCATCATTCCGATTTGTGGAGCATAATTCCAGGGTCTGAGTATCATTCCAAAGACTCGGAGCATAATTCTGATTTGCGGAGCATGATTCTAGGGATCGGAGCATGATTCCGATGAGTCGGAGCATAATTCCGAGGGTTGGAGCATAATTCCGAGATCGGAGCATCATTTCGAAGAGCGGAGCATGATTCCAGGGATCGGAGAATCATTCCGAAGAGCGGAGCATGATTCCAGAGATCGGAGCATAATTCCGATGAGTGGCAGACATTCTGACCGAAGCATAATTTCGATGCAGCGGTTGATTCCCAGGCGAAGTATAATTCCAACAGGGAAAGCAAATACTCCGAGGCGAAGCTTGATTTTGATGCGGGGTACACTCTGAGACGAAGCATGATTCCGGCGCAGAGCTTGTTGGCTGACTTGATTCCGAGACGAAGCATAATTTCGACAGGGAAGGCAGATACGTCGAGACGAAGCATGATTTCAACACGGGGTACACTCTAAGACGAAGCATGATTCCGGCGCAGAGCTTGTTGGTCGACTTGATTCCGAGGCGGAGCTTAATTCTGACGAGGTGGTCGCTGGTTGATTCCGAGCCGAAGCATAATTCCGACAGGGAAGGCAGATACACCGATGCGAAGCTTGATTTCGATGCGGGGTACACTCTAAGACGAAGCATGATTCCGGCGCAGAGCTTGTTAGTCAACTTGATTACGAGGCGGAGCATAATTCCGACGGGGAGGTCGTTGGTCGATTTCGAGCCGAAGCATAATTCCGACAGAGAAGGCAGATACACCGAGGCGAAGCTTGATTTTGACGCGGGGTACACTCAGAGACGAAGCATGATTCCAACGCAGAGCTTGTTGGTCAACTTGATTCCGAGGCGGAGCTTAATTCCTACGAGGAGGTCGCTGGTTGATTCCGAGCCAAATCATAATTCCGATAGGGAAGGCGGATACACCGAGGCGAAGCTTGATTTCGACGCGGGGTACACTCTGAGACGAAGTATGATTCCGATGCAAAGCTGGTTGGTTGATTTGATTACGAGGCAGAGCAAAATTCCGGCAGGGAAGGTAGATATCTCGAGGCGAAGCATGATTTCAACACGGGGTAAATTCTGGGACGGAGCATGATTCCGCCGCAGAGGTTATTGGTTTGATTTGAGTTGAGTTGACATCAGCATCGCTACACTAGAATATGGTACCAGGAGCGAATCATCATCCGTCTTTGAGAGGATTTAGGTATTTTGGTTTTGGTCGGCATCTGCATTGCTGCACTGGAATAATGCCAGGAGCAACTCATCATTTGCCCCGGAAAGATTTGGGAATTGGTTTTCGTTTGGTATCAGTATCGCTACACTGGAATATGGTATAAGGAGTGAGTCATCATTTTCATTTGCTTATTAAGAAGCGATGGCTTAGGAGACAGGTTTTAGGTCCCTATCCCCTAAGACTTTACAGTTTTATGAGCCGTAAGGGTCCCATAAAAGCATTTTCTCCCTACGAGTTGAAAGGATCTCGTAGGTGCATTTTCTCCTTAGGAGTCGTGAGGATCCCCAAGTGTGTTGCTCCTTTGTGAGTCGTAAGGATCTCACACGGGAATTTTCTCCTCACAAAGTCGAGAGGACTTTGCGAGTGCATTTCATCTCTTTTTCATGAGTTTGCTCCCTTTCGGGTTTTCACAAACTCGCCGACAGTCCTGCTGTTTTTACTCACAGAGCCCTTTCAGATTTTCATCCGTGCCCATTTTGCTTGTGGACATACCTCTTTTTTTTGGAATCTTTTCCGTCGGTGGGACTTTGGAATGTGGTCTCGCCGGTAGGACTTGGGAGAGATTGGGATCGTTTTACGCCCGTGGATAGTATACGGTTTTGCAGGATGTATGATCCAGACCGTAGAGTCGGAAAAATTTTGGGGCTTTGTTGGCGTCTGCATCGCTGCACTGAAATATGGTACCAGGAGCGACTCATCATTCGCCACTTGGGGATCTGGATTTTGGTTGGCGTCTGCATCGCTGCACTAGAATATGGTACCAAGAGCGACTCATCATTCGCCATTGGGAATTTGAGTTTTGGACGGCGTCTGCATCACTGCACTGGAATATGGTACCAGGAGCGACTCATCATTCGCCGTTGGGATTTGAGAAATTTGGAATTTTGGTTGGCGTCTGCATCGCTGCACTGGAATATGGTACCAGGAGCGACTCATCATTCGCCATAGAGAATTTGAGTTTTGTACGACGTCTGCATCGCTGCACTGGAATATGGTACCAGGAGCGACTCATCATTCGCCGTTGGGATTTGAGAAATTTGGAATTTTAGTTGGCGTCTGCATCGCTGCACTGGAATATGGAACCAGGAGCGACTCATCATTCGCCATTTTTTTTTTACCGTGATTGCTCTATCATTTCAGCTTTATTCGCGGTCGTCCCATCATTTCGGCTTTATTCGTGGTTGCCCCATCATTTCGGCTTTTTATTATTATTTTTTTTTTTACTTACACTTTTTTTACACATTTTTTATTTACATTCCCAGTTTAACGACTTAGAGGTTGAATGTTCCCAGTTTAATGACGTGGTGGTCGATTGTTTTCAGAGAAAGGCAGATGTCTGAAAATCAGTTTCACGAAGAACTTCGGTCTCCGTTTGTATGAAATTGGCGGTCGCGTCTTGACTGTTTGTTAGCACGCCTTTGGATAGTTCTATCTTTCCTGCCTTGTATTGCTTTTCGACACAATCTTTGAAGATGAAGCAGTCCTCAATGGCATGACCTATCACTTTGTGATAGGGACAATATTTAGGTCGTCGGTCATATTCTCTTCCTGCGTTCTTTTTGACTCTGGCAGTTGTAGACCGTTCCTCAGGACGTCTTTGAATATTTTACGGATTTTGTCTCTTCTGAAGGAATAGACCTTATCCAGCTTCTCTTTCAGTGGAGATTGTCCTCCTTCTCCGAACACTGGCTTCCGAGGCTGGTTGGTACTAGGCCCACTCATCCCTCACTTAATTTGGTTAGCCGAAGTATTGAAAGATTCAGAATCGTCGGGATTTCCGCCTTTGCGATTATCGTCCTTTCGGTTTCTCCAGGACCTATTGTTATTTTGGGAATCCGAGGAGGACTCCTGCTTTGAGCGCTCCAGCATCTGAACTTTCCTGGTCAGCTCTTGGAATGTTTTGAGACCCGCGGTGCGTAGAAACGGGGCCATCCAATTGTTGAGATTTCCAACGAGGAGACTGACAGATTGGTCCTGCTCTATCGGCGGTTCACATTTGACAGAGAGATTGCGCCATCGGGTTATAAAATCCGTGCCGCTTTCGTTATTCTTTGTCTTGGTCCTTACGAGGTCGGCAATGGTGATCTTATCGCTGGCGCTCATAAACCTCTGCCGAAACAGAGACTCCATTTGGACGAAAGTTGTGACGGAGCCATCCGGTATGCTCGCGTACCAGTCGAAAGCAACATCGGTCAAGCTATTAACGAACTGGCGGAGGAGAAGCACATCATTTCCCCCAGTATTCCCGCATGAGGATTTGAAGTGGGCGATATGCTGATTCGCATTTCCCGTCCCATCAAATCTTCCGAATTTGGGGATGACATAGCCGCTAGGAAATTCTACCAGATCATACTGAGAAGGATATGGTCTCCTACTGCTGCTGATATCTTTTTGTGTTTCGGCTTCGGCTACCAATGTTTTGACTTTGTTGGCAACCAAATTCATGATTTGATCTTGAGTTAGCGGGCTACTGTCATCGGTAGACAAGTCATTTCCCGAGATAGGATGCGACTGACTTTCATACGATCTGCCCACCTTTGGATTTAAGGGAATAGGCGTCGGCTGCCTTGGGACACCGTTTCCCGGTTCATGAGCAGAGCCTTGCACATGATTGGGCGGCTGAGAGGCAAGTCGGGCCGTGAGCTGCAAGACGACATTCGTCAAGTCGTCAATTTTTGAGTAGAACTTGGCCATCTCCTTGTCTTTGCTTCTGAGCTGTTTTCGGAGCTCTTGGAGAAGTTGTTGCTCCGCGTTCTTGGGACGGAAGATCGGCTCATCTTCGCTTTCTGAGCCCGACTCCTCATGAACCGAGGGCTCTCTCTTCTTATCAGCCTCACTGGAAAGGTCTTCATTACCTTCCAGAGGAGGCCGGTCTTGGAATGTGGCATCCATATTCACACCAGCTTGGATTTGGGATGTGGTAGCCCCATCCTTGCTTTTGCTGCGAAGGTTGTCGTTGGGACGCGTGCCCACCATGTAGATGGTGTGGATAACACATTCAGCCATCCTTTCATCACTGGCAGCTGGTTTCGCGGAGCGGTCCGGGCTTTAGAAATTCATAAATTTTAATATGGCCAGAGCCCTAGCCCTTTTGTTGGCTCTGTATCTGAGCCGCTTATGCCTTAGTTTCTCTGCCTTGAGCGCTTGGCAGGTTTCTGCTCTTCGAGAAGTTGCCATAGGCTGAGTGATAGGGAGGCTTGAGAAGACATTCGCCCGCGTGTCCGTCGAAGGTATCGCCTGGGCTTGCCCACGATGTCTGGAAACTTCTTTTGTTCTGACGGCTTTGCCCCCAACTGGGGCCATGGAGAGCCGTTTGAACACCGACTCACGTTTAGGTTGGGGCACCCTAGAGATTATCACATTTGGCCTCTTGCCTTTCGAAGCCGGTTTGTCTGTTCCCGGAGCTTGAGGAGCAGCGACGGCGTTAGCTGGCACGAACAGAATATAGCCAAATGGTAGCAGCGGTTCTTCCCACTGTCATCCGAGACTTGCCGGGAGGACCGTCCTAGAGTCCATCTTCATAGTGTATGAGATGGGAGCTGAGTTCATCTTTGGAGACATTGTTGAGAAGTGATTGCTTGAAAACCTGCATGAAAGAGTATTATTTTAGTATAAATATAGATATGTATATTGATTGAGTTCGCATGAACGTTTAACCCGAAATATGGGAGGAGAGATTGGTCCTACCGGGCGTGCCAAAATCTGTAGGGTGTTTTTCGTCACCCCATTGAGATGGGAATACGCGCGCGCTTGTCAGGCGCATTAAGATTCCCCCTACCTAGGGTAGGCTAGGGTTTATTGATTGTGGGGATCTGAATCTCCGGCAGCCGCGGACTAAGCTGTCGTTAATTACCCCTCGTCTTTGGAGCGAGGGAATCTCCAATTAACGGGTTAAACTGGTCATGCGAACTCAATGTGCAGTATTGTGTTTTGAAGGGGGTTTGGATATATCGGGGGCCCCGCAGAGTTTTTACAGGGCTACCGCTACCCGGATAGCGGGCGGGCTGGGGGTCAAGGGACTAGCAACCCCCTTGCGGGGTGCGGGGTGCGGGGCAGCGCCCCGTTAGAAATTTTTTCTAACGGGGGATAGTGTTGTGGAGTGTGTGTGTGTGTATACATACATGTATACATATATAAAAAAAGGAAAGGGCACCCAAAGGATGCGTGGGACAGCGCCCCACGTGCCAGGCACGCGGGCGCTGTGCGCCAGAGCGCCAGCGCACCACGTGCCTGGCCTGGCACGCGGGCGCTGTGCGCCTGAGCGCCGGCACCCCACATGCCTGGCACACGGGCGCTAGGCGTCAGCAGCAAAAAGGACTTGGTCCCTGCACTGAGAGCTGTGCTCCCGATTTGACTTATGGAATTGAACTCCTAAGATATTTTTTGGAGCTGATGAAAGGGCTTCTCCCTTGAGCCCTGGATCTTCCCCAAAGTGGGATTTTTTTGGAGATAGGTCTCCTTCCTCCTCTTCTATCAGCTGGATCTTGAAGAACAAGAAATATGAGATTTTAAAAATCTCTCCTTTTTGAGATCTAATGGAAGATCTGAGTTCCCTTTTGTGAGTTTTGTGTTGAAAAACTATTTAGTTTTGGAAAAGGAAGAGTAAAACTCTTGATTTAATTCAAAAAAAGAAGAAGATTTGGAACCTTGAGGAAGGAGAAGGAGACACAAAAACCCTTACTTTTTTTTGAGAGGAATGAAAAGTGTGTTAGATATTTTCATCATGTTGTTTCTTATAGGTTTACACATTTACACATAGCCCATTGGGCTTTAGAAAATTGCATTTTGCCCATCCCATGTCTCATGTGCTATTTCATTTTGCACATAAGCTATGGGCTTTACAAAAATTTAGCTTTATGCTCATTTTGCTTACACTCATGCACAAAAAATTACATCAAAATTATTTGTTACATAATTTTTATTTTGGCATGGGGAGGCCGGCCGCGGTGCTCGACTTGGGCATGGGCCCACTTGCTTGGGCTTGGGCCCGCTTCCTTGGGGTTGACCTTGACTTTGACCTGGTCAAATGGGGTGCAATTTTGACCCCAACAGACGGGCGAGAAGAGCCGGTGCCTCCGGCCTTCTTCCCCTTCTTGACGTCGACCACTGCCACCCAGAATTTGCTCATGTCCATGGATACTGCATAAGAAGAAAATATAAGGAGTCAGCAACGCCAGGAAAAATGAAAAATGCATGAGTCTAAAGAGGTCGCCTGAAAGCCCCTAACTTACCCGCGTACTCGACGGGGCTGAGCCCGGCCCAACTGAGGGCCCGCTCAGACAGCAGCACGTCGGCCCAAGGAAGGGGCTCCCACTCAGACACCACCACCGCGTCAGGATCATTTGACCGACTCACCCGCGTACAGCTGGCCCTTTGCCACTGGGTGGGCACAGACCAATCCTCACCCTCGGGCGGGGCGATAAAGAAAAACTTCTTCTTCCATTCGTGAGTGGAAGAAGGTACCACGACGACTCCCGACCCGGGAGTGTCCCTCTGTTTTCGTCTAAAGGAGAGGTACACCCAGCTCGGCTCGGCCCTGCGGGCGCCGGGGTGGTTTTTATAGAAAAGAGAAGAGAAGAGAAAGCTCGGGCTGAAAGAAATCTGACTCAATTTCAACCGGACCAGGAACCCGAGGAGGATCCTCCAATAGTTCGGCACTAGCTGTCCCGGGGCTAACCCGAAACAATTCAACGCCTCACACACTTCAGGGGAGAAGGGCAGACACATCCCTGCCCAAAAGGCCTCCAGGTACAAGGCAATCTCTTTGCCTTGTACCTGGTTTGCCCTCTCCCCCTCCTCGGCCAGACGAAGCGAATAGCCGGGAGGAATGAAGAAGCGGGTCTTGATGGTAGCGAGCTCCTCCGCATGCCTCAACGAGGATCGCACGTCAAGAACACCCGCGGCCTGTACTCTGGGGACCACCCTATCTTCTCGGGTGAACTCCAGCTCAAAGGGGGAAGAGGAAGAAGTAGAAGAGGAAGAAGGAGAAGAGGAAGCTTCAGAAGACCCCTTAGACTCTACCCGCACCACATCTACAGACTCCTCTGAAGAAGATATCTAACCTGATCAAAGAAAGGTATTCCCGGGAGATTGATAGCACGGAATCTGAACTGAGGAGAAGAGCGCCGAGCTGACACGACTAAGGATGAGGAAATTGTGAAGAGGTATGGGCCCTGATGGGGATCCCACCTGTATTTATAGCTTCCGGCGCACGCATCCTACGGCTCCGATCGACTCCCGCCAACACAACGTTTCGCAACCAACGGCCGACAACGTTCCACCTGTCGCACTCGCATTGGACGCGTCCCTTCGAGCGCAAGGACACCTGTGACGCGTCTCGCCAGCCAACCAATGCCAGACACGTGGGTTGTCACTTCGACGGGCGTACACACGATCCGGCTCTTCCCCTTTAATGCGAGATTTCTCCCCTGATCCACTGACGCCCTCAAGAAAATCCACTCTCTGCCCGGGAATGCACGACCGACGATATCTTCAAACGAGAACTCACCTCGGATGATCGGTCAGACCACTCTCGACCCGACCCGGGAGCGGGTCGAGACGAGAGTGGGGGGCTAATTATGATGCTCGATATCGTGACTCCCCAGATACAGACACGTGGCAGATTACGTGCCCCCGAACTACGAGAAGGGATCAAGAACTTCAGTTGGGAACGCACCTCGGATTCCGGACCGAGGAGCCCCCCGACCTTTGGCAACCTCCCCGACCTCTCCCGGTTCGCTCCGAGCTATCATGGTACAAAACGCCTCGGCCTCCCGCCCGTTCCCGAGCCTCCCGCCCGTTCCCGAGCCTCCCGCCGATCTCATCTTCCTCGGTCTCATCCTGACCGACCCGCAGCGCTGATCACAGGCACCTACGCCACGGCTCCGTGAATCTCGCCATGCGCGAGATATCCGCCGCCCACGATCCCACGTTCCACGCCATCACGATCCCCCATTAACGAGCCTGTCTCGCCATTAAAGCGGGATCCCGCCTATCACGCGGGCATGACGTCATGGGCATAACGGCCGGTGTGATTCTCGCACCTGCCTGCCTATTGCTGCCACTATATAAACCCATCTCTCAGACGATCGAGGTACGCAATTATTTCCACTAAGACGCTACTCTGCCCGATTTGCAGCACTAACTTGATCGTCGGAGGGTCCTCGGTGGTACAGCCATCCCGGGACTTCCTTGCAGATAGCTCGGCTCAACCTCAAATCCAAGCCCATTGAGATCCACGCGATAAAGGAATCAACCCCCAGTCGTCCGCCATTACGCGAAGAGATCAACGGAAGATAACATCTGAAGGAGATCCAAAGCTCCATCAGATATGTAAACAAACTGAAATTATAAATTGTACGATAGGTATTTAATATTTGTAACCAGATTTTGTATTTATAATTAAAACAGTACCATTTGTCCGAGTCCTGTCGAAAATATTAAATAACTAATACAAATTGGGTTTCAAAAACTTTTTGAAACTAACTGAGACTCGGGATTATTGTTAACCTTAAAAGCAAATAAATAGTGAATTCAATTATCCAAATCAAGTTCTTATAATTTTGTGTCGCTCCAATCTTTTCATTTAATTTTCATTTCAAGCAAAACAAACATTCCACTAATAAAGAGGATATTTTAAAATTGGTGTTTAATTTTCTCTCACAATGTGGAAGAAAAAATTTGGCTTGGGCCCATTTTAAAGGATTGAACCAACTTTATTCTCAACTTTCATATCATTGCCAAAAATGAAAAAACAATTTGAATTGCAAACTAAATCAAACTAGAAAAACAACAAGCATATAAAATGAATAATATGGCAAAAAGGAAACATTCAAACCAAAATCATGCTCTAAATCAATGCCACATGTATACCGTAAGCTTAATGCCAACGTCGTTATCAAAACCAGACACAAGCAGCGAGGATATTGGGTAGTGTTTCAGAAGTTGTTCCGCAAGAGGCGCAGATTGACCCAGGCAATGGAGAGGGCCCGAATGGTGGCGGGCATGAAGAGAAACAGTCAGAGAGATATGATGGAACTAGGTGTTTACCCCATATTCTTTGGTAGTGATCGTGGAACTTCTTATCTACATTGTCATGTAGTCTATCATGTGTTTGTAATGTTTTATTTCCTGCTTTATTTTTCTTTCTTTCATTTGATGTAGTTTCGTTAAATAGTTTTCTAATAAAAAACGTAGGCATGTCTTCGTTTAATCCGAAAAAATAATAAAAAACTAGACACATGCATGCACATAAATGAACCTTGTCCCCATCAAATGACCAAAACCGAAAAAAAAAATATATAAATCCAAAACTTGCTTGAAGATGCCCAATCAAGATTCCAACTTATTACAATCCAAACATATTTTATATATTTCTTATTTTGTTTATTTAAATAAAATTTGTCTGAGTGCATATTGTGGTTTCAGAGTTTGGAGCAAATTAATCTCTGGTATTCCAAGTGATACTTTGTAGGAAAATTCATTCATATGTTTGTTTGTTTTGTTTTGTTTTGTTCCAATATTAGCATTTTTCTTTTTGTTTGGGTGCTTAATTATTCCTTAGAACACATCATGCATGTCGTATATAAATAAAAGAAAAAAGAAAAAAAAAGGAAGGCTTTCATATTTTATTTCTATTCATTTCTTAATTCGAAGATGATATCATAATAAACCGCCCATAGGAGAAACACCCCCTCAAACCTTTGATTAATATCGTACCAATCCCATTCATGAGAGAACTTGATGACAAAAGCACAGCATTAACTGAAATCATCAAACTAAATGATAATATTATCATTCCTCTTTGCAATAAACTATTGCTTCTTTTTTTTCCAAACTATATATGGTATATATTTAACTTCATACCTTCTTCTTCTTCTTCTTCTTCTTTTGAAATCAACCTTCTCGAGAGATCGAACTTATGACTTCATATTGAAGAGAGAATTAGTACCAACTGAGTTAAGCCCAGATATTTTATGCTTCATATCTTGTCCATATATCCTAATCCTACGAGCCATACATCATTTTAGTAATTCGAACATGAAAATTTTACCTAAACTAAGGCAACTGAAATATATATATTTGTGTACTCGTAGATAAATAAGTAGCTATTTAATGTGAACTTTTGACTTCAAATAAGAGAACTCTAATGCATTTCATGACCTTGACACAATCCTTGAAGTTTTACTTAGTTTTTTCCGTTTATCCTAATATCTCTACTATTATAGGGCAAAAGAAAAGGACTTTAATTTTGAAATCAATTTGGTGATGTGGCATTTTTATCCGCAAGATAAATCAATTAAAAACTCTAAAAAATTAAATCATATTTCATAACTGCAACTACCAAATTTATTGCATAAAATTAATTTTTTTCGTCATTCTCCTAATAAAACTCCTCCAATTAACCCCTCCCCCCCTCAAGAAACTGTTCCCACTGATGAAATTTATTTTCTTTCTTCCATCTCCTAATAAATCTCCTCTCATAAACTCCTCATTTTAAAGAAACTGAACTCACTGTCTAAATTAACTAATTTTATCTCTAAAAATCCAACTTATTAAACACATGCACAGATGCAGTGCACATGCAAAACCCTGGTAGATATATAGTGGTCACTTCTCATTCTTTCCCATATCGGTTCGACAACGGTGATATCTTTCCATAAAATGGATATTGAATGTCAGTTGCCTAAATAAGCTACAAAGAAATAAATTATGATAGCAAGAACTAACATGAATCGAGCAGTTACCTGAAACGATTTAAATACTATGTTATGTTGTTGCTTATGATAATTTTGTGTTGGATTGAATTTCAAAGTGATGATTTTTCTGTGGCTGAATGTCTCTGCTTCCAACTGAACCATGGCATTAAAACAAGTCAGTTTAAATTATATAATTTTATATCTTTCTCATTCGCTTTGGCAAAAGCAAGTTGAACGCTCTTTTTTATTTGAGGCCTTCGACTATCAGTGTGTTATCTGACCTAATTGTTAATAATTTTTATTTTAAAAAAAATTGAGTCTCGTCACTCACTCCCCCATGTCCCCCAGAGAATCTTTAGAGGATGTTATTTTTTATATACCTTACCTTAGAACTTCGATATTTTCGTTAATCGCCCCTTTGATATTTCCATATTCACGCCCAAAAAATTTATATCTCCCACCTCTTTGTAATTTGGAGAATAATTCTTTCCATAACAGAGGCGGGTTTTTAAACAGCTTAAAAAATAAATTTTGAGGGTGAGGCATGAAAATATCAAGATAAATTAATTAATTAATCCTAACTAATAGATTTGATAAGCAATCATTCTATTATTCAAATATGGTCCCCAACCCTAAAAATCCCCAAATATTAATTTGTAATAAGGGAAAATTGTTTCTATGTCCAGTTTGGAGTTGTGACTTTTTTTTAAACCAACACATTTTCAAAATTGTGAGCATACCCGATACTTACAAAATACAAATGTTTCGAGCCCAAAATAGGCTGTGTGTATTATACTTAATATATTGTTGCAAAAATTCTAAATTTACCCTCATTCTTTCTAATCATATACAGATGATTATTCTCTCTACAAAAATTATTCGTATGATTTCCTCAAACGACTACTATGTTTGCTCTTTCTCCTCGGTGTTTCTCTTTTAATTCCTTATTCTTTCTCTCTATTCCTCTATCCTAAAATTTGCTTCTCTGATTTCAAATCACTCATCTTCAATCCAATTCCTTTCTAATTTATGCATCTTCTCTTTCAAATCCCTAATCCCCACTCCAATTTCCTCAATTCCTCTATCTCCGTTCCCAATCTACCAATTTCCTTTTCCGCTTTTGGCATCTCCATTCACACGACGACTGAAACAAAGACAGGTAATAATAAAGAAGGAATAAAAAAAAGAAGTTGGAAACTAGGGAAAACAATAATAAAGAGGGAAAACAATAATAAAGAGGGAAAACAATATTAATGAAGCAAATGGGATTAGAAAGAAATTAGAGCAAACAATGATAAACGGCGAACAATACATAAGCCATTGAAAACTATATGTCCATGATAAAAAATCTTATCTTCTAATCTTAAAAATACTAAAAGGGTAGATGCATACATAAATATATATATATATATATAAATCAAAGATTGGTTTAAACTAATGTTAAATATATTTTGGGTTTTTCATAATTTTGAAACTTCATGGTTTTAGAAATAAGTCATCTCTCTAAACTGGACCGGAAAACAATTTTCCCTTATAATAATTTATTTGTAAAAAGATATCGAAACTTTTTTATGCGGGGACAGTCAATTGGAACCACGAGATAGAATTGAAACTCATTAGTGTTAAAAAGGAGTGTTGGTCAATTAAATATGGAACTAGAATTTTGAATATTTGATTCCAGTCACTGGTGTAATTGGTGTTGGATTTAATGTACTTAATTAGAAAAGAATTTCAGTGATTTATTTTCAAGGTTTTGGTTAATGAGCAGAGAGACCATCTGCGCTAAGTATGCAAACGGATTAGATACGATCCATATATATGTATTATCATATATCCATACCCGATAGTTGTATTTGGAAGTAGCTATCCAAAACAATAGCATAAAAAAATAAATATCAAAGCCAGTTATGAAGTACACCTCCATTTCATAAAAAAGGTCATTTTTTTATTTTTCATTTGTTTAACAAAAATAATTACAATGTCAATGACAGAAGGCAAAGCATAGAAGTCCTTAAAGGGGTGCTCTTTAGGATGTAAACGGATTGGTTATAGGCGTTGTCATATCTATATCCGGCAATCGTAGACGGATTCCACTGCGTAAATGTATAATTATCAAAAATAAAAATTATACTCCTTATTCGGTAAAAATCAAATATGGATATCAAATTGACATTAGAACAAAATACGCTCAAAGCCAAAATTATTGTTTTGGTTTCGGGAAGGAATATGGAATGAAGCGTAGGTGTTACCGTATTTCGTATCCGGTACAGTTTGGTCTATATAGAGATACCGATTTGAATAGTGATAGGAAGTGAAGCACTAGTATATGTTGACATTCTGTCGGTGTTGTTCAAGTGCAAATACCATAAACAGAAGATGGTTTTTCT